>OZ020180.1:70685351-71885351 GCA_963971135.1 Stenus bimaculatus
ATTGAAAGTTAATTATTTACTCATAAAACAAATTTTCGCTTTTTTTCAATGCAAGTGTAAAGTTAAAATATAATTTTATCTTTCATTTTTACTCGTTTCATGTAGTTCATAAAACGCAGAAATGTCTAAAATCTAAAAATCGTTAATATTGTCTGATTATTTCAAACTTCTATGTGTAATTTTAAAAATAAATGTATAACTTTAGGAAGTACTTACTGGTAAATATGGAGAAGATTCGAAATTAATTTATGACCTAAAGGATCAAGGAGGTGAAATTCTTTCCTTGCGATATGATTTGACTGTACCATTGCAAGATTTCTTGCAATGAACAAGATTAACAATATCAAGCGTTATCATATCGCTAAAGTTTACAGACGTGACAACCCTTCAATGACTAGAGGACGTTATCGAGAGTTTTACCAATGTGTAATTATAATGCAACTTATCTCTTAAAAATAACTTACATATGTACATTTCAGGATTTTGACATTGCTGGTTCATATGATGAAATGATTCCAGATGCTGAATGTGTACGAGTTGTTTATGAAATATTAAACACTCTTAAATTGGGATCATTCGTTATTAAGTTAAATCATAGAAAGTTATTAGATGGTATGTTTGAAGCTTGCGGCGTTCCAGCTGATAAATTTCGATCAATATGTTCAGCAGTTGATAAACTAGATAAGGTAACAAAAACTGTTTTTTTTTATGCAAAGTAAAATAATACAGAGAATTCCGTTTAATCTGAAGTTACATTATATTCGGAAGTATACCGTTTCATCGACATAACCTTTTCATCTACAGTCTGTTTCATCGACATTACCTTTTAATCGACAAGCCGTTTCTTTGAGGACGTTGAGAAAATGTCGATGAAACGTCCTTGTCGAAGAATAGGTTTGTCGATGAAACGTCCTTGTTGATGGAAAGGTAGTATCGAAGAAATGGTTGTCAATGAAACGGTCATGTCGATGAAACCATTATCGACTAAAATGTAGTGTCGATGAAGTGGTAGCAGGCCATTATATTCATAGTTCGTGTGCTTATTATATGATACTTCTGCCCCTGATTTAAGAAGTTTTTTTTATCCTGAACACATACAGGTTTAAGGCGTTATTGCATTGCACTTTTTCAATACTCATCTGGATTTTTTTAATCTATATTTTTTATATATATTTATACATTTCAGTCCCCTTGGGAAGAAGTTCGGAAGGAAATGGTAGATGAGAAAGGTTTAACCGAAGAAGTTGCTGATAAAATTGGGGAATATGTAAGACTAAATGGAAAAGATGAGTTAGTTGAAAAATTGTTAAATGATGAAAATCTGAAAACAAGCAAATCAGCTATAGAAGGATTAGAATCAATGAAGCTAATTTTAAAATATTGCGAATTATATGGTACCATGGATGCTATTTCCTTCGATTTGAGTCTGGCAAGAGGTTTAGATTATTATACAGGAATTATTTATGAAGCTATTTTATTGGGTAAATTTAATTACTTTTCTTTGTTTTTATTTTTTTTTTTGATTTAAGCCAAATTGATCTAACAATATACATGTCATTAAAATGTACTTTTTACCACAAAACCATTGACCATTATTGCAAAGTCACTTATAATGTAAAAAGGCCAAAAAGTGATGATTTTTAATTTAATTAAAAAATTCATCTAAAGCTTTTAATAAAAGACTGATAACAAAATTTCATATTTTTACTTAAAATTATCCCTAAAAGTGACAGTTTTAAAATAAGTTACATTTTAGGGGTTAAATGTGAATTTTTCAAGAAGTCTTAGTACCTCGTCTTTTAATACCAGAATTTCGCCACTTTGGTTCATTCAAAATCACCAAAATTTAACTTTGCAAAAATCAAATGGAAAAATCATCTTTATACTTCTGTGAATTCAAGTGTTAAAAGATGTATTCTTTCGAATATATTTTCTGGACACTTTGGTGTTTGTATCCAGGCATTGCGGTTTTGGGTTTTGGAGATTTTTTGCGTCTTTGGAAAAGTATTTATAAACGCTCGTTTTGAAAAATAAACTATTTGGCATTGGGATTCAAAAACTCTTGGAAAAAATATTGCATTTTACGAAAGAACGGTGTAAAAACGTGCAGGGCCGCATCCGAATCCTTTTCTGACCCCTTAATATTATTGAGTTTTTACCGAAAATCTGAAAGAATCCAAAATTTCGAAAGCCGATTCATTGAACACGTTATTATCTTTTATTTTGGTTCAAAGTTGAATAATTCAATAATCGATTGGGAGCGAATTTATAAAATTATTTTAAAATGTCGGCGAGAAATTTCGTTTTTTACTTTTTCAACTAAAAAATAATAGAATTTAATTAAGATTTGTACATTTTAAATATTGCTTGAATAAAATACAGTTTTATATATCATACCATTTTTTTAGGTGAGAGTGGAAGCGGGGAAGAAATTTCTGTAGGTTCTGTAGCTGGCGGAGGACGCTATGACAATTTAGTGGGAATGTTTGATTCTAAGAAAAAACAAGTTCCTTGTGTAGGTGTATCTATTGGTGTTGAAAGAATATTTGCAGTAATGGAAAATAAATTAGCGTCCACTAAAACTAAAGTAAGAACAACTGAAGTTGAACTCTATGTAGCATCAGCTCAAAAAAATTTGTTTGAGCAACGCATGTTATTATGCAAGGAATTATGGAGTGAAGGATTTAAGGTATTTATTATATTTGGTAGATTTATTAAATTCTATTTGGTTTTATTTTTTAGGTTGAACATTCCTATAAGAAAAATCCAAAACTTTTGGCCCAGCTTCAATACTGCGAGGATCAATCTATTCCTTTAGTTTTAATCCTTGGAGAATCAGAACTTGAAAAAGGCATTGTTAAACTACGAAATGTTGTAACAAGGGAAGAGGTTGAGGTTGCGAGGGGTGCTTTAGTGGAAGAATTAAGAAAGCGGCTGGAAAATTATAAAGTTAATGACACTCTATAACAATTTTTTTGATTCCAATAACCTACAATATTGTATGTATTTATTTTATAGCACAATTTTTTTGTATTTATAAACCACCTTTAACAATAAATCTGTTTTTCTTTGTTCACCCTCCGAGTCGATTTATTGTTCACCGCACACTGCAACTGACGAAACAGGCAGAGACAAAATCATAGATGTTTGCTGCCATTTTTTAAATTAACCCCTTAATTTAAAAACTAATACATGATCCGGAAACTCCATCCCATTTCGATCACCAAAATCTTGCAAACCAATAAATTCATTCGAATAACGGTTGAACGATATATTTGGCATAATTGCCATTTTATCGAATGCTAAAATGCATTGTCTATTTTGCTTTTTCATTTTAAGGACAGACTTTTTTCAATGATCAAAAATAACTTTATTTATTCCAGTCGTTATTGGCAAAGAGTTGAAGACTGACATTATCGTTTGGCGAGTTGGAAGTGCAAAAATTTTGCGTAAAAATTCATAGGCTTTGCCCGATTGCTTGTATGTAGACAAGGCCAAGATTTTCTCATCGTCGGTAAACCTATTTCCTTTTGGTTTAATATTTCTCCTCTTTAGTTGCTTGTAGTGTCGCTTAAAACGTCTGAATCTAAATGGTTCTGGAAATTTTCTGCCATATCTTCTTCTAAACGAAATTACCTTTTTCCTAGAGACATGCAGCATTTGTTTTAGGGATTGAGCCGTTTTGTAAAGTTTTCTGCCCTGTGGTAACAATTTATTAATTCGAGATACTCCAAGATTTGTTAATAAGGATTTAGGGCGAGGCTCGGAATGTGGATGAGGAACTAATAAAAAAACGAAAACAGATATTACTTTTGTTTACTTATTTATTGTTTGTTCAACATATTAAGGAAGAGACATAAGTAATTTACTCACTACTAGTAAATTAAAGATTTAAAAATGGCAATCTTAGAATTAAGAGGTATTAGGTATTACCCTGATGTTGAAGAATGCTCTGGCTCAAGTAATGTACAAGTCTCATTGCTGACACAACTTGTATCCATAATTTGTTTCCCGTGATTTTTTCTTGAAGACACATCTAAATTCGGAACGATTTCCATCGGAACACAGAGAGTTAAATCTGTTGCCTTCTTAATAGGTAGCATAACGGGGAAATTTTCAGGTTCTCTCGTAGGTACATTTAATTTTTTAGTTGGTAAAGCATGTTTGCTAAGATTTGCATTTGGTATTAATTCCTTTTCCCCAAAATGATTTGTAAAATCGTTGTAAATGTTTTCTTGGATTGGGAAATCGGTGTCTCTTGGATTTATTATCAAAGCAGGAAAAGACTGCACAATTATATTTACCCATTTTGCAACTAGTGAAGAGAAGAATGCGAAAATTAATGCATTTTAAGAAAATAGAAAAATTTTAAATATTACGTTTAAAATCAAAAGGTTCGTATTATCACTTTTAAAAACACGAATGGCAGCAAACAAAAGCAGTAATAAGGCTAAAATGTGTGGTTTTTAGTTTCGAAATTTTAAACACGACGCCGACGTTTAAATTTGTCCACAGAGTGACACCATATTGATACTTAAAAAAACCGTTAAAGAACGGAATACATTGGAAAATATTTTAAATAGTCAATTATTCGTAATACATGCTGTATGTGCAAATAGCCATTTATTCGTACATATACTGTATGTGAAAATAGCCACATCCAAATATTAATGTATTATACTTGTGATTAGTAGAGATGTCCTGGTAGTAGCTAATAACTAATAATTACTAAAATGTATTGTGTCCCACAACTCTATATTTTACAATACCTTTATTTAATTATTTTAATTTGAATACCTTTCAATTTTGTTAATATCTAATCCCTTTATTACTTTCCTTCTTAAATTCATAAACATGATTATCCCTGGAAATCCCGAAAAGGAACCCATTAAATCTCCCAAATTGTAATTCTTATTTCAACCACAATAATTTTATTGTTCATTTCCAATTATACCTCATTTTCATCCCCTCTAATTTTAAGTTCTGGTCAGTGTTGAAGACCAAGATTTCATCCCATTCACATTGTAGCTTCAGTTTAAAAGTAACAGGAATTCACATTGTAACCCTAGTTTAAGTAGAACCCATTCAATTTGTATCTTCATTTCCAAAAACCTGTGCATTAATTTAAGTAACAACGAGCGACATAATAATTCAAACAGAATACATCGAAGTAAAAACATCAACTCAGAAATTTATTCCAAGTGAAACTCCTCTTCAATCTTCTCGATCTGTGTTGATTCTTAGTTTTAAGTACCGAATTTACCCTCAAAGTCTTGGCCAAGCATACCCGAAGTTTGAATCACGAAAATGTATCGTCTAAGCAAAAAAACTGATATTTTTTTTTATTTTCCAACAGGGTGTCGCAGCGCTGCGAGGAAGTAATATTACTGTAAAATGAAAAAATATATCAACATGCGGTTTTCGATAGAATGTACAATACTTTTAAGCGCACATTTTCAAAATATTTTAATAATATACCGGGTGTCCATTTCAAGAAGGTGGTTCAAAGTTATTTTTTTTCAATAGAACACCCAGTATATTATGACATTTTTCGATTCCTTATGAAAAAATAATTACACTTTGTATAAACTTTTAAGGGTCTATCTTCACTCATTTTGCTGATATTTGCCATTTAAGCCAAAAAAGATCCATTTTTGAAAAATCACTGCTCTAAAACAGATGAGCATTTTGGGTTGACATTTTGTCAAAAAATTTTCAACATCGTCTAGTTTACAACTATCATGCCAAATTTAAGTTTGTGATAATTTTTTATCAGGGTGCCTTATGAAACGCAAATTGAACAATTAAACGAAATTTTCAAATGGAACACCCTGTATATTTTAACACCATTCGATGGCATTTTTTACAAGCTTTGTTGAATATTTTTTGACAAAATTTCAAGCCAAAATGTTCATCTGTTTTAGAGCAGTGATATTTCAATAATTGATCTTTTTTGGCTTAAATGACATATATCAGCAAAACGAGTGATGTTAGACCTATAAAAGTTTATACAAAATATAAAATTATTATTTGATCCAAAAATATCATAATATACTGGGTGTTCCATTTAAGAAAACATAATTTTGGTCCGCCATGTGATAAATTTTGTAGAAAACGTACGATAAAAAATTAAGGGCGTACTCAAATTTTCAAAAAAACATATCGTTGTATTCTCTAACTTAGTGTTAGTGCAAACATCAAAAAATATGCAGGGTGTTCCATTAAAAAAAAGGGTGGGATAGCCTGCGCTTCAACTACGAAACACCCTGTATAGACAAAACAAATTTCTGATTATGCGCATCAATATGAACCATGCAATTTTGTAATTTAAGTTTTTCCCTATCTCTTAAATCGACCGTTGCCGCACTAAAAACTCACCCTGTATATTCTATTGAAAACCGAATGTCGATATCTTTTTTCATTTTAGAGTAATCTTACTTATATAATATTATAATAATGTACAGTTTGCCTTATTATAATATTTTTAGAACATAAATTTAATTATATTAAGATTTTAAAATTTTATACTTGACTGTTGGCAACAGATTTCATTTTCATCCTAGTGTAAAAAAGTGGGTCGATTCTATTCTGCTAATGATGTCAAAAAAGTAGAAAAATTTAGTAGGGAGTAGAAAAAACAAAAGTTAAATCGATCGATTTGTTTTAGAGATATTCAAAATTTTACAGTAATATTTTTATTATTTTTGCTGCATTACGAGTATACATATACAATAAATCGTTTTTAATTTTTAATATTTTATTGTTTTAGTGCGATATTTTCTCAACAGCTTGTATAGCAGCACATATTTTAAAGGAATTGGTGATTATCTGAAATTTATTATAAATATTTTAATGGGTAATGGTTATGTTCGTTGGATGGTAATCAAGTTGGATGATTGTGAAATCGGCAAAAAACGAACTCAGATTTTCCTTAGTAATATTTTATTACAAAATTACCGACGTTTCGATGGGTGTTTCCATCTTACTCGTGGCTTTCTGGAAACACTCATCGAAACGTCGATAATTTTGTAATAAAATATTACTAAGGAAAATCTGAGTTCGTTTTTTGCCGATTTCACAATCATCCAAATATTTTAATAAAATAAAAATTATATAACTTACAACTGTAAAGGTGTTTAAATCAACTTTGATAACATCCCCTGCATTAAAAGTTTCTGATTTTTGGGCCCTTAACATTGCCAAAAGTAGAGCTTTAGAAATTTTTGGATGATTTTCGTACCATTCCATTTCATAAACTTTACTGGCAATACTTTTTAACTAAATTAAAAAATTGATATGCAACATTATTTTATAAAATTATTAATTACTAACTTGTTCATCGATAATCATTCCTCCACAACAGTAAAGTCCTGATTTAAGAGCAAGATATGTATAAACAAAGCCAAAATAATACGTCATATGCCATTTTATGGAATAGCTTAAATATAAAATTATTACAAAATTATATTTTATTATAATTTAATATTATACTTGTTATTAGTGATGAGATTTAATGCAAAAACCATTGCGCCTAAATTCAATGAAAACAATACAACAAGTATTTCAAAATAAGTTTCCCTAAGTTTATGCATAAAACTAAAAAAAAAAGAAATAATAAATCAAATTTAAATAATTTAACTTACTTTAAAACTCGATTATGTTCCTCAATAACCTCCTGTAATTCCCTGTCTAAATTTTCATTATCTTTCCTTAATTTAATATTTTTAAAAGCTTCTTTAATTAAACCTGCATGAATATACACAAATGCAACGAAATATATAAAAATAACATCAAACATTAGGTAAATGTTTACAACAACAACTATTGCAACTGACTGGAAAATGTAAATAAACACGTTAGTCTCTGCAAAATTTCCGTAATAACCTGGGAGTAATCTTTCTTTCATTAAGTATTTTATGAACATTACTGAATAAACGGAGATGTTACCGGAGATTGTAAAAGCTTTAGAAATCTTGTAAGTCCTCTGGTATATTTTAATGTATGTTTCAAAAACTTTTGGTCCAAATTTGGTGATTGGCCATAAAGTGTTTATTTCGTTCAAAAGTTTAACCAGCGTTTTCTTTTTTATTATTAACCAAAGCAATTTTGATAAAACCTTTAAATAAAAGCATTAAACATTTCATATTTATTAATTTAAAATTATACCATTGTAAGAACAAATACACGATACATTTCTTCAAATGCAACACTTGAGTGAAAATCGAGGTATAAATCATAACCACAAGCACTAATTATAATAATTATTTGTAAAACCAACCATGAATTAATTAAAAATTTTAAGATAAGATTATTATCATAAGGATTAAGCCGACATAAACTTAAAAATTTTAATATTTGTAACAATAACATATTGGAGCTTTCATCGTACATTTTAATGAAATTATAGTTTATACCGTGTAATTTTGTTTTAAATGAAACCTAAAATATTTGTGGTTGATTTTATAGTAAAGCTTTGTAGTTTAAATTATTTATAAACACCTGTAAGTGTAAAACAAAATTATTCATTTATTATAAGTTTAATAAGTTTATTAGAAAGTTTTGTAAAAGTAGTGAAACTTTAATTATAATTAAAGTATTAAAACACAAAGGGCTTTTAATTATATCAGATGAGGAATGGGAAGTTAGGAATAATTTTTCCAACAATAGATGTTAAAGTATAGCAATTACAACAATTATAACAACTATAACAATTATAACAATTTTGTATGTTATTAATAATCAAGTGAGTTGAGTTTTTTGAGAGTTGTTTATAAATAATTTTGATAAGTTGTCATTGTAATAAATAAATCTAAAACACGTTTATTTTTCTTCTACGCTTCAATTCAATATTCAAAAACATGTTATTTTTCCATAAGAACAAAATCACTTATACATCCAAATTAATTTAAAACAAAAAAATTCCACTCTGATATTTTCATCCGATAAGCCAGAGGAGGCATATGTTCACTGATTCTAAAAATCGCTGTTTTTAAACGGAAAAATCATCAATTTCATTTTCTCTATTTTCAGGTTGGGTAGGTGGTAATTATTAATAAAAAAGTAATGTTTGATAAAGGACATCGCACTTTTTATACGTAAACATTTTGTATACACTTAGAAATATCATTGAATAGATCAATATTTGTTTTTCAAAACAATATTTTTTGAGCTGTATTTGCAATATATCTCATACAGGGTGGGCCAACGAAAACGAAACAGACGAGTTTTGAAATAGTTAATAAAAAAATTTGAAAAAATGCTCGGACAGGTCAACTTTAGTTTCGAGGGGGACATATTTTGCAATAGAGCTGATTCAAAAATCCATTTATCCCTGCGCCCTATGGACACAATCCCTTAAATTTTAATAGGGATGGTGGGGTAAGTAATACCTCGTTGGAAAGATCTTTTTACCCAGAGTAACATACAAAAAAAAAGTTAAATCGATCGATTCGTTTTAAAGATATTCAAAATTTAGCAAGTAGAGTTTTCATACCTTTTAAAATTGTGCTATGAACACCACGCCTTCAATTATAAGTCTTTTGATAGGGTAAGTAATACCTCCTTGGAAAGTTCTTTTTACCACAAGTAACATACAAAAAAACAAAAGTGAAATCGATTGGTTTGTTTTAAAGAATTCAAAATAAAACAGTATTGCACATTATTTTTTATTTAATCAAACTAAACGTAACTAATCTTTTTGAAGAAAACTTAACACTTTAAAGAATCCCATCGATCCTGACACTTTCAAGGTTTTTTTATTATTTTATTAAATGTTCGAATTGAGTTCCACCAAACTCCATGCAAACGTACAAATTTTGCTCAAAGCGAATTCTTACATTTTGTAACATTTCAGCAGTGATTTCTCGGCATTCATTAATAATTCTCTGTCGTAACTCTGCTAGAGATCCTGGTTCCGTTGCGTAAATCTTACTTTTTAAAGATCGGGAGATCGCGGCGGCCACTCCAAAGGTCCTCTACGCCCAATCCATTGCCCAGGAAACGTCGTATCCAAGAATTCCCTAACAGGCCGTGTGTAATGAGAAGGGGCTCCGTCTTGTTGGAAAATCAGATGGTCTTCTACATAACGATCGTCATTTTCGATAATATCGTCAAGAAATGGATGAACAAAGTTTTGAAGTAGATCCAAGTACATATCCCCTGTTAGATTGCCATCTAGAAAATAAGATGGTCTCCAAAAATTCCAACCCACACATTCAATTTTTGAGGATTTTGAGTGTGAACTTCATGAAATACCCTAGGATTATCATCTGACCAATATCGACAATTATGACGATTAACGGTTGAGTTTAAGACGATAGTCGGCGAAATTTTGTGAGCGTAAAATGTGACTCTACGGAATACCATTTTTTGGACAAACCAGTAAATGAAATTCTGTTTTTTTGTAGTAGTAGTTCATTAATACTTGGCATAACATGTCTATTATTTTGTTTTTGTATTTTTTATTGAATTTTTAGATTTATAGACAATCAAATCTGACCTAAAAATGAGCAAGTTTTGCTTGCTGTTTAAAACCTTATACTCGATATAATCGGAAAAACAGAATAACACTTTTGTGAAGTTGTGTATTTAGATAAGAGAAAATTTTACAAATCTCAATTTGAAGGTCCCTTGTTAAAGAAAAATGGTATTTTCTAGGACCAGGTTTTTTTTAAAAGTGCCAATTTTACTGCTGCCGTATGAGTATTTGGTGTGACTTACAAAAACAAAACCAGAAGAAATTGGTAGCCACAAGACTCTTCTGTGTACTGTGTACCAAAAAAAGAAATTTTAAAAAAGCTTCAATAGAAAAAAAATTATGAGCAAAACCCCAAATATCAAGCGAATTTCAAAATTAAGCGCTCGCATTTGCCGACTATCGCCTTAAGAAAAAAGTGCACTCATCAGAAAAACAGATATTATAAAGATAATTTTCATCAGCAATTATACGTTCCGTCATCACCTCACAAAATTGCAGTCGCCTATCAAAATCATCTTCATTTAACTCATGAATTAAATGAATTTTATAGGGATGATATTTGTGACCTTTCAATATTCGGCGAATGGTTGTTCTGCTGATGTTAGTCACAGTCTCCAGTTTTCTTGTGCTTAAAGTTGGATCTGCAGCAACTTGTCCCAAATCACCTATTTCAACGACCTCATTTCTTATTGAACGAACATTACCAGGATCGCGTTTCTTATTACCAACAGAACCAGTATTTTTAAATTTTGCAACCAACTCCAGAACGTATTTTCGGTTACAATGTTTGTTTGGATGTTGTTCATTAAATAAATTAGCTGCACGATGAGCATTCTCATCGTTTTTAAAATAAAAAGTGATTAATCCAACCCTTTCTGGAATTGTATAAGCCATTGCTAGCAGAAGCTTTTACAGAAGTTCACAAAATTTTAAATGTTGATTTCTAATAATTAGTCATAAACAGTTTTAACACGATGAAAATCACCACTAATACAAAATACAACTGATAAAAATAATCTCAATGTGGTTATAAATCGTTTTATGTTTTGAATTGTTTTGTTCCAGATGTTACAAAATTTTAAACAATTCCTCGAATAAATTTAAATTTGTTTTTTAAAATCTCTCTTTTGTAGAAAATGAAAATAAATTGCATTTTACATGTTTTTGTATGTTACTTTGGATTAAAAGATCTTTCCCAGGAGGTATTACTTACCCTATCAAAACACTTAAAATTGAAGCCGTGGTGTTCATAGCACAATTTTAAAGGCATGAAAACTCTGCATGTTAAATTTTGAATATCTTCAAAACGAATCGAAGGATTTAACTTTTTTTTTGGCATGTTACTCTGGGTAAAGATCTTTCTAACGAGGTATTACTTACCCCACCATCCCTATTAAATTTTTAAGGGGTTGTGTCCAAAGGGCGAGGGATGAATGGATTGTTGAATCAGGTCTATTGCAAAATATGTCCCAATTTTAAAAGACATGAAATCTCTACTTGCTAAATTTTGAATATCTTTAAAACGAATCGATCGATTTAACTTTTTTGTATGTTACTCTGAGTAAAAAGATCTTTCTAACAAGGTATTACTTACCCCACCATCCCTATTAAAATTTTAGGGGTTGTGTCCATAGGGCACAGGGGTGAATGGATTTTTGAATCACTTCTATTGCAAAATATGTCCCCCTCGAAACCAAAGTTGACCTGTCCGAGCGTTTTTTCAAAATTTTTTATTAACTATTTTAAAACTCGTCTGTTTCGTTTTCGTTGGCCCACCCTGTATTGATTTTTTATATAAAAACAGATATTTTCATACCGCAATATGTATTTGACATTAGTACAGTAAAATTAGCACAAAAACAGCCTGAATAAGGAAAAAATGGCGGAGTTTATGAAACTCGGCTTATTTGTAGCTTAAATCATGTACATTTAGGATCTAAAGAGTCCCGAGTTATGGGGTACCTGCTTCTGGAGTTATGGGGGTGGAAAAGGGGAAGAAAATGGTTTTTTTTCCAAATATCTCGGTTTTTATCAATCCTACAATAAAATTATTTATTATCAATCTTATAAAGCATAAAATTTCCTACAACTTTTGTTCAAAACTTTTGTTTGTAAGGTAAACTTATTTTTAGTTAAAGTAGCGCTAATGTCCTATCCTATACATAAAGAATTTGCTTAATTTTGCTACATTTTCAGTCATAACTCGATAACGAAAAGAGATAGCAAAGTGATTCCTTTTTTGTCGTAAAGCGGACCTTGAAAGCTTTCAGAGAAGGTGGTTTATATCTTAACTTATTTCTAGCGTTGGAAAAAAAAATATTATTTCAATTAGTTTTTTAGAATGTTTCAAAGAGCCGCTAAGCGAACATTTTTTGTAAAGAGCCCGTTTTACTGCAGTCGTATGATTATTTGGTTTCACTTACTAAAACAAAAAAAGATGAAATTAGTAGCCAGAAGACTCTTCTTTATACCAAAAAAAAGAAATTTTAAAAAAGCTCCACTGGAAAAAAAAGTTATGACCAAACTCGCAACATTTTCATAAATTTAAAATTATAGGTTTTCGTAATATGTAGAGACGTAACAGTAAAAAATTTAAACGTTGTCACAACCAGACCAAAAGGAAATGAGTTTATGTATAGTTTTAAATTTAATAAATATTCTAGAGCAAAAAATGCTCAAATTATAAATGGAACAGTTTTGATGATAGTGAGCAGTAACTGAAGGATGAACTTATAAAATCACACAATGCAGATTTTTTTATGACTTTCTTGGGTTATGAAGAACATTTTTAAATAAGCAACCACTTTTACGAGACGTTAGTAAAAGTGATTCCCTATTTTTGAAAATGATTCCCACTTTTCGTGTTGCTGCCTCGGTTCCTGTCAGGGTTGGGGGTGGCAGCACATTTTTTTATCAATTTGCTTAACACTCTTCCTCGACTGGCACAAATGTTGAGCTATGTTTTATGACGGACAAAAAGACGTACCGGAAGTGGTTATATTTTAATACTTCGCTCAAGTTTCTCCCCGAATCTACCCTTTTAAAGCAAGCAAAAAAATTGAAAAAATTACCAAAAATGTACCTTAGGTGTATTATGATTCACACCAAATTTCAAATCTCTACTCCAATTTGTTTTGTAATAAACGAGCAAAAACCTACTTTTTAATAACATCGTCAAAGGGCTGTAGCTCCCTTATAAGGCGAAATTGGACATATAAACTTATATGAACTTTTTTTATTCTTTTGACATCTACTACCCACCCTAGAAGTGGGTCCCACATATTATGGGACACCCTGTATAATAAATTTAATTTTTATATAAATTTAGATATTTACATTGGTATACAGAAATCAGAAAGTACATAAAATTTAATATTAATAAAACATGGTTACTTATATTTAAACCTTTGATACAATAAGTCTATATTAGAAAATGTTTCGTTTAAAATGTAAGTAAGTTCCTGATATGAAAAATTATCGGAATTTGCAGACATTGAAAATGTAAAACGATTAGCATACGAACAGATAGCAAGTGCCAGACCTGAAAAATAAAAAATATATAAATTTTAACAGGGCATTTCATAACAATTTCCATAAAAATTAAATTATATTAAATAAAAATATGTAGCCCAATCAGAAAAACAAAAAAATTTTCTCTGAAATTCTAAGAAATTGGTGATAAATGGAAAATTCATAATTACTCGAATTAAAAATTTCCACACATCTACTAATTTAAATTAAATTAAATTAAACCAAACTCAAACATGAATGATTCATAGCTAATTATTACATACAAGAAATTAGTTTATTTGTCAACTGTGTGTTGTTTTTCTTTTAGCAGGACATAATACAATTTTTGGTGCAAAAACGAATACTTACCATTTTCTTTGATGGCTGGTACAAAGGGAACGAGATTGTTAATAATATCTCCGTTAAAAAACTTCAATTTAGGACCACCTGGTGCAATGGCAATAGTTCCTACACAATAAACCTTCTTATTCATAAGTTTTGCTAAGGTATTTGGAAGTAATTCCAAATATGTCTTCATTATGACATAGTTAATCTATAAAAAAATTAATTAATAGCAAGTTTTGATTGACTCATTTTTTATTTAATTAATTTTCTGAATTACAATATTGATCAGTTCGGAAATTGAGTTGATCTTTTCTGAAATACAATTGGAAAAGGTGTAGTAGGATCATAGCATTTGCACATTGCATGTGTTGTATTAATAAAAATACATTTTTTTGTACTAGTGATCCGCGGGATTAATTAATTAAAATTAAAACCTTACCTTATAATCACAAGAATTATAAACTGCGTTAATATTCCTGGTAACTATTTCCAATCTTTTCTCTATATCCATCTCCTCATTATTCCTAAATGGAATATGGAATGCTAATTGGGTAAAATCATTATTCACTTCTTCGGAAAAAACATTTTTGTAATATTTATGAAAACGGTCTACCTTTTCTTGAATTGGAGTCATTACAAGGACTTCGTTTGGAACGTTGGGTCCTTCCAATTTCTTATTCCTAATATACGAACTTATCGCTGCTGAATAAGCTGTTGTAATAATAGTTATTACTCTAACTCCATTTAATGATTTTCGAATAACTTTCATCTTTTCTAAACAACTAATTTCACCGTTTTCTGTTACAAAACCAAACACTCCTCTGCCTTTCTTTATGGGATCGATAAGATAATTTTTTGGTTTAGACATTAGCTCAAATAGATGTTCAATTTTCGTTGTAAATGGTTTATAAAGACCATTTATGCTATTAAAACTGGATGCATATTTATCTTTTGCGTCATTCATCTCGCACAGTAGATTTGTAATCACATTGTATAAAGATATTGCATCTCCTAAAGCGTGATGTATTCTTAATCCCACCACATAAGTATTAATTGTAGAATCTTCATCATTATCATCGTATTTACTCCAAAATATATCCCAATTAAATGAATTATTTTTGGGTGTACTTGATTTAAAAATTGACTCAATTTTGTTACACAATTCAAAAAGTGTTAACTTTTTTAGACTCGTGCGTTTAATAATTTCATCAGCATCAATTTCATCAACTTCTTCAAAATATAAATGACCCATGAAACTTTTTCTTACACAATTTATTTTCTTGGGCGTATTTGGGGATAAAATTTCATTGTTTATTCGTATTTTTAAGGACTCTAAGAACTCAGATTCATTCTTAAGACTTTTAATAAAAAAGGTGAAACACAAATACTGTTCACTTTCTTCGTAAAAAGTTAACCCGCTATCAATACCAACTATCAGTCCATGAAATTTAGATTTTAATTTCAATTTTAAAATACTTATAACTAATTGTTTATACACAAATAGTATTGATAAATTGAGAGTTGATGTTATTATCCAGGGAACTATAAGAAATAGTCCTGTGCATATTTTTATGAGTTTTATTAGTTTATTTTGGGTATCTTTTAAAACAAGGAACTAAAACATAGTTTAGTAAAATTTTATAAGTTAAAAAATTTCTTAATATGTACCTGAATAAGTGCATATGGAATAGAGATGAAGTACGTGATGTATTCAAGTTTTATCAACACTAGAAAATGAAATAATTTTAAAGCCAAAGTAATTTTTCCAAACAATTTTCTATTAAATAGGGTGATGTTTTTTTCTAAATTCAAAACTGGTAAAACATTAGAAAAAAGAATGATGGAAAATTATTATTTTAAAGTTTTCAATTTTTCTTATTAAAATTTTAATCGAATTTATAAAAATGACGCAAAATATTTGAAGGGTCTGCCGCAAAAAGGAGGTAACTCCATATATGAAAACTAAATTCAATTTGAATGGCACTAGGCATAGTTTTTGTTAAATTTTTGATTACAAATGCCCAAAAATCAATTTTTACTAGCGAAAAGTAAGTTTTTCAAACATTTCGCCGACTATCTTCTTAACTTGCGGCTATTGGAAATAATGAGTCTGTAAATCATTTTTTTTATATAATTTTATATAAGAGTACCTTTTAACTTGAATTTTGCAATTTGAATTTTTGGTCTAGCACTTAAAATGGCTTCGCAATTAATTAACAAAGTTTATGAAATAGCGCGTCGCTACTTTTTTTCCTTGCGAGCTGAGTGACGTCATTATTTCCTAGTCGCCTCGCACGGGTTATACGCCGGTCGGCAAAAGTGCTGAAACTGTGCGGCAGGTAAAAAAAAATCGCGATTTCTTGATTTGTCATCTACATACCGCGCTACATCAGGAAACGAGCGCTTTTTTTGATATCTTAATTTTTTCTGTACTTTTGGCACTCTCGAATTTGTAGTTTGAAATTAGTGCTATTTCGACGCCGACTTTGAAAATTCGTAACTTATGATCCCGACCGTGTATAATCCAATGTTTTATATTTCCCTTCTTTCTTTATTATTTATGCGAGAAAAAATCAGCACGATTATATTTTACCCCTGGACTTGAAAAAAAAAATCCCAAGTGAAATGTTAATAAAATAGCTCAAACGCGCGCTTTTCTCAGCCCCCTCTGCAGCCGTCAATTTTTAAAATTTTCTTAATTTTACATCAGATTATCAAAGAACAACAATATTTGTGGTGTAATGAGCATAGTGCATTTTTAAATTTTGCGCGGTTAAAAAGTTATTTCGTAAAAATGTAAAAATGTTGAATTTAGGGGTCGGCGGCTCCCGTCGGCCTATTTTTTAACGGATTATCATTTTTAAAAATTCTGATAAATCTACTCTTGGTATTAAAACCGCCCACGCATAGGGTTTTTTAAATTTTGAAAAAAACAACGATATCTTAATTTTTTTAAGATCGCATTTAAAAAAGTCGCATTTTTATTCGAGTTTCGGTTTAATCAGTCCCTCAAATTTTATTCAACCCTAACGCAATGTACATTTTCTGAAAGCTTTCATGGTCCACTTTACGACAAAAAAAGAATCACTTCTCTATCTCCTTTCGTTATCGAGTTATGGCCGAAAATGTAGCAAAAATATGAAAAATCTCCGTTTGGAACCAAAATTGCGGTCTGAAATTTTTCACTTTTCACAAAATAATTAATATCTTCTAATCTATTAGAACCGCCGGGACGAGTAATAGCTTAAAATGCGCACCGTTACCTCCCCCACCAAATTCCGTGAAAATTTTAATTCTCGGTATAAAATTACGTCGTCCAGGCCCGTATTTGTACCAAAATTTTGTCAAAACTTTGCTAATTTTTTCCAAAAAAACTGTTTAACCGATTTTAACCAAATATTTTTTAAAACGTGTCAATCCATGGTGTTTACCTTTGGTAAAAATTTGAAATCGCTAACTTTTATAGTTTTCGAGAAAAACAATAAAAATCGATTTCCATGAAAAATTTTAAGCCTTAAAAATATCTCAAAAAATATTTTTTTGAATCTTTTCAAAATCGACCCCGCAAATGAAAGATAATAGAAAATAGATGAAATGTAGGGGGTCACTTGCCCTCTACACCCCCCAAAAAAAATTTACACCCCAAAAACTCAAACAAAACAATTTTTTTCTAGGTAATGTACCTTAAAAAATAATTAAATTTTAAAAAATTTAATAAGATAATATCGATAATTTTTACAAACTTATCTGTACGAATTTTCGTTTTTTAATTTTAGTTATTAAGCGAAATATGAATTTTTTACAATACACCTTTACTCATTTGTTAGAAAGCCATATTTTATATAAAAATTCATATCTTTTGAATAAAAAGTCGTACTGCCTTGATTTTTTTAAATTTTTTTCCTATTTCTTTATACTACAACCCAAAATAATTAACTTTCAAATTTTTAATTTGAAACGCTACACACTTGTAAAAACCACGCTAAAGTTGTATAATATTTAAAGTGAAATTTCATAAGTAAAAAATTATAAAGATGTAAATTTTAAATTAATAATTAATTCTCCTACTTAAATTAATAACTAATAGTAATATTTTATGAGAGTATTAAAAGATAATAACTATAAAAACGTGTAGAAACAATCAAGTGCACTATACGCGTGTACGGAACGGACAGCGCAGCGTTCGGAAGAAATGACGTCAGAATACATCGCGTAGTTGAAGCGGAGGGGCTAATTTTCTTAAAATTCAAACGCTTATATTTACGTTAATATTTGTCGTATCGAATTGAAACAAAAAACAACTTATTTATAATTATGATTTCTAAAATATAAGATATAAAAATATCAATTATTTTTTTCGTTTTTCTTCCTCATTGTAAACAAAAAAACAAATCTTATTGGTCGTTTGAGGCAAAACGGAAGTAACTCGAAGCCGTTTAATATTTATACATTGACGTCGTTAACGTTAAAAACGTGATATGGTATATGGTATTTACTCCTTTCTAGATTTCTTTAAATAAAACATGATAGTAAGATGTTTTATTTGTAATTTCTTTTCTAAAATTAGATGAAACATAAATTTTGGGCCAAAAAAGTGGTAACTCCAACAATCACACCTTTCCCACGTCCTCTGGAAGACTTATTTAAAATAGGACCCTTATATGTAAAAACAATTAAGGAAACATCCTCACAGAAAAATCATATAAACAAATACAAATATTTCATGTAAAAGCTTACAGATTTGCACAGAATCGACACATTAGAATTTTGAATTTTTAAACGTTTTTTCACGATTTTCTAAAAACTTACAAAGTTGAAGTTACCTCCTTTTTGCAGCAAACTTTTCAATTTCTTAAATCCTTTTTAAAACTAACAATTGAAAAAATATAGGTATACATATTCTTGTTACCACTGTAAGTAGTAAATTTAACCCTCTATAATATGTTGTATATTATTTTATGTTAATTTTAAGAAATGCATTGAATAAAACTGTTTTAAAGAATAATAAATACATATAAGTGAAGTATAAGAAAAACGAAAAATTTTAAATTTCTAAAAAATAGTTTAAATACTTACATCCAATAAAAATAGGTTTCCATTTATGAAAAATGGTCTTCGGTAACAATTCTATTTCCATTTTTGAATAATTATATTGACTCGATAATTACACACCTTAAATTGAATAATATGTGAGGATTGCAAAGAAAATGTTTCTACGTCAAATTTTGTGGTGTTATACAAGCGCCATGTAGATGTAACTGAAAAATAGTATAAGTATTAAAAACGAGTTTCATAAGTCGCTTATTGTAGCACGCGTTCATTTTTAAAATACGAATCAGTTTTTATACAATTTTTTCTATTTTGTGAGTTTTTACCGTTTTAAGGCAAATGTTCGCGCGTCTTTGCTGTACAGTTGCTCCCAGCTGGAAGTAGGGCAAAAGTAATCACGATCGCGTATTCTTTGTCCTACTTCCAACTGGGAGCAACTTTACGCGAACATTTACCGCGCGTCATTTTTACTCTAGTGTGCAGGTACCCATAGGGGTATAAAAAAGATGCCACACTCTTGAGTACATAAAAAACTACCGATTCAATAAAAAAAAACCCGCTATATTCTATGAGGGAGACTTTAGTGCGGTCGGTTAGTGGTTAATCTTACCGCAGGGTAAATAAAGTTCCACTCACAGCAAATACTGCTGATAAACTGGACACTTTTAAGAAATTGCCTAAATTAAATTATTTTTAAAACAACTGGTTGAACAAAATATGAATTTAAATAATTAATATAAATTATAAATAATTAAAAATAATTATAATAAACTAATAAATATTCGCTTTATTGCCACTTATTTAAATAATTAAACCTGATCGGTTAATTTTAATGGATATGACCTTTATTAAATTCTGTAAAAAATTTTGTATTTTTATATATGAGTATAAACAAAAAATGTTGCAAATTGCTACAAAGTAATACTTAGAAAAAAAATCTAAATGATAATTACAACCAATTTATCTGTTTGGGAAATTCCGAAATAAATATGATTGCGAATCTTGATTTTTGTGTTTTAAACAAGGATATGTTTTTTCCACCACCCCTGAGAAGAGGAGAAACAACGTGGATTTACAGAAGGGATTCAGGAAAATTTGCCTGTTCACGATTCGTAGATTTTATTTTCGTGGCGGAAGCTTACATGGTTCAACGCACCTTTCTTCATATGTAGACTGGGAGCTGTGAGCTCGTGACAGTTTTTGGACTCCGATTTCATATAGCATGCCTTTTGGAGGATAGAAATAGAATATATTTACCCTATAATAACAAAGAAAAGCGGGTACTAAACCCCTGCACGCTTTCCGATCATATGGAAAATTGCATTTTCATTTTCACAAAAGTTTGGTGTTTTTCTCTGATTTAAAATATTAGGAATAATTGTGAAAATGCTGTATTTGGTGGAAGAAGCTTTACTCACGATAGCCTTCAGGAAACAAAAATCAAACGTGTTTGACTTATTCTCCACGAACGTATTTCTACGATTCGTGAAACAAAATGTAAGTATATTTCGTACCTCACAAATGTAGTAGAGATTACACGACTATTATGTCACGAAAGCGTGGTTTGGAAAAAAAATAGGGGGTGGCCCCCCACTATCATGCCATTCGAAAAAATAAAAATATTTGCAAAAAACGCATTTTAAAAATTATTTTCGCAAAAACTGCCGAATGAATTTCATAATTTACAAGTTATTTTACCTATTTAAATTATAGAGTAGGTAGTTTTAATAGATTTTATTATTGGGAATTTTTAGATTCCGCTCGCCCACTGGTGGAAAAAATATGAAATTCTATATTCGGTACTTACTTTTTTGATTTAACGCATAGGTATATGTTTTTTGAGCTATACTGATGCTTTAAATCTATTTGTATTTTGTTGAAAATGTAGTTATAAGGTACAAGGAACAAGGATGCATTTTAAACACAATTTTTGACAATGACAAGTACCGAATATCCTCCATTTATGGGGCCCTCTATACGTAGTTAAAATTCCCAATAAAAAATTACCAAAAAAAAATTTTTTTGAAAGTTCAGAAATTTTTTTTTGTTACTATACACATACTTGGAACTTAAAAATGTTAAATAATAAGTACAAAAAAATAGGCTGTTATATTTAAAATAACAAAGTTGATGTCATTTCCGGTGAAACCGTAAGTGAAATTTAATTTTTTTTTAGTTGAATAAATGCGTTTTCTTATGCCATACAGTACAGTAAAATTAGGTTTCAATAAGGAAAAAATTGCGGAGTTAGTGAAACTCGGCTTATTTGTAGCTTAAATCATGTACATTTAGGATCTAATAAAGATTCCCTAATTGTGGGGTACCTACTCTGGGAGTAATGGGGGTGGAAAGGGGGGATGAAAATGGTTTTTTCCAAATATCTCGGTTTCTATCAGTCCTAGGATAAAATTATTTATTATCAATCTTATAAAACATAAAATTCCCTACAACTTTTGTTCGTAACTTTTTTGTAGGGTGAACTTATTTTTAATTAAAGTAGCGCGAATGTCCTATACATACTACAGATGAAAGAAAATAGTGTTTCGAAACGGGGAGGGTATTTTTTTTCATAGAGAGTTGAAATTTTGTATGTGTACGGAGGAGAAAATTTTAATAAAAAAGTTTAAATGCCCCTTTTCGATCGGACGGCCCCGAAAAAAGTTATTCCGCCCCAAAGGAAAAATTGAATTCATTCCCTCAGTGTCCGAAATTCACCCCGAATCGCATCAAATTTTAGTATGTTATGGAGGACCCGACTCTGAAGACGATGGTTTTAACACGCCTGGACCTATCTATTAAGGGGGCGGAGATACGACCCCTTTTGTATTTTTACCCCGATTTCGGACGGAAAAGAGTAGCTTTTTTCGTCAGATTTTAAAAATTCCGGTTACATCATGAAGAGGGGTATGGATTCTAAGCGAGATTCGAATTTCAAATTTTTAAAAGCACTCTAACACTCTGAAAAAAATTTCCAAAGTCCGATTTTTCTTACTTTTTTTTTCCGGTTTTCGCCGACGTCAAATTTAAACAGTCGCAGCCCCGTCCGGTCTTAAAGGGAAGCGACGAAATTTGGCTCCTTTTATTCTCACATCCTGGGGATAGACCGTGGCCATTTTTTAGTCTCCAGGCGCAACCGTGTGGCGCCGAGACGCGAAGTGTACAAATTTAGCGTTTTTTCGTGCTGCAAAAGTGCTCAAACTGTACACTGTACCCCTTATATTTGAGGATCGGCAGGTGCAAAAATAGCGGGGTTTTGACTTAAAAAGTAGATACCCGTTGTTATGCCCATACGAGCCCTTTTTTTGATATCTTCATTTTTTATATTAGATTGATGTCAGTAAATTTGCATTCCGTTTTTTTTTGCTTTTTTGACACGGAATTTAAAAATTCGTAACTTTTGATAGGGGTTGGATATTGTGGTGCGATATTTTTTATTTTGCTTATTACATTAATATTTACAATCAAAAAAATCGACACATCTCCCTTTGCTTCAGAAAAAAATCGAACGTATAATGTTGAAAAAATCGCATAAACGCGGTCGGACCGTTGTACCACTGGCGTCCACAATTTTTAAAAAATTTCAAATTTTACTTCATTTCCCTTAAAAAGAATAACTTTTACAGCTAATAGGCTATTTTTTTGTTTTTATACTCGTGGGGTTTGGGAAAATAAAATAGAATTTCTGAATTTAAGGGTAGACGGCTCCCGTCCGGCCATTTTTTAACGGATTTTCATTTTTAAAAACTCTGCTGAATCTACTCCTAGAACCAAAACGGACCACACATAGGGTTTTTTTAATTTCGAAAAAATAACGAAAAAATAATTTTTTAATGTCCCATTTAAAAAAAGTCGCAATTTTTGAAGCTTTTCGGTCTAATCAACCCCTCAAATTCTATTTCACCGTCATATAATACACCTTTTCTGAAAGCTTTCAAGGTCCGCTTTACTACACAAAAAGATTCACTTCGCTATCTCTTTTCGTTATCGAGTTATGACTGAAAATGTAGCAAAATTAAGCAAAATCTATATGTATAGGACATTCGCGCTACTTTAATTAAAAATAAGTTTATCCTACAAAAAAAAGTTTCGAACAAAAATTGTAGGAATTTTTATGCTCTATAAGATTGATAATAAATAATTTTATCGTACGATTGATAGAAACCAAGATATTTGGAAAGAAACATTTTCATCCCCTTTTCCACCCCCATAACTCCAGAAGCAGGTACCCCACAACTCGGAACTCTTTACATCCTAAATGTACAGGATTTAAGCTACAAATAAGCTGAGTTTCATTAACTCCGCAATTTTTTCCTTATTCGGGCTGTTTTTGTGCTAATTTTACTGTACAGTTGGTCCCAGCTGGAAGTAGGACAAAAGTAATCACGATCGCGTATTCTTTGTCCTACTTCCAGCTGGGAGCAACTTTACTATATCTATACAGGGTGTCTCAGACCACCCATCCACCCCTTTTATTTTGAGAACGCCTTGTCGTACAAGGCTGAAATAAAAAAAATATTACCAAAGCAAACCCGAAGAATCCATTGGTGTACTTATTTTTTACCCGGAACCTGAAATAACTTTCGATTTTTAAATCTCAACATAGGTCGAGTATGGTATCGTTTGAAAGGTCTTTTAAAAAGAAACAACTTTTATTAAAATATTTATGTAATATCTTGTATAATTAACAAATTAAACGAAAAAAACAAGTGACCATTGGTCTCTTAAATTATGGAAAAATTAAATCGTTACCATCATCCGCAAATGGGCAAGAGAGAGATTTTTTTAAATTGAAACTCTTTTTTGCGTTTATCGCTTTATTCGTTAAAAACAATCAACTTTCTTTATTTTTTGAATTAAGGTAAATACATAACCTAAAAAAGTTGATTATTTTTAACAAGCGAAGCAAACAATACATGTTTCCATTTAAAAAATCATAATTGCCTCTACCCTTACCCATTGAGGATGATGGTAGTGTTTTAATTTTTCCATAATTTAAGAAACCATTTGTCACTTGTTTGCTTTTGTTTTTCGTTTAATTTGTTAATTATGAAAGATATTAAAAAAATATTTTAATAAAAGTTGTTTCTTTTTAAAAGACCTTTCAAACGATACCATACTCGACCTATGTTGCCATTTAAAAATCGAAAGTTACTTCCGGTTCCGGGCACTTCCGGATTATTCCGGAAAAAAATAAGTGCACCAATACATTCTTCGGATTTGCTTTGGTAATATTTTTTTTATTTCAGCCATGTACGACAAGGTGTTCTCAAAATAAAAGGGGTGGACGGGTGGTCTGAGACACCCTGTATAACGTACTAAAATTTCAAATTTTTGTTTTCATAAATAAAGAAATTACTGGGTTTCGTGGACACCCGGTACTTGATGTTTTCTTTGTTGTTTAAAAAGTTTGAGGTTAAGTTCGAACTATTTTTTACGTTTTGGGTAATAACTCTTATATTTTTGAAAATTATAGTAATGTTTCTGGGTTTTTGGCTTTTCGGTGTCAAAATTAATATTAAAGCAAGACCCAAGACAAACATTTTAATTTTAACGCGATTTATTTATAGCAAACTTTGCTTGATATTTATCATGCTATATGTATATCATGCTACTTATCAAAAGAAAATAGCCGGCATTTACACATCACTAGCAATATCTAAACTGATCAACTGATTGTATGTGAGCGGCTTTTACAGCAGATTTGCTAGAGCAAAGTACGTAAAAACACAACCAATACAGTGAATTCAAATAAGATTGATACCTCAACTATGCAACCAAAAATACTCTGTATTTGATTTTAGACTTACTAAGTTGGTGTACATGTTAATTTTCATTGAAATTTAAATCTGATCTGTCACTTTAACCAAAGCGTCGCTGAGAGACGGTCTCTCAACAGTTTTTCTTCTCAGGTATTTTTCAAGTTTTTTCTCAGTGTGTTGAAAATTAAAAAAAAACAGTTTTTTTTCAAAACTAAAATTAGTGCAGTTAAAATAGTCGAAATTCCCAATCACCAGTTCAACTTTGTGGTGCAGTTATGATGAGACACCCTGTATTACAACAATATTCTAATGTGAAATTTTAGAACTAAGTAAAACGGGGAACGCTTACGGCTTAAAAATGGTCTTTTCATATTATGTTCTCCTTTTCACTACAGTAATGAGTAATGACACGACTTTCAAAAAGGAAATGCATTTTCAAAGTAATTATTTCTCTGATCTTATATGTCTCTTTTTAAGTACGGTTCTGTAATCAAATGTCAGTTTCTTGCGTGTTGTCAGTTGTTTGTCAATTTGTTATCATCATGGGTTGTTTTACAACTGTCAAAGTGCGATAATGGAGAGGAATTGTGAGTCGAACGTGTTAATTTCGGCTGTTTATCAAATAACCGCAATGGATTAGTATCTGAAATATGGTATGTACTCGAAGAAATGGCCGAAAAATATGTTTCTGATCCATAACCAAGTTCACTTAAACACTTCACTCAACATGTCAATTCATTAAAAATTTATCTAATAAACTATTTTAGGGTGCTAATATTTCCCAGTTAGAACGAGATATTGGTTCAGAACAATTTCCATCGAATGAGCATTATTTTGGATTGGTCAATGTATGTAATTTTTATTCATCAATGCTAATCTAATTTGAATATTTTGCAGTTTGGCAATACTTGTTACAGCAATTCCGTACTTCAAGCATTATACTTTTGTAAACCCTTTAGAGATAAAGTTCTTGAATATAAAGCTAAAAATAAACGTACTAAAGAAACTTTGCTTACATGTTTAGCGGACTTGTTTCACAGCATTGCTACGCAGAAAAAGAAAGTCGGCTCTATAGCACCAAAAAAATTTATAGCAAGGCTGCGAAAAGAAAAAGGTACTAGTATTAAAGAAACTCTTACAACTAATAACTAACATGTTGAATTTGCAGAAGAGTTCGACAATTATATGCAGCAGGATGCACATGAATTTTTAAATTTTTTAATTAATCATATTAGTGAAATTATTTTGGGTATGTAAACATTTTATTACTTGAATTTTTTTTATTAAATTGAATTATTTCAGCGGAAAGGCAGCATAATGCAACTACAAATAATATAAAATCAAAAGCTACTGGGGAAAATGGTACGATACATACCCCCCCGGAGCCTACATGGGTTCAAGAAATATTTCAGGTATTTATTAAGAAATACTTTAAGAGGTTACCACTGTAAATTTTTATCCCTAACATATCACTCATTAAATACAAGAGAGTCATAACACAAAAAGGGGAACTTTGTAGTTTTATATCTTGAAGTGCAGCATTTCTTAAATAGAAGAACGTCAAAACTTTAGTTGAAAAACTCGCCATTAGAAATGTTTAGTTCTAATGTATAGGTGGTTTGCAATTGATATGAATTCATAACTTATTTTTTTTTAAATCGTATTTAATTAGTTTCATTTTTTTTATAAATATTTTGTTGTGAAAGTTAGTCAAGTGTATTAACTTAATCTTTAATTTCAATGTCACAAACCTCAGGAATGCGAAACATCCCTGCAGTGCTTTCTAGGTTCATATTTTTGCCACCACAGGGCGAAACGAATTCTACATTTTACAATCGAGAATTGGGAATTTTTAGATTCCGCTTGCCCTCTGGTAGCAAAAGTATGAAGTTCTATATTGGGTACTTAATTTTTTGAATTAACGCATTGGTACATGTTTTTTGAGCTTTACTGGAGCTTTAAATAATAATTCTATTTGTGTTTTGTTGAATATGTAGTTATAAGGTACAAGAATACATTTTCAACACAATATGTGACACTGACAAGTACCGAATATCCTCCGTTTATAACGCCAAATAGCCTGGTTATTTACTGTTCAATGATTATCAGATGTAGGTTGAATATTTTAAAGAGGCTAGAGCCAGAGCCACTGTAATTGCTGAATTTCTTCTATTGTCAGTAATTTTGCTGAATATTCAGCGCTCCACTAATTTAACTTAGAAACTTGTCTTTTAAGGCATAAATCACGAACATACTTAAATGTGCACTTGAAATAGTTAATAAAGTTGAACCAAAAACATAATATGCAATGAAGAATTGTCAAATGTGTGCTATAATTTATTTATATTTTTTTGGCTGGCTTCAATGATATTAGTAAAAAACAGCACTTCCTAAACCTTTTAATTTTTGTACCACGTTTTCTACTTCGTATATTTTGAGGAAAAATTTGATCAAACTGTCGCATTCTCGTTACCGCCGAGCTCACTGCTTGGGAAGCCTTGGTATAGATATTCACCCAATAAATAGGATTTCCAACCTAACATGACACTGAATCAAGTAAGCGATGCTGAATTTTCCTGCTGCTGCTGGAGAGTTGTAGAAGGGACTTCCACTACATTCTCCTACGAGCAGCCGGTAATGTAAGGAAAATGAAGTGGACCATTTGACCACCGTACTACGACTGATAAATTTCAGCTTAAGACACCACGCCTTCTTCCGTTAGTAATAGTCACCATCTCTAATTGTAAATTTTTGGTACCTCAACTGAATGCATTTCATTTTTCTTAGTTCCACAAGAAGCTGTCGTGCTTACAGGTTTTTAAATGTAAAAGAGACTGAGCTAAACAGTTTGCTTGTCTAGCTGTAGTCCACACGACATCTATTTATTGGGTGAATACTTTGTTGTAATATTTTTGCTCAAGATCTTTAAATGGATCATCTGTGCAAAACATCATAAGAATATCGATAACCTAGGTGCAAAACCTCGTAATTAGACTGGAATGTCACACATTTTCCTGATTTTTTATAGTTTTCCTCAACTTGAAATACAGTCGAAGCTTGATAGCGAGAACAGAAAAATCTTAAGCATGTTCACATTATCGGTGGTGTATTAAATAATGTTTTAATTAGCAAACTTTTATAGTCAATATTTGTAAAAAAAATAATGAAACTATAAAAATAACTATAATCTTCTGATAAATACACTATACCTATAAATTAATAATAAAAGTTCTGAAAGTTCACATTATGGGGTGTATCAATGCTCATGTTACCGACTTTATACAGAAAAATCTTGTTCGAAGGACTGAGAGGTTCACGTTATCAAGCTTCTAATGTACATTTTTTTAAGTTTTGAAAAGTATCTAAAAAATACAGTTTTTATGAGTCCCTCTGTATAGGTGGTGGTCACTTTTAGGGTTCACATTGCACACCATTATGATCTTGTAAACCCAAAGAATTACAAAGTTTTACGAGCTCTTTTAGAATCTTCAGACGAAAATTTGGAATATCTTGTGCTATTCCTGAAATATTATGAAATAGCTGAATCTTCACATGTTCGTTTTTTTTTCATATTTTTGTAACCACTTACACTTTTCGATTGAAATTTGATTGGTTTACATATGGTTGACATTCTCATCCCAATGGACTTTAAGAAATATTTTAGAACAATTAGATTTTGTTGGGTTTTAAACCTTTAACAATGATGGGCACCGCAAAGTGACCACCCTGTACATTGCATTTTGAATTTTTCCAACCCGAAAAATAGTACACAACTAGTTTTTAACTCTGTTTTGTTAAATATGTAGTTAGTACAAGATTGCATTTTAAACACAATTTTTGACACTGACCAGTACCGATTATCCTCCATTTTAGCGTCCACTATATGCAGTTAAAATTCCCAATAGCAGTTCACTCTGACCTGCTTCGACCACAGTTATGAGTTGGGATTTAGATCTGACCTACTCATAGTACTAAGAGCGGTTACCTGGAAAGCACCTCATATTAATTAAGAAGTTTCTATGCGATGAAAATAGTAATAAATTTGACACAATATTATAAAACTAAGAATAACTTTAAAAATATTTCTATATCTCAAAAACCAACAGAGATATTTAATTTTCGTCATAAGACAAGATCATTGCTGCCTGCTCAGGATGTAGTACATATATTCGGACTAGGAGTGTGCCATGTGACGTCACCAACTAAAAGTTGTCATTAGCTATTTAAGTTTTTGTAAAATTGTAGAAACACAGAACTAACTTTTCTGCTTTATTTGAATTGAAAATTTTTTAAACAATGAATACAAAAATGATATCATAGATTTTCTGTTTTAAATCAAATAAAATCTTATAAATTACTCGTAAGTAGTTACTTTAAATTTAACTAATGTTAGCATTTATTTTTTTAAGGGTATATTGACAAGTGAAACTAGGTGTTTAAATTGTGAAACAGTGAGTAGTAAAGATGAACACTTTTTCGACTTACAAGTCGATATCGAGCAGAATACTAGTATAACGCACTGCCTGAGGTGTTTTAGTAATACTGAGACGTTATGCAGCGATAACAAATTTAAATGTGATAACTGCAGCAGTTACCAGGAAGCTCAGAAGAGGATGCGAGTGAAAAAACTTCCTATGATCCTGGCGTTGCATCTAAAAAGGTTTAAATATATGGAACAGTATAATAGGCACATAAAAGTTTCTCATCGTGTCGTTTTTCCTTTAGAACTAAGGCTATTCAATACGGTTAGTATTTATAATTTATATTTATAAAGTTGTTTTATTTATGTATCACTTTATTTTACTTGAATTTTTGTTTCTCTTTGCTTATGCTCGCTAAGTGGTGCACTAAGCAAATCCTATGCCAAGTAAGTCCCCTGATACTTTGACGTCTGTATATCCTTGTTGTTCCATGTTACATTTTTAACATATTTTAAATACCTACATTAAAGTTTGTATTTTGTAGAAACTTGGCTACTTATAGAAATAGGACAGACAGTGCTTCATTAAAAAATTCTTTTTATTCATAGGAATTTATTTAATAAAAGGGCAACCCTCATAATAACAAGAGTATAGTAGTTTACAGGTTACTACTAAACAAAAAACAAAAATATGTGGTGATTGTATGCAACTTAGCAGATAAGGTTTTACTCTCTTCACTTTTTAATGATTTAAAATAAAATAAATATTTTGTTCATTATTGTTATATACAATTTTTCTTAACCCATTGGGACAGAATAACGAGCCAGGCTCGTAGTATGTAACTTTTGCCAAACGTAGAAATAACGAGACTCAGACGTGATAACTATTTAATTTTTGGTTGTTTTTCATTTGAGAAATTTTGAGTTTAAAATGGTCCATCATTAAATTTATTATTTTCTTACATTTTAATTTCAAAAATATTTTTTGTATATTATCTTATTTTGTGTATTTTCGTTGATAAATTTTCAAATATATTTTTTTTCATTCTTATCCAACGAAAAATAAATACTGCATTTTGGTCCAAGCACATTATAAAAAAAATACTGTCTCAATGGGTTAAAATAAAAGAAAAACAAACCCTAGAACTTGTGGTTAAAGGATAGTCGGCAAATTTGTGCGCTTTATTTTGAAATTTGTTGTTTTGATCATAATTTTTTTTCTGCTATGCGAACGTTTTTTGTAAAGAGCCTGTTTTACTGTTACCGTATGGCTATTTGGTTTGACTTACAAAAACAAAAAAGATGAAATTAGTAGTCACTAGAGTCTTCTGTGTAACAAAAAAAGTAATTTTAAAAAAGCTCCACTGGCAAAAAAGTTATGAGCAAAACCGCAAATATTGCGCTCAAATTTACCGACTATTGCCTTAAAGATTTTATTTTATATTTTTTTATGAAAACGAGATAATGTAAAAGAAAGTTTTATGATAAAAATCACAATGATTCAAACACACTTTGATACGTTATTGACTACACTCGGGATAATACACAACAATCGTTGATCGAGAGAAACAAATTTTAAAGTTTTATTTTGTGTTGAAATGTGTAAAGGGTGTTTTAGACGGGCACATTTCTTACAACAAATCTTATGTAAGATTTATTATAAGAAATTTGTGGTCGTGTAAAACAGGAAATTTTAACATAAACACAATTTTTGTCAAAATTGTGGCCAAAATAGAACCTGCTCTATTTTATTTTTAACATAAATTTCTTAGAACAAATCTTATGTAAGATTTGTTGTAAGAAATGTGCCCGTCTAAAAAAGCCTTAAGACTTAAACAAATTTCAATTACATTTAGTATTATTTTTTGTATCTTCATTTCAGTCTGATGATGCTGTTAACCCAGATAGGTTATACGATCTGGTTGCTGTTGTGATTCATTGTGGAAGTGGACCTAATCGCGGCCATTATATTAGTATAGTTAAAAGTCATGGATTTTGGTTACTCTTTGATGATGATCAAGTAGACGTATGTATAAATCTACTTTTATTATGATTTTATTTACAATTTTTTATATATTTATAGAAAATAGATGCTTCAACGATTGAAGACTTCTATGGTCTGACTTCGGATACACAAAAGTCATCTGAAACAGGATACATCTTATTTTACCAATCTAGGGAGAGTTTATGAGCTGAAGTGTCCGATAGTAAGCAATTTAAATTTAAAAAACACGTCTGGCGACGATAACTAAATAATCAAACCAAAAAGAAATTGACATGTCTCACATTAAAGCAAGCAGTTTTTAGTTTATTTGTCCTATGATTTTATGATATTTTAACTGACACAGAACAGTATTATTTTCTTTGAGTATGTTCACCTAAATTATTTAAAATCATCACCACCATTTGAATTTTAAAGTGATAAATTTGTACAAAAATGTATAAAATATTAAAATTAAGAGATGTATACAGGCACATTCTCTGATAAATATATATTAAAATGTTTATAAATTATACATAATTTGCGCTCATCAAAATTAGACCCAAACGTACTGTAATTTCTTGTCAAAATTTTGTATATAGAATTTTTTTATGTCCATGCATATCTGTATACTTTTTATATGTGTACTGATATGCAATTGATGTGTATGTGAGAACTTATTGTTCATATGGTTAAAACAGATATTTTTTTAATTGTTGATTTGGTAGATAAGTTTTGTAAAAATTTAATTCAAAGTTTTATTTATTATCTACTAAAAATTGTTTTTTTTGACTTTATTTATTACTGAATTTATATTAATTACATCGAATTTTTATTTTTCCTCGTAAAATGTAAATATAAAGTTTTGTCAGTTTCATATCAGTTTCCTTGCCTATTTTCTTATAGTACAAATATTTACTTACTTAGACAACGGCTTGTCTTGCCATAAAACAAAAAGGCAGTAATAAATAAAGTTCTTTTATTGTTTAAAAAGCTAGTTTCCAAACTGTACGCCATTTGTGGGATGATTCTGGAAGACTACTTTGCGTCCAAGTTGAAAGCGAATGGTCAAAAAACTAGATAATTATATAATACAAATTAAAGAAGTAATTCTGCTAAGCAGATGTTTTTATTTTTATTGTGTACATATTCGTTAGATATAATAAATCGAAACTCAAAACCTTTTATTTTTAATTCAAACCAAATCATGTTTCTTAAAAAAAGTGAATAGAATTCCTTTTAATAATAAATTTGTGCAAATTTAGAAGCCCTTTAAAAAATTTGTTTATAAGATAATTCAGAAAAAGGTAAACACGCGAATAAGATATACTAAAATGGGTTGATTTTGGCAAGGCAATAAATCAAGATTCAAAAATAGAGCAACATTATTTATTACAAATCCGTACATTATTTATACAAGTCGTTCCTGGATTTACTCGACGATATAATGCGTATTGTGAATACACTAATTTCTCAAACGAAGCAATTTTTCAATTAAGATACCCTTGAACTAAACAACAATTTGTTTCATCTCCCTTCTTCAAATTGCAGAAATCTAGTTTTTCTGGTGAAAAAATTAGAAGTTTTAAAGAAAAAAAAGTACACAATATCAACATTTTTCTTAAATAACCAGCGTTTTGAAGTAAGATCAGTTTTTGTTTCAGGTCAGTTGCTTACTTTGAGAAATTACTGCATTGCAAAAAACTTGAACAATAAACTTTGGGTTTACTCTGCCGCAGTGTGCTGTAAGAGGCGTTGGCACAAATGTCGCTCTTTGGATGGCTGTAAATTCTTTATTTTGCTAATTAACAAAAATGCATTACTTATTTATCATCCGTTTCTCTTAATTCAATTTTTCTTCTTTTTAAATATTGTTTCATTTTATCTTCTAAACTATCTGTAAAAATGTTATGGTTTGTGTAAATGACTACCAGTAATCGGATTTGGCACTGATAGAGATATTAAGACACCTCAATGCCAATCGCGTTTCTTTGATGTAAACATACTGTTCTTTTTTTATATCTGATAGAGACAGAAATTTTCCTAAAATGAAATGTAGACAATAGTCAAAATTTTCTTTAGCATTTTTTGTGACTTGTATAAAAAAATATGTATAAATAATCTTTTACCATAGTATTATAGTTCCCTGCGTTTTTTGGAATTTATTTGCCAATAAAAGAATATAAATGAAAGAACCAGTTTGTTTACATCGAAGAAACTCGTTTGGTATTTAGGTGTCTTAAATAAAAGTAAATATTATTTTAAAACAATAATTTTACTCACCACATGTTTTCCTTTGCATTAGTTGAATATATTTACAGTTATTGTTGGAAACTAAAACACGATATGCAGAGAAAGGCTCTTCGTTATCATCATTTTTAATTGCTTTAAAGTTCAAATCAGTCATCATACTTTTTAACATAAAACTCCTGAAAAATAAGTAATTAAAAACATAACTTCTTTTGAAATACAGGAAATAGAAGAGACCTTAGGAAATTTTAGTAATTTAAAAACGCTTCATTCCGCAAATACAAAAAACCGATAGTACCATATTGACCCTTAACGAACGATGGCATTTTTCTAGAACAATGACCAGTAGGTCGGCGGATGCTTTATTTTAATATATTTTGTCGCCTGTATGGCGGCATTCGATTTGTTAAGAATATTTGTAATGTCGCGAGTATGGCGGCATTCGTGCGCTAAGGGTTAAGTCATAGAGAGAGTAATAATTTTTTGATATCGGTAAAATAATTTTTTTATATTTACTTTATGCTGGAAAATGCCCATGAAGATCTTAACTTTTGCATTACATGTTCCAAATTATCTTGTTTCCACTGCCATTTCAAATCCTGATCATATTCACAACTGAACAAGTTTAAAGGAATTTCGGACGCTAAAGGATATTCTGGTTTCCTAAAACATTTAAAAGTAATGAACTGAAAGTATATCGTCTGGAACAAGATTTATGCAAGGGTTTAAAATACCAAATTTTATAAATCGTGGAGGGTCTACGCCTAAAAATTTATTTGAACCCGAGCATAAATTCTGTCCCATCCAGTATTTTACTACACCTTGGATTATTTTTTACATCAAGTAAATCTAAAATAACCTCTGGTTCTTCTTTACCTTCACCGATCATTAACAGTATAGACATTATGCAACGTATTTGGTGCCATAAAAATGCTTTTCCCGTAATTTTTATCACAAATATTGAATATTCTGGAAGAAAAATTTATTTAAAGAGTTTGATCACAAATGAATGAACAATTTTAAAAATCAGTATTTTTTCCCTAAATATTAAATTATAGGACTAATAAAATAACAAAAATGTTTGCCGTAACAGCGCTGTTAAATTTGACAATCACCCTGATGTCAAAAAAACGGTATTCTATAAACTTTACTTTAAATTAAAGGTTATGTTAAATAACATTATCGGTGTTAAAATAACATCGATCAAAATAATAATGTTACATTAATGTATAATCGATCAAAATAATACATTTTATTGATGTACAATGTAATTTAACACAGAAAATATTTTACATAGCCGTTAAGTTACAGTAAAGTTTACAGAATAGTGTTTTTTTGACATTAGGGTGACTGTTAAATTTAACAGCACTGTTACGGCTAAGTTTTTTGTTCTCAATTTACCCCATAAAATTAAATTTACTTTTTGTTTTTCCTCTAACATTATTCTTTATACACAATAAACAAAAGAATAAAACAGAAATAAAAGAAAAAAGAATATTGTTTTATTAGAGTGCATTTCATCTAAAGCAAACTTTTCCTGATTTTACCCGAGCGATTACTATTCAACTCTCGATTCGTATATCTGCAAGAAATCAGATTAATTCAGAAACATTTAATGCTAGACGACTAATACATCATCACGTGTACCAATCATAAACAAGACTACCCTCAGTTTGTTCTCTTTAGATGTAAAGCACTATAGGACATTTTGCAATTAAAGATGGTAGATATTCATTTGAGATTGAGATCGAATAATTGGATTGATATGGAAAAAATTAAAGAAGTTAATGGAGTTGGAGGTAAAAAGTGAAACACCTTATACATATGAAATAAATCTTTGAAATTTATGAAAATCTTACCATTGGTATTATTTGTATTTTCACAAGGATTTACATCAATTTCAATAATATTCCTGGTAAACTCCACAACTCCATTGCCAACATCCATTTTGCAAAAATTTCTAAAGTCATGACTTCCAACAATATATTTTGTTGCACATTTAATTTTCTGTAACAGGATTATTTCATTATTGAGAAATTTCTATGATTCTATGTTAATATTAGCTATACTTTTTACTTCAAAGTATATTTTCATGAATAATAATAAAAAGAAATATGAGCCACCTCCAGATTTTTTTATTTAAAATTTTTATGCACTAAATTTTTTTCAATATAGGTAACTTCCGACTATATTGGCAAACTGATTTTTTTTAATGCTAACATTGCTCAGTTTTTGAAAAGAAGTAATTATGCGATTATTGAGAGATATGTATTAACAAATACTTTTCTTTAATAGGGAACATATTCATCAGTACAAGACCCTAATTTCTTTTTGATTTAACTACTAGTCCAGTGAATCAGTGTTCAAAACTACTGGTTTCGTAACAAAATTGTGGAAGTTTTTTTCTCAACGGTTCTATATGTTTTTTGGTATGATGAATCCGAATTTCAAGTTTCCTGCCTTATAGGAGATCGTCTTAACAACGAAAAACGCAAGAAACCTCAAAATCTTCGCACTTTTGTCAGTTTTTAGCTTATATCTCGAAAATTATGCGTTTTTCGAAGATGACCATTCTATGAAAAATTAAAGTAGATAAAATTTCCTACGAAATGCATTAGTTAACTTTGATTTTATGACAAGCGGTATCGCGCGCTAAAAAACAGAGATTTTTTAGCCCCTCTGCGAAAACGTCGAAACCTTTCTTGGGCGCTCTAAGGTCCAGGTAAAGGGTCAGCGGGTGTAGAAGGTCCAGGCTGAATATTGAATTGTTGCTGTTTTTCAACTGATAAAATTGTAATGGAATTATTAATGTTACTATAGAGAAAAACTTATTAACGTTAACGTATACATACAGCCGAAAGATGTTACTACAAGGGGCTCGTCCAGGTCGTCTGCATCCAAATTGTTGTCGATGTTGGAGCACACCACTTCACAAGGGCACAGTTTCGTGCAGAACAGTCCTACTCGTCTTCACCCACACTGAACTTTGGAATCTGTCTTGCTTTTGCAAGATACCTCTCAGTGTTTCAGTTTGGTAGTGGGAACAAAATATGGATTTTGTTAACTTCACCCCCGGAGATCCAAGTAATGTTCGATCCATTGCTGCACCTGATAAAATACTCTGAAGGCGTGTTGTTGAGCTGCAGCTTAAGTGGGAGATATAGAATCTGTGTTTGCTGATGTCTTGTAGATTGATGTCACATATTGCTTATATGTTGTAGTTGGGTGGTTACCACCATAACGGCCAAACAGAAATTTCTCACCACCAGCAAATGCAAGATAGATTGCCAAGGTCGGTGTGGGTCTGGGTGTAGATAGATGTAGGCGAGCAGGACTGTTCTGCACGAAACTGTGCCAGCATTGTGAAGACTCGTGTTCCAACATCAATGACAATTTGGATGCAGAGGAGGAAGAAGACCTGGACAAGCCCCTTGCATTATCAGTCTGAAGCAGCTGAGGCGACAGAAGAGATTAATATTTTGCAGCATTTTGCCTTAACATTAATCAGTTTCAATACATTAATTATTCTATTACAATTATATTAGTTGAAGAACAGCAACAAAACTCACTGTTCACCTTGGACCTTCCACAGCCCCTGACATATTGCCTGCACCATCCTTTGCCCAAGATCTTACAGCTGGACATTCGAGTGCCCAAGATACATTACCTGGGCCACCAACAACCAAACTGAGACGACTAAAAGAACTTCGCACATGACATCAGGTATATCTTCGATATCGATACTTCATAATACAACTTACCTGTCTTTCGTAACCATGTTCTAAAACTAAATAACTTCTTTATTTTCCAGATGGAGAACCTACTCGAAACTACATTACTACATACATGTTCAGCTTTATATTCAGTGTAATGTGCTTAATATGTTGTAAATATAATTTGTTCATGTTTTGATCAAACATAGTTTGCCATTAATTAATTCAAAACAACCTCTTTTAAGTGTAATACATCGAAAGTATAACACCGCTGAAAGTGGACAGGTGGGAGTTGTCATTTTGACAGTAGGGGGCAGAAGGCATTTTTCAGTTTGTTCCCTCCCCACATTTAAGAAAATTTAAACTTCGAGTTATTTCTTGTAAGGAATTTAAACTACTTTTCTGTGGTATAAGGGTTTTTGTTGATAACATATCTATTCTTCGAGTTGTAGTAGGTGGGCGTTTTTTATGTTTTCGCAGAAGAGCCAAAAAATCTGTTTTTCAGAGCGCTCTAGCGCCGATACCGCTTGTTATAAAATAAAAGTTGGCTATAGTGCATTTTGTAGGAAATTTTGTCTACTTTAATTTTGTATAGAACGGGCATATTCGGGAAACGCATACTTTTTGAGATATAAGCGAAAAACTGAAAAAAATGCGAAAATTTTGAGGTTTTTTGCGTTTTTCATTTTGAAGCAGACCTCCTACAAGGAAGCAAACTTAAAATTCGGATTCAGCATCCCAAAAACATATAGAACCGTTGAGAAAAAGAAACTTCCGCAATTTTGTTATGAGAAAACCATTTGACTGGACTATACATCACATTTCTCAATAAAAGAATCCTAATTAAATTTGGCAAAGTGTAATAGTTTTAGACATTAAATATTTTTGGCAGTAATATGGGATTTATAGTCTTAAATATTAACAAAAATTATAGTTATTGTAATATTACCTCAATATTAAGATTGCCTTTAGGAAAAAAGTATTTATAAATCCTTCGTTTGCAATCAAATCTAGCACTAACATTCTCCTCCACAGGAGCCCAGGCTAAACATTGAATATTATCTGGCAACACACTATTTAAAATCTTGCAGTAATCTATTTCATTTTCATAATCTTCAGAATTGTTTGTTAACTTACTTCTTAGTTTAATTGAAATAACCTTAAAAATATATATATAATTTTGTACTGATATTTTTTAAGGACAGACTTTACTTGACCAAATGAGCTCACTCCCTTGTCAGTTCTTCCGCAACGATGATAATTAGAAGTAGCTCGATTTTTAATGAGACAAGTTTTTATTAAAGCTTCAAATAAATGGTATTCTATGGTTTTTGTTGTACTTTCTTGAACAACATAGCCCTGATAATCCCAACCTAGATAACAAATCTTAAGGAATACGTGCCTAAAAGCGCATCTAAAAAACAAGGGTTTTTCATATTAACTATATTTTCAAGAGAAAGTAAATTAGGTCAATTTTTGAAAATTTACTTTCTCTTAACAACAATCCACATTGTTCACCAAATCTCTTATTTTGAACTATATTTTCATCGACAAAATTTAAAAAACAAAACTATGTCGGAACATATCCGACTTTGGACTACAAGCCGTAAAATATTTTGTCGGATATTTTTAAACATAAAACCGGAAAGGGTTAAAAATTACATTTACCCCAAAAGTGGGAAAAAACTGTATATCCCAAGTTTTTAAATACCTAAATTCTGTTTGATAATAAAATATGATGCAGTTTCAGCCAATTAAGGAACAACTTTTTTGTATAAATTTAAAAATAAAGTTGTTCATTTATTGTCCGAAGACTCCTTCCATTTCCCTGCATTTCAATAAGAGGCAATTGTTACAAACTTATTCTAGTATATTTTGTAGACTAATAAATTCTTACTTTGAAAAGTCAAACGATTTCTTCTTCTTAGATTCATCACTCCTGTGCACTTGTGATTTTGTTAACAAACTTTTCAATTGGATGTTATGAGCTTGTAAAGCCTCAATTTTGGTAATAAGTTCCTGAATTTAAATGGTAAACATTATTTATAAATTGTTAAGCTCAAAATGGTAACTTACCTCTTTTGATAACGAGCTCAATTTTTCACTACTTAAATAATTTTCAGACTTTCTAATTTGAACTTTTTTCATTTTCAACATTAATTTGTCTTTGATTCTTAAACAAAATTTAAAAATGAACATCAGATAAACCAATGGAGATATTATACTCATATTCGGAGAAATTAAAAGGTGGGGTTTACGTCTTAAGCAATGCTCTATACAATGGATCAATGATCTAATATTGATAAACACTGCCTTTTAAATTGATTTGAGGTGAATATCAGCATCAGTATTTAAGCAATGGTGTGCTCGAATGAGATAGCGCAAGGCCATTAGTTAAAAATTTATGAGACCATTGTTAGTTTTTTCAAAACCCCATTGTTACTTTTGTGAAAATTAGCTTTTCACAGTTTTCACTATCCCAATCTATAATAAAAACATAGATCAATCTGTTGCATTTGTGTTTTTGTTGAAGTGTCAGGAAAATGAATGACCTTGAAATAAAAAAAATCAAATTTATTTTACAAGGAAATTGAATATGACAGTTGATTTTCCTCTGGAAGGATTGGACATGGCAAATTAGTTCCACATACACAATGTCAATATAAATTACTTACATTGCGCTTATTGTTGACACCATTACTCACAGGCAGTAGTGAGGCATATGTACTATTTTCAGGGGTGCGCCTACAAAGTGTACAAAGCACATGGGCGGTCAAAGTTGAGGGATAGCTGCAGAGCGGCAAAATCAAAAAGAAATCAATCAAATCTAGTAGCAGCCAACTTTATGGGGCAGGTGGTTAAATGAACGGTCAGGTGAGTAAAGGCTTTAGTAACTTCGCTTGCGTTTATAACATTTTTGATGACTAAAAAATTGATTTATAAGTACCCACACATAAAGTTTATATAAACAGATTTTTATTGATTACTCCACTACTAGCATTATTAAATGACCAACAGAACTCGTATCTAATCTCCGAAATCGTAAATAGATTTTTTATATGGTTTAAAATTTACATTAAACACAACCTGAACAATTTGATTGTTTATACTTTTTCTTTAATCTCTAAAAACTAAAATGTGGATTTTCAATTGTGAAACTGCAAATTTTTGTTTATTCATAAAACAGCAGACATTAGAAATCCATTTTAAATTTATTGTTCGCAAAAGTGCCTGCCCATAACACACTTGTGGTCGAATTAGAGCCATGCTCTACTGCCAGTAGAATTTATGACACAATTTGTGTTTAAACAATTTTGAATGAATTTGGTTAATAGATTGGTGTATTATATTTGGACCACGTTGAAATGAGAAATTAATGATGAAGTCTGGTTCAAGCTCGGTTAGCCAAGAAATAAACTACGCTCTCGATATTTTAGTTACTTGCTCCATCTCTTTCTTTTTTATCAGCTGAAGTTGTTTCTCCTCTGATAGCTGCCAACCGTTCAACCAAATTCAATGAAAAAATTTCAGATGGGTGGACGGTTATCCATGCTTTCGAGTTTCATTTTTCAAAGCCCCAGTACTTTTTACCCAGTGTTTCTAAGAGCGTGGACAACACGATCAGCCAAAAATATCTTTTGTGAAAACAGACATGCGCAACCCTATAACAAATTTAACCTAACAATTCCTAACAAAATTCAATTTTGACATACAATTTGACAGCTCCACCGAAAAACCCCAGTAAAATTTAGGTTCCTGATGGGTAAGGGGCATGCACATTTTAGAGCTCGTAGGATCTTCGAGTTCTTGACAACTCGAAAGTATTAGAGCGTGATGGAGTGCGCCGGGCGCCCAAGACGTCTAACTCGAAAGTGCCACAAGACTGGAGCTGTTACGTCACAGTTTATGCATTGATCTCAAATACTTGGTTATCCAGTTACCAACTAAAAAACCATCCAAAATCGCTTTTTATGCGACAATCACCTGTTTTGAAGGCTAGGGTGACCAGATCTCCGGTTTCACCCACAGTCTCTGGGTTTTGTACACTAATCTCCTGCTTAAAGTAAATCTGGCCACCCTAGTAAAGACCTGTTTAGACGGGCATATTTTGTTATCAAAATTGTGTTCCCAAATCGACTCTGCAACTGCACCAACAAAACTGTTTTTTATGATTAACCAGAAACAAAATCGAAACCGTTTCTTTTAATTTTTAAAAACCGAAACCGATTTTTTAAATTTTTAAAAACCGTAACAGTAAAGGTGTGTTTTGCTAGCGACAGAAAAAAAATGTTAACCGAAACTGTTTCGAAATTTTAAATGGTTTGAATTTTAACTATGTATAGATGGCGCTATAAATGGAGGATATTCGGTACTTGTCATTGTCAAAAATTGTGTTTTAAAATGCATTCTTGTACCTTAGAACTGGTATTCAACAAAACACAAATAGATTTATCATTTAAAGCTTCAGTAAATCTCAAAAAACATGTACCAATGCGTTAAATCAAAAACGTAAGTACCAAATATCGAAGTTCATATTTTGCCACCAGAGGGCGAGCGGAATCTAAAAATTCCCAATACCAAATCTATTTTTTGTTAAGAGATTTTGAGAGGGGGGGGGGGGGGGGGGGCAAATTGGTTTTGAACCCAGGCGGCCGACCTCCTAGGCGCACCACTGACCGTTTTAGGAGTAGTTTGGGAAATTTTCACATCTACGATAAGGGATAAGTGATTTTGTTTAGCTTTTGTTTAAAATTAAAAGGTTAATGAACATGGGAAAAAAGTTGCAGGAAAATTTATAGCCTATACCTATTACTAAAAATTTCGTACTTATAATTTCATATGTGTCTTCGCCAATTCGCAATTGTGCTTCCTGCTACCCACTAAGAATCAATTTCTTTTAAAATTTTAAAGTTTAATGTTAACAGTTTAGAAATATTTTACGAAGTTAGGTTATTAACTACTACAGAACTTTTTATTGATAGATTTAAAAAAAGGCATATTGACAGTTGCTGTTTATCGGATTGTCTCACTAATTTGTATTTACAGAGTGTCCCAGAACTTTAGTAATTTTCTTATTGGTAATTTTAACTACGTATAGAGGGTGCTATAAATGGAAGATATTCAGTACGTACTTGTCAGTGTCAAAAATTGTGTTTAAGATGAATTTTTGTGCATTATAACTACATACTCAACAAAACACAAATAGATTTATTATTTAAAGCTTCAGCGTAAAGCTAAAATACATGTACTAATGCGTTAAACCAAAAAAGTAAGTACCGAATATCGAAGTTCATATTTTTGCCACCATAGGGCTAGCGGATTCTAAAAATTCCCAATAAGAAATTAGATTCAAATAGTTTTTGAAATTATTGTGTGTGTTAACGAAACGACATCCCGCTGTAATATAAATAATTATGATAATTTGTTGAAATCAAATCAAAAACCGGCTCGAAGCCCGAATCTACAAATTCCGCAGAATAGTTTCAACTAAAAACAGTTTAATTAATTTATAACATAGCATTTCTAATGATGGTGTACAATCAAAAGGCCATTAAAAAAAGGACATGGGAGGAAAGAGGATATTCTTATCACCAGAAAGCGAGCGGAATTTTAAAAATGCGAAAAATGTGCCAGCCGTCCGCTAATTAAATGCGTACCATTGGCGATTTTTAGATTCTTTACGAACTATGCGATATGTGCAAAGTGGGAAAGTCTAGAAAAGTGTATGTATAAATTATTCACTCGCGCTGATAAAAAGCGAACATGGCCTCATGTTGTTTTACACGTTTCAGACGAGTTAAAATAATGAAATAATGAACTTTTGTTTAAATTACAAGTAAAATGGGATTGTTTTGCTTTCACTCATTTCAATCTGCTATTACTACTGTCAAAACAGCCTCCCCTAAAGATAGTCGATTTTCCGTAAAACTTCCAAAGATCATAAAAAGCTAAAACAATCAAGTTAATATACAAAATCTACTTTAAGTAGAAACATTTTAATAATTCAAATTAGGGATTGATTTTATAAATTATTATAATTTTGTAGTGATAACTGCGCCATCTACAATTAAGTTCCTGACGACATTCATCATTATGTTTCTATGATCATCGCGCACGCGCATTATTGGCAAAGACTGATTTGCTGTCGCGTCACATGACCTGATTTGTCCCCGTGACCAAAATTGACGGAAAATTCAAATATTTACAAAATAAACACGTAATTTACAAAAATATGGATCTCCTGGATCCGCTGGAAACCAGGTTAGTGAGAGTATTTCATAAATAACGAAGGAACGAAAAGAAGCATGATTATGTAACAACCTAGCAATTATTAGTTGACTACAGAAATGCAAGGTCATTATTATGTTGTTATTACTGATTACAATTGATAAGTGAACTTAATTCAAACATTATAATTTAAATCAATTCCAGTTGTTAATTGCATTCATAAAATATTTGTATATATTTGATGAAACCAATTTATGTGATTAATATTAACTTAATATTAAATTAAATGTAGTGAGCCAAATGAGGACCACAAAGTTATTATAAATCAATCGTTGATTGATGATCATAGTATGGGAAGTGAAGACGATCCACATGTGGAACATTTATCGCCGCAAACCCTCCTGGAAACGCCACAGGAAGACGTCCAATATTCCTTCCGAACTTCAGAAGGTACGATAAGAAATATTTAAATATTTTTTGGTTTAATTTACTGGGTACTTATTTATTTATAGGATCTGTTACGTACGGAGTTTTAAAAGTTGAAGAGGATGTACCACAAATAATAACGGGAACTAGTTTTACTAATGCTAATGTACAACAAGTCTTAACAGGAAATTTAAATGGTCAATTATATGTAATAGGAAACCCTAATGATGTCTTTGTTAGCAATCAAACAGGAACTACTAGGGCCATTGCTCCTCGTTCAACTATAATTGAAACTTCACCTGTTATTATTACACCAAATAAAAATAAGGTACTTTATTTATAAAATACTCGAACTGCCCTATATTTTCTAGTTTTAAATTCTTTGAAGTTTGGCTGATGGCGATAAAGTGAAAATCAACGATTTTTTAGAAGTCCGAAATTGTGTTATAAATCATCTAATTGTACCCCAAAAAAATGTATGTTTTTTATGATTGAAATGGTAACAAAAATATGTAATATAATAGAAATAAAAAATTCAGGGTAACGGGAATAATCTTGACTTAAGAGGATAGTCAGCAAATCTAGTAAGAAATCCGGTCGATATTTGCATATTTGGCCATAAGAAATTTTCTAGTTTTTTTTTAATATCTTTTTTTGGTCTTTTAGAAAGTCTTGCATTTGTTGTAAATTTTGTCTTTGTGGGGTAAACCAAATAATTTTAGGGGCACAACAAAAGGGTATGTCGTAAAATTTTTCGCCTTTGACTCTTTGAAAAACCAAATAGTGATAACATTTTGAATTATTCTACTTTCTAGAAAATACTAAAAATAAAAGCTTAACGGAGCCTTTTTTATTTCAAGTGCTTTTATTTGAAAAATAGGTAAAACTAAAAAGATTTGAGTTGTTTCAACAAAAATACATGAAATAAAAAAGGCTTCCTTAAGAGCAATTTCCTAATCGGAAAATATAGTGGTTTAGTTCTACAGTCAAATACCCTAGTGCGTAAAATATTTTTGTATAATTTTTTTGTAGATGATTTAGAAGTCATATTTCTATAATTCCTAGCGGAAGGAAAAAAAATTGGAGTGTGTACAAAAAAAATGTAATGACCTAAATGTACCTTAACTTTGGACCCCTCTAATTAATGTTGTGCTAGGTTGCAGAAGGTGACTATCAGCTAGGATGTAGCCTAATCAATTTAGATCATAAATCTGAAAAAAATTGAAAACTAACATTGGGAAATTGAGATTTGACCGTAAACTAATACTTGATTTCATGATTGTTCACAATTTTTTCTCCCAAACTCGTGCGCTCTCTAGGGATTCGCATTAACTATCAGTGATTCACTGATAATTTACAAAGATGCTGCAGAAAAGTGGGATGGATTTTCTATTCCCTGTTATTATCTCCGACGGAAAATTTGCCTCGGAAGTCTAGGAAGGTGCTCTTAAATTTTTATTTTTGGCATTTTCTAGAAAATAGTACAAAAAAATGTTGTCACTTTTTGTTTTTTCTAAATTTTTAAAACTGTTAAAAATGCAGAATTTTTACTAAGTACTCTCTTTGCTCCTCCCGTAAAAGTGTTTGGCTTAACCCACTAAGATAAATATTGCAACAAATAATAGTATACCAAAAAAAGTAAAATTAAAAAAAGGCAACGCAGATAAAATTAATGACCAAAAATATAAGTATTGAAGGAAATATCCACTTAAGCCCGTTTTTCCAAACCTCAGGAGGCCGTTCAGGAAGACAGTTTAGGGTAGAGCACACTCTAGGTGACGTCATCACTTGATTGCACTCTGAGTATAGGGTCTTCCTGAACGAGGTTAGGCGTATCACAAGTGTAAAGACTATCAAGTCAATCAGCTGATAAAAATTGCAAAAAATACAGTTTTTATTAATTAAATAATATAAACCATAGATAAAAATATAAAGACCAAACTAACAAAACCCAAAAATGATGCACATCATACAACATAACTACAACAATACTGCCGTGCTTAACCAAAATGTGGTTACTCAATTTTATTTCGAGTTTATTGATATTAAATAATAAAAGTGCTGCAGGTCATCCAGTATTTGTTGTTTATTGGATTTTACTCAGTTTGAGGCCGGCAAAAGATATGCATTGTTTTTAAAATTGTTTGTATTATTATAGGATACTAGATCTGAAAGGATATAACTTTTTTTGAGGAAAACGATTTTGTAAACGTGGGTTAGGAAGGTATGCTCCTAAACAAGAAAATAATATTAACGTGTTGCGGATGACTTATACCAATAGCAAAATAACGGAATTAAAAAAGGATAAGACAGTTTTTTTTTTGTTACGCTTAGCATTCCGGTTCGTGAATAAATTTTCATTGCATTTCACAAATTTTTATGCACCGACTTTAACTCATTCACTCACATTCAAAATTTTGGTTTATTTAGAGAGATGAAAAACGACGTGCTACTCATAATGAAGTAGAAAGGCGAAGAAGAGATAAAATAAACAATTGGATAACCAAACTATCGAAAATAATCCCTGAGAATCCATCTCCTGAAATGAAAGGTAATGGTCATTACGAAGGAGGCCAATCAAAAGGAGGTATATTAGCGAAAGCATGTGAATACATAATGGAGCTACGTGAAAACCAGACACAGTTAGAAATGTGTTTGAAAGAGAATAAAAGATTGACTGAAGGATTAGAGTTATTAAAACAAAAAAATGTTCATTTAGATAGAGAAAATAGAGCGCTGCGTGATATTTTGAAGCAAAATGGTATAGAAATAACAGAAATTGTTTCGTAGCCTCTTCTCATGTGATTAGATGAGTTTGCATTGTTTAGATTAAAATATCATTTACCATTTTATATGTATATAAAATATTTACATAGACTATTTCTAGGAGACTCGTATATATTAATACATTTTTATAGTTCTTCTATTTTATAAAAAATTATTTTTCACATGTTGGATTTCCAATGTGTTAGAAATAATCATTTGTAAATGATTGTTTCTTTAAAATTGCAAATTTAATAACACTTTAGTACAACTGATTTTTATAAAATAAAATAAAGTTTTTATTGTTACACTGCTAATTCGATTTTGGAAGTGTGGACAAATTGTCTCCCTTATGAACTGTGACGATATAGGATATGTTATAAAAAAATTCCATCCTTTTATATTGTTATTCATTCAAACTCAATTTAGCACTTCAAATTTTTCTTTTTATACTATTTTTCTTTAAGTTGCAACTAAAGTTTATATTTAAACATACTTTCTCATCTGTTAAATTTCAATATAAAGCGAAAACCTTTACTGCTTGCTGCTGAATTGAAACATTTTTTTGTTTATCTCTTTTCTGTAACATGTAACATTTATATTTATAATCTATTATACAGGGTGTTCCATTTAAAAGGAGCCACCCTAAATAACTCTTAAAAAAATAATTAATTGTAAAAATGCTGTGACAGGTCGATTTTTACCTTCAGGGGGACATCTTTTTACGACAAAATAAGAATGGTAATTGCAACCCCCATCCCTACGGAGCCACCCTTTCAGTTTTTTTTAAATGGGAATGGGGGTCAAGTGACGCATCATTTTAAAGGTCTGTTTATCCTGAAAATAAAAATGTCATTTGTTTTGGCCCTATTTTAATTTAGTCATTTACAGGACACGATAAAAGAGAAAAGTAAAACATAATTTATCGCAAAAAAATTATAAAAAAATATGGTAACTGATTTATTTTTCAATACTTATAAATAATTAGCTTTTGTTAAGAGGATATGGAGTCTACAAAATTATATGGCTTTTTCCCTGTTTTTATATATCAAACTACGCGAATATGTATTGAGCTAAATATTTTATATCCAAAATGGCCCAAAAAAATCATTAAAAATACGTAAAATTTGGCCTATTTTAAACTTATTTTTTTGACTTAATAATTTAATTTTTGAAAAAATCGTCGTATAGAAGTCTAGCCATGAATGTTATTTAAACTATGCAATTATAAAACTTAATGTTATTTACAAAATATGGTTGTAGTTTGAAATAATTGCAAGGCATATTTCGTAAATTTTGAACGCCCATTTTAACTGTAAAAGCAGCTAACCTTCGTAGTCTAGGTGATACAAATTTTAAAATATAACAGAAATGAAGATTTGTATTGGTACTTTCAGCCTAATTATGTGGGATGTCCTTTGGGTCATGATTTCTTCCCCAAATTCAAGAAGAAGCTCAAAATTTATGTTTACTATCGGAGCGCGGTTCTACTTGACTCCCAATCGTCTTAAGTTTTATGGTCAAAATTTTACAATTTATTTAAAAGTACATAAATAATACCATTATTAAGTACTTGTTTTAAATTTTTAGGTAGATTAGAAATCAAAAAGTTTCCAAAAAAATTATGACTACCATTATCAGGGTAAAAAATGCTTTCAAATGATGTATCACTCGACCCCTATTCCCATTTAAAAAAATTGAAAGGGTGGGTCCGTAGGGATGGGGGTTGCAATTGCCATTCTCATTTTATCGTAAAAAGATGTCCCCCTGAATGTAAAAATTGACCTGTCACTGCATTTTTACAATTAATTATTTTTTTAGAGTTATTTAGGGTGGCTCCTTTTAAATGGAATACCTTGTATATTGAAAAGCAAGGCCTGGAAGTACCAAGTTAGTTCCTAGCAAAAACGAAGGGCAGTGACTTTTTCAATTTTCTCTATTCATATTTTGGAAACTGTAGAGATTTTCATCTTCATTAATTTTTAAATATACCAATTTGAGTATCAAAAAACTCACCACCTTCTATAAATGTAGATCAGTAGCACTGAAAACTACATTAAATGACAATAAAATTATATCGTTCTTGTTTTTGATAAATCTGCATATGTGCAATATTCAGCAGACTAATAATTATTTTTCCAACATTAATTATGTGAAAGTGACAGTACTTGATACATCAATGGCTAGTTTAGTCAACATATAAGAACAGGGCCGCCTTTCCCAGTAGACAAATTAGGCACTTGCCTAGAACCTGACAATTTAAAAAATTAATTTTTGGGTTACATTTTTAAATTTTTTTTTAAATATTTGACAAATTCATATTCAGCATTAAGCCACATTAAGCACTGAATTATTTCAATTTTTTGGGTCTATTAGAATATAGAAAATCTTTTCTTTCTAAAATTATGAGAATTTGTACAATTTTGTAAAATCTTTAAGAAAAATTTTACAATTTTTTGAGTAATAATTATTTAAGTTTAATATTGAATTGAAAATTTCAAAAAAAAATCGCCTGAGGCTCATTTTATGAAGAAAGAAGAAGAGTGTTAACAACATAAGTGTTTATTGTTTATTTAAAATTAAAACGTTTGTGGAAAAGACACAACAAGAAAATCAGTAATGGTTTTTTTAAATTTTCATAAGATGCAGTTTAAAATTTTATTTATTTGAATGGAAAACTTTTTTTACATTATATCATCAGATATGGAAATAAATTTTAAATAAACAAACATATAAGAACGTTAAATTTTCTAAAATACTGCACATAGCAGTTGTTTCAGAAATAACAACGATATTGATTTGCAATTAATTATATAATCCAAAATTAATTTTGCTATTCTATGAAAATGAAGGAAATTAATTATTTTTTTATGTTTTGGAGGAAAATTTATATTTTTCAAGGAAAATTAGATATTTTATTTTATTCAATAAAAATGTAAATATAACTTTTTTGTTATACAAACTGTTTTCAAATATAGGTACTTTATACATGATTATATTCAGTTTATTTAACTTTTTGGGAATGTTTTTTCTTAAGTTTGTTTACCAAAAAGATAAATATTTGTTTACTTTTGTAAATACATAAGGGAGACCTAAAATTGAATAAATATTTTTAAAATCATTATGTTAATGTATTTTTTTAATTTTTGTTTATAACATACTTAAGATACCTTTTTTATTGTTATATGTTATTTGTAAGATTTTGTTTTTTATGAATAAAAATAATTATTAAATGCTGGTAGTTTTATTGTTATAAAGGCCTCTGCACACCGGAGGTAAGTTTGCTGATAATAACATGCATTAGAAATTTTAATAGCGTTAGTTGTTATCAACATTTGTTGAAGGCATTTTTTGTTATGAACATTATAATTATATTAAGAAATGTTAATAAGATTTTGCTAATAACTTTTACAATAGCATTTGTTATAATTTTCAATAATAAGTTTATAACAAAATAACGTTATTATCATTGTTGGGAGGTCAAATATTGAAATATTGTGTTCGCTATAGATTGTAAATATATAATGACCTAAAAGTACCTTAAATTTGGGATCCTTTAGCTTATAAATCAGAAAAAAATGAAAATCTGACTTGGGAAACTTGAGATCTAGTGGAGGCCGTAATGTTCGATTTAATGATTTATCACGTTATTCTTCCCAAACTCGCGTGCGCTCTAGCGGTCCGCTTTAATTATCAGTGATTCACCGTTAATTCGCAACGAAGCTCCAAAAAAGTGGGATGTATTTTCTATACTTTCAGGATGCTCCTAAGCCCTGTGTCCACTTGCGCATAGTGTGCAACGTAAAAGCTTCGTACAGACCTGAACATAATGTGCCGAATAACAAACAAAACAATGAACCGAACATAAAAAAGAACTGAGAATGGACAATACAATAACTGCACAGAAGTGATCAACGAACGGAACGGGTTTGTGCTGTTCCCAGAGATTCTCAAACAACTCTGAAAGCTGCAGTATTAGCCAGTAACATTCATTTACATTCATTAACCGAGAAGAAAAAACGAAGAAAATCAAGACGTTGGGGGTACTGTTGGTACACATTAAAATTTAAAACAAATATCTTCGAACCACTCCATTGCAGCAGTTCAAATCTGCTGTTTTGTTAGTCCACGTCTAAAATGGTGTTCCACGTTTGGCGTTCGGTTTGTTGTTCTGTTTGTCGTTCCGCGCTTTGTTCAGGTCTCTACGAAGCTTTAAGGTGCCCAAACACAAAAATTATTATAATAACATTTTGATGGCAAAAACTATATACCATAATTTTTTTCCGTCTTCATTAGGTAAACCAAAAATAATTTTAAGGAAGCATCAAAGAGAGGCAGTGGCGCGCGCAACCAGAATTTGTCTCTGGGCGGTCCATTTTTTTAATTTTCAAGGTCCAAATTTTTAAAACGCAATACAATACACTGTAACATAACCAACCCAAAATTCTTTGAAAAATAAGATATCTTTAATTTTAGTTTTTTTCAACACATTACATTAGTACCACTGAACTCTGGGGGAAGATTTACAATTTCAACAAAAACAATATTTACTCTCAATATCTTGAAAACTAAAGTGGTTTCTTTAAAAATGTTTCACTCAAAAGTTGTAGCGTTTTTTATAAAGTTTATTTAAATCTGGGAGCGGCCGGACCCTGAGATACTTGTAAAAATTGTGCGCTTCTAATTGTTTTAGAAATTAAGAAAAAACAAATATTCAACATATTTTTCGTGCTTTATTGTAGAAAATCCCTTTTTTGTTGCTCCCTTAAAATTGTTCGGTTTACAATACAAAGACAAAATTTACAATAACGGAAAGCTGCAATACACGAAAAATACAAACTTGGATGGATAATTTATTATAGCAAAAATTGGAAATATAAAGAGTAATCAACTTATTAATCGTTTTTTAAGTAAGTAATTAACAAATTTAAAATTTGAACGTAGAAACTTTTATTAGAATAGAGGATTGAAGTCTGTTGGGATTAAAGTGGAAATTCTACTTGGCAAAGTTATACATAGTTTATGATGTAAAAATAAAATTGTTAGGTTTATAACATGTATATTTAACAAAGAATACAATAATGAACAAAACTAATTTAAAATAAGTCACTGTAAATTGTCAGGTTTTTAATTAACACATACTAACAAAATTAAATAAATATGTATAATTTGAGAAGTTTAAGCATCAATTCCCTAGATATTTCACTTAAAAACAGGTAATAAAAATTTGTGTCTAGTGTGTACCCACTAATTGAAATTGCTGTAGATATTGAAAATACATAGTTGAACTTTGCTATTGCAGTGGAACTCAGATTTTACAACATATTTTACTATACAGGGTGTCCCAGACCACCCGTACCACCTCTTTACTTCGAGAACCTAAATTTTGGTGAAATTCGTAATTTCCAAAACAAACCGGAAGTACCCGAAACCGGACGTAACTTTGGAATTGGAAATGGCAATCTAGGTCGAACTTTTATTAAAATATTTTTGTAATATCTTGCATAATTAACAACTAAAAAAATATGCAAACAAGTGACTATTCGTCTTTTAAATTATGGAAAAATTTAAATGTTATCATCATCCGCAAATAGGCGAGAGATAATTTTTTAAATGGAAACTCTTTTTTTGCTTTATTCGTTAAAAATAATCAACTTTTTTTTATTTTTTGAATAAAGTAAAATACATAACTTCAAAATTGAAGGTTCCAGTAGTTTGGTTATACATAACCTAAAAAAATCGATTATTTTTAACAATCCAAGCGAAAAATGCAAAAATACAAGTTTCCATTTAAAAAACCATAATTGATTCTACACCCACCCATTGAGGATGATGGTAGTGTGTTCATTTTTCCATAATTTAAGAACCTTTTGTCACTTGTTTGCTTTTATTTCTTCGTTTAATTTGCTTATTATGCAAGATATTAAAAAAATATTTTAACAAAAGTTGTTTCTTTCTAAAAGACGTTTCCAACAATATCATACCCCACCTAGGTTACTATTTAAAATTTCAATGTTACTTCCGGCTTCGGGTACTTCCGGTTTGTCTTGGAAATTACGAATTACTCCAAAAGATTCTTTAGGTTCACTATGGTGATAAAAATTCTTTTCTCATCAATGTACGACAAAGGGTTCTCTAAATAAAGAGGTGGTACAGATGGTCTGGGACACCCTGTATATGTGGAAAAATAAAATGTAAATTCCAACATAAATAAATCTATATCTATTTATTTAATTTTCAAATATTTGGCTGGATAAACAAGGCACCACTACATTTTTAAAAGCTTGTAACTTCATGAAAAGTTAAAATACTTTACTTTTTACATGCTTTTAAACTTTTAATTTATAATATACTCGTAAGTCATAATTTCATGGGTTCTAGGATGAGGCATTTTTTATCCAAATATGTAGTTAAACCTAAGATATACAGCTAAAGGAACTAAATATTATAAAACTAAATATTAATCAATTAAACCTGTAAGCGCACGGATATGGGTAAAAAGTACCCAGTTTACATTGAATCTGAGAGGTTAATATAATTAATTGCAACAACTAATTAGGTCTAATCTATTACAGGTAACTAAAAGCTAAACTAAAGTTCTCCAACATTTCTTTGTATAAAAAATAACTTTTGACTTTGGTTAACATTTTAAATACTGGACAGATTATAATAAATCATGCTATAGTTATAGTGAATAGGTACTTCTAATTTAAGTGGTTATATTATAGTTTATTTTTCCATTTGGAAATAAAGTAGTTATTGCACTAAAACTTCTTCATTGTTACCTTGAATGTGTTATTTATTAAAATAAACATTTTATTTTCAATACCCATTGATTATAATGTATAAAGCTGGATTTATGCATACATATTTAACACTTAATATTAAGAATTTAAATTTAACCTAAAAAAATAAGAATTAAATCTGTGGTTTATGCGCCACATTTAAAAATTTAAATATAACAAAGAGTTAATTCTTAATTTTTGTAGATTAAATATTAAATTCAAAATATCAAGTGTTAAATGTGTCTGCATAAATCCAGCTTAACTAAAGAAAAGTGAAAAACATTAGCATTACAAAAAAATTACTTAAGTATTATAATGTGATGTGGAAAGGCAAATTACTTTTATGACTACCCACGTAACACATTCAAAGGTATCATTATTTACAGGTATTAAAACATATTCAAATTCAACAGCAAAATATGTACCATTAAAAGTTTTGTAGTAAAATTTAATATCTAAAATAATCTTTAAAACAATTTTATACATATTAGTCTATGGTGTATAGGCGTAGTTATCGTGAGCTTATTACTATTTCTTTAAGAATTGGGAAATAACCAAGCCAAAAACGTACTAATAACATACAGATTCATTGGGTGTTAAAAATTTGGCAAAACATATTATTTTGTTTTTGGAGGGAATGCCATTCCATTTAATGTAGCCATCGTAATATCTTTAATATTTAAAAAAGCACCGGTATATTTTATTTTGAAATCAAATTATAGCACATTTTTTTTATATCCAAACTGACCAATTTTAAATAAAGAAAAATTAAGTTATTTTTGCATATAGTTTCTTCAAAAAGTTTTATTATGCTGAAATGTTTTTAAATGATGACATGAAGTCATTAGAGTGGTAAATGAAAAAATTGAAATTATAAATAAAAGTTGAAATGTACTTAGTCATATCCAACTATAAAAAAAAACTATGATTATTATTATTTTCTTAATGTGTCTAATTACACACTTCAAGCTTAAGAGGTTAGTCGGCAAAATGTGTAACTCTGATTTCTCTGTGCGAATGAAACAATGAATCGTTAAGCAGTAAAAAATATTCAATTTCAATTAACCGTTCGTTTTTTCTGTTACTTTAAAGAAATCAAAATTTACATTTTTACTATCTTCTTAAGTTTTTATTAGTTAAAATCGGTTAAAACCCAAAACTATCGTGAAATACTTATATTCTCAAGGCTTTAGCAAAGAACAATAGATGCTCAATGATATAAAGTTTAAAATATATGTTTAATACTAGTTGAAACTTAAAACAAGCAAGTTACAACTTGTAGCAGTCTTTTCCTGGATGCCGTCACTATTTTATAAGTATTCAGAATAATAATCATACAGTTTAAAATGTATAAAAACTTGTAAGGTTACTCTTATATGAAATTGCCTTAGAATGAATACTTTTTGATGTAAATATGGACACTTCTGTAAATTTACAAGTCTTTTCCTTATCAAATTTTATTGGTATAAAAAACAAATCCTTATTCTTATTCACTAAATAGTTAACAATGTGAGTATTACATGTGCAGGTATTATATTATTACGACTAGAAATAATTTGTTAAACAATGTCAAATTCACAAATTTATTGTCTTGTAAAGCATCCATCGATTGTCTTTTCACCCTACCTTCATATTAAAGTTAATTTATACAACTTTATTCATACACAACATTTTATTCATTTTTGAATGCACTAATTTAAGGATATTAATTAATAATATAATTTTGGAAGCAAATATTTCAGGGATTAACATATTCATTTTCTAATAACATTAATGGCCGATTGCACCACGACTTCTTAAACCCTAAGCATCACCTTTTAAGTGACAGATTCTGCAATTTAAGCTTCACTAAAATTTTAAATACCATAAGCTGAAGTAACTTTGGCCCTTAACCCGGGAGTAGCTACATGTTGGTCATAATAACCGACACTCATATTCCAAAATTTGGGCCAAAGGTACCTAAGTTTACATTAGTAGTGCTGTTGATCAACCATAAGATTTTGTATAATCTACTTTACTTCACTTTGCCAGTTGGTTTTGAGAAACCGAATAAACACAAAACCATCGTATTTATCAGATTACTGAGCCAACGAAATATAAATAGGTAGTTGATTTTTTTATGTCATCAAAACAAAACGAAGATAATTTTTAGTTTAAAATGTAGAAATCATCTTCCCATGATTATAATAAAGAGGAAGGCTTTTTGTTATTTAAAAAACTTTTACTCCCTTTGAGAATATAACTTTCTCCTAAACATAAAGAGTTTGTCATTATAAAATGTATAATGTAGGAGAAATAAAGTTTTACGAATTATTAATCTTGGTACTTTAAGGCCATCTTATTTGCTTTGATTACGGATAAACTATAATTTTAATATTTTATAAAGTACGTGATAAGAGTTTAAGTATCTGGAATGATGAGACTTTTAAATCTTTGATGGGCGGGAATAACAGCACAAGTCAAAAACTGCTGTTTTTGAAAAGAGCAGAAAAACGTATAAAATCAAAACACTTCTATTTAAGATTTTTGCAAAAAAAGAGTGTCTGTGAAAGGTCTGTACAAAATTATACACCCTAGATTAAAATAAGATGATTTAACCAAACTTATCTCTATTCAAAAGTGGTTCGTTAAGATGCTACAGACCATCAGGGTTAGATTTTTTTTTAAAGGTAATTTTTAGAGAAGATGTTTTTACTTCTGCATGTACGCAAATGGTCAAAAGTAAATCATCTACATCTTCTAACTTTTTAGTGGCTAAATAACACTACATAATATTTTATTTGTAGCTAAATATAGTAATTATAAAAAATGTTTGTCTCTTATACAATTTTTCTATCTAACTTAGTTTAGGCAGAAAAAAATTATTTTCATTTGATGCATAACAACTCTAAAAAAATTCAAAATTTTCACTGAGTGGTTTGTACAAAATAACACTACATAATTCCGAGATCAAAATAAACCTATTTAACTGATTTTATCTTAATCCAAAAATGCTTTCTAAAGCCTCCATCGACTGTGAAAAATATTTAAAAAGATAATAAAACTTGTTAGGATTGATAAAGCACTTTTAGATAAAAATAAATTTAGTTTAATCGTTTTATTTTAGTTTTAAGAATGTTGAATATTTAGTATTATTTTGTACAGACCTTTTAGTGAAAACTTTGAAAAAAAAAATGAGGTTATGTTGTGCATCAAAGGCCTAAATTAAGGCAGATAGATAAATTGCATAAAACAGAAAAAATATCGATAACCTACAATTACAAATTCACATATCAAATTTTATCCCAATTGTTCAAATCGATTAGTAGTAATTTAAAAAAATTTAAATATTTTCAAGAACTTTGGAGGTGTGTAGCTTCTTAACGAAGTACATTTGGAGATAAGTTTGGTTAAATCGTCTTATTTTGGAGACACCCTGTATATCCATGTCCAATCTTTTAAAAGGCAACATTAAACTCTCTTAAAAATATTAAATAAAAAGGAGTTAAACTAATGTAAAATTCAAAACGTAAACTAACGTAGCCAAAAGTGACTTGTGCTCTTATTCCCATCTATCAAAGACTTTAAAAATATATTTACAAAAATGTATCAACTAAGGATCAGTATATCCAATTTAATTAAATACAATGTTCTCTTTGGTTAGTTCACCGTTGATTATTAAAAATTCTACTAAAATCACTTTATGTTTGAATTTTGAGAGACAATTTCCTACATATTTTATTACGATTTCATGAAAACGATATAAAAGAATGATGAGCAGTACTTAAATTACACCTTTCTTAATAAATTATCTAATATTTTAGAAAGATTTAATTTTGTATTTTTTTTCTCATTAAAATTTCAAATATTTTTAATTTTGGTTCCGTTTTTAGTCTCAATCTGAAAATGATAACATGAAGGTCAAGGCTCTCATTATTATTTATTGAACAAATTGCAGGACGGATAGACTAGTCTAGTCATAACTATTTCCACAATCTTGTTTAAAATAATAAGGATGTAGATATATTATATTTTTATTTAAACTTGCTATTGCATCACTATTCAAATAAACTTTTATATTTAAAGTAACAAAAATAAAAACGAAAAATTAATTCAACTGGAATGTATTATACCAAATAATTGTATATAGATAACTTAATATCTAATAAATAAAACATTTATTTTACTTTATTACTGCTCATCATTACTTTAAAATAATTAGTCAGACAAATAATTCTTCAATGACGCTCAATTTTATACACAAACCTCTTAAAAAACCTAAACCTCTTAAAAATTTTAAATATATAAAAAAAACCTATCTCAAGTTTATATAAAAATACCTCTTTTTGGTGTAAATACATCCTCCTAAAAATTAGAGTACATACCTATACACTAATTCCGTAAGTTTCACAACAAAAATATTGGAATAATTTTTTTATTACATTTCTAAAGGTGGTAAATTATCTAAATCTAGCAGCTCGGTAATTCTCTGAGTGCATATCTTAGAAGCATCATAAGCTTCTTTGCATATCTGAAATTAAAACGAATAAATAACTAAAAATTTAATAATGAATTAAATTTACCAAAGAAAAATTTAAGAAGCCATGCGGTAAACCATCTAATATATCAAGTGTTACATTATGGTTTAATTTTTTTAATTTCTTTGCAAAACTCACACAATCATCTAAACATGGATCCAAATGTACTGTCTGAAAAGATAAGATATTAAATTTAATTTAAAAATAATTTTAGTCATACAATTATTTTAACTGGAGGTAATTCACTAAGAAGATTATCCGAAGCACAAAGTGGGCTAATAAACGGATCAACAGGCACATCAAATTTATAATCATCTTCGGTTTTATCTTTACTTCTCGCATCCAGATAGGCTGTAGCACCACTTGTCGAAGGGCTTACAAAATTAGACATTTTTCCTCGGAATTTTGAAACAAAATTGCTTACTTTTCCTTGCAAACTTCTTTCAATGCTTTGATGTGAATTTAATGAAGGAGTGGTATCTTCTTCGGTTCTTAATACAGCAATTTTTGTACCATCTGTGTCAGTATCAGAATCTAGAACTAAAATATTATTTCTAAAACAAATTTTATGTAATGAAAAATATACCTAACACAAATTTATCTAACAAATCAAATTTTTGACTAGCATCGGCATCAGATTTATTAACATCAGTTTGTTCATTTTGGTCAGTTTGTGATGTTAAAGATCCGTAAGTTAAGGTATCAGACATTTCTGAGGTGGGTGATTTATGTGCTTGTAATTCTAATAAATCCGATTCTGAAATTTCTTCAAAACTTTCAGTTTCAGGTGAGACTCCTCTATTTTCTGTAGAAGTTTTCTTCACTTCTTCGATTGGTGTGATATAGGCTAAAGTAATTTTTTTACGAAAAAACTAATAAACGGACGTAATAATTTTAACTTACCCTTAATACAAGATGTTAAAAAACCAAATGGTAAAAGTGGGTCCATTTTACTTAACATTCTAGCAGGTGAAGGCGTTAGACTTACAAATGTTGGTGAGTAAGCTAAGAATAGACCGTGTGGTTTTGGTATACCTAATTGGATACACTTCAGAGTCATTGCTGTCAATAAGTTAGCACCTGCAGAATCTCCAGCCGCTACAATTCTTTCTCCTTTAAAATATACAATGTATGATTTTTAAGAAACATTTAAAAAATAAAAATTTTAATTATATTATAAATATCAATATTATTTGTTAAGACATGCCTCATGTGTTTCTCTGATGTAAACAAACCGTTCTTTTCTTTATAATTTTTTAAATTCCAAAAACTGAATGTACCGCAAAGCTAATATTGTGATTAATGTGTGGTAATAAAAAATTGTTTATATTTTTCTGTATAAATCACAAAAAGTTACTCTACTCCTACTCTATTTAATTTACCTGTACTTCCTAAAAGAGAATAATTTTTTAGAACCCAACAATAAGCATACAGAATTTCTTCAAGTGCTCGTGGATAGGGCGCTAAAGGTGCTAAACTATAGTCGATACTTAAAATAGGAATTCTTAGATCTTTTGCCCATTGTCTTAAATATACTTCATGAGATTTTGATGACTGTGCCACAAATCCACCTCCATGACAATGTATTAAAAGACCTAAAAATTAAAAAATAAAAATAGGATATTAAAAAACGAGTTTCATAAGTCGCATTTTGTAACAAGCGTTCAATTTTAAATGAACAAGTGCTACTATCGACTTATGATACGAGTATTTCATACTATCTTTTCTATTTTGCGCTATTTTACCTTATCAAAATAAAATATTGTAGTTTTCAACTTTAGAAACTTTTCTGGTTTTTCCCAGTTTTGTTTGGCAAGAGCCATTATGAAATCAACAAATTTCAGACCTACCAACTTCAATAAGATACATTAAACTGTTATAAACGAACTGTTTCCAGTTCTTTTATGGATTTCTTATTCGCGACTTAGGAGATCAGATACGACCTCTGGTGTAAAACTAGGAGTGTAATAAATAAAAACCTATTTATGTGTGGGTACTTATAAATCAATTTTTTAGTCACAAAAACTAACTATGTGAAACATAAGCTCGGATTAGTATTTTAATTATCTTTCAGATGGTGTTAATAACTTTTTTATGGAAGTCCAAAAACTTATTTATGACCCATTTAATTAAAGATTAACGCACCGCCAAGTCAAATTTTAATTGCAAATTTCATCATTAAAACCGCACAAACTAACTATGAGTTACATACCCTTGGATTCGTATTTTAATTGTCTTTCAGACGGTGCTATTAACTTTTTAATGCATTAATGAGTTTTTGTGTAAATTATACCGTGTGGACATAAAGTAAATCCCCCCCTTGCTAACTTTTGAACGGTTATGTTTTTGATTCTGAAAATTTGTCTACCTAGGAATCTAATTGCGAACTTTCTAATAAAGGTATGTTTGATTTTGTGGAACTTCCGGTTATATCGGAACTGGATGGCAACTTTCTTATTTTAAATGGAACACCCAGTATATTTTTGCATTTTCGTGTTCTCCATAAAAAGACAATTGAATTGAATGTTAATGTTGTAAAAAAGAGGGGTAGGGGAAGAAAGGAGGTTACAGGAATTAGGGTTGAAAGGTTTATAGAAAATGTGTTTGTTTTTAGGTCAATGATGATGGGTGCTGATGTTTTCTTCTCGTTGCAGCACTGGAGTACATAAATTTGTTGATTATTTCAAGAGGGAATTTTCTTGAGATTTTGGATGAAGTAATTCCGTAGAGGGGTTGTGTAGAGGGTTGAGTGGATGTCTTAGTTTAGTGATTTTTTCTTATTCTCTCCAGTGTCGTAAATTTGAATAAATCAAACAACAATAGTCAAGCAGAGGACAGATCATTTTATACAGGGTGTCCCTGAAAGGTCTGTACAAAACAATACCTCATACTCCTGAGATCAAAATAAAACGATATAACCAAACTTATCTCTATCCAAAAGTTCTTCGTTAAGGCGCTACAGACCATTAAAGTTCTTGAAACTATTTTGTTTCTTTTTAAATTACTAAAAATTGGTTCATACAATCTAACAAAATTTGGTATGTGGCTATGTAATGAAAAAAGGTATTTTTAGACAATTTGTTTTTACTTTTTCGCGTTATGTACATGGTCAAAAATAGGTCATTGCCATGCAAATTTTCTTGTAACTTGATTTACATGATTTAACCAAACTTATTTTAATAAAAAAGAGCTTCGTTAAGTGTCTAGCGACCTTAAAAAATCTTATCATTTTAAATAACTTTCATGATCAATAGAGGCTTAAGGAAGCACTTTTGGATAAAGATAAAAGTGGTTAAATCGTTTCATTTTGTTCTCAGGAATATACTGTGTTAATAAGAACAGACCTTTTAACGAAAAATTTAAATATTTTTTCAAAGTTAGGTTATGTACCATGGAAATAATTTTTTTCTGCTTAAAATAAAGAAGATAGAAAACTTTTGTAAGAGACAAAAAAAGTTTATAATTACACTGTTTAGCTACAAGTAAAGTTTTATCAATTTTTATACGGCCATTAAAAAGTTTTAAGAAATTTTGCATGTCAGTGGGATCAACCAAAACGTGTTTGTGCTACATATTTTGGGAAGTCCAGGGGTAAAATTTAATCGTGCTGATTTTTTCTTGCATTAATAATAAAGAAAGAAGGCAAATAAAAAATATTGGAAGATTAGACATGGTCGAATTTTTAAAAAGCACTAATTTCAAACCACAAATTTGAGGGCGCCTAACGTACAGAAAAAATTGAAATATCAAAAAAAAAGCCCCCGGATCAAGGGAAAGAATTGTATCTAGATTAGGAATAAAAACACCGCCATTTTTTTCACCTGCCGATCTTCTTATCGAAGCCGCCCGAGAAAACTCTTAATTGGTACACTTGGCGTGCCGGTGCCGCGACGCCACACCGTTGCACCTGGAGACTTAAAAATGGCCACGGTCGTTCGCCAGGATGTGAGAATAAAATGGGCCAAATTTCATCACTCCCCTTTTAAACCGGACGGGGGTGCGATTTTTCAAAGTTGACGCCGACGAAAACCAGAAAAACCAAGAAAAATCGAGCGAGTTTGGAAGTTTTTTTCAGTGTTAAGGGTGCTTGGAAAAATTTGAAATTCGAACCTCGCTTAAAATCGACATCCATTTTCACGGTTCAATCAGAATTTTTAAATCAAACGAAAAAAACTACCCTTTTCGTGGCTCCGCGCAAAAAATTTCCAATTTGCGGGTAAAAATACAAAAGGGGTTGTATCTCTTCCCCTTAATAGGTCCGGGCGGATCAAAGCCACCGTCTTCAGAATACGGTTCTCCATAACATACTAAAATTTGATGCGATTTGGGGTGAATTTCCGACATGAATTCGATTTTTCGTTTGGGATGGAATAACTTTTTTCGGGGTGGTCAGATCGAAAGGTGATATTTAAACTTTTTTCTTAAAATTTTCTCCTCCGAATATCTATAAAATTTCAACTCTCTCCGTAAAAACACCTTCCCGTTCCTTACGGTTTACAGGTGGCTGCATAATTGACGGAACGGATACATTACGAATATGAAAAAGAAGATAAAACATCCAGGTTCCCTATGTGTGAGTGAGTGAGCTTGCAATTTGCTATTTTCATACTCACTCACAGAGAAGTTGGATGTTTTTTCTCTATTTTTTTAAAGTCGTAACGTATCCGTTCCGTCAATTGTGCATCCGCCTTTAGTATTAAGAGGATAGTCGGCAAATTTGAGCGCTTGATTTTGAAATTCGCTTGATATTTGGTGTTTTGGTCATAACTTTTTTTCCAGTGGAGCTATTTTAAAATTCCTTTTTTTGGTATATAGAAGAATCTTTTAGCTATAAACTTCTTTATTTTTTGTTTTTGTAAGTCAAACCAAATAATCACGGCAGCAGTAAAACGGACTCTTTATAAAAAAAGCTTCTCTTACACTACAGATTTAAAACTGTTTGAAATAATGTTTGTCTTTCAACGGCAGCAATTATTTAAGATATAAACGAACAAATTGTATAAAATGTTTTTTTAATTTAAAATTTTTTTAAACTTTTTGCAGCGCTCCAAAAATTTCTTAAAATTTTACCTAATTTTTAGAGCGCTGCAAAAACTTTAAAAAAAATTTAAATTAAAAAAACAATTTATACAATTTGTTCGTTTATATCTTAACTAATTGCTGCCGTTGAAAGACAAAAATTATTTCAAACAGTTTTAAATCTGTAGTGGAAGAGCCGCTAAGCGAAGGTTTTTTTATAAAGAGCCTGTTTACTGCTGCTGTATGATTATTTGGTTTGACTTACAAAAACAAAAAATGAAGAAATTGGTAGCTACAAGATTCTTCTATATAACAAAAAAAGAAATTTTAAAAAAGCTCCACTGGAAAAAAAAAATATGTCCAAAACCGCAAATATCAAGCGAACTTCAAAATCCAGCGCTAAAATTCGCCGACTATCCTCTTAAGCTGTTTTTGTCAAATTTATATTAAAATTTTTTTCTTAATCTTAATGCATAATTTGATGTTTTTGGTTTATTTGTGTGTATTTTAATATTTTTTATTTGTTTTCTTTTTCTAAAAATATTTCTATTAAATTTTTTAATTGGGATAAAATAGCATTATCATATTCAGAAAAATAATACGCACTGTTTGAAAATTAAAATAGTTGCTATTTAAAAAAAAGTTGGTGGATGGCTGGTTACCATAATAAAAACCGATGTAACAAAACCAAAAACGTCAAAATATGCATGGCAATAAATCAAAAAAACTTTTTTTTGTAACTTTTTCAATTAAAAAAATAAATAGATTATTCCATACTTTTGTTACACTCTGCACATCTAATTATAAAAATGTTTTAATACAAACCTCTACAAGCAGGACTAGTTTTTGTATTTTTAGCTTCACCTATCATACCCTGCCTCGTTTCATAGCTAATTAATCTTACATGAACTGCTTTTCTTTCTATAAATTTAAATATAAGTGGAAAATTGCTGCATTTAATGATTTAATTATACCAATATGTGATAAAGGAATGGGAACTTCAATTTCTTGACCTTTCACTTCTATGCTCATAGGTTCTGTTGGAATATTAATTATCTTACACACAGCCAAATTTGGTGAAACAATCGCAGGTACATACTGCATTAACTCGCTTTCCGATAAGAACCAAAAAGCTTTGCAAAAGTGAACATCAGCATATTTTGCTATATTAACTATTCGCTTGGCTCTTTGCTCTGGATCGGATACATATTTAGTTGTCGTCATAAAAGAATTTGTAGCTTTAGAAAAAATCGAACCTAAAATAATTAAAAAACAGTTTTCATTAGAATTAATTAAGTATAATTAAACTTACCATCACTATAATATGCTTCAGAAAAAATTGCCATGGACAAAGTAATAAACTTTAATGGTGCTCTTATTGATTCCACAAACTACAACAATCAATTATATGAAAATAGTAATCACTGTTTATTTCACTATCATAAAAGTATATAATTAAGTTCGTTTTATTTTTATTTGAAAAACATTTGATTTTAAATTCTTATTAAATGAATATAAAAATTTAGCCATTTTTCAGCAATCACAATTCAAATTTATAGAAAATTTCGATAATTTTAAAAAATTCCAACGACAATAAAAGCAAGCAATATGAACTTATTTCTGAAATAATACATAATAATGTAAAAAACGATGCTTGTTAAGTAATATTTATGCTTTTAAATGGACCATTGTAATATAATTTGAAATTTAAACAAAATATAAAAAATAGAAAATAGGAGATAATGACAAGGAATAGAAAATCCATCCCACTTTTCTGGAGCTTCTTTGCAAATTATGACCAAATAACTGATAATTAATGCAAATCCCTAGAGAGCGCGCGAGTTTGGGAGAAAAAATTGTGAAAAATCATGAAATCGAGCATTAGTTCTGCAGTCATGACTCAAGTTTCCCTTGTTAGATTTACAATTTTTTTTTCAGATTTATAATTTAAATTGATTAGGCTACATCCTGCCAGAGAGTTACCTTCTGCAACCTAGCACAAAATTAATTATAATGGTCCAAAGTTAAGGTACTTTTAGATCATTATATTTTTTTTTGTACATTCTCCATTTTTTTTCCTTCTGGCAAAAATTAGAGAAATGACTTCTAAATCAACTACAAAAAAAAATATACAAAAATGTTGTTCGTACTAGCTTTTATGACTGCAGAACTAAACCACTATATTTTCTGTTTAGGAAATTGCTCGTAATGAAACCATAAATACAAAATTTGTATCTGTTCTTTGTGTGATTTAGTTTTCTTTTATGGTAAACAGATTTTTAAAATATTTTCCTTCTTGAAATGAATTTAACAATGCCCTTTACGTTTGTTAATCATGATATGGGGCCAGTGTACACATATTTCAAATTTCCCAGTCCGTTATTGCCCAGAATTATCTGCTTTTCTTACCTGAAATCCTAAGGGGCGACCATAAAAGCAATATTGGTTTATATCTTCTGTCTGCGCAATTAATTGATGCGGTGCCAAATGTTTAGTCGCAAAAAGTTCATTTTCTGGACAATACTCCATCAAATTTTTCAAATGTTTTAAACAACAATGTAAACTTGCGAATAATTGTGCACATGCCTCAAGTTCCCTAAAGAAATTATCTTTTAATTAAATTACTTGATACTACTTCCAACACTTACTTTGCAAAAGTTGATTTCCTAAATAAAACACTATCACGTTTTAAGCATACTTTTTTATTAATATGTATTCCATAATTAACAGCAGAAAAAACTATTTGAATAAAACTCCTGAAACCATTACCCGGAGTATTTTCATCAAAATCGTAATTAGCAGCTCTTGATCCTAAATAATGCACTAGAGGAAGGATTAGATCTATTTGCTCCTTCATTGATATGAAAGATATGTATAACCTTTGACCATTTTCTGAAGAATCCGTAGCAAAATACGATGCATTATTATTACAAAGATCTTTAAATGCATCTATATTAATTTCAGAATTTGTACTCTCGTCACAATTACTAGAACTTGCTGCGTCTGACATGTTATCGGGAGTAGTAATAAATGTGAACTAATGTTATCACTTTAAATTTCCTATCATTAAATAATCAATCATTGGTTAATTGCTTTAACTGACTGATTAATTTCCAAAATTTGTGATAAGGGGGATCGCTAGTCAAAACAAACTGAACTGTCAAACGTCCCAAACGTCAAACACAGCTGCCACCATAGAACGAGTGTTTAATGAGAGGCGTTCAGGTTTGTCACAACGGGCTTCGGGCGCGCACATCATTTATTTACATCTCTTATGGCCGATCTCACCGACACGACTTATGGCCGATCTCACCAACAGTGCTTAAAGAAAAACTTAACAAAGTCTTGCTTACACTTAAGTTGTTCTTAAAATTTTAAGACGTCTCTATAGTCATATAAAACGAATACTTACGCTAAGTTTAGTAGAGATTGGATTTTGGTGTTCGGTTGGTATTCGGGCGTCGTTCGGCTTCCGTCGCGTCGTTTTATTCTATGATTTTTATTATTTTACCACAGAATCACAATATAATCTTAGAACATACTATATTATTCTGTGATAATATATATAAAATTTTATAATTATGTGTTTTATCTACTGTCTTATATTTGAAATAAAAACTGTAAAAATGTGTCTTTTTTTAAACGAAAATATTGAAAGAAAAATGGGAATTTGGTATGGTTTCAAAAAGGTCATTTCTAGTGTAAACTTGTCTTGGGACATCAATATTAATTATATAAATTATAATTAAATTGCTTCTGGAATTATAATGCCATTTGCTAGTTTATTTTCACGAGAAATTGTAATTTTTAGGTTAAGTTGAGTTTTAAGTCGCCGATATCGACGACTTAATTTTAAGTTCAACTTAGGCTTTAAGTTCGCCTTTCCAATGACGGTGAGACCCGCTAAGGACTACTTAGACATTTAAGTAGTTCTTAAAGTTTAAGTCGTGTCGGTGAGATCGGCCATAATACAAGATTTAGAAATTGTGCTCACTTCAAAGCCATAGAAAGTAATTTTTGGAACGGAAATTTGAGTTTTAATAACTTCACAATTTATTTTTTTAAATTGAAAATTATGACAAGTTGTTATGACAGGTAATTTTCAATTTATAAAAATAAATGGTGAACTTATTAATAGGCGATTTAAATTAAATTTATTTCTAAGCGACTAAAGAGAAGCCAAACTTTACAGGACAACTGACGGTTTTTCAAAATTCACAAAAATAAAGAAGTTAAATTCCAAACTTTGACCCTCCATATCTCGGTCAATTGATCACGAGGATTTTTTTAACTATTTTTCTGGGGATCCTTGAAGGATCCCCAACAACGTACTTATCCGCCATTTTTTGGACACCCTGTATATTATATTAGTTTGACATAAACGTCATGAAATAATCACTGATATTTTTGACGTTTTAGGCGTTTTTTCGCGACTAAAAATTTTTACGAATTGTTACGAAATTCAGTAACTACTCCATTGTCGCGAACAAAATTGACTTGTAGTTACTTCAGCTATGACGTCATACCTGTAAAAATTATTAGCGAAATCATAACAATGGTAAGGAAGCAGAGGTGGGATTTTGTTTCTATCTTGATATTTATCAAGCTTGATAAAACTCCATAGGAGGTTACTCTCGAACCACACGACAAGATGTCATATATATCACTTTTATCATTCTATCCTTGTCATCAAATGCAAAAATAAGAGTATGTCCTTGTCATGTCGTATATGATGTTGTGTCGTGCGATTCGAGAATATCCCCCCTATTGAGTTTTATCAAGCTTGATAAATATCAAGATAGAAACAAAATCCCACCTCTGGTTACTGATAGTAGTATGTATTTCCATCCTTGTTTTTTTGAATTCTACTAACTTCACACACAATAAATTATTATTATTGCTATTATCGTTATGATTGACATATTATATAGATAGCCCACCTTACGGGCATTTTCGTACGGGGACGATGTATTGGCCGCTTTGCAGCGCTGCGATCGTTTTTCTAGCTTGATGTGTACATTGTTAGATGGCGCTAAATGCACATTTTTATTAAACGGCAACGTTGATCAATGATTTAATGATGCCAACCAATGCCAAACACCAAACTCATCTAAATTCCACGTTTTTTTTGATGCGTTTACTCTTTATGTCGTTTTTGTGCCCTCAAAGTGACGCTTTATTTTTCGCACTATTTTAACTTTTCATCGGAACAACCTGTAATACTCGAATATTTTTTATTTTACTTATTTGGTATATAATTATGAGAGAAAAAATCGGCACCTTGAAATTTTTACCCTGTACCTTGGAAAAAAATCGAACGTAAAATGTTCAAAAAATCGGGTAAAACGCGGTCCAACCTGGGCACATCTGGCTCCCGCAGTTTTCAAAATTTTTGCAATTTTTTTTCGCAACTTTAAAAAGAAATATTTTTTACAGTGTATAGGCTACTTAGATTTTTTATATTCGGTAGGGTTGGGAAATTACGTACAAATAAACTCGAAATTTTGATTTTAGGGGTGTGTGGCTCCCGCCGGGTCACTTTTTAACGGATTTTCAATTTTAAAAACACTTTAGAATCTACTCTTTGAATCGAAAGCTCCCACGCATAGAGTATTTTAAATTTCAAAAAAATAACGAAAAAAAAAAATTTTATATTGCATTTTTAAAAGTCGTATTTATGGGTCAAATTCACCCTTCAAATTACATTTCAACCCTATTTTATGCACCTTCCCTAAAAGCTCCTTACATCCACTTTACGCCAAAAAAAGAATCACTTCGCTATCTCTTTCCGTTTTCGAGTTATCACCGAAAATATAGCTAATATAAGCAAAATCTCCGTTTGGAGCCAAAATTTCGGTCTGAAATTTTTCACTTTTCACAAAATAATTAATATCTTCGAAACTATTAGCACCACCGAGACGTTTAATAGCTTAAAATTCGCATAGTCACCTCCTCCACCAAATTCCGTAAAAGTTTTAATTTTCGGTTTAAAATTGCGGTATTTGTACCAAAATTTAGCCAAAACTATGAATTTTTTCCAAAAAAAGTATTTAACCGATTTTAACCAAATATTTTTTATAACGCGTTTTTTTAATAATAAAATTAAAGATAAGGTTAAAGGGTTTTTTTTTTGTTTTTTTTTTTTTTTTGTTTTTAATCGTTTCAATTTTTTAGATTTTTTAAATTTTCTAAATTTGTTGAGAAATTTTTAAAATTTTTTGAAATTTGAATTTTAGAGTTTTCTTTTTAAATAATTTTTTTTTTTTTTAATATAAAAAAAAAAGAAATATGTTCTGTATAATTTTGCTAGTGATTTGTTAATTGTTAAAGATGATTGTGAATTTTCGTTTTGATTGATAATTTTATTGTTTTGTAGCTCTGATGATGGTACAGAAATAAATACCGAAACCGGTCAGCTTTTAATGTGAATTCATTATTTTTACCATCTTGTCCTTAAAAGCCAAAATCCCAGCACTACTTAATTATTATTTTGGACATTCAAACTTAATATTAATTATACAGGGTGTCCTGTAACTACACCGAGAACGCTTAACTGGTGATAGAAGACGTGAAAATAAGTCGTTTTGATCCTATTTATCTATATCCAAAAATGCACCCCTAAGAAGTTATAAACTTCTGTAGTTCATTTAAAAAAAAATATTTTTTTTAATTGCTGCCAAAGTAATAAAAATTTTATGATGAAATTTTGTATACATGCATTTTTATAAAAATCGCTCATTTGGTAAAAATTTTACCACTTAAGAACTTTTTTGGTATTAAATAATTTTAGTAAAATATTATTTGTTTTTGTAGAGAAATTCAAGAGAAATTTTTTTTGTCCCCTACAAATTTAGCGTAGGAAGTGCAGTTTCTGAGTAACATTAAAAAAATAATTTAATAAATGGTAAGTAAGTTAGGCTTTTTAACATACATTTTTAAGAAAATATTTATTTAAAACACAAAAATTACCATTGCGTTTACACCATATTAAATGCATATTCGCATACTCATTAAACTCGAATTTAAATTCTAAATTAGGAAATCCAGTTGAAAAGTTGAAGATGTAGCTTGTTACCATGGATACGGTTTTAAAAACACCTGAAATTAAATCATTTTTAAAATTTTATTCGAAATAGCACATCCTACACAAAATTTATAGGAGACAAAAAATCTTTCTCTTGAATTTATCTACATGAGGCAATAAATTTTAAATACCAAAAAAGTTTTTAAGTGTTTTGTCTCCTCTCATACCATCTAAGACCATTTCCGGTAATCAAGGATTGCTAAAATTTTTACCAAATGAGCGATTTTTATAAAAATGCATGCATACAAAAGTTCATCATAAAATTTTTATTACTTTGGCAGCAATTAAAAAAAATATATTTTTTAAATGAACTTCAGAAGTTTATAACTTCTTAGGGGTGCATTTTTGGATATAGATAAATAGGGCCAAATCGACTTATTTTCAGGTCTACTATCACCAGTTAAGCGTTGTCGGTGTAGTTACAGGACACCTTGTAATCTCATAATTAAGGTGACGAGATTTTGAAAATGCCAAACCGGGACAAGCTCCTTTTTGGTTTTTATTTTTTACCTAACCTAATTAAGTTTCAGTGAATTATGGACTAACGCTTTTCAGGAATCAGTAGTTTAGTATTAAATTTTAAATCTCTAATAAAAATTTTAAATCTATAAAAAAACGATAGACAAAAACAAATGCACAATAAAAGTTAAAAAACCAAAAAACTGCACAAAAATCGCGAATTATAAATAAACGAGAAGTCTATTTTAGAAATTAATCGTAAATAAATTGTAAATCACAAAAAAATAATTTAGAATAGTCAATTGTATTTCAGAAAGCATCAATTGTATTTCAGAATAATCAGTTCAATTTCAAAAAGTATCAATTGTATTTCAGAATAGTCAATTGTATTTCAGAAAGCATCAATTGTATTTCAGAAAGCATCAATTGTATTTCAGAAAATCAATTTAATTTCAGAAAGGACCATTTATAAAAAAAATGAGGAAGTCGCGAGTATTTGGCGGTGATTGTGAAACCACAACAGCTCAAACATATTTCATCAAAAATGTGCTTTCGAAATTTAACATTATACCAGTCCTTATTCACCAATGTTGAACCCAATTGAAATAATTTGCAAAAAACCCTTGGCTTCCTCCATATTTTACAAAAGGTATTTTCTAAAATTTGATTAATTTTCCTCAAATACAATTGATATGCTTTTGTAAATACAATCGATCTTTTCTGAATTACAATTGATGATTTCTGAAATTGAATTGACTATTCTGAAATACAATTAATGTTTTCTGAAATAAAGTTGACTATTTTCTGAATTGCAATTGATCATTTCTAAAATTGAATTGATCTTTTCTGAAATACAATTATTGGAAAAGGTGTAGCCTAGCTGGTAGTCTACAGTCTACTCTAGTATTAAATCTTAAACTTCCAATAAAAATTTAATGTTTTTTAAAACCGGGACACGCTCAGGACGCCGCGCCGGGACAAACGCTTAGGAATCGGTACTGTCCCGGGCAAACCGGGACGTCTGGTCACCTTACTTATAATATATTTCAATCAACTGTTATTGTTGCTCTTACAATAATTTTATGAAATATGACAACACTGTCGAGCATTTTAAATATATTCTGCTAGGCGGCAGCACGTACCAGAGCGCAAATAGCTGTCATTGCGATTTCAAGGACGAACGAAAAACCACATAGAGTGGGCTATCTATATCTATTATGATCATTTCTCTTAATTGAATAAAGGCCAATGTTCCCTCTTAATCAGTTTCATTGTGAACTTATGATTAAATATAAATAATTTTTTTTGTGATTTAGCTAAATGCATTTTCATATTGTATCATTTCTATTTTTTATTTTATTCTCTATTCTTCTATAGCGATGTTTTAATTTAGAAAACAGTCAGATTTCAAAATGTAGTAACTAGTAACCAATGCGTTTTCGCGGTGTTTCAAGTTTTTTTTACCATTTTTATGTTTCCCACAGTTGTCTACCCTGAAATAAATGCGTTGTGCTCCGGTGAAAAAACCATCGCGAATATTTTATCTGTCCTAATTTTAGTTTTGAAAAGCACCGTTTTTTATAAAATTTGCAACACACTGAGAAATTACTTGAAAAAATACCCGAAGAAAATCTGCTGAGAGACGCTTTGGTTAAAATGACAGATCAGATTTAAATTTGAATGAACATTAACAGGTACACCAACTTAGCAAGTCCAAAGTCATATGCTAGTTACCTGTACTTACGATTTGCAATTTTAAATATTTCTCTAATTAGTTGATTTTGTTGTGAATTATTAGAGATCGATTTAAATCGTGCGTGCAAAATAAGAAAGAACATTTCAAGTTTTTATAAATATTTTTGAAGAAAAGGAGGTACAATGGTTTTTCCTAGAAATAAATCAATAAATTTAAAAAAATTATACAATCTTGTCAGAAGAATTAGTGCAATTTTCTTAGAACTTAGCGCAACTCAGAGCCCGGAATCGCTTGTAAAAATTGATGATAATTTTATTTTCATTTCCAATAAATTGTATTTCTTATTAAAAATAATTAGCTGCGCTTGAATATATTATATTTGTGTTTACAATTAAATAATACATTTGGAAATTAATGGATTTATTTGTGACTCGTAGGTGAAAAATTATCTAATGTTGCCAATGTTTCAGAAAATCCGAAATGTACTGTAAAAATCGTACCATTATAATTTCAAGATGTTCTAGTGAACTGTAATACTAATACCATTTTATCACGTAATAGAAATATCATAGTCTTATGCAATGGTCCAAATCTTTTATTCAAGTTTTTGTAAAAATTGAAGAAAAAACGGCAACTTTGCAATAATTAAATAATTTTAAAAAATTAATTGTGAATTTACTTATTAATTTGATAAAACTATATGCTAAATAATTAAAATAAAATATTTATAAATTTGTAATTAAGTACATAATTAATACATTATTAACATCAGAAAATTAAAATATTTAGATGATGTGGGCAACTAATATTGCATTAATGCAATGTTAGTTGTTAGTTAATCCCGACATCGTTGTCGAATTGTGCAAAATGATGTTAAAAATTCACAACTTCAAAAGCGTTTTCTGAAGCCCGGCCATATTTTCATGACCCAATATTTTACAAAATTAAATATTTTACTTTTCTATACATGTGGTATGAATATCAACATTGGAACACGATCCTCCCAGAGAACAATAAGGTCCTTTTCAAAAAAAATATTTATTTGTAAATAAAATAAATATTATAAGAGATATTAATTTGAAATATTGGCCAAAATTTAAACCTAAAACATAAATTAGGGAAAATTAACTAATCACATAAAATACAAAAATCTTTTAATGCAGAAAACATGTGTGCTGAACTCAAACAATGAAGCGAGACGTTGGAGTGGAGCCAAATATTTCGGTAACTATTAACTATTTTTCAGGATAAGTGATTTCGAGTATCACCAAAGTTTCAAATACTACATTCGTAAACTTTACAATTATTGATACATTACAAAAATATTGAAATTTTTATTAATAAAATGACATGGGTAATTTATAAGATTATGACCAAAATCAAAATTACACACTTATCTAAAAATCTTAAGAGCAAGTTCCTAAACGGAAAATATAGTGATTTAATTCTGTAGTCATAAAAGCTACTACGAACAACATTTTTGTAAAAATTTTTTTGTAGATGATTTGGAAGTCATTTCTTTAATTCCTGCCAGAAGGAAAAAAAATTGGAGTATGTACAAAAAAAAATATAATGAACTAAAAGTACCCCTCTAATTAATTTTGTGATAGGTTGCAGAAGGTAACTCTCTGGCAGGATGTAGCCTAATCAATTTAGATTATAAATTTGAAAAAAAATTGAAAATCTAACAAGGGAAACTTGAGTTATACTGCAGAACTAATGCTCGATTTCATGATTTTTCACAATTTTTCCTCCCAAGCGCGAGCGCCCTCTAGGGATTCGCATTAATTATCAGTTATTTGGTCATAATTTGCAAAGAAGCTCCAGAAAAGTGGGATGTATTTTCTATTCCTTGTTATTATCTCCATTGTAAAATTTATCGCGGGTGTCTAGGAAGATGCTCTTAAGCCTTTTGATAAAATTATACATTGGCCGTTTTTGTATCAGTCTAAAAGCACTTTTTGAATTATTTAATTTTAAGCCTTCTCCTTAAATGTTCTTAATTTTAAAAAAAGTGATCATTCAAAAAGCAATTTTAAAAATAATATTACTTAAAAAATATAATACCCTAATATTTGATAACTAATGGGGTAATTCTGAACAAAAAATGTTAGCCGTAACAGCGATGTTAAATTTGACAGTCACCCCGATGTCAAAAAAACGCTATTCTGTAAACTTTAGTGTAACTTAACGACAATATAAAATAACATTTTCGGTATTAAAATGCATTGTACATTTATGTAATGTATTATTTTGATCAATTATACATTAATGTATTATTATTACTTTGCTGTATGTTATTTTAACACGAAAATTTTATTTTAAATAACCGTTAAGTTGCAGTAAAGTTTACAAAATTGCGTTTTTTTTGACATCAGGGTGACTGTCAAATTTAACATCGCTGTTACGGCTAACATTTTTGTTCAGAATCACCCCATAAATAAAAATATCTACAGTTGTTTTTGAAGTAATTGAAATTGTAATTTTTTCATTTGGTTTTCAATTTCTAAATTTTCTAGTTTTAATTTGAATTCTTGTTCATTGCTCTTTAGTTGTGCTTTAGCAATATCAAGTTGAACTTTCACTAGTTCTAATTTTAATTTAGCTAACTCTCTATAATCATCAGAAATATTAGGAGTTGATGATGGTTTGATGACTCTTTGGTTTACCCAATTTCTATTGCTTTTATTTGAAGTTTCAGTATTATTAGAGGCACTACTTTCTACTTTAGATCCAAGCTCTTCGTGCAGGGTGGTTTGTAAATAACTTGCACTGAAATTCCCCCAGCCTTCTTCAGCCACACCTTCTTCGATACTTGAATATTTTTCATCCTGAAAATAAAATGGAAAATTAATTTCCCATTCCAATTAGTTTAAACAATATGTATAACAGGGCTGGAAAGGCAATTACAGCGAGTAAGCGAATTGTATAATATACTGTTATCTACGACTAAAAAATTGTAGAATACTTGCTCAAAATCCTAAAGAATATTACCTCACACTCACTATTCTCCCTATTATTTTGCTCATACAAAATTTCTGGTATGACATGGTCACTATCAAATGGATTTAGTACACCCGAGACGGTTTTTTCATTCATGATCGAAAGAAGGAGTTCTTGGGTGTCATTTCTTGGTTTCGGAGGAACTGGAAGGCCACTACCAGTTCTTAATATTTGTAGCCTTTCTTCGGCTAAATCTTTCCTTGCTGCTTTTTTCTGATTTTCGTAAAATTTTTTGAGTGAATCCATTGATCGAAAGATTCCTGAAGGACATCTTGAATTAAAATCATCTGCGAGATTTTTCCAAGCTGTTTCCTTTTCCTTCCAGTTAACAGAATCTGTTTTTTTGCTTTCAATTATGTAGGCATAATTGCCTACTAAGTGAATTAATAGTTTTTTTTCCTCTGGTGTGAAATTTGAGGACCTTCGTCGTTTATTATCTTTACCCTCTTTACCCATTAGATTATTCTTATTGCATAAAAAATTATATGAAAATGTGTTACCTTTGTTTATTATACAGTTTAGACTTGAGCAAGAGGTTAGGAACATAAACATTAAACCATCTATTATCTCTGCATTAAACATCTCACCAGAACTAGAGTGCGTTCTAATGTTACAGTTGAGCTAATTCGTCAACTTGGCACCTAAGGGGGCGTTCAGTTTTGTCACCCGGCGCGTGAGAGTTATGCCAGCGCGCGCCCTGTGCGTCAGCCCGAAGTCGTTCTTCATTAACTAATAGCGTTTTCGGGTTAACTGCACTCGGTGCGCACTTGCATTACCCCAGTTTATCATCCAGGGCACATCTAGTGCAACTCCACCAAACCAGTGCACGTTATAAGCCGAACACATTTTTGTGAACCAGTGCTGAGTTTATCATAACTTTACAAGTCCCTAAAGTCTCTAAAAAGAGAATTCACGAATATGATAGGTCTAAGGAATATTACTCGTCAAACTCGAGAACTATATCCATAAAACTTAAAATTTTTGGAACTTTTTAAAATTTTCTCAGCGTAAATGAAAATTTCATCGTCATCCGAAGAAGAGATGTTAAAATATTTGGGAACATTTCCATTTTTGTATTTTTTTTAATTTTTGAGTTTTGTTGTTATCGTTATTATTTTGGAATAAGTACGCCATATTTGTACTGAAACCAGCACGAGCTCTTGGAGCCGAGCCGGTGCGAGAAAAGCTGCACTCAGTGCACTCCTAGTGCACAGCTGGTGCACTTTTCGCTCTAAGTCGAACACTCTGCACTGAGAAAATGCGAACTGAAACTATAAGCCGAACCCCATAAAACGCACTCAGTGCAACGCAGTGCAGCCCAGTGCAAGTAAGCCGAAAACGCTATAAGTTTAAAAATGAATAGTTCAAAAACCACTTAATTTTTTTTTCAAATTACAATTTTATTTAGGTATTTGAATTATTTAGAATTAGTTTTGGTACTTTTCACCGACTTCGAAAACTTTTTTTTTTTTTTTTAAAATTAATATCTCAAAAATACTTCTTTTTTAAAAGTATTTTAAGCCATGAATAAAAATATGGGATGTTACATTTAAAAAAACAAAGTTCATGGTGTTTCCGGTGAAACCGGAAGTGATTTCGAAAATAAAAAATGCACATAAAACTTGTTTTTTAGTACCATAGAACATAGCCAAATTTCAAATTTTTTTATTCATAAATAAAAAAGTTATCGAGGTGACCCGGTTTTCATTTCCACCCGGTATGTAAGGTGCGTACGGGTATTCGTTTAGAGTCACTGATGTGAAGTTATCACCTATTTCCGAAGATATCCGATCGTATCGCGGTGTTGCCAAACGTACTATCCTGAAAGACCTAACATAAAAATAAATATCACGTAAAGTTGCTCCCAGCTGGAAGTAGGACAAAGAATATGCGATCGTGATTACTTTTGTCCTACTTCCAGCTGGGAGCAACTGTACTTTTTGATGTTGTTTTTTATTAACCAGACTAAAAGAAGTATGCCCTTTCCAACGGTACCAATTTTAAGGTCCTAACGAGTCTTATAACACCTCCCCATCACTCATTTCAAATTCGCAAGGTTGTAGAAAAAAAAATTATGTTTTTTTTGGAGCAACTTGCCTAAAAAAAGTATACCCTTTCCAACGGTACTAATTTCAAGGTGCGGACGGGGCTAATAACAGCCCCAGAAAGCCATCATCCATTTAGGTCGTCCCAGAATTTTTTAAATGTTTAACTTCGCGATGTCGTACCAAAAAAGAGCGAAAATTTTCCATTAAAAAAAAATGAAAGGGTTCGATTCCGGGTTAGGTTCCATTAAAAAAAAAATGAAAGGGTTAGGTTCCAAAAAAAAAAGTTTGGACCCGGGGTTCCAGGGTTCGGTTCCGGTTTTGGATTATAAATTATGAACAATCTAACTTTATCTTTATGGTTTTGGTTTTGAGTTGATGTTGAGACTGAGACGTACCCGCAAATCGTACACTATAAGAAAAATAAAAACATCGGGCATCTGCTCGCACAATAAAAAGAAAACGCGCACTTTCGAGCTGAATCAAAATAAAATTTTAGACCGAAAATAAAGGAGATATGATGTAACAATTGGAACCCCAAAAACCCCTATTTTTTTAAAAGGTTCCGGTTCAGGTTCCGAAAATTTTAGATTAAGGGTTAGGGTTCCGGTTCGGCTTCCGAAAATTTTAGATTAAGGGTTAGGGTATCGGTTTTCAAATTTTGACGGGGTTCTCGGGGTTCCAGGGTTCAGTTCCGGTTCGGTTTTCCAGCACTGGTGTTTTCTCGTGATTTTAATAATCTGCGTGAAACATTCAAACAAGTGTATCTCCGTAACCATTCAGAATTGGACACATGTTTATTTGAACTTTTTAAATTAAAATATTTCATCCTATCCTCCTAAATTTTTTCGATTCCTCCTGGGACACCCTGTATATTTGCTTGTGATTTAGCCAAATGCATTTCCATATTATTTCATTTCTATTTATTATTTTAACTCTATATACTTCTATGGGGGCATTCCACTAAAGGCCACCAAAGCCTTTAACGACCGCCGAGTTGTTCCACTTAAGACCAATCCTCCTTTCGTGACGTTATAGGAATCGCAAATAGCTAAAACTGATTATTTGCACTCAAATTTCAATATTTTGGCCATAATCCACTAAGGGACACACACCCACTCTCTGTGCAGGTGCGCTTACAGCTTCCAGGCTTAAGCAAAATTTACCTTTAAAAAGTCCCCTGTAACTTTGTTAATAATAAACAAAAAAAAATTGAAATCTTGCACATACGAAGCTGAATATGTACTCCTTCGAACGGACAGACTCCTTTTTTGATATTTTGATTTATAGTCTCTTAGTTCACTCTTTAATTGTGTGTAAAATTAACACTTTTTGATGGAAGATATCTAACATAATTTCAACTTTTTTAAAAATTGAGTCTGTCCGTTCGAAAGGATAATGAATGTACTTTAGTATAAAAAAAAAGAAAATGAAAAAATATTAAGAAACAGCGTGTCCCCAAGCAAACGTCTAAAAATGCACCGGGATGATTGCTCTTAAGGGTCGTCGCGGTCGTTCTGTTAAACATATCATTTAAATACTTAAAAAAGGGCCACCGAAAAAGGTCATATTTACGATAGTTTACGTAATACAGTAACAGAACTAGTTTATCGATGGAGGATGTTTTACGTGCTCGAAATGAAACGTGAACACCGTTCCACTAACGTTGCAACCGTATCGTTTTTTTGGTATTGGAATGGCAAGTTTTGCTTCGTGAGCGCGGTCTTTGGTGTCCTTAAATGGAATACACCCTATACCAATATTTTTGTTTAGAAAATAGTCAAATTTCAAAATGTAGTAACCAATGTGTTTCAGGCTTCAGCTTCAATAGCATTCAAGTCTTCAGTAACATTCATTTTTGAAGACCCTGTATAAAACCGAACGCGCTCCTGTCTCGTTGGTGGTCGTTAAGTGGAACCGTTCACACCGATGAAAAAAAATATAACCTACAATTTATTCGTGCTTATAACATTCCAAAGATTTTTCCATTCCCACGTGGTTTTATTTTATATTATTTTTAAACTCAATATTATACTAAAATACCAGGATATAAAAGAAAAAACATTAAATTATTATCTATAAATATGTGTTCAAGTAGAAAAATTGGTTATTGGATGTCTGATAAAAAATCTCATAAAATAAATTGGGAAGAATTTTCTGAAAAAAGTTTACAACGTGGTTTTGAATTATATAAGGTAATCTTTTGTTTAAGTTTTTATTTTATTTACATTTTAATAATATTTTAGCTAGATATTACTAAAAATTTGCATTCACAAGGTCCGTTTTGCGTTTTGCTACACAAATTAACGGATGTAATCGCATCTGCTTCTCAGGGTGATATACATGTAAATAACTGTTCGTTTAAAAATTTATATAGTTGTGTAACATTTGTTCATCTTGTAGAATCTTCATATAATCACAAATATTGAAGATTATATAAAATCGGATAAAAATATAATTGTGATAGATCCTATAGATAAACTACGTCTTCTTATAAATCGATATGATTGTTACAGTATTATTAGAAGTTTTGAAAAAAACAACGAATTTTTTACACCAAATTTTTGTAAGTTAATGTGTAAATCAACAGAAATTTTAATTGAATTAAAGCAGAACAAAATAAAATTCCCTTTTGTGTGCAAAGCTTTGTTAGGACATGGGTCAAAAGAAGCCCACAAAATGTCCATCATATTTAACGAAGATGGTTTAAAAGACTGTAAAATACCATGCGTTGTACAAAACTTCGTAAATCACAACGCTACTTTATTTAAATTATTTATTGTTGGAGATAAATTTCATTTTGTAGAAAGACCTTCTTTAAAAAATTTCTACTCCTGTGATAATAGAACTATTTCATTTGATAGTGGTACGATTTCAAAAGCAGGTGCTCAGAATGACTTGACACTTTTAGAACCACATGAGGAAATACCTAAAGTTTTACCCAAGCAGGATGTAATGGAAGTTATTGCTCGCATGCTACGAAACGCATTTGGTATGGATTTATTGGGTGTAGATGTCATCATTGAGAATGGCTCCGAAAAGTATGCAATTATTGATGTGAATGCTTATCCCGGTATGAAAAATTGAATGAATTTGTTTTATTTAATTTATTTTATTATTATTTTAAATTATATTTTAGGGTATGATGGTTTCCCTAATTTTTATGAAAGTCTATTAGATTGTATTGAAAAGAAAGTGAAGAAAACTGATAAACACTAAGGTATATGCAGTTGCTATTTATTAATATTTACAGAAAACGCTGTGTGAATATCATTAAGATTTGAAAATTTAATATTACAACATTTGAATAAAATGTGATTTATTTAATCTTTGTAACATCAAAATAAGAATTTAAAATTCAAAAATATTGTGACGCCATGCCATGCCAAATACAGGCGTGACAATATCAAAGTAATTTAAAAAACTGTTTGGTAAACCCTGTTTATTAATTTTTCTTTTGGGTTTTTAATTTAAATTTTAGGTTTATATTTTTAAATTTTAAGTTTGAGAACTGAAAATGCCCATAAATGCTTTAACTAGTTTTAATATTAATTTATAAGATAAACCCAAATATATTTACGATCAAGGTTTGTTAATAAAGGATAGTCACTCAAAACAGTTTGTGTTATTCAAGGGTTTTTAATTTAATTTAAAACTTGTACTTAAGGATTGTAAAATATATTTTCTTACAGCCCAAAAATAATCCTGGGTAATGCAACATTTGAGTCACTGTTCTCTATAATTTTTTTATATTTAATGAAGGTACAAAAAGTTGTTTATTGCTAATTAAAGTAGCTAAATTATTGTGTTATTGTTTTAAAAGGATTATAATTCCATGAATTATAAGTTTTTGTATGTTCTCTATTTTTTTTTGATATTATGAGGTCAATATAACAAGTATATATAATGTACACACATTCCACATCGGTCACTAATTTTATACATCACAACATGTTAACCAAAGAGATAATTACTACATTAATTGTGATGGTCAGTATTTTTATATGAAATATATTTATACTTTTAATTATTTTTTGTATTTTTTTCTTAACCTGTAATTTGAAACTTTTTCAGAAGACTGAATTTTACGACGGCTCTTATTTTTTTCAAAAGTACTTTTTATTTTTTGTGTTCAAAATTGAACTATTTTGCTGAATCATGTTAAGTACTGAATTATTAAATATTTATTTTTTTAACCCCTTGACATACAATGACGAGTTAGACTCGTCACTTATTTCCTGTGCCACTGCATGAGTCTAACTCGTCAAGAGCAAATTTCGGCGGATGCGGCGCAGTTTGTACTTATATTACTAAGTTGCTTCACTTTTGCAACGATTCTCATTTCATAAAATAGTATTTTTCGGTCGCATCAAGTTTCATTTAATTTGTATGTCAAGGGGTTAAGCAGCATCTAATAATTGTAATTTTATAAGGCACGGCAGCACACTATTCCATCCTCTGATGTTAACTTCAGCCGGAATGTCGACTAAAACCAAGACATTGCCTTCTATCTCCTCCAGTATTTTTGGATGCAGCAGCGCTTTACGTTAGAAGTGTGTACCGGGCCTTCCCTGTATCTTCCTAGATGTCTGAGATAAATTTTCCGTTGGAGATAATAACAGGGAATACAAGAGGAAAAATTGTGAAAAATCATGAAATCGAGCATTAGTTCAACAGTCAAATCTCAAGTTTCCTTCAGTTTCAATTTTTTTTCAGATTTATAATTTAAATTGATTAGGCTACATCCTAGCGGATAGTCATCTTCTGCAACCTAGCACAAAATTAACTAGAGTTGTCCAAAGTTAAGGTACTTTTAAGTCATTATATTTTTTTTTGTTCATTCTCTCTTTTTTTTCCTTCCGATAGGAATAATACAAATGAATCATCTAAATTTTCAATCAAAAACATACTTTGAGTTCTTTTCTAAAAGAATTTCGCTTTGCGGAGATTTTATGAAGTTTTACTCCAAGTAATTAATTTTATCTACCAATTTTATTATTTCTTAACCCTTAATGATCGAAAGGTTCCACGCTCCACTGAGGCGAAACATGCTAATTGTTTTAGAGGGAAGGTGTTTGCACAGAGATTTGTAATTTTGTAGGTGGATGGACGGGAATGTAAAAGCAACTTTTTGATCGTACCACTACGAAAAAAGTTATTCGCTCCTGAAGTTAATTTCGGTTTCACCCCCAAAGTGAATCAAATTCACCCAGAATCGCACCTAATTTTAGTAGGTATGTTACAGATATAGAGGACAAAATTCTAAAGACCGTAGTTTTGCCCCGCCTCAATTGTCCTAATCATAAAAAGCTGGCCATAATAAAAATTAATAATTATTATAGAAAAGATCAGTTTTTTTGCGATGAATTTTCTTTCTCTGGAATTTTTTGGATCTCTGATTATGACTCCATTGGTTTTCCAAAAAAAAAAAACTATATGGTAGAATTTTCGAATTTTAATGTCTTTCTAACAAAATTTATCAATTTGGAGTTTTGGGGGTCCCAAATTATTAATTTGATACTTGTAGTTTTACAAAAAAAAAAAAAAAAAACGGCGAATAATTCTCTTTTTAAGTATGGATTCCTGCGTACTATTAAGTTATTACATTGGTAGGGATAATTGACTGAAATAAATATAAACGGCTATTCGGACATCAATTTAATACTATTTTATTTGATTATTCGCTAATGTTTCGCAAGCGATAGCATGGAAAACCAAGTGGATGTTGTTTCATTGAGCAGAATTGATGAAATGTCCAAAAATACAAAAATTTACAATGTTTCGGTATTTATACCAGAAACTAGGGGCAGCTAATTTTCATATATGTTTTAGCAAAAATGTAATTTATCATTAGAATATTAAAGCAGGGCCCGATCTAGGAAGATTTTGTTTCTAAACTCAATTCTTTTATTAAAGTATAATAATACAACTATTAAAAAATTACTGTCAACTGTTTATCAATTATTATTTTTATAGTTGTCATATACAGGGTGTCCTAGAGAGCACCTGCACCATAGGTGGAAGTTTGTAACTCCAAAGAGTTGATCTCGATATTTTAGGAGTTATAAACTTCCACCTCATATTTCAAAGTACCCTTGATGATAAAAAAATTTTTACCACCAAAGTGAATCCAAAGAAACAACTTCGCTTACGTCTTTTCTTCGAAATTAAAAGAAAACAAAATGCAAACAAGTGACAAGTGGTCTTTTAAATTCTTTAAAAAATTAAAACATTATCATCTGCACTGGACGAGAGAGAATTTTATAAATCGAAACTCATTTTTCGCTTACGGTGCGGGCTCCTTGCATGTAACCGTTATAGTTTAAGGTTTTCGACTGTGTTGTATCAATTAAAAAAATGGTTATAACTTCTAAAATATATATACTGTGTATATTTATAAGTTATTTATTAAAGTACCTACTTAAATTCATGAGAAAAATCCATTTTTTTTATCTTAATTGGTCAGTCCGTTAAAAATGTATCCACTTTGTAAAAACTGTTTTTGTTGTTGCTATGTTGCGTTATATGCCAGTTTCGTCTAAGGGGGCTGAGGTACAACCCCTATTGTATTTTTCCCCCGAAATCGGACTTTTATTGCGCTGAGCCACAAAAAGGGTGTTTTTTCGTCTGATTTTAAAAATTCGAGTTTAATTGTATAGAGGAATGCATATTTTAAGAGGGGTGCATGAATTTTAAAATTTTTTGAGGTACGCTTTCCTGTTGTCGACAAATCATTCTTGAAATAAAGGGGTACAGGTGGTCTGAGGCACCCTGTCTATGAAGATCGGCAAGTGAAAAAAATAGGGAGTATTTGATTTATGCAAGTACAATTAACACATTTAGACTATAAAGATTTTTCAGAGCCGTAACTCGAGGACTTGGCGCCTGTGGCAATCGGTTAAAAATGCGCCCCCCCCCCTAGTCGTTGACACAAAATAAAAAAGTAAAACACTTGAAGAAACTACTTTTAATATTTATTCACAATCAAAAATATGGTTGCAGTAATAAACTTTTACAAAAAGATATGCAACAAAATAATAAATTCTAACAATAAAGTATAAAATTCTTTGTTAAAATTCTAAATAAAGTTAAAACAATATTATATTTAATTTTTATAAAGGAACTCTACGTGACTTTTCACTTGCAAACAAGTCTATTAATTCTTCATAATTTAAAGAACATGCTAAATTTCTTTCTATGGAAATAATAGCCATATTCGTCAATCTCTCCTGTCCAATACTGGACCTAAGGTAATTTTTCACAAGTTTCAACTTGCTGAATGATCTTTCGCAGGTCGCAGTTGTCACTGGAATTGTTAAAAATATTCTTAGCGCTATAATCAGATTTGGGTACGCATTTTCCAGTGAAAGATCGAATGTAATCTGTAAAATTTCAAACGCATCCATATTTTCTAAATTTTCACAAAGCGCCATTAGTTGAAATTTAAAACTTTCGATTTCAGTTGCAAGCTCATGTGCATCTAAATCTTCTGCATATTTAATCGCAAGATCTGCTGCACTTTTTTTGAGCTCATCCACAGACATATTTTTTATGGAAATTCCACTTAAAAAACTAAAATCGCTTGCTACCTCTTGCAATGCGATAAATCTTTCATTAAGCTGTACTAATATTACATCTAGTACTTCGCAAAGATCTTTTTTTAAAATTGATGTTCGATTTATTGTATATGCATCATCACCAGTAGTTTCATCTGACATTTTTTTGATTTTGTGTCGTCTTTTCTCTCCAAGATGCGGTTCAATGTTGATAGTCTCTGCTTCTACTTTTGCGGAATCATAAAGAGAATCAAAAAAATCAATTCTATAATTCTGAATGTCATTTAATAATCCTTTTATCATTTTTGATGCAATTTGAACAGTCGTTGATTTTTCTTGTAAGAGCAAATTGATTTTATTTATTTTTGTTAAAATTGTGTTCCAAAATATTAATAATACAATAAACGAAAACTTTTTAATTGATTTTAATAATACTTTAGCACCTATCGAGGTATCTAGAGAGACTTGCCCAATACACATTTCTTCTAAAAGCTCAATTACTTGTTTTATTTGCAGTCTTAATGCATTAACTGAATTTGCTTTGGCCGACCATCTAGTGTCACTAGTCCCCTTAAGCCGAATTGATAATTTTTTGGACAAGAGATCCCACCTGCTTGTAGAATTTACAAAAAAATTAAATAATTGTTGTATCGTTCCAAAACACGTCTTCATTACTACAGATGTTTGGGCAGCATGAACACCAACTAAATTAAGGCTATGTGCGGTACATGGAATAAAAGTTGCCAATGAATTATTGCGAAATATTCTAGCTTGAACCCCTTTATATTTACCCGCCATATTTGCTCCGTTATCGTAAGATTGTCCCCTTATATTACTTATTTTTAACCCATTTGCTATTAGTTGCTGCTCTATTTCATTGGCAAGTGCTTCTCCAGTTTTGTTACGAGTTATAATAAAGTTTATGAAAGTTTCCTGAATGCTGCATTTATTCCTATTACGGTCTATGGTCTATGTGCATATAACGTAAAATTTGGGTCATCTGTTCTTGGTGCGAAGTATCCGGGGTACTGTCGAATAATATTGAAAAATATTTTGCGCTCTGTACATTTGTAATAATTTCCATTTCTGATTTTAGATCCAACGATATTGATTAGTTGATTTTGTATCAAAGGTGAAAAATAATTAACTTTATTTCTATTATGGCTTTCAATGTGCTGCGCAATTATTGGATCATAATGACTTATTAATTCAATACAATTTAAAAATTTCCCACAATCTGGATGACCAATTTTGTCACTTTTTCCCCTTAATGCATCATTATTTTTTACACAATGTAATATTGCGTCCAAAATAACTTTTATAACATGTCTCCATTTATTGTTTTCAATAAGAATCTGTTTTTCAATTTCGTCGTTTATAAAACCGCCCCTTTTAAGTTTAAATTCAAATGATTTCCATTTTACATAATTTTCTTTATGATATATGGAATTTTCGTGGCGTGGTAATAATGGGTTTAAATGTTGCCAATTTCGAAACCCATCTTTGGTCCATATCGGGAATATATTGGAGTCTTTGCTAAATACACGGAAAACAAAACAGAGCGTCATTTTGTTCAGAATATATCAACCATGTTCTGATAATTTGTTCCCCGTTTGGCATAGTTTTCATAAACCATTTTTTGTCGAAACGGCGGTTTTCTGATGATGTAGGATAGAAATTTAAGTAATTACCTTGTTCTGGCCCATGTTCAATATATGTGTTTATATTTACATTGTTTATATGCCATGTTTTTGGATCGTTAAAATTAATTGTTGTAATTGTACTAGTATTTTCAGTAATGCTTTCACACTCATCACTTTGCGTTTGGGATTCAGATGCAATTTGCTCTTTATAACTACTTGTTGAGGGTAGACACTCAGTTGGAGTAAATTCTGTGGAGTCTTCTATTAGAGTATATGAACTAGATGTTGAGGCAGATTCGGATGATGCTATTTTTTCTTTGGAACTACTTGTTGGGGGTTGACACGCAGTTGGAGTAAATTCTAAGGAGTCTGCTATCAGAGAAGATGAACTAGATGTTGAGGCAGATTTACTTAAAAATAAGTCTATAGATGTGGTATTTTTTTTAATACTTTCATTTCGCATTTCGCGATTTTTTTTGAACTGTGCCCCGGATATCTTTTTGGGTGGCATGTTTTTTTAGGATACTAAAAATAAAATTATTAATTTTCACTATTCGGTGTACATTTTTTATATTATGTTTCGCGGTTTAAGTTTAAGAGAATAGTAAATTTGATCGTTTGATTTTGAAATTTGCTTAGTATTCGCGATTTTGGTCATAATTTTTTTTCCAGTAAAGTTTTTTTTTAATTTCTTTTTTTTTATCACAGAAGAGTCTTGCGGCTACGAATTTCTTTTGTTTTGTTTTTGTAAGTCAAACGGACTCTTTACAAAAAACACAGATAAAAAACTAAGTGACTTTTTACAACGCTCCCAAAAATTTCTTAAAATTAAACGCCGCTAAGCGAACGTTTCTTGTAAAGAGCCCGTTTTACTGCTATCGTATGTGTTTAACATGCAAAAACTAAAAACGAATTAATTCGTAGCCGCTAGACTCTTCTGTGTAGTAAAAAAAAGAAATTTTAAAAAAGCTTCATTGGAAAAAAAATTATGACCAAAAACCGCAAATATCAAACGAATTTCAAAATGATGCGCTACATTTGTACACTATCGCCTTAGGGTCACTAAGTTAATTTATTTATTGATAAATTATTTAAACGTTTAGTCACTTACCTATTTACTACAATCAACGTTAACTTAATGCTCTTTCAGTCTTATTATTTATTAGTTTATAAATTAACGTACCCAATCGACATTAAAAAATTAAATTGCGCTTTTGAATTTTTAAGCCGCCCCTCAACGCATGTGCATATTCGACATATTTAATATATACCATCACACTTCTATCCAGAGCTGCTTTGTATTTAGGAACGAACTGTTCTGGAGTGAACTGCACTGGGGCAACTTGCCCCAGATGTCAAAAAGAACACTCATTTTAGGATCTGCCTATTCCCACCTTCGCAACTTTATTTCTAAACTTTCAATGTTTTCGAATTTAAAAACAAAAATTAGTTGGGATTTGGCGCCCCTGATCCAGTGGCGCCCGTGGCGGGGTCCTCCTGTGCCACCCCATAGTTACGGCTCTGAGATTTTTGTTACAAATGATCTATAGGAATCACTGTTTGCGGAGTGTTTTCACTGAGTAGCATTGGACCTCCTTTTATAAGTTAGATACCTGTTATTATGGAGAAATTTTTGATATCTCAACGAGTTATAATGTCTAAGAAGCCTAAAAATCAAAAGGCTTAACTACTGGAAAATTTTGATATACCAAATTAACCTGGGATCGGTCACTAATTGGTCTAAAAAAGACTGATGAATATATCAGCTTCGTAACTTGAAAAAAATAGATGTGCTAGTAATTTTTTTCCGTAAATACATATAAATAAATGTTAAAGCTACTACTTACAATCTTTCGAAATGACCGCACCGCTCTGCAAGCAATCCCAGGTTAAGGAAAACACTGGTTTTTTATTTTTCGTTTTTCTAGTTAAGAACGTATTGGAATAATTTTACCAAAATACATCAATCAACTGGTAAACATTATGAAAATAACTATCGATCGTTAAGGGTTAAAGTATTAAAATCAAATAGGACTATATTATGTATAAATACATAAGACATAATTATTACTCCTAGAATATTATTCATCCTCTTCGGCCTAAATTATCGATTTTTTTGTAAATGTAACTGTAACTTGGAAAATGATAGAGGAACACAGTTTGCTGTATTTCTTTTATAATAACCTACTTAAAAATTGTTGAAAATAATTTTTGACAGCCTTAGATTTAAAAATTTTAACCTGAAATGGGAAAAATAATTCCGGAGCCCTGTTTTTGAACTACTCGCCATGATGTTGCATACCACAATACAAGGACAGACTCTTAGTTTTTCAAGAAACGCATAAGGACAGCATATAGAATGATAAAAGTGATATTCATCGTGTGGACCGTTTCAAGAATAATTGGTGAAAATAGTACTTTAAGTGGATCGGGGGCGTATTAAATGACAACTATGAAATTTCATTAAAAATCTTATTTTATTCGTACTGTAGAAATAACTTCAATAAAAATATTGTATCATCAATCTCAATTTCAACTAAATTTAATTTTTTCATTGTTTTATCAATCCTATCTAATATTTCTTTCTCTGGAGGGGTAATCATTTCTTCAATCTAAAATTCAGAGAATTAGTTGCTACTTGCTACTCACTATAATTCAAATATCTTTTTTAGTTTGAATATATCTGAAATCTTAATTTTGAAAAACAAATTTAATCAAGCTTAAACCTGATATTTGTTACTGTTTCTTTTGAAGATAAAGATTTGATTGTTAATTCTATTTTTTTAATAAAAATTGGTTAAAAGAATTTATTAAAAAAATTTCCTTACATCAACTAATTGTTCCTCTGTTGCTCCTTGACTCTTCATTCCCAAAGCTATGGTATCAACCCTCTGCTTCTTATCAATTATTCTTTTATATATTAATTTCTCATGATTTCGCCTTGTTAAAATATTATATAACGATTTATAACATAATTCCAAAGCCATTCTCACAACGAGTTTTATTTCTACATGAAACAATATAAAAGATTTAGTTGGTCCAGAATTTGTAACGGCTTTCCTTAACTCTTGTACTTCTAAAAAGTTTTCTTCTAAAAGTTGGTATGTTAATATTTTGGCTTCTTTGGCAGGAATCATCGCCAATTTTTGAATTTGTTCCGGTTCAATATACTGTTTACTTTTTACCAATCGAAATATTCTAGCTGCTTTAGAATCAAACTTTTCAAGAACTATTTGTTCTATTGTTTCCCATGTTAGTTGCGTAAATATACTTTTTAGGCAAATTTGGTAAGAACCTCCACTAGCTTCACCAACTTTTTGAATCATTCCACTGCTGTCTTGTTCTAAAAAGAATAATGCAAACATTAGTTTTTCTAATTAAAAATTATACTTAATATAAAACAATAAACTTTACCTACAACACTAACATATTGGTCAAAAAAAGCCATAAGTTGAGGGAACAAATTAATTTTTTTAACCAAATCTTTCACTTCCAATATAGGTATGGGATTAGAAGTGTCGGCCCAAGGTTCAGTTCTTATGTACATTTGTTGCAATAATAATCTCATTAATTCCCCAACATTTTCATCGAACTTCTTTGTGGCGGCATTAACAACAATTTTATCACGAAAATCCTGATGAAATCTATCATGGTTAATTCGCCAATACACATCAGCATCATCCATTGCAACATCATCACCTTTCTGTTTCTCTGATAATTTTTTTATATCTAATTGTGGGAAAGCATGTAAATCCTGCTCTTCATTGAAATTTGGCACTGGATTCTCTTCAGTAGGTTTTGGGACTCTTATCAAATACTTGGCTATAACAAGGGATTGATATTTGTCTCTTAATTCTGGGAGAGGCACCACTTTTCCATGATCTTTTTCTAATCTTAATGCAGTTTTGACGATAATTTCAGAAGCACAGGCATAGCCAGTTTGTAAAATCTCTTCTAAAATAATTTCAGCTTCTTCTCCAAATTTATTTTTGACGAGATTTATGTATTTTGGATACCTTAGCATTAAAAGTACATTTTCATAGTTTATTGAATAGTTTGCCAAGTTTGGATTTTTGTTTGGTTTAAATTGAACCAAGTCAAATTTTATCAAAACACATACAGCTTCTTTAACCTACGGGAAATACTTAAATAAATTAAAGAATAATTAGTAAAATATATAAATACATTCTAAGGTAAATAAATTTAGTATTATTTGAAACAAGTTAATTTAATAACGAATTAAGCAACGCATGGCATTTTATCGACAATATCACATTTAACCCGTTATTGCCCATGCAATCGGTAACGACCTATTTGAGTTTATTTTTTTATACGCTCGTCGGATGTTTTTCAGAGCTTTTATCTATTGTAAATATTCATAGCAACCACTTGTTAGCACTTTTCACCTTAATGATGTTTACGTCCTAAAAAGTAAGTTAAATTTGTGAAAATTTGGAGAATTGGAAAAATATAATCTGGGTATTAATGGGTTAAATGTATTTTGACAATTTGAATATTCCTATTTCATATTTCATTCTACCCAGGGGTGCCTTCGTTATGGCCTCTGGAGACTATGACTACGTTTAGCTCGACCACGTCAAGCCAGCTTGAATTCGGGCTTGATTTGACCTTTTACATGTACTTCAAATGGTAGAGGTCAAGCTAAGCCGAATTCAAGCTGGCTTGACCTGCTGGAGCTAAACGTAGTCTATCCAATTCTTCTCGGGTGGTAGTAAATGAGTTTAGGTTAGTGTTTTATCCCGTTCGGAAATTATTTATGTTCTCCGGGAGACTCTCCGACACGTGCATTAAAGCACAGCCACTTTATTACAACAAAATTAGGTTCTACAATTTAAAAGAAAATGTTGTAAATCTATTCTCTTTAAAAAATGTAATAAATAAAAATGACTAAAATAAGAAAAAAATCGAAGATTATAAATAAACGTTACAACTTTTTAAATTACATGAGAATTTTATCTAAAACGTTCGGAAATATTTCTACAGGAGACTAACCTGTAAGTTTACTAGTCTATCCGATTAAACTAAAACCAAACGCACCCCAGAATGCACTTTCGTATATAAACATGTGTGTGAGTTTCTATATAGTGTTAAACGTTTTACAATATTACATTTTTTTGATTTAAATTTTATCTAGATAGAGTAAAAGTAATGAAAACTTATTTTGTACCTTGGACAAGGGTAATTCCGTTGTTTTTTTAATATAAAGTAGAGGACTTTGTCCATACTTAAACAAGTATGATCCAACCTTCTCTATAACAAGACCGAACCTTTCTAATAAGATAGATGAAACTACCTTTCCTAATTGACTAGACATAATATTAAAAGTAATAAAAACCACTACTTTGAGTTAAATATTTTTAGGTTAATCATGAAAATAAATTAGGTTATGTATTTATAAACATTTCACTGTAGCTGCTTTCGTTTTTGCAGCTCGGTACGAAGTTTTAGAATTCTGTGGTTTTAGATGTACATACAAAGTGTTCACGATACGCAATAAGAAATTCTCAAAATTCGACCGATAGCGGTTAACTGAAGATAGTAGACCTAAAAAAGTCGATATGATTCTATTTATCTATATCAAAAAATGCACCCCCGAGCAGCTATAAGCCTGTAATTTGATTTTCTTTTAAACATTTTTTTTTATTGCAATCAAAGCTTTTTCGATGAAATTTTGTGTTCATGCATTTTAATATTCAACGCTCGTTTGGTAGTTTTTGAATTATGTATTAAAAACACGTAATAAGGAAACCAGTGGCGATTCAAATTAATATTTCGCGCGAAAATGTTTGTTTGGTTGCATACCCTGGTGACGTCATGACCGGGGCAAAACTTAACCTCGGTCGTATCCATATTTTATGTCAAGTGGTAGAAAAGGTGGATAATTATGTAGAAATTTTTAGTTTATGTTTGCAAACTTCTCACCTTAATAGTACACCTCATGAAATTAAGGGATATATAAATATTACCGAGGGAACAATGAACATCGTGAAGATGGTGTGTTCTTGCAAAGCCGGATTGAGCTCTAGATGCAAACATGTAGCCGCTGTTTTAATTTATTGCTCCAGGTGGTATTAAATTATATGCTTGCAAAAAAACCCGCAATCATGGGAAAGTAATTGATGATACATAACATTTTATTTATTTAGTGTTTTCGTTTTTCTGCTTTTGTTGTATTTTATTTCAGGAATGCAATTGAATCTTTGGAAACGATGTCCCAAACGGATAAAAAGTGTTCCTGGTCAGCACAAAAAGGACCGGTATTAGATAAATACCTTAAAAATAATAACACTATATTGTTTGGGTAAAGAACCTATTAAAAAAAAAGTCTATCCAAATAGAACTTTTTTGAATACATTTTTAAAAGTTTATCCAGATTCAGAATTGTCTAAAGATTGGTAAATATAATTTAATCTGTTATTTTGTGTTAAATTATTTATAACATCGTGCATCATATAAAATATTTAACAAATATTTTAAGTGCTGGTCGAAAAACATTTGAACTGGGGAGTATGTCTGCAGTTATTGACGATACTAATTTGGTTGAAAATTGTGACAATAAATGTTTCATAATATTTTTCAAGCAGAAGAGTCAACTTACTTAAAAAATTTAGGCGACATAACAAATGCTGTGAAGAACTTTATAAAAACATTATTGTTACAAAATCCCAAATTAGTATATGTGAAGAGTCCAAGGGCAATTTATATATTTTGAAGAAGGCAAGGCAATTTAGAGTTACAGGGTCACGATGTTATGCATTGTATACATACTCAAAGGGTGATTGGGAAACAAAAACTCTTAAATATTTTTGGCCAAAAAGTTTCACCAATAAAAATGTACAATTCGGAATTGCTTTTGAGTCCAAAGCTCGTGATGCTTTTAAGGCAAAGTATAAATGCCAAGTTGAAGAAACAGGAGTAATTATTAGCCAGCTACATCCCTGGTTAGCTTATTCCCCGGATGGTATTATTGTAGAAGAAGGAAAGCCCAAAAAATTATTGGAAATCAAATGTGTTGTAAACGGTAATTATCTAGATTGATTTTTATGTAATAATCTTAATAATTAATTTTAGGTTACGAAGAAGGGGCAGAAAATATTCTACAATATTGCAATTTTCTCAAGATTGTTCAGGGTAAACCCCAACTAAAACAGAAACATGCCTATTATGGGCAGGTTCAACTCGGTATGGCCATTTTAAATGTAGAGGAAACAAATTTTATAGTTTACTGCAGTAAGGATGATACATTTATAGATATCCTAATTAAAAGAGATGATTTTTTTTAAAACATTTTAAACAAGTTGAAATCAATTTATTTTGATAATTTTTTACATGTAGCTTGTAGTAATTACAAAAATTATTTATAAATAGTTAAAAATAATAAAATTTAAATTAATTTTTTATTTTAAGATACCTTTACTTAATATATTTTATTATATTAATTTAGGTTGATTATTTCATTTAATTAATACATATTTTGAAGAGACAGATGAGCAAAAAAACTATTTTGAAATTTTGTGCTATACATCCTATTAGCAATAAGGAATCTTATTCAAAAACGTTATAGAAATTTGTTATCATTTAAAATAGGTTTGGATAAATTTGTTATAGCACATGCTATTATAAAGATATCATCAATGAAGGGGAGCAAATTTATTGGCATTCGATTACTTAAAATTTTAAATATTTTTATCCTTTGGTTTGACTGCTCTATGTGAACTCTGGCTGAGGCAATTTTGGCATTTAACAGAGCTTCGCTTGAAGAAAATTGTGATTTATTTCTTAAAAATGGAGGTTGAATTACTTTTATACCAAATGCATTACATAATTCTTTTATGTGAAATCCTTTGTCCACCATAATTACATCTCGATTCATTTTTAATTTAGATAAGAGGTTACTTGATTCAAAAATGTTTTTATTAGACGCTCTTCCACCAAAACCTTCACTAACAAATGTAATCAACCCAGATGGTGCTACTCCCGTCATAAATTTAACTGTTGTTGTACCTTTGTAATTTGAATAAAGCTTTATCCGACAACAAAGTTTTTTAGGTTTTTGAACCATAATTTCTGTGCAATCTAAAATAATTCTGACGTTGGGAAAATCTTTAAAGCATTTGGGAATATTTCTTTGTATGTGCTCATATGCTGGAAATAAAATTGAATCGCGAAGAGGTTCTGATAAAAGTTGTATTGTTTCAATAAAAACCGATTTACAGGTTTGAGATGATATTTTAAATAATGTCCCCAAAACCACATATGGTAAATCAAGCTTCAGTTTCATAAAAGTTAAAAACACCCTGCTTTTATCAGTGAGTCTATGAATTCTATTATCAGACTTAACCATTGTGAATATGGTAACCAACATATTAAGAAGTGCAAAGGAATGTAGACCAGTTAAACTATTTAACTCTGTATCTGTTGAAACACAATCCAAAAATTGAAAAAACATATCACTGTTCACTTGAGTTTCTGCATCTAATTGGTTAGATTCAGTTTGACTTCCTGTTGTTATTGTGGTAAAGAAAGAGCATTCGGTTTGTGTTCCTACATCTACAAATTTTTTGAAAATTGTATGATTTTCAGAAAAAACCGATTCAACAGATGCCGTTTGGTTTTCATGTACTGTTAAATTTAATTTGTTTTCTTTTAAAGTTAAAGAAGTAGAAGGTGGAATTAAATTTCTTTTTTTTTCAAGACGAGAACTTCTTTCGTCAGTTTGTTTCTTAATAAATTTTGATAAAGGCAAATTCTGACTGGGAACCGCAGTTGGTAATAAAATTCTTCTATCAAAACAACCTATCAAGAATAAATTTTATTAGAATTTTTTTTTAGTTTAAATCAAGTGTTTTAACCTGTTGAATGATAGTCTTCCTTTTTAAAGTGAAGAGAACAAATTGTCATGTGTTCAGTCACTTTTTTACCCATCTTTATACGTGTTTCCCATAATTTTCTCCTATCTTGATCTATAAAATCTCCAAATTCAGTTTGTACTTTTATTAATTGTTTTGGTTTAGGAAATTTGTGAAAGGATATGTTCCTATTATTTTTACGTATAGATTTACATCCATAAACACAACAATTTTCCTTACTTCTACATTTTATAAGTTCAGAAACAACTTCATTTATATTTTCTTCTTCCATTTTACACTAATATTATAACGAATTACAAGTATAAAGTCACAAAATAAATTAGTTTTGCAAGTAAAACCGATTGTGTTTACCAGTGTTTACGATAGCCGTAACGAGCCGTAAAGCCTGCCCCGGTCATGACGTCATGAGCGTAAGTTGAGGAAACAACCGCGAGAGGCAGATGCCTTAGCTTGAATACTTTTTTGTTTTATTTCAAATACAATCATAATACAATAGTATATTACGCAACGAGCTAGAAAGCGACGAATTTTGTGCGAGTGAGAAAATAGCCGAACGAGGCGCTAGCCGAGTGAGGATATTACACGAGCAACGAAATTCACTTTCTGCGAGTTGTGTACGCTATTTTTCCGACGACCACGGAGATTTTGCGACCATTATTAATATTTTGTAGTAACAACATAACATAACCTATGTTAACAGCAGCTGACATTGAAGTTATCGATTATTTTTAGTTAAATGTAAATAATTGTAGGTGGCGCTGTTTTGACGGAAGCAACTTATCTAAAGGAATAAAAAATGTTCCTATTTTATTTAAAATTTACAGAAAAGTGAATTATATAATGATTTTAATAATAAAATTAGTAATATTGGCGGGGTTAAATATAAATTTTTATTTAAACTATCCTTTTTTTGCAAGTTCAAAAAAATCCAAGAGAGGGCTTTCGGAATTCCTTCGCAGCGCCTCTATCGAAAATTACAAGAACTATTTGACAGTTACAAAATGGAAAGTCTAAGTCACTAGTGTTGAAATGAAAGATTTTCTAAACTACTAATATGAATGACATATACGATTTTCTCATATGGTCGTCGGAAAAAGTTTTTTCAAAATCAGACCAGGAGTCAAGTAATTAAAAAAATAGTCACTTTTTCAGATTTTATTTTTTTTATCGAAAACAAAAAAATGTAAGGGCTCAATTTTTTTATATTTTGTAACAGATACAGTCCTTAGTAAAACTGCATAAAAAGTTTTTTCAAAATTAGATTCTTGTTTAAAAAAGGATTTGGAAAACTATGAACAAAAAAATATTTTTCTTCTCTATAAAACTGAAAAATTTTGAAATTTTTTTTCGCAATTTTTTGACTTTATCTTATAGACTTGGGTTCGCTGAAAATGAATCAACCATTGTTAACGCGATCCGACGCGTACTTTTAAAACTACAGCGTTTTGAAAATTGCAGAAATTTAGAAAATTTGAAAAATTCATATTTTTTCCAAATTTTTTCGAATTTGATATAACTGATAGGTTATATTTATAGATTTCGGTCTGCTGATTACGGAGAACTAAAAAAATTTGAGCTACGACCACTAGTTTAGAAGCTACACCCGTTTTTATGGCCACCAAAAAATGATAGAGAAGGGTCCCCCCTTCTCTATAAAACTGAAAAATTTTGAATTTTTTTGACCTTATCTTATAGATTTGGGTTCGCTGATAACGAATCAACCATTGTTAACGCGATCCGACGCGTACTTTTTAAACGACAGCGTTTTGAACATTGCATAAATTTAGAAAATTTCAAAAATTCATATTTTTTTCCAAACTTTTTCGAATTTTATATAACTGATAGGTTATATTTATAGATTTCCGTCTGCTGATTACGGAGAACTAAAAAATTTTGAGCTACGACCACCAGTTTACAAGCTACACCCGTTTTTATGGCCACCAAAAAATGATAGAGAAGGGTCCCCCCTTCTCTATAATACTGAAAAATTTTGAAATTTTTTTTCGCGATTTTTGGACCTTATCTTATGGATTTGGGTTCGCTGATAACGAATCAACCATTGTTAACGCGATCCGACGCGTACTTTTTAAACTACTCCGTAACTACAAAATGTTTATTAGATATAATAATAAAAGTTAAATTCAAAAAACCTCTAAACCTATATTTACGATTCAGATTATTTATTTTGTAAAATAAATCAAAAAAATTAGGTGTAAGAAAAATTAATTTATGAATTTATACTTTCAAAATGAGCTAATGAAACTATTTTTAGATCCGAAACTGTACTGAAATAGGAAAAAATAAAGATAATATTTTTGAAGTTCATTTCCATTTACACAAAGATAAGTAAGAAAGCCTCAAAATATTATACATTATAATTATATATAAATATTCAAAAAAAGTAAAAAAATTAAAATACTCATTGTTAGGACATTCTTTAAGATTTTATAAATGTATGTGCTCTGTACATTGAATGTTTCAAGACGTTTTTTACTTAGTTATCTTGATCTTTAGAGATATTCGCAAAAATTGAATCAATCAGTGATGACTTTTCAAAAATATAAAAGTATGTAGCAATAATTTAGTGTTTAAATAGAAAAATGCAATAATTTTTTATTTAAATAATAATTTAATCAATTATGTATTTCGCACACAATACCCACCCGTTTTTTCGTCTGCCACTTCAAACTCAAGACTGACTCCTAATGACTCAACTCCATACAAGTCTACTACGCAGGAACAACCTCCCCAAAATTCTTTGGCACTTCACCAAAAATAGTTTTAAGTTCTTATTTTATTCTTACCTTCCATGTAATATTATTTTAGAAATCACTTATTGATTCAAGAAAAGTTATAAATAATAAGTATATGAATGAGTATTTAAGAATTAAGAAAAAATGCATTTACATACTCGTAATATACATATATAAATAAAATTCAGTGTTTATACACACGTATTTATTTATTATTAAAATTAAATAACTTTATTTTAATAGAAAAGGAATTGTATATAACATTTCTAAACGTTACCTTTCTAAATAACTAAGACTACCACGAAAAAAAATATTTCCTATTTTTTAATATTATTATTATTATTTAAAATTATTTTTTTTATTTTAATAATAAAATTACTTTTATAAATAAATGACAATAATAATAAATAAAACTTGACAATTTTCAATAATAATAAATACCATTTTTCAATTTTTTTGCAAATTATTTTTTTTAAATCGTTATATTGTTTAATACTTATATTTCAGTTGCTATACCTGATTAAAAGATGTAAAATTCAAATTTGAACTCTAGTAAATATTTCAGCTTGGGTGACATTTAGAAATCGAAATTTTTAAAATTAAGGAACTTTAAATAAACAAAAATATATTTATACATTCTTACTTAAATTATTGTGGCGGCTTATCAGTTAAAAATTCGTGTCATTTTTAAGTTATTCTATAGATTCACGCAATTTGTAAATACACTGAACTGATTATTAATTAATTAATGTATTATTACACTTCACATACGTCAGTGCCTGAGTACAGAGAGTGTGTGTGTGATAAATTAGTTTTAATTACCATAAAAGGCTAAGCGTATTGTATATTTAAACAATAATTCGTTAAATTCGCTTTTTAAATTTGGATTTTATTGAAAAAACTTAAAATTAACCCTTATTAGAAACTTAAGTATAAGCAACTAATTTTAACAGCTAATAACAGAAAATATAGACGTGAATTTGCATGACTCACAATTAGGGCCGAGTTTTAAATATAGTCACTCGTGAGAACTCGTACTCGTACAAGCAAATTGACGCAAGCGCAGCTTTAATTCTTAAATTTAGATTTAAGGGTTAATTTTATGTCAGTTAGTCTTAAAATTTATTTAATCATCATAATTTAGTACTTACCTATTTATTTAGTAATGTAAACTTGGTAAAATTAAACAACCTTATTTTAATTCAAAATAAATATTTTCGGTTAAAAAATAATCCATGTATTTCAAAGAATTTCCGTAAATATTAGGACAACGTGTATACAGTGCGGACGTAAAGTAAATCCTCCCCCTGCTAACTTTTGAACGGTTATGTTTTTGATTCTGAAAATTTGTCTACGGAGAACTCAAATCGCGAACTTTCTAACAAAGGTATTTTTGATTTTGTGGAACTTCCGGTTATATCGGAAGTGGATGGCAACTTTCTTATTTTAAATGGGACACCCAGTATATTTTTGCATTTTTGTGTTCTCCATAAAAATACCATTAAATTGACCTAGCATAGTGTAATCTACGATTAATACTTTCGGAATTACGCATTTTTATGCAACTTCATTTACACCGGAAGTGGAAAATTAACGAACTTAAGGTTAAACATAATTTTGTTTAAATTTAATGTTATTAACTTAATTGCAAAAGAAAATCATTTAAAATAAGGAAGTTGGGGCAGTTGGCTCCAACTTCCGGTGTAAATGAAGTTGCATAAAATGTGATTTTCAAATGGGCGTAATTCCGAAAGTATTAATAGTAGAGCACACTACGCTAGGTCAATTTAATGGTATTTTTATGGAGAACACGAAAATGCAAAAATATACTGGGTGTTCCAATTAAAATAAGAAAGTTGCCATCCACTTCCGGTATAACCGGAAGTTCCACAAAATCAAAAATACCTTTATTAGAAAGTTCGCAATTAAATACTTTAGTCGACAAATTTTAAGAATCGAAAACATAACCGTTCAAAAGTTAGCAGGGGGGGATTTTCTTTATGTCCGCACTGTATGTTTTTATTTATTGTAAGTTTTATTATTATTAAAAAATCTCCAAGGTTTATAACGATTGCAATTTTTTTTATTTTTTCCATTTTCATCAAAATATTATATTTAAATTTTACCAAGTTTTTTTAATTTATATTATTATGTACTTATTACATATTATAAACATCTTATATAAACCTCACTCTAATGTCTTTCCAATCAGTATTAATCCTGTTTATTATTAATTAATAATAATTTATTAATTAATTATTACTACTTACATATTATTGTATTTAAACAAATTTAATTTTTTGTGTATTTTTTGTAAAAATGATGTGTTAAATTATACATAAATAAATTTTACTATTTCAGGTATATATTATTATACATAAATAATAATAAAATGTATATTATACCTTCTGTGTGTCTGTATATGATCTCATTTAATTGTGATATTTTTAGTTGATTAAAAATTCATGTAAAACAATATTATTATTATTGAAAAATTCATATAATGTAAAATATAAACATATATAGTGATATATGAATGTTATTTAAATCTTCCGATTTAAAAATAAAATAGGTAGATATGTTTTAGCCCGTAATGTTAATTGAATAAATCATTGGAAATAAATGACCGTATTTCAGTCATGTTTTACTACCTATTTTTAGCAAAATTATGAAATTTTTTGCATACCAATAATAGTATTTTATTTAACGAGCGAGAAATGATAGCCATTATTTACGAAGATCGAAATACTTTTGACATTTCTTGATTTCTTCAATGTAAATTTTATTCTCTGGTTGAAATTACCCACAATCCATTCAGAGCCGGATTACTATGGAGGCTAATGAGGCAATAACTTCAGGCCCTCCAAAAATTCAGCCCTTCAAAAATTCATATTTCCTAAAAAATATCGAAATTCATATTACACCCTTAAAAAATATACATGGTGTTTCACTTTTTTTCCAGCATCCAAAGCATACTTGATTTAAATCTAAAAATTGAAATAAAATGAAATTTATACAGGGTGTCCAAAAACTAATTAATATTTTAAAATTGCTGTAACTTCTTAAGGAGTCGATAAAAAATATTAGTTTATAGAAAATTTTTTGTTCAGAATGACATTTACTATCAAAGAAAATTTTTTGCGGGGAAAAAAGTGAGACACCCTGTATAGTGCTTGTGTAGAATTTGCATTTCTACTCATAAGACGTACGATTTATACCCCTTCCCCAACTGGATCTTTTTATGCAAGGTGTCATTTGAGTCGTCTTTTCGTAGGCTTTCCAGTGATAGGATGATAGGATATTCCCACGAACCAATTTTGCGCAAAAGCCAAAAATATAGCTTTTTTCGAAATTTTTGAGCCATAAAAAACTAAGTTATAGGACAATAGAAATGGTTCATAATAAATAAAAAAAATCCCGGGTTAGATTTTTTTGATCGGACACAAAAAGTTACGAAAATTTGTCAGTCCAAAAAGCTGCAAAAATTTGGTTCAAAAAAAAAATTTTTTTAGTGCACTTTACTAGAATCTTAAATCTACATAACGAAAAAAAAATGACGAAAATTTTGAATTTTCAGAACGTCATATCTCGAAAACTACTCATCCCACCGCAAAGCAACTTGTTCAGGAAATCGGGATAATTTTTATATAATTTTTTATATAATTTTTATATAATTTTTATATAATTTTTATATAATTTTTATATAATTTTTATATAATTTTTATATAATTTTTATATAATTTTTATATAATTTTTATATAATTTTTATATAATTTTTATATAATTTATAATTTTTTTATATAATTTTTTATATAATTTTTATATAATTTTTATATAATTTTTTTATATAATTTTTATATAATTTTTTTATATAATTTTTATATAATTTTTATATAATTTTTTTATATAATTTTTATATAATTTTTTTATATAATTTTTATATAATTTTTATATAATTTTTTTATATAATTTTTATATAATTTTTTTATATAATTTTTATATAATTTTTTTTATATAATTTTTATATAATTTTTTTATATAATTTTTATATAATTTTTATATAATTTTTTTATATAATTTTTATATAATTTTTTTATATAATTTTTATATAATTTTTATATAATTTTTTTATATAATTTTTATATAATTTTTATATAATTTTTTTATATAATTTTTATATAATTTTTATATAATTTTTTTATATAATTTTTATATAATTTTTTTATATAATTTTTATATAATTTTTATATAATTTTTTTATATAATTTTTATATAATTTTTATATAATTTTTTTATATAATTTTTATATAATTTTTTTATATAATTTTTATATAATTTTTATATAATTTTTTTATATAATTTTTATATAATTTTTTTATATAATTTTTATATAATTTATAATTTTTTTATATAATTTTTTATATAATTTTTATATAATTTTTATATAATTTTTTTATATAATTTTTATATAATTTTTTTATATAATTTTTATATAATTTTTATATAATTTTTTTATATAATTTTTATATAATTTTTTTATATAATTTTTATATAATTTTTATATAATTTTTTTATATAATTTTTATATAATTTTTTTATATAATTTTTATATAATTTTTTTTATATAATTTTTATATAATTTTTTTATATAATTTTTATATAATTTTTATATAATTTTTTTATATAATTTTTATATAATTTTTTTATATAATTTTTATATAATTTTTATATAATTTTTTTATATAATTTTTATATAATTTTTATATAATTTTTTTATATAATTTTTATATAATTTTTTTATATAATCTTTATATAATTTTTTTATATAATTTTTATATAATTTTTTTATATAATTTTTATATAATTTTTTTATAATTTTTTTATATAATTTTTATATAATTTTTTTATATAATTTTTATATAATTTTTTTATATAATTTTTATATAATTTTTATATAATTTTTATATAATTTTTATATAATTTTTTTATATAATTTTTATATAATTTTTTTATATAATTTTTATATAATTTTTATATAATTTTTATATAATTTTTATATAATTTTTTTATATAATTTTTATATAATTTTTGTACTGTTCTGGCAAATTGCAGTTTGCACTTTTTAGAATCATGCGAATATAGTTCAGTAACATTCCAAATTTATTGATTTTTTAACTTTAATTTTTAGTTTCCATATTTATTTTAATTCATAAGAAAGTTAGGGTTCAGCAGAATTACAGTTGTTTATAGAAAAATAAGGGTCCGTCCTATTATACTACAAAAAAACAGGACGATTCGGATTTTTTGTATTTTTTTGCGTTCCATATTTATCTAGAAGAACCAAAATCCCAGAATTTTATTTATTACCATCGAACTACTCTTTTCGGTTCACCGAATGTACGGTTCTTGGACAATATTTTATTTTTTACAAAGTAACAGTATTTAAATTTAATGATTTTACGAATATCCAAAAGCAAATCAAATAAGTCTGATAAATTACCGTTCGAAGAAACTAAGGTTTAATTACACCGTTTCGCAAAAAAATACTTTTTCTCCTAATAAAAAGTTTTTATAACTGATTTTGGTGTAATAGTTAGTGCTGATTTCAAAAATGATAACCATTTCTTTTTCAATCACCTAAGGTTACTTACAAAAAAGTAAAGATTTGAGTGACATTAACGAAAAAACGGAAAAAACGATTGTATCATATTTATTTTAAAACTTAACGATTACAAAAATAGTCCAAATAAGAGTAAGGAATATGAATAACGGATATGAAAAGCAGAAAGGGTTGTATACCGATTCATCAATTTTCATCGAATACAATTTCATCGACACGTACGTTTCGTCGACATGGCCAATACATCGACAAGGACGATTCATTGACATTATCTGTCGATGCAGGGACGTTTCCAGTCAACTGTCTTGGGGGGGGGGGTTATTTAAAAAAAAATAATGAAATATTGGTAATTTTTAAGAATACAAATAAATAAGCGAACAAGAAATTCTTAGAGGGGGGTGCGTAATTACTCAATAAGCCCCCCCCCCCCCCCCCCCCCCTTCGATGAAAAGGCTATGTCGATAGAACGGTATACCACCATTTAATTTTCGTCTTAAAATCATTTAATTTTTAGTGAAACGATCGAATGTGGCAAGTTGGTTGTATACTGTTTCATCGACATAGCTTTTTCCATTATTATATTTATTTCTCTCTGGCTTTTTCATTGAATGCAATTTCATCGACACAGTGGCGGTTCCAGGGGGGGGGCTTATTGAGTAATTACCCCCCCCCCCCCTCTAAGAATTTCTTGTTTGCTACATTTTCATCGACACAAATGTTAAACAACATTACCTTTTCATCGACAGCCGTTTCCTCGAAACTACTTTTTAATCGACATAAAAGTTCAACGAAATTACCAATTCTTCGACAAAGTCGTTTCATCAAATACAGTTTCATCGATGGTCGATGAAACGAAATTGTCGAAGAATTAATAATATCGATGAAATTTTTTGTCGATGATTTAGTGTCTATGAAACGATTGTCCATGGAAAGGTAATATCTATGAAACGCCTGTGTCGATGAAAAAGTAATGTCGATGAAATGTCCTTGTCGAAGAAAAGATTTGTCCATGAAATGTCCTTGTCGAAGAAAAGAATTGTCCATGAAAAGGTAGTGTCGATCAAAGTGATCGATGAAAAGGTAATGTCGAAGAGGTTTGTCGATGATAGGTAATGTTGATGAAATGGTCGTATCGATGTAAAGGACATGTCGATGAAACCGTTGTCGATGAAAAAGCACAGTAGATGGACTGTCGATGAAGTGCCCTAAGGCCTATTGAAGTGGACTAAGATTTTTTTTACTAGTTTTAATATTATGTATATTTTTTATGAGAAAACATTTTTGGAAGCTTCTAAAGGGTAGTTTTAGAATGGGTTGGTAATAAGAACATTGGTAACTTGTTAGGGGTTAATTTTTTTAGATTATTTTTTTCAAAAAAATTATGCTAGCCAACCCATTTTAGATAAAAAATGTATTCGTGTACGAACTCTGTAAAATGCACCAATTTAGAAAATCATGCACATAAATACGCGCTTGTCGTTATATTTTTTACGTTAGGTACCAACTTTTTTCTACATACAATACCAGTCTTTGATTATTAGGTAGCTAATAAAATCTATGTGTTTATTTGACTATGTTAGATGTTATCATTAAATTAATGGTATTTTTTTATAACTTTTCTTGTCCTCATCACCTTTAAAGGGCTGTGGCTCCCTTGGGAAGTGAAATCGGAAATATGTCAATTTGAAGTTTTATTTTAAAATTTTTCGTAGAATTGGCTTGAGAAATTTGGCGGTTTAATTTTGACTCACCCTGTATACAGAGGGGTGCACAAAAAATGGCCAACGATGTAGTTTCGTTATTTCTTATCCGATTCTAATAAGTGATATGTCAAATTAAAAGGTTTGAAGAATACTACTATCCGATAATAAAAGATGAATTTTTGAAAACATCAGAGGAGGAGGAGGAGGCAACTTTTCTTTTTCAAATAGCAACATATTTTTTTCGATTGAAAAAAATCATTAACCAAAATAATCTAAACGAATTATACCAATAATTTTTTTTAAATTATTTTTTTTTCTTTTTTTTATTATTATTTTGTTTTTAATTTAATCCAATTGTTTTTTTTTTGAGTTTTTTTTTTATTTTTAAGTTTTGTTTTTAAATTTATTATTAATAATTTTTAATTTATGAATAATTTTTAAATTAAAAATATTAACAATAATAAAAAAATTTAAAAAATAAGAAAAAAAAAATTTTAAAAAAAAATATAAGATATTAAAAAAATATTTTAATAAAAGTTGTTTCTTTTTAAAAGATCTTTCAAACGAGACCATACTCGACCTATGTTGCCATTTAAAAATCGAAAGTTACTTCCGGTTCCGGGTACTTCCGGATTATTCCGGAAAAAAATAAGTGCACCAATACATTCTTCGGATTTGCTTTGGTAATAATTTTTTTTATTTCAGCCATGTACGACAAGGCGTTCTCAAAATAAAAGGGGTGGACGGGTGGTCTGAGACACCCAGTATATACTAAGGGTAAACTAAGCCACAGTATAATATAAGTATTTTATAAAGAAATAAGTTAATACTGACCCATGAATTTCCTAAATTCCTGAAAGGATTATAAAATGCTTCTTGATATTTAATAAAAAGACTGTCAACTTTATCTTGATTAAAATCTTCCTGCACAGGGAGCTTAAAATCCCTTATTTTTTTTAACTAATAAGAGCCAGTTTAAAATTATATTTAGTATTTAATATTAAAATAAAAAACTCACTCTTTTTAAAGATATTTAATAAGCCAGAACGTTTTCAGAATGTCATTTTGAAAACGTTCTGGCTTATTAAATATCTTTAAAAAGAGTGAGTTTTTTATTTTAATATTAAATACTAATTAATTAATTTTAGATGGATCTATCACATATTAAAATTATATTTAACTACACCAGTTTTTAGATGACGATTTTTGAATATTTAGGATTGATTTAGGGCGAATGGCGATTTAAAATTATCTTGGAGAGAAAAATATATTTTTTCTTTCAAAAAACTATAAAACACCAATCAAGATAGACGTTCAGAAATCATTTGTAGACATTTAATATAATTTTGTTGTTTCATATTTATCTAGGGTACTTTTTAGAAGTCCCATAAATTTAGTAAACTTAGAATGCCCACAACCAACGATGTTATAATGCATTATTTATGTTTTAAATTTAATAAAAAACATACCCTAGAGTATCCTTTTTTAAATAAACTTTGAAAAAATTAAAAATAAGTTTTAGTTATTCTGGGGTTAGTTTTTAAAGAAAAAACTAAACAATCGCGCAATTTTTACTCTACATAGAAAGACAAACATTGCAAAAAATTATAGCCACCAAATATTTTAAATTTTACAAAGAAATAAAATTTAAAAAGGTTTTTTGAAAGAAATATTTTTATGATCAAAAACACAAATTCTAAAAGAATGACAAAAATCAATAATTTTTCAAATTATTATTCTTATTCTATTATTAGAAACTGGATGAAAGATTTTTTTTTGTAAAAATATTAGGTAACAGAGATTAATTCTATTTTATTCAAATTTTCAAAAACACTAAAAGGAGATCACGAATTACCTATACTGGGTGTACACGAAACTATAGGCACAATCACAGGCCCAACCCTCTGTCAATTTTTTATTTAATAAAATAAGAAATTAAAATTTTAGTATGCGTTATATGGGCTAGGAAAACATATTTATTGAACCAAATAATTTTTAATATCACTTCCGGCTTTATATTACCCTCCCCCCCCCTCTATTTAGATATAGGATTTTGTTTTCCAAATACAGTGATACCCAACATACAGGTATAAACCTCAAATTTACTAAAAAAATTACCAAAAAAATCCAATATTATAAGTTTATGTATATACGAAATTCTTTTATTTTTACAAATAAAGAAATAACATGAGTGGCCCTAGTTTCGTGTACATCCGGTATATTAGGGATTTTCTACTATTATCAATGTGGTTATCAGCTAAAAATGTTTGGTTTACTTTAATGAACATTTTCAAGTATTAAAATTACAGTTTCATGTCCTAAAATTTTTCCAGCGGGATCTAATTGTAATTTAGAACTCAAAACTCAATAAAGTTCATGTCTACTAATTTTAGTAATTAAAACTATTAAATGTTTAAAAACCATTGAATCATTTCGATATTATAATACCAATTACTTTTTCCTTTAATTTGGAAAGAACTTTCTCATCATTTTTCTACGCTAGCTTTATAATAAACAAAATGGTATCGATTACACAGAAGATTGTGTTTTGTTACACTTTATAGCCCAAAATGATAACATACAAAACGGTTTCTCCATGGTTAATTATCAATTAATTTTTCCAAACTTAGTCATTACCAGTTTTTAATACCTGACTTTTAATAAAAATATATTTCATTAAATAAAAAGAAACATGGAAATTAAATCGGTAAATTCTGATACAAAATTATTTAATAGAGAGTTTATAATTACATTATTTATTCTTTAATAAGACCTAGAGTTGAATAATGACAAAAATAGATTTATTTTTGATTAATAGATTGCTAATCAGTTTGGAATATTCAGTATACTCTACAATGGTGTACTACACAAAAATCAGTTATTTGTTGTTACATAAGAAAAACTCCTTCGCATACTCATCCCACCATTTAAAAACGAAAACAAATACACCAACAACTGACATTGAATGCTTAAATAATTAAAATTAGAAAAAAACATACATATTTATCATTCAGCAGCATACACAAAATTTCAAAACCGCTTTGTAAAATTAAAAGGACAGCTATTAATTTTCAGATTTTAATTGTTCAATAAATATTCAAATCTACCCACCTTTCAATAAATTAACGCTTCTGTATGAAATTGCAGTCCAGTCCATTCATTTATCTGCAAATCTACATACATATAAAAGCCATGCGAATTCTAGCAAGCATCGAGGTCTGAATTCTATAAATTGCATAGAATAAATTGAGCTGAAAATATGTCGTGATTTTATCATTTGCTGTTTAGTTATGTTGCTACAAATCATTAGGACTTAAATAAATCATTTTTAATAGCTTTTAGCTGCGTGTAAAATTTTTGCTTTATATTTATAAATAAACCACTCTAATTAATTTGTTGTAATATTTAATACTCCCAATATAAAATTAAAGGCAAATATATTTTCTTTAATATTATATTTATAACATTTTACATATTTTTGTTTAAATTCAAATATAAACAAAAAGCTACTCTTAAATTTATTTTTTTGCTTTTGCAATTATCAATATTTTATAACTCCTTTTCGCCAAATGGTTTAATAATTAATTGGTACACCTAAAAATGTTCGTTTTTTAAAAATGTATGTATTAATAAAAAAACATGTTCACCAGGCAGTGTGGAGGTCGAGTAATAATGTAAATTAAAGTATCAGCAATATCTGAAACAACTAAGCTAGGTGAGGTGCTGTATAATTCAGCAAACTTTGGCGAATGTCGATCAAATACTGAAGATTTAACTAATCCTGGAGTAATAATCTAAAATACATATTATATGGGGAGATGAATTAATATCTAATATTAATGTAATATTTACGCTGGTTTTAATTTTGCTTCCAACCTCCATTAATTCCTGCCTCCAGCATTCCAATAAATTTCTTATCGCACATTTTGTAGGTTCGTATAGATTTACACAGTTATTTTTTAAATAAAAATTATTCCCACCAATGTCTCCAATGAAAACAATATGTCCATCTATATTATTATCAATCATGATCCTCACAGCTTCTCGCGTGCAATGTGTAGTTCCTATGATGTTAGTAAAAGCAGTTTTCTTCCAAATGTCAGTGTTTCCATCGATAAGGAAAGATTCTTCTCCCAAAGCTGCATTATTTACTAGTATACTTACAGGGCCAATATTTTTATAAGTCCATTCAAATGCACTTTTGATCTCATCTTCTATAGATAAGTCAATTTTTCGAGCATACAATTTTCCTGGATACTCCTTCCATTCAACTGCCATTTTTTCAACAAGATGAACTTTTCTTGCCATTCCAACTACCTTAAAATATTTATACAGGATGAGTTTTTAGTGCAAAAACGGGAGCTATATCTTATACAGGGTGTTTCGTAAGTAGCGTATAAAATTGAAACCCTATGTAGGAAATACATTTTTAAGAAAAAAAGTTCATATAAACATGTGTCCGATATTGATTCATAAAAAAGTTATAAGCATTTGAAGAAAAATAAATTAAATCAATTTATTACTAAAAAAATATAATTTAGCATGCTTTGAAATTCGTCTTTTTTAATTTTGGCATTTAAATAATAAAGATTTATACCCAGATTCTGGTCAAATCATTTAAGTTTAAAGGCCTTTAAATTTAAATTTGTTATATGGGTTGTAATGGACAATTTCCATGGTTACCTTATTTGTCTCTAATTAAAGGCCTTTAATTTTGACAAGAATCTGCCTATTAAACATTTATCGTATTTAAGTTTGAAACAAATAACAAAAACTACAAAATGTTTAGTAATTCTGAATATGCCGATATAATTTTTATTTATGGATTTTGTAATGGTAATAGTTTGCAAGCAAGTAGAGAATATCAACGCAGGTTTCCCAATAGACGTCACCCTTCTTACCATGTTTTCTCCAGGACCTTTCAAAGATTAAGGGACACCGGAAACTACAATGTGCACCAAAAATTGGTGCCCCTGAAAAACATACATTTGAAGAAGAAGAAGCAGTGATAGACGCCTTTATTGAAAATCCTCGTACAAGTATACGCAGTATTTCTTCAATGCAAGGTATTTATTTCTCAATTATTTATTTGGAATACGCTAAAGAGGGAAGTATCCATACCATTTTCAAATAGTACAAGCCCTTCAGCCAGGAGATGAGATCAGACGTTTAAACTTTTGTCGATGGTTGTTGGAAAAAATGGCAGCAGATCCAAACTTTTGCTCAAAAATTATTTGGACGGATGAAAGTCAATTTGGCAGAGGAACTACACCAAATTACCACAATGAACATGCGTGGTTATTGGAAAATCCCAAGTTAATAAAAAGAAGAGGATTTCAGTAAAGATTCTCAATAAATGTCTGGGTAGGGATTTTTAATAATCAATGCAAGTACTGCCTAATAGATTGACATCGATTGATTATTTGAATCTATTAAATACCAATGTACAAGATATTGTTGACAACGTAGCCTTAAATGTCTTAAATCAGGTTTGGTATCAACAAGATGGAGCGCCACATCATAGGGGAAGAAATGTGACTAATTGGTTGAATGATAATTTCAATAATAAATGGATAGGTTTTGGAGTACCATAATCGTGGCCACCGCGATCTCCAGACTTAAATCCGTTAGATTTTTATCTTTGGGGTACTCTCAAAACAAATGTGTACACGATTGAGATAAATATTCAAGCACAATGAGGAAGAAAAACGAAAATAATAATTGATATTTTTATATCTTATATATTAGAAATCATAATTATAAATAAGTTGTTTTTTGTTTCAATTCAATACGACAAATATTAACGTAAATATAAGCGTTTGAATTTTAAGAAAATTAGCCCCTCCGCTTCAACTACGCGATGTATTCTGACGTCATTTCTTCCGAACGCTGTCCGTTCCGTGCACTTGATTGTTTCTAGACGTTTTTATAGTTATTATCTTTTAATACTCTGATAAAATATTACTATTAGTTATTAATTAAAGTTGGAGAATTATTTATTCATTTAAAATTTACTTCTTTATAATTTTTTACTTATGAAATTTCACTTTAAATGTTATACAACTTTAATGTGGTTTTTACAAGTGTGTAGCGTTTCAAATTAAAAATTTGAAAGTTAATAATTTTGGGTTGTAGTATAAAGAAATAAGAAAAAAATAAAAAAAATTCAAGGCAGTACGACTTTTTGTTCAAAAGATATGAATTTTTATGTAAAATATGGCTTTCTAACAAATGAGTAAAGGTGTATTGTTAAAAATTCATATTTCGCTTAATAACTAAAATTAAGAAACGAAAATTCGTACAGATAAGTTTGTAAAAATTATCGATATTATCTTATTAAATTTTTTAAAATTTAATTATTTTTTAAGGTACATTACCTAGAAAAATTTTGTTTTGTTTGAGTTTTTGGGGTGTAAATTTTTTTTGGGGGGTGTAGAGGGCAAGTGACCCCCTACATTTCATCTATTTTCTATTATCTTTCTTTTGCGGGGTCGATTTTGAAAAGATTCGAAAAAATATTTTTGAGATATTTTTAAGGCTTAAATTTTTTCATGGAAATCGATTTTTATTGTTTTTCTCGAAAACAATAAAAGTTAGCGATTTCGAATTTTTACCAAAGGTAAACACCATGGATAGACGCGTTTTAAAAAATATTTGGTTAAAATCGGTTAAACAGTTTTTTTGGAAAAAATTGGCAAAGTTTTGGCAAAATTTTGGAACAAATACGGGCCTGGACGACGTAATTTTATACCGAAAATTAAAACTTTCAAGGAATTTGGTGGAGGAGGAAACGGTGCGAATTTTAAGCTATTACTCGTCCCGGCGGTTCTAATAGATTAGAAGATATTAATTATTTTGTGAAAAGTAAAAAATTTCAGACAGCAATTTTGGTTCCAAACGGAGATTTTGCAAATTTTTGCTACATTTTCGGCCATAACTCGATAACGAAAGGAGATAGCGAAGTGATTCTTTTTTTGTCGTAAAGTGGACCATGAAAGCTTTCAGAAAATGTACATTGCGTTAGGGTAGAATAAAATTTGAGGGGCTGATTAAACCGAAACTCGAATAAAAATGCGACTTTTTTATATGCGATCTTAACAAAATTAAGATTTTATTGTTTTTTCAAAATTTAAAAAACCCTATGCGTGGGCGGTTTTAATACCAAGAGTAGATTTATCAAAATTTTAAAAAATGAAAATCCGTTAAAAAATAGGCCGACGGGAGCCGCCGACCCCTAAATTCAACATTTTTACATTTTTACGCCATAACTTTTTAACCGCGCAAAATTTAAAAATGCTCATTACATTACAAATATTGTTGTTCTTTGATAATCTGATGTAAAATTGAGAAAATTTTAAAAATTGACGGCTGCAGAGGGGGCTGACCAAAGCGCGCGTTTGAGCTATTTTATTAACATTTCACTTGGGATTTTTTTTTTCAAGTCCAGGGGTAAAATATAATCGTGCTGATTTTTTCTCGCATAAATAATAAAGAAAGAAGGGAAATAAAAAACATTGGAATATTATACACGGTCGGGATCATAAGTTACGAATTTTCAAAGTCGGCGTCGAAAAAGCACTAATTTCAAACTACAAATTTGAGGGCGCCAAAAGCACAGAAAAAATTAAGATATCAAAAAAAGCGCTCGTTTCCTGATGCAGCGCTGTATGTAGATGACAAATCAAAAAACCGCGATTTTTTTTCACCTGCCGATCTTCTAATCGAAGATCGAAGCCGCACAGTTTTAGCACTTTTGCCGACCGTATAACCCGCAAGGCGACTAGGAAATAATGACGTCACTCAGCTCGCAAGGAAAAAAAGTAGCGCCGCGCGATTTCATAAACTTTGTTAATTAATTGCGAAGCCATTTTAAGTGCTAGACCAAAAATTCAAATTGCAAAATTCAAGTTAAAAGGTACTCTTTTATATAAAATTATAAAAAAAATGGTTTACAGACTCATTCCTTGAGAGGGTTGCTGAAGTGCAAAATAATTTTAATTTCAATGTTAACGAAGAGATGTTTCGTCGATGCCGTGCCTGCATAACAGCAAGAGGAGGTGCATTCGAACAAAATTTAAATTAATTATGTAATTTTCAAAGCATGCTAAATTATATTTTTTTTTAATAATAAATTGATTTAATTTATTTATTTTTTCAAATTCTTATTACTTTTTTATGAATGAATACATTGGACACATGTTCATATGAACTTTTCTTCTTAAAATAGTATTTCCTACTTGGGGTTTCAAATTTATACGCTACTTACGAAACACCCTGTATTTAAAAAAAAGTAGGAAAAAAATTTTAAATTACAAAATTCGATGGTGTATTGATGCACATAACCAGAAATTATTTTTGTCTAAGCAGGGTGTTTCGCAGTTAGAGCCCAAACTATTCCATCTTTTTTTAAACGGAACACCCAATACATATACAGGGTGATTCAGACCACCAGTGCCACCCATTTATCTCGAGAACGCGTTATCGCACATCGCTAAAATAAAAAATTTTAATTATCAAAGTGAACCTAAAGAATCCATTGGTGAACTTATTTTTTCCGGAACAACCCGGAACTATCCGGAACCGGAGGTAACTTTGATTTTTTAAATGGCAACATAGGTCGAGTTTGGTATGGTTTGATAGGTCTTTCAAAAACAAATAACTTTTATTAAAATATTTTTTTTAATATTTTCCATAGCTTAGAATTTATTCGAAAAACAAAAAAAATTGTTAAAAAAAGTAAATAAAAATTATTGCATATTTTAAAGAATTTTATAAATTTATAAACTCTTTCTACAAATTCTAATGTTTTACCCACTTTAAATATCATACTTGTCCATATGTCATCAAAATTCTTCAAAATATGCAGTAATTATTATTTACTTCTTTTTAACATTTTTTTTTTGTTTTTCTAATAAATTCCAAAGTATGGAAAATGTTAAAAAATATTTTAATAAAAGTTGTTTATTTTGAAAAGACCTATCAAACCACACCAAACTCAACCTATGTTGCAATTTAAAAAATCAAAGTGATATCCGGTTCCGGATAGTTCCGGGTTGTTCCGGAAAAATATAAGTATGGTTTGATAGGTCTTTTAAGAACAAACAACTTTTATTAAAATATTTTTTTAATATTTTCCATAGTTTAGAATTTATTCGAAAAACAAATAAAAATTGTTAACAAAAGTAAGTAATAATTATTGCATATTTTGAAGAATTTTATAAATTTATAAACTCTTTCTACAAATTCTAATATTTTACCAACTTTAAATATCATACTTGGCCATATTTAAACAAAATTCTTCAAAATATGCAATAATTTTTATTTACTCTTTTTAACAATTTTTTTTGTTTTTCGAATAAATTTTAAACTATGGAAAATATTAAAAAAATATTTTAATAAAAGTTATTTGTTTTTGAAAGACCTATCAAACCATACTAAAATCGACCTATGTTGCCATTTAAAAAATCAAAGTTACCTCCGGTTCCGGATAGTTACGGGTTGTTCCGGAAAAAAATAAGTTCACACAATGGATTCTTTAGGTTCACTTTGGTAATTAAGTTTTTTATTTTAGTGATGTGCGATAAAGCGTTCTCGAGATAAATGGGTGGCATGGGTGGTCTGAATCACCCTGTATTTTTTGAACAGCGATATTTTTAGTTTTTTAAAAATTTTAACGCGGACCTAATTTTTTTCGGGCATTTATCAAATTTAGACATATTCTTACAAAATTTTGGCGAAAAATGATTTGTATAAAAGTTAAAGAACTCTTAAAAAGGAACAATATTTTGTAAAAAAATATAGGGTGTTCCATTTAAAAAAATTAAAATACATCCATATCATATTTCACGCCGTCATACCTGCCACCATTTGTAATAAAATTCGAAAAAAAAATGTACTAAAAATACATCAAAATCAATATTACAAAATGACACAAAAATTGTTTTTAAATTTTCATAATAAGGCCACTATTTGTCTTTGCAAGAGATTAAGATATTTATCTGTAGTGAGATTGCCGTCAATAAAAAATGGTCCGACAAAATTTCGACAAACGATACCTAGCCACACGTTCACCTTCTGAGGATGTTGAGTATGGAGTTGTTCCGTACAGCGAGGGTTATTTCTAGACCAATACCGGGAATTGTGTCGATATAGAGATCCATTTAAAAAAATGTTGCTTCGTCCAAAAAACAATTTCACCAGCAAACTCTTCATTATAGTGTTGCACCTTTCCATCATTAGCTCCCAAAACTAATTCCATTTATCAAAGTCGTCCTAGTTCAATTGATATACTAAATGAACTTTCTATTTTAAATAACTTTCTGACGAAACTTTCATCAATTGTGGTCTTCCGGTTCGAGGGGCATCGTGAACATTTCCATATAAATTTAACTTTTTAAGAATGCGACTAACAGAAACACAAAATCAAGGCCACAGACAAATCCCATTTTACAAACTATACAACTTTCATATGAAACTTTTTTTTCAGTTATAGCCATTTTGCAGGACTTTTGCCGCACCCTGTATATTACTCGTAACATTTATCAAAAATTTACTTATAACGCTACTTTAAACCAAAATATTTGAGGAATTAATAATTTTATAAAAAACTGCAAAAAAAAGTCGTTACTTACAATCATTCCTTCTTTAACTAATCTTTGTGCTAATTCAGCTCCAATTCCACAGCTGGCCCCGGTCACCACAGCAATTTTTCCTTCCCAACTATCCATTTTTTCAATATTCCTTACTACTCGTTATTTTAAAATTAAACGCGATTCTTATATGTATAACATATACCTTATCACTAAATACTTATTTAGTAATTTATATTGGGTGTAATTAAGGTGCTAAAAATAACATTTTTTAATGTAAGTTTTGTTGACTATGACCATTTGCAGGGGCGGATTTGTCTCTTTGGGGGCCCTGGGCAAAAAGTCGTTGGGGTGCTCCAAGGAGAGAATAAAATTTATATATTTCTGTATTAATAAAGAGATACATATCCAAATTGTGGTCAAATCATTTAAGTTTAAAGGCTTTCAAATTTAAATTTGTTATAAGGGTGGTATTGGTCAATTTCCATGGTTACCTTATTTGTTTCTAATCAAAAAGGCCTTTATAAGCAGATTCTGGTCAAAATTAAAGGCCTTTAAATAGAAACAAATAAGATAACCATGGAAATTGTCCATTACAACGCAAATTTATTTTTCTTCATAGATTTTGCCTATTTTTTAGTTCGGTATAAAGGTTATCCAAAACTACACCTATAACGTTTATTCGCAATTTATCCCTTCCCATTAATGTGTCTACACCCTCTATCAGCAAATGTTCTGATTTTTTTTTTTTTTGGATTTTATAATCTATATTATTTTTTTCGATTAGGTTTTTTTGCGGACTATTCATAATAACACAACTTATCCTTTGATTTTTTTCTAATTTCGTCAACAAAATCCACAAAGGAGGAAATTAGATTTGAACCCTGTTATATATCTAATCCTTTTTTTTTCTACAGGTTTCCTTGGATCCTTGAGCGAATGCTTAGCGGTATTTAAGTCGCAAAATATAATATTTATATTTTCGGATATATTTATTATATTTCTTTTTCCAAATTAAGTTTTCTAAAATTGTTTCCTAAGCAACCGTATTTGTATTTTTCTGTCATTTAATGCCATTGATAATGTCAACATTGGTTGACGAAAACGTTCTGGCTCATTAAATATTTGTTTAAAAATAGTGAGTTTTTTAGTTTAATATTAAATATTAATTAATTAATTTTAGATGGATCTATCACATATTAATTATATCTAATCCTGGTGTTTGTAGTTTTTTACTGACTTCATTGATTCGTTCTAATTTTCTTCCCAAAATATGTATAAGTAAAATGTAAAATAGCATTTTCCAAACTTACTAATTTTAAATATAAGCTTTTAGCATCTTTTTTATTGTCCGCTTTTTCATCCGCATCGTTGTAAATGTTGTCCAGTATAAGTGTAAAATACTGTAGTAACTAATTTTTAGTGATCTAACATCTAACAGCATCATTGTGGCTACTCCTTCTAGTTTTTGCCATTTTTTTTTAAGAATACTGCTTTTGATCCCTTTCATTAAAGGTCTCCATAAAAATAGCCCAATTACTTGTAGATGAGGGAAAAAGACAAACAGTAGTTGAAACAACCTCATTTACCACATTTGCAACTTCAACACCCACTAAATTTAAAGTATGTGAAGCACAAGAAGTATAAACGGCAATTTCATTTTCACTTTGGAGATGTGCCTGCAGACCATTCTATTTCTCGACACGTTTGCCACGTTGTCGTAAGAATGGCCCCAACAATTTTTTAATGGCAAATCCCAAAAGCAAACTCCTGACAAGAAAAATCCCAAAATGTTGACGCTTGACACGTTATTTTTAATTATAAAAAATTATTTATTATATTATTGAAGCAATAATATTACGATACCCTACACATGATAAATAATATTGTTCAATATAGGGATCCCAGATTTCAGCAATACGCGTAATATACGTATTGACACACCTGCAATATATTGATAGAGTTTCAATAAAAATCAAATCGTTTTAATTTTTTTCAATAATTTTTTCTTTGATATTATTGCTTCAATATAGCGTTCACACGGTCAATATATTGAACAAAATCAATATTGCTTCAATAATATTGACCGTGTAAACCCTGCCTAAGTTAAAATATTGTTTCGAATAATTTATTATTTCATAGCAACCTTAAAATTTTATTTTTCAACATTTATTATAATGTTTTTCTGTGATTATATGCAATTATTTTTATGGTGAGTTTCTCTTATTTATTTGAAATAAAATTTGTTTTTCTAGTTAAAAAGAAGTCATAACTACACAGCTACGTAAACTCGTCTATAAATAGGTTCGTTCCAACAAAGCGAGAAACCGTACATTGACGGTCACAGTCGTGCGCAATAAATATAACGCGTTCCATCAGAGATGCGACCATTCGTAGGACGGTCCGATTTGGTGTTCCAACCAAACTTAAGCAGTTCATGGGACGTGTTCGAGACCGTCATTTTGGTACACGCTCGAGATCTGGAACTGTAGGCGTATTCTTGAACCTGCACACGATGTGGCATACAACATTACAAGGACAGACTCTTATTTTTTTATGAAACTGACAAGGACAGAATGATAAAAGTGGTAGGCAACATCGTGTGGACCGTTTCAAGAATATGGGCACTGGTTGGACTGACATACGCATTTCGTTTCCCCTCGTCAGCTGATCGTTGTGGTTTACATTTGATGTGAGGTTATTTCGAATTTCGTTATTTGTAATTAATAAGAACAAAAAAAGTTTGGTTTAAAAGGTTGTGAACTACGAATAAGAATAAATAAAAATGATGGATGATGAAGGAGATAGTTGCATTTGAACATGATGCATTATTTAAGAGTACCATGTACTCATGCAGCTTTAGAAATTTATAAAATCAAATATTACAAATAATAATAAACAAACCATCAAGATTTTCAATTTCACTTCTTTGTCAGATCCTATGCAAAACATTTTTAAAGGTTAAGTTACAGCCAAAGAATCGTAACCTTTAAACCGTACCCAATCGCGTTCCAACAATGCGACTTTCTGTGCTAGTCTTCAGACGGTATGAAGTTGACGCATGCGCATAAAACTGATCCAAGCAGTTCTGTTACGATTTCGTGATGGTACAAAAATTTGTTATCGGAACGAACTTAATATTGGTGTGTATGGTGTTCGCACACTAACCAAGGGAATTTTGGAATACAGTGCTGACATAAAGAAAATCCCCCCTGCTAACTTGTATACAGGGTGTCCCTGAATAAATATGCCAATTTTTTGGGGGTGATAGAAGGAGTAAAACAAAGTATTATTGAAATATAAACTATTGTCCGGAAATGTTTCCCTAAAAAGTTATACCACTTTGAATTTTTTCAAAACAATATTAGAATGGAACTGTTCAAAATTATTGGCGCAATAATTTGGAGTAGTTTTTGTAATAATGCGATTAATATTCTTATAACAAATTATAAATAAAATCGTTAACATATTTCATAGTACATAATATTTAGTACTAGAAATTTTAAATGAAAGAGTATACACAGCGGGCCTATTCTTGGGCCGGTCGAGATGGTGTGGTCGATGACATTCATCATTCTGTCCTTTTCATTTACATGAAAAAATAAGAGTCTATCCTTCTACTCTCGTCGACGACACGATCTCGCCCGGCCCAAGAATAAGGCTGCACGAGAGCGACTTACTATAGAAGTACCTTTTCTGTAGAATATTGATCAAGGATTTTTCCAGTAGTTTTAGAATTATTAAAAAACGCAAAGAAAATAAATGATCAAAAATAGTTACTGAGACCACCCCCTCACCCTTAAATCTAACGCCTCTGGAAATATTTTGGCAACTTGTATTGGCTTTAAAGGTGTATATGAAATAACTACCACAAATTAAGAATAATTTCCGGATAATACTTTATATTTTAAAAATGCTTAGTTTCACCCCCTCTATAACCCAAAAAAAATTGGCGCAGTTATTTAGGGACACCCTGTATAGCCCTATGAAAAGAAATGATTTATGTCCTGCATTTCCAAACATAGAAATTATTTTAAGAATTTATTTATATGGTCACAGCCGGAGCTACACATTTTGTCACCCTGGGCAACATGCAAATTTGGCGCCCCCCACCACACAAAAAATTAATCTATAATTAATTATAACCAAACATAGTTTTTATTATAAAAAATAAAACAACAAAAAATAAAGACTATTAAAAAATAATACTGTATACAGGGTGTCCAGAAATTATGGACAAAACTTTAGGAGGCGATCCTACAACAAATTTTAAGAAAAAACGTGACGTCACGTGAGTTGTCCCTATTCTCGCAATGTATTTCCCACCTATATGAATGCAAAACATCAATTTGTAGAATCGTTGTAGCAGCCTTATCAATTAACGATTGTTTTTCAAATTTAAAATATAAATAAATGAAATTCCAATCTGCATTTTGGTCGTTCTCAAGTTTTAAAATTCTTATTATAAATTACTGTTTTAGTCCATTGAAAATAGCATAAAATTCATTAATAATTTTCAAAAAAGGTACAAGACATTTAAATAATTGAAAACGCCCAATATGGCGAGTAAAGATCGCCCTTTTAAAGACAAAAATAATTATTCTAAAATATTTATAAATAAAAGACCTACGACGATTCCTGTAAACCCCTAAAAACGTTGCGGGAGGATTGGTCTTAAGATTGTTCTATAATGGTACCAAAAAGTTTATACTAGCGAAGTCTATATGTATTTAAAAAAATTTTCAAAAACTGCAAAAGACGTGTCGCATTGTTCTTAAAAAACTTTATTAAGAAATCAACAAAAATTTATCGGTTGACATGACGTTACTTTAAACTATATAGTGAAATTTAATAAATTTTTTAATGACATCTAGTTGGCGCTGGTAGAAACTTTTTGGTACCGTTGTAAAACACTCTTAACCCTGACGTATTGTTATATGATATAAAAACCATATCATTCTATTAAAAAAAAATTGATGACGTCGTAGTGACGTCATGTCAACCGAGAAATTTTTATTGTTGAGTTCAAAATAATGTATTTCAAAAAAAGTGCGACACGGCTTTTGCCATTTTTTAAAATTCCAAAAAATAAGGTAGTTATGAATTTTATGCTTTACTTTAAACTATCATTTCGGATGAAATTTAATATATTTTTTAATGACATCTAGATGGCACCAGTACAAAGTTTTTGGTACCGTTGTAGAACACTCTTAATAAGGTATTATTTTATGAATAATAGCCATATCAATCCATTTAAAAAAATTGATGACCTAATAGTGACGTCATGCCAACCGAAATTTTTTTTTGTTGAGTGCGAAACATTTTTACCGTTTTTGAAAATACCAAAAAATAAGGAAGTTATGATTTTTATGCGTTACTTTAAACTCACCCTGTATAAACAGTTCAAAATGTTTTAGTTCCTTTTATTACTATACTTTATTTTTTAACTAGGAAGAGTGACAGGAAAGAACAACTTACACTATAAAAGTTACTAGAAAAATAACAAAACAGATTTTGACAGGAACTTTAGCTTATTTTGGCTTTTTAATGATAAAATATGTACAGAAACATAATTAAATTCCCCATTTCTTTCCACTGAATACAAATTTATACATGTAAATACATTAGTAATTCAAATTTTATGATTAATATTTTGAGGTTATACCGGGTGGAAATGAAAACCGGGTCACCTCGATAACTTTTTTATTTATGAATAAAAAAATTTGAAATTTGGCTATGTTCTATGGTTCAAAAAATCAAATTTTATGTACATTTTTTATTTTCGAAATCACTTCCGGTTTCACCGGAAACACCATGAACTTTGTTTTTTTTTAAATGTAACATCCCATATTTTTATTCATGGCTTAAAATACTTTTAAAAAAGAAGTATTTTTGAGATATTAGTTTTTATTTTTTGCGAAAAAAAATTTTTTTTTCAAAAAAAAAAGGTTTTCGAAGTCGGTGAAAATTACCAAAACTAATTCTAAATAATTCAAATACATAAATAAAATTGTAATTTGAAAAAAAATTTAAGTGGTCTTTGTACTATTAATTTTTAAACTTAGTTAATGAAGATTTTATCACATATCTCATTTTTTTTAAATGCAATGATGCCGGGTTATTCGACTTTTTAAAAAGAGGATTTTATAACGATTATTTTGGTACCCCATATGTAGGGGTATTATTTTGCATGTGCCTGTAATAAAGATACTTAATAGCTAGTATTTTCCAACTTAAGAAATAAATAATTTTACTAGTTCATTTGGCGTTATCCAGGGTGCACCGCGTGGAGGCGAACTAGTTTTACACCCCAAAAAACTTAAAAATATTCATAAATAAAAAATGATTAATAAAATGAGACGAACGATAAAATCACAAAAATTGTTCTAAATGTCCTCCGTTGTTTTCAATACAAAGTTCGTGTCTACGAATAGTAGAATGAATTACTCTGTTTAATTCCTCTGGAGTAATGTTATTGACAGAATTTCTAACGCGTCTTTTTAATTCATCTGATGTATCTGGTGGAGTAAGATACACTTCATCTTTAATTTTTCCCCAAAGATAAAAATCTAGCGGGGTAAGATCGGGTGACCTCGGAGGCCATCGAATTGGACCATTAGTTCCAATCCACTCGTTATTATAATGTCTATTTAAATATTCCACCACTATTCCTGCATTATGTGCAGGGGCACCATCTTGCTGGAAATACATTCCGCCCAAATTAATTAAAGGTAGTTCCTCAATTAAATCATTAATTTCGTTTTCAAGGAAACCCAAATAGCGTTGGGCATTCAGATGCCCTTCAAAAAATATGGGACCAATAATATGGGTACCAATTATTCCTATCCAACAATTGAAGCTAAACCTTACTTGGAAATTGGCTTCTCGAATAAGCCTTGGATTTTCTTGTGACCAATACCTCGTGTTATTTCTATTAAACAATCCTAGGTTGGTAAAATTACTTTCGTCGGAATATAAAATTTGTGTATTGAATTGTAGATTTTCTCGCATCATATTTAAAAACCATTGGGTAAACTCAAGACGCCATGCGTTATCAGCTTCATACAAATGTTGGTGAAGTTGGTATTTGTAGGAATGGTACTTATGCTTTTGTAAAATCTTTAGAACTGAAGTGTGGCTTATTCCGTATTCAAAAGCAATTTGTCCTGAAGAAGAGGTTGGGTTTACTTCGACATAGGCTATGATATCAACTTCACTTTCATGATTAATTATAAATTTATCTTCAGCATTATTAGGTTCTCTACGAAATTTGGCTTCCAGTTTAAAAAAGAAGGTACGATGTGGCTGACGTCTTTCTGGATGTCTTTCGCGATAAAGTACACTAGCAGCCATGGCATTTTTTCAACATTTACCGTAAATTAGCAACATGTCAACTTGTTCATCTCGCGAAAACATTTTTAAGATTTGATAATTAAAACTAACTAAACAAAAAAGTAATCTATTGTATTATACAACTCTTCACAAGATGTTTGGACGATTACTGATTTGTTTAAACTTTATCAAATTTTTGAATGTTTCTTATGAATTTTATTTGTTCAACAGAAACGGCTGACGCCACATGTTGATCAAAATTTATTTAATATTCACGAATAAAGCATTGACATTTTCTGAATATCACACATTTTGAAAAGTTTAATAATAACATAAAAAGCAGTTAATTTACTTGAACAATTTTTGTGATTTTATCGTTGTTACCTGCATTCTTCTCATTTTATTAATCATTTTTTATTGATGAATATTTTTACGTTTTTTTGGGGTGTAAAACTAGTTCGTTTCCACGCGGTGCACCCTGGAGAACGCTAAATGAACTAGTAAAATTATTTATTTCTTAAGTTGGCAAATAATAGCTATTAAGTATCTTTATTACAGGCACATGCAAAATAATACCCCTACATATGGGGTACCAAAATAATCGTTATAAAATCCTCTTTTTAAAAAGTCGAATGACCCGTCATCATTGCATTTAAAAAAAGTAAGATATTTGATAAAATCTTCATTAACTAAGTTTAAAAATTAATAGTTCAAAAACCATTTAAATTTTTTTTCAAATTACAATTTTATTTAGGTATTTGAATTATTTAGTATTAGTTTTGGTACTTTTCACCGACTTCGAAAACCTTTTTTTTTTGAAAAAAATTTTTTTTACAAATAAAGTAAAAACTAATATCTCAAAAATACTTCTTTTTTAAAAGTATTTTAAGCCATGAATAAAAATATGGGATGTTACATTTAAAAAAACAAAGTTCATGGTGTTTCCGGTGAAACCGGAAGTGATTTCGAAAATAAAAAATGCACATAAAATTTGTTTTTTTGAACCATAGAACATAGCCAAATTTCAAATTTTTCTATTCATAAATAAAAAAGTTATAGAGGTGACCCGGTTTTCATTTCCACCCGGTATGTCAAAAATCATCCAAAATAATTCTCCGATGTAAATCTTGCTTACTTTTAACCAATCAGGGACGTTAATTTTTGGCATTTTAGCGCGGGAAATTTAAATCACTCCTCCTAGTTAAAAAATAAAGTAAAATAATGTATGTATTTTAATTATACAGGGTGATGATAAAGTTTGGAACCTTATTCATAACTGACGTATTTAATTGTTTTGAGAAAATCGCTCGGACAGGTCAATTTTAGTTTTTAAAAATATTAATGACGTCACTGGTGCTTTAACAATGACGTCATCAGCGATTTTTTTAAATGGAAGCCCCCATTTTTTTTACTCATTATCGATAGAAATTCATGTCACTTAAACAATGATATAAAAAACAATTAAATTTTTAAACAAATTTTTGAATAAAAAATTTTTTTAATTCAAAAAAGGAAATTTGTATTTTAACGAAAAAGGTTTTATAAAAATAAATTAAAATGAATTTGAAGTAAAATAATTTGCATTCTAATGCAAATGTTAAATGTATTTAACATAATTTAATAAATAGTCTTGAAAAACTAATTTGTTGATTCCATTTAAATGTAAGGAAATTTACAAAAAAATAAAATTTTAAAATTACCATTTATTGAAATCGGCCAAAATAAATCTTATACAACATTCAAATTTAATAGTAGAAATTAATTTTAAGTTTATATTAAAAAAATTTTAAACGAAGGTTTGTTTTAAAATGCAACAATATTTTTTTATATCATCGTTTAAGTGACATAAATGTCTATCAAAAACCAGTGAAAAAAGTGGGGGTTTCCATTTAAAAAAATCGACGATGACGTCATTGCTGAATCACCAGTGACGTCATTAATATTTTTATTATACCAAGAGATGGGATTTTAAAAACTAAAATTAACCTGTCCGAGCGATTTTCTCAAAAAAATTAAATACGACAGTTATGAATTACTTAGGTTCCAAACTTTATCATCACCCTGTATATTATTTATACAATGAACTTTTGAGTGTCATTACGGATTGCCCTCCCCAAATCCCAACAACAATAATTTTCCCACCCACAAAAAATATTTCAACAAAAAGGGCGCCAAAATTTTATTTTGCATCGGGGCGCTGTAAACCCTAGAGCCGGCCCTGCACCCAAGAGAAGTGTAAAGTGTAAGGCGTTTATTAAAATATCAAATAGGTCTGAAAAATATTGTGAAAAAATTAACTGCTTTGAATTTAAACACCAGATCTAATAAAATAATTTAATTTTTTCTTATGTATAAAATCATCAATGGCCTTGAAAATTTCCAAATTGTCCAATTCGTCTTTTTTTCCTTCGGCCTTTTGTTTACGTCGTTTTGGCTTTTGTCGCCGATTTTTTTGGATATTCAAATCGTGGGTGTGAAAATTTTTGACCTTTGAAAATAAAAAATAAAAGGTAATTTTCATGAGTCCATCTGGAAATTTCATTATTATTTTTATAGTGCACATAATATGTGCATATGTCCTTGGTGATGTTACTAAAAAATTTGTAATTTAAAATGAATTATTGATTATTATTTTAGATCTAAAGTTTAAGCCCAACCCTAAACTAACCCTTTACACTTTAATGCTCCCGTGCTGTGCATCTCGTTTTCTTTGGGTGTATTCGAGAGGGAAAGCGTTGATCGAGCATGCGACTGGAAAAAGCTGCATGCTTCCATATCCATGCTCCATTCTGAAATTGTGAATTAGTCGCCTGCTGACGCTTCTCCGAGGAGAACGTTGTTCAAACTTCGGCGCTTTACATTCCCACGTTGAACCGGCTTTCGCCCTAAACGCGAGTTTAAAATTTAAAAACATAAGAGACACTCACCAATAAACATTCACTATGTGATGACAAACTTATCGTTTTAATTTAATTAAAAACTATTAGCAAGTACTTTAAGGTTTTCGAGTTGCGAGGGTGAGTTTTAGTTAGTTTTTTTTAAGTGTGGGATCTAATCGATGAGAGATGTGAGGGAATGCAGCGCTATGGAGGGTGTGTCCTTCTCAGGAGCGCATATCCGTGTTGTAATCAATTTATTATTGCATGCTTCCACCCACAAGAATTATGTTTACTACAATTTATTTGATGTTAATTAATTAAAAATATTCCACATGATTTATGACCAAATCTTATGAAATTAAAAAATGGCAAATTTAAAATAAATGCAGCGTAATAAGCACTAATTTTTTTGAAAAATCGATTTATTACTTTCAACACAGAAACTCCGAAAAAATATAAGTATCACTTAGGGGTTTAGGGAGAAGTGGTGCAACTAGCCGAGACACTGTTTCAATTACACAGGGTATAACGAAACAAGGGCTAACTCAATTTTTTCTATTTTTCTTATTTATGAAAATAAAAATTTTAAATTTTATTATGTTATCCAGATGTGTACACAAAAAGCGGCTAACGAAGTAGTTCTTTTATTATTTATCCGAAAAACTACAAGCAACTTTTGTTTTTTAAATGGCGACATGAGTACAAAAAATTTATTTCAACAATTATACAAATAACTTAAAAAAAAAGTTTTTTTTTAAATTTTTTTTTGTATTTTTTTACATTAGAATAAAGTAATAATTTTTTATTTTTTTTTAATATTTGTGTATTTTTTCTTGGACACCACCAATTACCCTTAAATTAAGTACACAAAATAAAAATGACAAAATTAATAAAATATTATTATTTTTTTTCAGTATTAAAAAAACAAAACCAATTTAAAAAAAAAAATTTTTATCAAACAAAAAAAATGAAATAAAAAATTTTGAAAAAATTCCGAAAATTGTTTTTGTATTATTGGCCGAGATTGCCACTGAAATTAATTTTTTGTAATCAAGTTGCCATTTGAATAACGATAGTTGCTTATCTTTTTCAAAAATGTTAATATTCGATTATATTTTTTGAACCATGTATTTTGACAGATCACTAATTTTAATCGAATAAAAAATAATGAAGCTACTTTCTTGGACTTTTTTTTGGGCACACCTCTGTCAAACACATTTTATGGATATTTTTTTATTTTTTTTTTCACTTTTGATTTTACCAGAAATAAAATCCGCAACATTTATGTATTTGTGTAGTAAAAAATTGATTAGGCACTAAAAAATATTGTGGCAGCAATAATATTTTTTTTGGGTTTTGGGGGAGTAGAAAGAATATTTTGGCAGTAAAAACTATAATTCAGCATAAAAACGAATACATTGGCAGTACAAAAATATTGTCGCAGTTAAAAATGGAAGTAAATAAAAATACCGTAAAGTAAAAAATAATTTTTTATTGGCAATCGAAATAATCTGTGGCAGTACAAAGAATATTTTCTTTTTGGGAGTGCAAATAATAGTTTTGTGGTACAAAGAATATTTCAGCAGTTAAAAACACTTTTATCCAATAAAAAAATTTTTTAGGTATAAAATATCATTCTGAACAAAAAATTTCCTATGTACTAATATTTTTTTTCGACTCCTTAAGAAATTACAACAATTTTAAAATTTCAAAATTATAATGATATTTTGCGACACCCAATATAAATTTCATTTTATTTGATTTTGACATTATCTGTAAGCCAATCAGATAGGTTAATTTTCTTGACAGAAATTTTAAATTGGTTCACTTAATTTAAAAACAGCCAATAATGTTGAGAAAGGTAAGTTGAGAAAGACAAAATCCAAACTATAAATCGTTTAAATAAAAACATGATGATAGGAAAGAAAAAATTATACAGGGTGTCACAAAAATCGTTAACATGTTGGAATTTTAAAATTGCTGTAACTTCTTAACAATGACATTTACTATCTAAAAAAATTTTTGTTGAAAAAAAAGTGAGACACCCTGTATATTGTGGAAAAAAATAAAAATATAGTAGCAGTACAAATATATTTTTGGTACTAAATTTATACGAAATTTAAGGTTTAATTTATAAAGATAACCTCAAAGTTTATGTAATTTTTCTTAATTTTTTAATGTAAATAGTAAATACTTTATTCCAATATTACATTATATATTTATATTACAATTGAAATTTTTATAAAATTTTTTAAATGTAATTACCGCAACCATTCTACTAATAATGCCTTTACTGACACTTTGGTATTTTAATACTGCACATGGCAACTGCCATTTTAATTTTTTATACGGCCAATTTGATGCCAGGCTAAGTTATATTTAAATCCATTAATTTTTGCATTCATATTTTTTATCTCGTTTTTTATTTATATTCAATGGGCCAAATAATGATTCTTATAATAATAAAACAAAAATACATACAGTTCTTTATTTTTTTTTAAACGAAAACCAAAAAATGTATGGTCTCAATTTTTTTATATTTTGTTACAAATACAGTCCTTAGTAAAACTACATAAAAAGTTTTTGAAAATCAGACAAGGAGTCAAGAAATTAAAAAAAATTAAGAAAATAGTCACTTTTTCAGATTTTATTTTTTTTATCGAAAACAAAAAATGTAAGGGCTCAATTTTTTTATATTTTGTTACAGATACAATCCTTAGTAAAACCGCTTAAAAAGTTTTTTTTTATATCAGACCAGGAGTCAAAATATTTAAAAAAGAATAAAAATAATCAGTCACCTTTTCAGATTTTATTTTTTTTTATCGAAAACCAAAAAATGTAAGGGCTAAATTTTTTTATATTTTGTTACAGATACAGTCTTTAGTAAAACTGCATAAAAAGTTTTTTCAAAATCAGACCATGAGTCAAAAAATTAAAAAAAAAATTTAAAAAAATAGTCACTTTTTCAGATTTTATTTTTTTTATCGAAAACAAAAACATGTAAGGGCTCAATTTTTTTATATTTTGTTGCAGATGCAGTCCTTAGTAAAACTGCATAAAAAGTTTTTTCAAAATCAGACCAGGAGTCAAGAAATTAAAACAAAATTAAAAAATAGTCACTTTTTCAGATTTTATTTTTTTTATCGAAAACAAAAAATGTAAGGGCTCAATTTTTTTATATTTTGTTACAGATACAATCCTTAGTAAAACCGCTTAAAAAGTTTTTTTTTATATCAGACCAGGAGTCAAAATATTTAAAAAAGAATAAAAATAATCAGTCACCTTTTCAGATTTTATTTTTTTTTATCGAAAACCAAAAAATGTAAGGGCTAAATTTTTTTATATTTTGTTACAGATACAGTCTTTAGTAAAACTGCATAAAAAGTTTTTTCAAAATCAGACCATGAGTCAAAAAATTAAAAAAAAAATTTAAAAAAATAGTCACTTTTTCAGATTTTATTTTTTTTATCGAAAACAAAAACATGTAAGGGCTCAATTTTTTTATATTTTGTTGCAGATGCAGTCCTTAGTAAAACTGCATAAAAAGTTTTTTCAAAATCAGACCAGGAGTCAAGAAATTAAAACAAAATTAAAAAATAGTCACTTTTTCAGATTTTATTTTTTTTATCGAAAACAAAAAATGTAAGGGCTCAATTTTTTTATATTTTGTTACAGATACAATCCTTAGTAAAACCGCATAAAAAGTTTTTTTTTAAATCAGACCAGGAGTCAAAATATTTAAAAAAGAATAAAAATAATCAGTCACTTTTTCAGATTTTATTTTTTTTTATCGAAAACCAAAAAATGTAAGGGCTAAATTTTTTTATATTTTGTTACAGATACAGTCTTTAGTAAAACTGCATAAAAAGTTTTTTTCAAAATCAGACCATGAGTCAAAAAATTAAAAAAAAAAATTTAAAAAAATAGTCACTTTTTCAGATTTTATTTTTTTTATCGAAAATAAAAAAATGTAAGGGCTAAATTTTTTTATATTTTGTTACAGATACAGTCTTTAGTAAAACTGCATAAAAAGTTTTTTCAAAATCAGACCAGGAGTCAAGAAATTAAAAAATAATTAAAAAAATAGTCACTTTTTCAGATTTTATTTATTTTTTATCGAAAACAAAAAAATGTAAGGGCTCAATTTTTTTATATTTTGTTACAAATACTGTCCTTACTAAAACTACATAAAAAGTTTTTTCAAAAACAGACCATGAGTCAAAATATTAAAAAAAAAATTTTAAAAAATAGTCACTTTTTCAGATTTTATTTTTTTTATCGAAAACAAAAAAATTTAAGAGCTCAATTTTTTTATATTTTGTTACAGATACAGTCTTTAGTTAAACTGCTTAAAAGGTTTTTTCAAAATCAAACCAGGAGTCAAGAAATTAAAAAAATAGTCACTTTTTCAGATTTTATTTTTTTTATCGAAAACAAAAAAAATGTAAGGGCTCAATTTTTTTAAATTTTGTTTCAGATACAGTCTTTAGTAAAACTGCATAAAAAGTTTTTTTCAAAATCAGACCAGGAGTCAAGAAATTAAAACAAAATTAAAAAATAGTCACTTTTTCAGATTTTATTTTTTTTATCGAAAACAAAAAATGTAAGGGCTCAATTTTTTTATATTTTGTTACAGATACAATCCTTAGTAAAACCGCATAAAAAGTTTTTTTTTAAATCAGACCAGGAGTCAAAATATTTAAAAAAGAATAAAAATAATCAGTCACTTTTTCAGATTTTATTTTTTTTTGATCGAAAACAAAAAAATGCATGGGCTCAATTTTTTTATATTTTGTCACAGATACTGTCTTTAGTAAAACTGCATAAAAAGTTTTTTCAAAATCAGACCATGAGTCAAAAAATTAAAAAAATAGTCACATTTTCAAATTTTATTTTTTTTATCGAAAACAAAAAAAATGTAAGGGCTCAATTTTTTTATATTTTGTTACAGATACAGTCCTTAGTAAATCTGCATAAAAAGTTTTTTTTAAATCAGACCAAGAGTCAAAATATTTGAAAAAGAATGAAAATAATCAGTCACTTTTTCAGATTTTATTTTTTTTATCGAAAACAAAAAAATGCAAGGGCTGAATTTTTTTATATTTTGTTACAGATACAGTCTTTAGTAAAACTGCATAAAAACTTTTTTCAAAATCAGACCAGGAGTCAAGAAATTAAAAAAATAGTCACTTTTTCAGATTTTATTTTTTTTATCGAAAACAAAAAAATGTAAGGGCTCAATTTTTTTATATTTTGTTACATATACAGTCCTTAGTAAAACTGCATAAGAAGTTTTTTTTTAATCAGACCAGGAGTCAAAATATTTAAAAAAGAATGAAAATATTCAGTCACTTTTTCACATTTTATTTTTTTAATGGAAAACAAAATATGTAAGGGCTCAATTTCTTTTATATTTTGTTACACATACAGTCCTTAGTAAAACTGCATAAAAATAAGGACTGTATTTGTAACAAAATATAAAAAAATTGAGGCCTTACATTTTTTTTTCTAAAAAAAATATGAATGTAAAAATGAATGCATTTAAATGTAAGTTTAGCCCGGTGAGTAAAACTACATTTTTTTTTCAAAACCATACCAGCAGTCATAAAATTAAAAAAAATGAGTCACTTTTTCATATTTTATTTTTTAATTGAAAACAAAAAAATGTAAGGGCGCAATTTTTTATATTTTGTTACACATACACTCCTAAGTAAAACTAGACTGCATAAAAACTTTTTTCATAATTCAGGAGTCAAAAAATTAAAAACAAAATTAAAAAAATAAAGCACTTTTTCAGAGTTTATTTTTTAATCGAAATAAAAAAAGTTATGGGCGCAAATTTTTATATTTTGTTACACATACAGTCCTAAGTAAAACTACATAAAAAGTTTTTTTTTATACCAGTAGTCAAAAATTAAAAAAAAATCAGTCACTTTTTCAGAGTTTATCTTTAAAAACGAAAACAATTAATCGAATTTCAATAAACTTTTTACTGTTACTGAGAACTGTATTTATTTTTAATTTAATATTATAAGAATCAAAATTTTGTCAAATAAATTGAAATAAAAAATACTCGAAAAATATGAGTGTAAAAAATCAATTTAATTGTACTGCCGTCCTTTTTTATTTAAATCCGTTTTAGACAATTTTAGAAATAAGTAAGTTTCTTATAATTTTTATTGAAAATTAAAAAATATCAAAAAAATGGCATCAGAAAACGATTTAAATAATATTTAAAATTTTAATTTATAAAATAATTATTCAAGCAGTTTTTACGATATTAATTTTTAAATTTTTTTAAAATCCCACGCTTTTTTAAAAAATAGTTTACTTTAGTGTCCCAAATTGACGAGCAAATTGATTAGTGCTTCAATCATAATATTGATACATACATAATAAATTAAAAAAATATATAAATGAATTATAATTAGCTTCTTGTGTATATTTAAATATTTACACCGTTTTCTTTAAAGAGTAATTTTCGTTCAGTTGATTAAAATACTAATATTTTGGCTGTTCGCAATCTAATAAACATAATAGCGGAAGCTCAATTATATCAAAATGATGGGTTTATTATTTTTGAGGGATTTAAATTTTCAAATTAGCGAAACAATATCGCAAGTTTAAGTTTTACTTGGCAATATAAATATCATGCTCTAAAAATTTTTAAGTGTAAAGTACGAGCAGACTAATTGGTTTCAACATTTTAATTGTTTACTCATCAATTTAAAAGTTTTACTCTTGGAATAATTTCACATTTTTTATATTTCCAATTTCTAAATTATTAAACTACATTTTTATACAATCTTCGTAAAAAAACCCTCTGTATTCTTGATTTTACTTAAGTTTATCATATATTAATAGTCTTTTATCAAGTGAGCAAGAAAGAATACAAAGATCATAATTTTAAAACTATTTAGTTTCAACCAACGCAATATTTTTTGAAACCCTATTTTATGCATAATAAAACTTCAATATTTGCTAAAAAAATCGGTTTTAATAAAATAAAATCTAAATTTTAATATAAACAGATTTTTCCAGAAATTTTGCTACTACAAAATTTTAATTTATTTTTGTTTATTGTCGTTAAATTTAATTTTATGTATGAGCTCATAAATAATGTTAAAAAAATCAGAAAATTATGAATCCAGAAGTATGTTTCAGTTTAAAAAAATTTGGAATATTTCTTAAAATAACAAACGATTTGGGAGGTTTCTTATTTTGTCTTTTAAAATTTAAAACAACAAACATTACCTTTAATCATGAAATTTTGCATTCCCAAATTTTCTAAAATAAAGTAAATACCGAGGTAAATATATGGTAAATATGAAATACACACGGTTTTAATTTTTAAAAAACAACCTTCTTACACACTTTTTTTTGTTATTTTTTTTTAAATAATTTGTATAGGTCTGAAAACTGGTTTTAATTTTTTTTTCTATTTTTTAACTGTTACTGTTTGTAATTTTAAATAAAACTTATTTATATGCTAAAAAATAAATCAATTAGTCAAATAGTGTGTTTTCTGTAAAACAAACAGTTCAAAGTTCAAAATATATTTAAAATTATTGTACAATCACGCGCAAAGATATCGAGGAAACAAAAGAAATATTCTGATCCAATACCAAAAGCCTTCGCCAACAAGAGATCACACAAATTTGAATGGACCCCTCCCGCATCTTAAGTCGATATCTTGCCCATGATTGTAAAGTTGCTCCCAGCTGGAAGTAGGACAAAGAAAACGCTATCGTGATTACTTTTGTCCTACTTCCAGCTGGGACCAACTATACGTTTAAAACTGTTCCTATGGTATTTTGAAAGTTGAAACGTAAATATACAAAAGACTCGTACTATTTACGTTTTTGTCAATAAAATTTGATCCACTGAAGTGGGAATAGTAACCTCGGATATGCAGTTCTGTATTATTGTTTATAAGAGTATATTAATTTAGTGTTAACGCATGAGCATGACTCAATAGTAAACAATAAAATCATTGCAATAATTACGTTTAAATAAATAAATTTAATTGATTAATCAACACGGTTCACGACGAGGTTCACGATTACAGTGTGTTTCTTATTATTAAAATAAATTTCCTCAACATTGGTAATGTTTTAAAATTATTTTTATTTTATTTCATAAAATAATTCTATTTTTCCCAAAATTTTTATTCTAATAATAATCTAACCTCATATAAGTACTTTGGCATTTTATAATACGTAAAATAATTATAAAAAACATCAAAATTGAATAGAATCTTTATTTTTTAAATATAACCAAACTTTATTTGAGTTTTATTTATTATTTTAAAATAAATCACAGTGTATAGTTTTTAATAAATAAAATTTTACGTTTTAAAAAAATTTGAACATAATGTTTATTTCATTAATATTCAAGGCTTACCAAAATAGCAAAATATGATAACATTTTTCCATTTAATAATTTTAGTAGAAAATATTTTACATATGCATGTGTATAATTTGAATAGTAAATTTGGTTAATAGTTTCATAAATAAAAACACATGATTTAAATAATGAAATATTTATTACTCCTCAATGCAAAATAATAAAATTATTTATTTTATTGGTTTTTATTATTGGATGCAAATATTTAAATCACGTAATAAAGTGCAAGGATTTGACATACATAATAATAATTATGATTTTTGTAATTCATACCACTTATACAAGGACGTTCGTTATGGTATAGACTGTATATTTATAGTATAGATCAAAATACAGGAAATAAATAAAACTTTTCATCGTTTAAAAGCAATTCTCATTAAGAACGACTTTCTTTGATAAATTATTAAAATTTTCAATAAAATCCTCTTATCTGAAAATCTAATTTTTTTAATTTTGAGCCAGAATTCATACAATTTCCTACATTACTAAATAACCTATCTTAAATATACAGGGTGTACACAAAGTTCAGAACGCCCTTTTATTTTAGAAATGATGTATTTTTAAGAAAAATTGTTAAATAAAAGCTGTACACCCTGTATATGATAAGCATGAAAATAACAATTGATAAACAATTGACTGTGATTTTTTAATGGTTGTATTATTTGACGATGATAAAAATTGAGTTTAGAAAAAAATCTTCCTAAATTCTTAATATTCTAGTAGTAAATTATACAGAGCGGACATAAAGTAAATCCCTCCTGCTAACTTTTGATCGGTTATGTTTTTGATTCTGAAAATTTGTCTACGGAGGACTCAAATCGCGAATTTTCTAAGGTATTTTTGATTTTGTGGAACTCCCGGTTATACTTTCTTATTTTAAATGGAACACCTAGTACATTTTTGCATTTTCGTGTTCTCCATAAAAATACCATTAAATTGACCTAGCATAGTGTGGTCTACGATTGTATACGATTTTACGATTAATACTTTCGGAATTACGCCCATTCGAAAAATCGCATTTTTATGCAACTTCATTTACAACGGAAGTGAAAAATTAACGAACTTAAGGTTAAACATAACTTTGTTTAAATTTAATGTTATTAACTTAATTGCAAAAGAAAATCATATAAAATAAGGAAGTTGGGGCAGTTGTCTCCAACCCGGTGTAAATAAAGTTGCATAAAAATGTGATTTTCAAATTGGCGTAATTCCGAAAGTATTAATAGTAGACCACACTACGCTAGGTCAATTTAATGGTATTTTTATGGAGAACACGAAATATACTGTGTGTTCCATTTAAAATAAGAAAGTTGCCATCCACTTCCGGTATAACCGGAAGTTCCACAAAATCAAAAATACCTTTATTAGAAAGTTCGCAATTAAATACTTCAGTGGACAAATTTTAAGAATCGAAAACATAACCATTCAAAAGTTAGCGGGGGTGGGGGGGATTTTCTTTATGGCCGCACTGTACATTGACTACACGTTTATCTCGTGTAACTCGGTCCGGATTGAATTGAAAAGCGATTGACTCAGTCTGCATTATTTGCGATATAAACACGTAGGATTGGATTCACTTTCAGGATTCAGTTTAATAATCCAATCCTACAAAATCATGGGATTAGACTTTGTAATCGCGATTGAATAAAAATTTGTAACGACATAAACGCGATTGACTTTACAAAAGTAACTAGTAAAGTAAATTATTTTATTGAAGTTGGCACATCTGACTGCTGACTAACAATTGCAAAATACACGTAATTTTCTTCCATTTTCTTTATTTTACACGTTTTTAATTAACATAACCTAAAATCAAAGTGAACAGATCACTAAAAGTCGACGCAAAAACTATTTTAGGAATTTCCTTTTTCTTTGGTTGTTAACTATAGAATTAATCATGGATTGAAAAATTCAATCCTGGCCAAATGAACTCTGTTGAGATAAACGCGTTATTACGTGATTTACTGAATCCTGTCATAATCCTATTTTCAATCCAATCCGGATCGAGTTACCCGAGATAAACGTAGTCATTGTAAGTTTTTGTATTTTTCGACGTTATATCAATTCTGATCAACGAAATCCACATATCCTCTTGGTAAATGAACAAAATACTTTTTTTCTCCAAATACTGAGCAATATTAAGTAGGAATGCATACTTATAAACTCCTAAAACCCCACAGCAACTTTTATTCTCGAATAAATGAATATTTATCAAAATTATTTCCCATTTTTTTATCCGCCATTTTGTTTTTTTTTAAACAATATCAGATTCATAATCTGCACCCCCAAAATCCCAATTTTATAAATTTTGTTAGGACATTAAAATTCGTAAACTTATCCGCCATTTTTTTTTTTTTTGTTTAACCACTCAGTTTCGTAATCAGCGATATCAAAAATCCACGAGTAAGAAAATTCATCGCAGAAACATGATATTTTCTAATTATGTCCTGCGTTTTAGGATTTTTGACCACTGTGCGTTGTAAAAGATATAGGAGTTTTATTAGATTTTGTGCTCTATATCAACCCTTATTACACCTTCTTAGCACTATGCTATCTTTAAATTTATAAAAAGAAGATTAACAAACGCATGACCAAATATATTTTTTAATGCTTAAAATGATTTTTGAAGTACATAGTACCAAAATTTCCGTTCTTATAAAAAAAAACATGTGTTACTTACACCTGCAATAGCCATGAAGAATGAAGAGTAAAATAAATAATAAGACAGAGACGCCTAAAATCTAAAATCAGGGCCATAAAATATTTTTCCATTTATTTTCGTATAAAATATGGTATGCATTTTGTAAATATTGCAGTTCTTTTCAAGTTCAACGTGCGCTAGGTCATTGGTTATTGTTATGAGGTAATGCAATTCTCACAATATTTGTATTCAGCAATAATAAAGTGTGTTAAAATTAGAATAGGTCAGTTCAACTAATTAAATTTTATATGGTTCAGTAGAAATTTTGTTGTCCATATTTAGATGAACATATTTTGAGTCTAACTACCGAAAGTAAATTAATTATAATCAAGAATTTTTTTAAAATACAGAGAGTTCCTTCCGTTTGTGGTTCACCAAATGTCGGAAATTAGAGCAAACTTAATCGACAGCAAACGAAAAAAGTGGAGATCTATCCTTTTTAGTTTTGGAGCTAGACCTTTTTGAATTTTGTCAAAAATCAGTTCATTCGTCATTAATTGGAGATTTAATGAAACTGTCAATATAAAACTTGGACCACCTTCTTTCAATTAGTATAGGACCCATTTAGGGTCAGTTGTACTCTTTAATACCTAAATGACTCTTAAATTTTTTTAAATGACAGATATTCTATTGTCAACTTTTGGATTTAAAGTCCGGTTACACAGTTTAAGCTTCAAGCGTCTTAAAAAATGACAATTTTCCATTATATTTCGGTCATTTTGTTTTATTTAACTGACTCTTGAAGCTTAAATTTCAACTGTGCAACCGGACCTACATAGGTCTCTTAGGTGTTTAAGGAAAAGTAGTGCAAGTTTTTAATTTTATACTAATTTATACTAATTTTTGAAACCATCGCTCTTTTCCTTCACTTAGTAAAGGCTTCTGATATCCCATCTTACTTTGAAGAAAATTTTCAAAAACTGAGATAAAAGACCTATGGTGTAATTCTGTGCAAAATTGTTAGTCCTTACAGAAAATATCTGTTATATGGGCTGTAATGGATGATATCCATGATTACCTTACATATATTTCCAGTAAGCCTCACAGGCTTAAGTGCTTACAGGTTGGCACAGAATCAAACTATTAATTTTTCTTTGCGATTTTTTCAACATTTTTATCAACTACCTATTTCTAAATTAGCTTTTAAGTGATATTTCTTTTAAATTTTTACGTATATTGATTAACAATTTTCTAATTTTTGAAAAAATCAATAAGCTAAAATTCAAAACGCTGTTGCTTCAAAACTAAAAAAGTAGTCTTTTATCTTTTTCGTGTTTTGTCTATTAATGGGTCGTTACTGTGCAGACCAGTAAGCCTTTACAAGAAATATACAGGGTGGGCCAACGAAAACGAAACAGACGAATTTTAAAATAGTTAATAAAAAATTTTGAAAAAACGCTCGGACAGGTCAACTTTGGTTTCGAGGGGGGCATATTTTGCAATAGAAGTGATTCAAAAATCCATTCACCCCTGTGCCCTATGGACACAACCCCTAAAATTTTAATAGGGATGGTGGGGTAAATAATACCTTGTTAGAAAGATCTTTTTACTCAGAGTAACATACAAAAAAAAATTAAATCGATCGATTCGTTTTAAAGATATTCAAAATTTAGCAAGTAGAGATTTCATGTCTTTTAAAATTGTGCTATGAACACCACGCCTTCAATTTTAAGTGTTTTGATAGGGTAAGTAATACCTCCTGGGAAAGATCTTTTAACCCAAAGTAACATACAAAAACATGTAAAACGCAATTTATTTTCATTTTCTACAAAAGAGAGATTTAAAAAAACAAATTTAAATTTATTCGAGGAATTGTTTAAAATTTTGTAACATCTGGAACAAAACAATGCAAAACATAAAACGATTTATAACCACATTGAGATTTTTTTTATCAGTTGTATTTTGTATTAGTGGTGATTTTCATCGTGTTAAAACTGTTTATGACTAATTATTAGAAATCAACATTTAAAATTTTGTGAACTTCTGTAAAAGCTTCTGCTAGCAATGGTTTATACAATTCCAGAAAGGGTTGAATTAATCACTTTTTATTTTAAAAACGATGAGAATGCTCATCGTGCAGCTAATTTATTTAATGAACAACATCCAAACAAACATTGTAACCGACAATACGTTCTGGAGTTGGTTGCAAAATTTAAAAATACTGGTTCTGTTGGTAATAAGAAACGCGATCCTGGTAATGTCGTCCAATAAGAAATGAGGTCGTTGAAATAGGTGTTTTGGGACAAGTTGCTGCAGATCCAACTTTAAGCACAAGAAAACTGGAGACTGTGACTAACATCAGCAGAACAACCATTCGCCGAATATTGAAAGGTCACAAATATCATCCCTATAAAATTCATTTAATTCATGAGTTAAATGAAGATGATTTTGATAGGCGACTGCAATTTTGTGAGGTGATGACGGAACGGATAATTGCTGATGAAAATTATCTTTATAATATCTGTTTTTCTGATGAGTGCACTTTTTTCTTAAACTCAACCGTTAACCGTCATAATTGTCGATATTGGTCAGATGGGAATCCTAGGGTATTTCATAAAGTTCACACTCAAACTCCTCAAAAATTGAATGTGTGGGTTGGAATTTTTGGAGACCGTCTTATTGGTCCTTATTTTCTAGATGGCAATCTAACAGGGGATATGTACTTGGATCTACTTCAAAACTTTGTTCATCCATTTCTTGACGATATTATAGAAAATGACGATCGTTATTTAGAAGACCATCTGATTTTCCAACAAGACGGAGCCCCTCCTCATTACACACGGCCTGTTAGGGAATTCTTGGATACGACGTTTCCTGGGCAATGGATTGGGCGTAGAGGACCTTTGGAGTGGCCGCCGCGATCTCCCGATCTTACTCCCCTTGATTTTTTCCTTTGGGGGCATTTAAAAAGTAAGATTTACGCAACGGAACCAGGATCTCTAGCAGAGTTACGACAGAGAATTATTAATGAATGCCGAGAAATTACTGCTGAAATGTTACAAAATGTAAGAATTCGCTTCGAGCAAAATTTGTACGTTTGCATGGAGGTTGGTGGAACTCAATTCGAACATTTAATAAAATAATAAAAACATCCTTGAAAGTGTCGGGATCGATGGGATTCTTTAAAGTGTTAAGTTTTCTTCAAAAAGATTAGTTAAGTTTAGTTTGGTTAAATAAAAAATAATGTGCAATACTGTTTTATTTTGAATTCTTTAAAACAAACCAATCGATTTCACTTTTGTTTTTTTGTATGTTACTCGTGGTAAAAAGAACTTTGGAAGGAGGTATTACTTACCCTATCAAAAGACTTAAAATTGAAGGCGTGGTGTTCATAGCATAATTTTAAAAGTTATGAAAACTCTACTTGCAAAATTTTGAAATTTTGAAATTGAAAAATGAATCGATCGATTTAACTTTTTTTTTTGTATGTTACTCTGGATAAAAAGATCTTTTCAACGAGGTATTACTTACCCCACCACCCCTATTAAAATTTAAGGGGTTGTGTCCATAGGGCGCAGGGATGAATGGATTTTTGAATCAGCTCTATTGCAAAATATGTCCCCCTCGAAACTAAAGTTGACCTGTCCGAGCATTTTTTCAAATTTTTTTATTAACTATTTTAAAACTCGCCTGTTTCGTTTTCGTTGGCCCACCCTGTATGTAAGGTAACCATGGTAATCGTCCATTACGACTAATATAATAAACCTTACACATTTTTCCTATAAGGATGTACAGTTTTGCACAGAATTGCAGCATAAATTTGCTCTAGTTTCTAAACCTGAAGTTTGGTGAACCACGAACGGACACCCTGCAGAATTGATCAAGGAAGCAAACTATTAAAAGGAAAAGTAAAAAATGAATCAATATCTTCATAAAAACGATAGTATAAAGATAGTAAACGTAAACTTATTTTTTTAAAATTATGGAACATAATATTCTTATAATGCCTTTCGTTTTCAGCTTCACAAACTCTTAAGCTCTGATTTCTTCCTGAATATTATTTTTCAACATATATGTTTTTCAATATTCTTAACAAGAACCCAATTATTGAATGAAAAAAAAACTGTAGCACTAAAATCAAAAAACATAATATAGTGGCCACTTACTAATGATTAATGGAATGTTTTAGTTTGATTTTCTTAAAACATTTCAGTTTTACATTGAAAAGTGTATACTGCGCTGTTTTGCAGGATTTTCTAAAGGTTAAAGTCAGTTATTTTTTCTTATTCTCTGATGAAAACCAATAGTTTGTATTTGTTTCGTAAACTAAGACTAAACAAGGTTTAGAAAAAATCTACAAATTAGTTTGCTGAATAATATGATAAAAAGATGAGGAATATAATATTTCAAAAACTAAGATGAAGATTTTGCAGATGGATTCAAAAATAATAATAAAAAAATATTATTAAGTTATTTTTTAATGGCGTAGAAAAAGAAAATAAAATAAGAGATATCTATAATAATCACCTTGAGCGAAGAGCTATACTAGGAACAAAACTCTTGATAATTTGAGTAATAATGAAATTTGTCAAAAAAGATAACATCAAAAAAATAGAGATTTCTTAGGGTTATAAAAGTAAAATTACAATTTGGAAATATAGGACTTAAGAAAATATCTAGAAGAAAATGTTGACGATGAATTGGGATAGTATTTAACACTGTATGGTTGAGATCTTATTTATTTTCCTTGTGTTATTTATACAGAGTGTCTCACTTCTTTCCAGCAAATTTTTTTTATATAGTAAATGTCAATTTGACCAAAAAAATTTCAATGAACCAATATTGTTTTCGTCTCCTTAAAAAGTTACACCAATTATAAAATTTTAATGATTTTTTTGGGACACCATGTATAAATTTCATTTTATTTTGAATTTTTTTTATTTAAATCAACTATGCTTTGGATTTTGCCCTTACCTTTAAGCCAATCAAATAGATAGAATTTTTTTTAAATTGACCACTTAGTTGAAAAACATCCAATAATGTCAAAGAAGGAAGTTGGCAAAGACAAAATGCAAACGAAAATTGATGTAAATAAAAAAAATATAATAAGAAAGAAAATTATACAGAAGGTTTCACAAAAATCATGAATATTTTACAATTGCTGTAATTTCTTAAGGAGTCGAAAAAAAATTAGTTCAAAGATTTTTTTTTATTCACAATGACATTTACTATAAAAAAAATTGTTGAAAACAAAGTGTATATTTTTATTTATGAGCTAGACAAAATCCCAAAAACTAAATTTTAATGTGTGCAGAGGGCCTAAAGTATTAATGAACTTGGAAAATATGTAAAAATAAACTGAATGAAAAAATATCTATTTTGGTGAATCTCGTCTTCAAGGACAAATTAAGAAAAACAAAAAAAAATATACAAAAGGTTAAAAAAAAGGGGGACTGACAATTGACGAAGCCTAAACTAATACAAACCCTCAAAAAACCAAATGAATTTTCAATTACATTTTAGACTCCCTTTATAAGAAAAAGATATTTCTTTAAGTGTTTCAGTTGACTATTGTTTTTTTTTTAATTTTCCATGATCCATGAAGCAAGTAATAAATTAGCAATAATATTTTGGTGAAACGTCAATTTATGTGTATTCAACTTTTATAAATTTTTGTTTAAGTTGGCATCTGTTTTCGGTTTTTATTAACTAAAAAAATCTCTCATCTGATTTAATAAATAAGGCACTCAGGGTTCAATGCCCAAAATTTCCTAGATCTACATTTTTTTTGAAAATTTAGCAGGCTCTAATTTTTTTTAATTTTTCCGAGATTGGTGTTCTTCACGAAAGATAGTGGAATTTAGATTGAAATTTACTCTCCCCCATTTTTCTTGCTTCCTTCTTATAGGGAGATTCTAGTCAAAATTAAAGACCTCTAATATGAAACTTTTAAGGTAACCATGGAAGTTGTCCAATAAAACCCATAATAGAAATTTAAATGATTTGATCAGAATTTGAGCATTAATGTTTTATTCATAAAAATGCTTAAGATTTTTGAGTTTTTTTGTTTTAAAAATTACACTATGCAATACAGTTAGAAATTAGCAATAATATTTTGTTTAACGTAAATTTTTGTGTATTCAACTTTCATACATTTTTGTCTAAGTCGGTACCTATTTTTGCCTTCTAATGTCATAATTTTGCCCCTTTAAAGACAAGTTTTTAGTGCATCAAAATACTTTTAACCATTCTAAATTAAAAGTAGAAAGGGATTCTATGGTAAAAATAATTTTAAATACTTTCAAGAAATTTTTAAAATGTTCTTTTTTATTTTACCGAATTTTAAATATCTTTAACCCCGGTCGGTCAAAAATTCATTCACCTTGCTCTAAATTTAAAATTAATTTATTTGGAAAATTCAACAGGTTGTAAAGTATACTCAAGAGAATTGGTACTGAATCCTTATTGGCAATTAAAACTGTTTGTTTATTAATTAAAACGAAAATTATACACGCATCGAATTAATGATTGTCATTTTATCGTATTAGTGTAGTTGTATCCACAACAGTTACGCAAACCATTACATATTACGTCAGAATTAATGTAATAACTCTAAATCCCAAACAAAATCAAAGAAAAAAGGCAACGGTTTTTCTTTAGAAACTTATAATTTTTGCTGTAGTTAACTGCATATTGAAGAATATCTTGTAAATTGACTATTATCATACATGCTTTACACTCTACTTATTCTCGCTAACCAGACTTTACCAGCATTAATTAGTGGAAAAAAAGTGCAGTTACAATAATAGAAAATACTTCAATTTCTATGAATAACCAGCTTCAGCGCATTAATTACTTATTTAAATGAGCCGTTTATGAGTTTAAGGTTATTCTCGTTACATTTCAAGATTTCCGGATAACAAATGAAGAAGACCCGCGTCGGTCTCGTTTAATTCTTGGCAGAAGATGAGCTGGATTAAGAAAAGTCAAGTCGGGCCTGTTTGTAGTTGCGGCTCCTATAAATATCACGTGCGTTAAAAATTACGACTGCAATTATATTAATGAAGATTAATTTCTGAGCCAGTTCCTATGCTGATTTAAAAATAATTTCATTTTTTGTGCATGTTTAAGCAAGATTGTATCCAATTAACACTTCTTATATACTATCAATGTTTTAATTGACTACTTATTAAGTATAAGGGAAAAATAGATTACCTTATTTGACGCTAATTTCGTATGGTAATAGGTGTAATTAAAAACGTTAATTTTGTTTGTTTTTTAATTAAATTAATCTTTAACCATTTATGTACTTATTTAATAATGCATGCAATTTAAGATTTCAAAATCTAAAATGGTAGAATTACTTGAATAACAAAATAAAAAGCAAAGGATATGATGGTCATTTGGTAAAGTTACAATATTGTAGATTACAGACTCTAGTGACCGGATAGTGACGCACAAGAAAAATGACTCAAAAAAAGCGAACACAGATGTGTTAAAAATATTTGTCATTATTGATCATAAAAGGTATTTAATTATTTTAAAATACAGGGTGTTTCATTAAAAACTTCAAATGTCGTTTATTTCATAACCAAATTTTTTTTCAAAAAATTAACCGAACACGCCGTTTTTTGTTTTGAGGGGGACGCATTATAAGACCGATTTAAGCACTCTCACGTCACTCCCTTAAGCGGGGGCCGTTAACCCCCTAATTTCTTAAATGGCAACAGGGGTTGAGTAATATATCATTTGAAAGCTGCTTTTAATTAGAATTCAACGATATAAATTAAATTAAAATTGATCGATTCGTTTTAAAGAAAAAAAATAAAAACCTATTGTAATACTCAAATTTAAAGATTGAATAAAATTTTTTTTAGTTATAAAATAATTTTATTTTTTAATAGACAATTAAAGTAAATGTTCGAAATGTTTTTCAGAATTTTCCAAGCAGAAATAGAGACGGAATTAAAACCTCTGCGCAAACATTTTGTAGCATTACCAGTGTAATATTTCCACATTCGTTTATGATCCTTTGACGAAGGTCTGCTAAAGTATCAGGTTGGTTCTGGAAGACCTTATTTTTTAAATAGCCCCAAACGAAAAAAATCCAGCGGTGTGAGGTCAGGTGAGCGTGCTGGCCATTCAATAGTACCTCTACGGCCAATCCAACTAGGAAAGGTTCTGTTTAAATATTGACGAACTGATAATGTATAATGTGGCGGAGCACCATCGTGTTGAAAAATTATCAAATATTCGTCCAGCATATCATTATTTTCTAATTGTAAGACTTGTGTTATTGTAGCTTCGATAATATTTTGCAGCATATCTAAATATTTTTCGCCTGTTAAGTTGCCATCAATAAATATTGGGCCTATAACATGGTCCCCATAAATGCCAAGCCAAACATTTAATTTTTCTGGATACTGACAGTGCTCTACTCGCATCCAATGTGGATTTTCTGTACTCCAATAACGACAGTTATGTTTATTAACTTCACTCCTCATATTAAATGTTGCTTCATCACTAAAGCAGATGTTTTGTAATTGGTTTGGAGTATTTGATAGTCTATTAGACATAACTTCACAAAACTCTGTTCGGCGATCAAAATCATCTTCACTTAATTCTTGATGACAAGAAAATTTATACAGGCGATATTTTAAATTTTTTAAAATTCTCCAAACCTTGGTACTTTTAAGTCCTGTTAATGTAGATAAATTTCTTATGGAATTTTGCGGATTTAGAGATGTTTCGCCTACTACAGTCAACGTTTCTACTTCATTTGGGGGGCCGCCAGTTCTTTTTTTATTTCCTACTGAACCCGTTTCACGAAATTTATTGAACAAATCTAAAACATATCTTGCAGATACATTTTTATCTGGATGAAGATTATTAAAACGAGTAGCTGCTCGAAGGGCACATCTTCTTTCTTCACCGTATAGCATATTAATTTCAACTCGATCATCCTTAGAATAAACCATATTGAATGGTTAGGAGATAATAAAGTTAGTGTAATCTATTTAATTCGAAAACTTGTAATACACTAAATTAAATTATTTCAATTTTTAATTCACATTTTATTTAGATTTAAACACCTGTCAAATCATGTGGATAACATAACAAAGAAATTTATTTTTTGTTCTTTAAATTTTAAATTAAATTATTCATGAGAACCAAACGGGACATCTAACCTTCAATTTTTTATTCAGTATTTAATAATTTGCTAATTGAAAAAAGATTTTTTGGGTTAATTTAACATTTTTTAAATTTTTTTATTGCAATGAGTTTTTAATTTTTTTCTTTAAAACGAATCGATCAATTTTAATTTAATTTATACCGTTGAATTCTAATTAAAAGCAGCTTTCAAATGATATATTACTCAACCCCTGTTGCCATTTAAGAAATTAGGGGGTAGCGCCCCCCGCTTAAGGAAGTCACGTGAGAGTGCTTAAATCGGTCTTATTATGCGTCCCCTTCAAAACAAAAATCGGCGTGATCGGTTAATTTTTTGAAAAAAATTTTGGTTATAAAATAAACGACATTTGAAGTTTTCAATGAAACACCCTGTATGTAGTACATATGGTTTGAGCTTCTGATTAGTCCATAGTTTATTTTTTCTTTAAAACTTATTCTTTGCTACAAAAACTAAAAATAATGAAATTTAGTTCAAAAATAGTTTTCCGCACGAATTTGCTGTAATGAATTTTGAATCTCAACATAGTAAATCCTAAGCTTATTAGATTAAGACATGTAAATAAACTGTCTGTTAATCTTTTTACAAGTAAGTGCATTCAACTTGGAAGTCAGTATTTTAAAATGATGTCGTTGCCAAAGCAACATGTGTCGACGGGCGCTCTTTTTATGGTTCATCTAGCTTTCAAAACTTATAACCGCAACACAAAACATAAAATAAGAAACTTTATAAATTTACACCTGAACACATTAATTTGTCACACGATGAAATTTAAACTAACATGCTACTTCAAAAATAAAACCATTATGTAACTAAAATTGTAGCACATTAATGAATTTAAGATACTTAGTTTATAATTTATGTAAAACCAAAAAGTTAAAAATAAATTCCTTGAAAGTTAAAGAAATTAGAGATTATCAAAATACGAATAAGCTTTTATTGTGATTTTTTTGCATTTTTTATATTTTTAAACTTGATAAATAACTTAAATATAATATTAGCTCTAACGAAGTTAATTAAAATTGCAGGATGTATTAAATTTAATGATAATAAAGAAATTGTTATAAACGCTTTTTTAAACATTAATATAATAACCGTTAAATGCACAAATACATATTTCCTATGCAGTTAAATAACTTAAATAGGTAAATATTACTCCTATTTTATAACATGTTACAAAATAATTTGTTTTTAAATAGATCACGAATTAAATTAACTCAAACTACCTTACGCATAAAACTTCTCATGTTTTCTTGTCAAATATGATTTATTTGAAAACTAAATTCGATCCGCATACATAGTTATGGAAAAATTTATTTCATAGTTTGCAGGATCGTTAATGTATAAGCGAAATTAAATTGGGCCCAAGATCGAGCCTTGTGGAACACTCTAGAGCTTCTGATTTGCAACATTTCCTATTATACCTTGATGGGATATTTCAACCTAATGACATTTACCTAATAAATAGAACTCAAGTAATTTATTTGCATTACCACGAATGATGACAAATTTATTTCGATTTTTTCTTATCCAAAAAAATGATACATAGGCTCGTCCTGTAAATGCTGCATACTCGCTACAAAAAGTCCCACTCTTGCTTCTAAGAAAGGCCATTTTAAAATGGCATATTTTGGTAAGCAAATTGTGTAACAAATCGACTCAAATTCTATTGCTACACGTTTGAACACGATTGAAGGGACAACATCTTTTTTATGTACAATACCAAAAATGTGTCATCAATTCAAAATGCAAAGTTGACCTTCAAATCAACTTGAAAACAATAAGAAATACTGTCTATTTTAGTCTCCACGAACTTAAAGACTTCTTTCAATTTTGATTATTTTAAATAACCTCGAGTACAGTATTTTTTTTAATTTTCATAAGGCGTTTTACTGAACTTTTTTTTTAAGATTTTACTTTATTTTATTCTTTAAGAGCCATTTCCTAAACGGCGAATATAGTGGTTTAGTTCTGCAGTCATAAAAGCTAGTATGAACAACAATTTTGTATAATTTTTTTTGTAGTTGATTTAGAAGTCATTTCTTTAATTTTTGCCAGAAGGAAAAAAAAATTGGAGAATGTACAAAAAAAATATAATGATCTAAAAGTACCTTAACATCGGACCCCTATACTTAATTTTGAGCTAGGTTGCAGAAGGGAACTCTCTGGCAGGATGTAGCCTAATCAATTTAGATTATAAATCTGAAAAAAAATTGAAAATCTAACGAGAGAAACTTGAGTTATTACTGCAGAACTAATGCTCGATTTCATGATTTTTTACAATTTTTCCTCCCAAACTCGCGCGCCCTCTAAGGATTCGCATTAATTATCAGTTATTTAGTCATAATTTGCAAAGAAGCTCCAGAAAAGTGGGATGGATTTTCTATTCCTTGTTATAATCTCCAAAATTTCTTTCGTTATATTTTTTGATATTTCACATTTTTTTAAAACGGTGATTAACTTTTTATAACTTAAAAGATGAATGGGTAATTTGAAAACAATTTAGGAAATAATTTATTTATAATTTTATTCTTTATTCATTTAATATTTTCATGTTCATAATCTCATGTGGCCTGGATTATTATGCGCTAAAAAGAGTTTGTAAAGCGTGTCTCCTCGGTTTTAAAAGGCTGAAGGCATTTATTGCTCGCCCGGATGTAAAATTTACCCTGTCCCCATTGACTCTTTCTAGTCGTCGAGGATGATATAAATAAAAAATACAGCATGAAACTTGCTGTCAGACTGGCACCTAAAAAATGTCGTGCTAAGAATACAAAGCATAGTTAGTTTTAACCCTTTGACAGAATTTAAATTACTTCATTATTATGTTTGTTTTTACCAATTATTATCCAATTAACTATCCATTACATTATGTATACAGGTTGTATACAAAGCTTTTCTTTAAGTTTTACTGGGTGTCCCAGCAACTTATTAATTTAAAAAATATTTTCTTATATTTTATACATACCTATAAATTATCAGTGCATTATAAAATGTATTCACATTCCTATTATTATGATAGACGAATAAACTTATCTTAAACTTTGGTGTTGATTCTACATTATATTAAACTTCTCGAATATTTTATTACTAAAAAGTACAAAGAGAAAAAAATAATTTTAGTTATAAAGTTAAAACACTGGTCATAAAAGAAAAGAATCTCGAAAGAAATCCCAAAAATGAGGTAAAAAAGAAAATAATAAAAAAAATTAAAATAAAAAGGCTAATTTTGCCAATTTTGAACATTTTAGTTTAGACGCACAAACGACATCCTGTCCACAAAAATGTACAAACTTAAAAATCACCCTCTAGACTCTAGAGTGTTACATAAGAAAAGGTTTCGAATTAACAACTCAGTTGTCAAATTTTGCATAGATAATTTATTTGTACACATATTAGTATACAGGGTGATCAATTTTAAGTATTGCGATCTTCTAAATGTGAAGAGATTAATTTTTTTATAGGGTTTTCGGATTAACTTTTGCACTGACAGTTCCTTTCCAGCGCAATGCTTGAAATTATCCATTGCTGGCGAACAGGTTAGTCAAATTTCATTTCTATATCAACAAAATTCAAGGTATTTTTCGTTTCATGGATGGTCAAGTGGGGTCAAAAATGACCCCTTTTATTTTTTTTAATAAAGCAACTGGCAATTACTTTTTAACATTATTTATTGTTAGATAGGTACATTTTGTGTCAGAAGCACGTGAACACATTTGACAGCGTTCAGGTTTTCGTGGATTTTCTTGGGATTCAGATTCACCGTCTTCATTTGGAGTATTATCTTCTAATACTTCAATTATTTAATATGATAAAATACATAACAGAAGTAGAAGTGAGCTAGAAAAAAATACAGCCAAATAACTTTAATATTTTCAACGGCCAACGAAAACGAAACAGACGAGTTTTAAAATAGTTAATAAAAAATTTTGAAAAAACGCTCGGACAGGTCAACTTGGTTTCGAGGGGGACATATTTTGCAATAGAAGTGATTCAAAAATCCATTCATCCCTGCGCCCTATGGACACAACCCCTAAAATTTTAATAGGGATGGTGGGGTAAGTAATACCTTGTTAGAAAGATCTTTTTACTCAGAGTAACATACAAAAAAAAAGTTAAATCGATCGATTCGTTTTAAAGATATTCAAAATTTAGCAAATAGAGTTTTCATACCTTTTAAAATTATGCTATGAACACCACGCCTTCAATTTTAAGTCTTTTGATAGGGTAAGTAATACTTACTTGGAAAGTTCTTTTTACCACAAGTAACATACAAAAAAACAAAAGTGAAATCGATTGGTTTGTTTTAAAGAATTCAAAATAAAACAGTATTGCACATTATTTTTTATTTAACCAAACTAAACTTAACTAATCTTTTTGAAGAAAACTTAAAACTTTAAAGAATCCCATCGATCCCGACACTTTCAAGGATCTTTTTATTATTTTATTAAATGTTCGAATTGAGTTCCACCAACCTCCATGCAAACGTACAAATTTTGCTCAAAGCGAATTCTTACATTTTGTAACATTTCAGCAGTAATTTCATGTCTTTTAAAATTGTGCTATGAACACCACGCCTTCAATTTTAAGTGTTTTGATAGGGTAAGTAATATCGTTTCGAGGGGGACATATTTTGCAATAGACCTGATTCAAAAATCCATTCATCCCTCGCCCTTTGGACACAACCCCTAAAAATTTAATAGGGATGGTGGGGTAAGTAATACCTCGTCAGAAAGATCTATTTACCCAGAGTAACATGCCAAAAAAAAGTTAAATCCTTCGATTCGTTTTGAAGATATTCAAAATTTAACATGTAGAGTTTTCATGCCTTTAAAATTGTGCTTTGAACACCACGGCTTCAACTTTAAGTGTTTTGATAGGGTAAGTAATACCTCCTGGGAAAGATCTTTTAACCCAAAGTAACTTACAAAAACATGTAAAACGCAATTTATTTTCATTTTCTACAAAAGAGAGATTTTAAAAAAAAAATTTAAATTTATTCGAGGAATTGTTTAAAATTTTGTAACATCTGGAACAAAACAATGCAAAACATAAAACGATTTATAACCACATTGAGATTCTTTTTATCAGTTGTATTTTGTACTAGTGGTGATTTTCATCGTGTTAAAACTGTTTATGACTAATTATTAGAAATCAACATTTAAAATTTTGTGAACTTCTGTAAAAGCTTTTGCTAGCAATGGTTTATACAATTCCAGAAAGGGTTTAATTAATCACTTTTTATTTTAAAAACGATGAGAATGCTCATCGTGCAGCTAATTTATTTAATGAACAACATCCAAACAAACATTGTAACCGAAAATACGTTCTGGAGTTGGTTGCAAAATTTAAAAATACTGGTTCTGTTGGTAATAAGAAACACGATCCTGGTAATGTTCGTCCAATAAGAAATGAGGTCGTTGAAATAGGTGTTTTGGGACAAGTTGCTGCAGATCCAACTTTAAGCACAAGAAAACTGGAGACTGTGACTAACATCAGCAGAACAACCATTCGCCGAATATTGAAAGGTCACAAATATCATCCCTATAAAATTCATTTAATTCATGAGTTAAATGAAGATTATTTTGATAGGCGACTGCAATTTTGTGAGGTGATGACGGAACGGATAATTGCTGATGAAAATTATCTTTATAATATCTGTTTTTTTGATGAGTGCACTTTTTTCTTAAACTCAACCGTTAATCGTCATAATTATCGATATTGGTCAGATGAGAATCCTAGGGTATTTCATGAAGTTCGCACTCAAACTCCTCAAAAATTGAATGTGTGTGTTGGAATTTTTGGAGACCGTCTTATTGGTCCTTATTTTCTAGATGGCAATCTAACAGGGGATATGTGCTTGGATCTACTTCAAAACTTTGTTCATCCATTTCTTGACGATATTATCGAAAATGACGATCGTTATTTAGAAGACCATCTGATTTTCCAACAAGACGGAGCCCCTCCTCATTACACACGGCCTGTTAGGGAATTCTTGGATACGACGTTTCCTGGGCAATGGATTGGGCGTAGAGGACCTTTGGAGTGGCCGCCGCGATCTCCCGATCTTACTCCCCTTGATTTTTTCCTTTGGGGGCATTTAAAAAGTAAGATTTACGCAACGGAACCAGGATCTCTAGCAGAGTTACGACAGATAATTATTAATGAATGCCGAGAAATTACTGCTGAAATGTTACAAAATGTAAGAATTCGCTTTGAGCAAAATTTGTACGTTTGCATGGAGGTTGGTGGAACTCAATTCGAACATTTAATAAAATAATAAAAACATCCTTGAAAGTGTCGGGATCGATGGGATTCTTTAAAGTGTTAAGTTTTCTTCAAAAAGATTAGTTACGTTTAGTTTGGTTATATAAAAAATAATGTGCAATACTGTTTTATTTTGAATTCTTTAAAACAAACCAATCGATTTCACTTTTGTTTTTTTGTATGTTACTTGTGGTAAAAAGAACTTTCCAAGGAAGTATTACTTACCCTATCAAAAGACTTATAATTGATGGCGTGGTGTTCATAGCACAATTTTAAATGGTATGAAAACTCTACTTGCTAAATTTTGAATATCTTTAAAACGAATCGATCGATTTAACTTTTTTTTTGTATGTTACTCTGGGTAAAAAGATCTTTCCAACGAGGTATACTTACCCTACCATCCCTATTAAAATTTTAGGGGTTTTGTCCAAAGGGCGAGGGATGAATGGATTTTTGAATCAGCTCTATTGCAAAGTATGTCCCTCTCGAAACGGTATTACTTACCTTATCAAAACACTTAAAATTGAAGGTGTGGTGTTCATGGCACAATTTTAAAAGGCATAAAATCTCTACTTGCTAAATTTTGAATATCTTTAAAACAAATCGATCGATTTAACTTTTTCTTTTTGTATGTTACTCTGGATAAAAAGATCTTTCCAACGAGGTATTACTTACCCCACCATCCTTATTAAAATTTAAGGGGTTGTGTCCATAGGGCGCAGGGATGAATGAATTTTTGAATCAGCTCTATTGCAAAATATGCCCACCTCGAAACTAAAGTTGACCTGTCCGAGCATTTTTTCAAATTTTTTTATTAACTATTTCAAAACTCGTCTGTTTCGTTTTCGTTGACCCACCCTGTATATTAAAAAAAAGCGAAAACTGGTAACTTGGTAATTCGAGGGTTAAAATTTGAAGTATTCCGAAAACGCTATTAAAGATCATTGATATCCAATAAATACTATTATTTTGCTTCGAACATCGAAAATACTCTACAGGGTGTTTTTAAAATGGAGGTCACGACTTCGTGTGCTTATACTAGAAGTAAAAATAAGATAAAAAGTCCATATAAACATTTGTCCAAACTCAACTGTTACCGAGATACAGGGTGTTGAAATTTCTTTTTATTTTTACCATTTATTTATTTTCTCTGGATCAGCTAAATGAAAATTAATAAAATTTTAGGTGTGAGTACCTCTCATGGGTAGCCACCTTTGGCTATTATTTTTGTCTTCATTTAACAATCCAGTGGCGTAGAAACCTTGACCCGCTTCTACGCCACTGGATTGTTAAATTAAGACAAAAGTGATGGCCAAAGGTGGATATCCACGAGAAGTAATCACCCCTAAAATTTTAATAATTTTCATTCAGCCGATCCAGAAAAAATAAAAAAATACTAAAAATAAAACGAAATTTCAACACCCTGTATCTCAGTAACAGTTGAATTTTGGACAAATGTTTATATGGTGTTTTTGTCTTATTTTTACTTCTGGTATAAGCCCACGAAGCCGTGACCACCATTTTAGAAACACCCTGTATATTTATTTACAATAAAAACACTGTAATTTGTTAGCCCTTATTTATAGTTAAGAGATTTATTAATGTTTATGTTTGATATATGCGAGGATGTATGGGGATATGTGATATGCTTTATCCAAAAAACATTTGAACATTTTTCTATATTTACTACATGTTTATGTTTCTGTGGCAAACCCACTTACTCTGAATGATTAATGACCTAATGACCAATTTTATTTTAGTAACAAAAGTTTTAAAACTTTTAAGTTTTTAAAATTACCCACTCTCTTGCTTTTAAGGTACAAAATCTAGTTTTAAAATCTTTAATCCTCTACCTCATAGTTCAAGGTACAAAATGACGTAGTTTTGTATTTTTTTTTTTGAAAATTTAGCAGACTTTAGATATATTTTTTAATTTATCCACTTTCAACGAAAGATGCTGGAATTTTGATTGAAATTTACCCTCCATTTTTGTTCCCACCCTCGTAATATTTCTTATCCAGTTCGTAAAGATACTAAAGATATTTTTTTGTTTTAAAAATTACACTATGCAACACAAATAAAATCACAGAAGTTACCACTGGTGGATGATTTATATTAGGGATGCTAAGTAAATAAGAAATAAAATGATCAAACTGTTACAACTGCTTAAGAAGGATTTAGTCGCATGCAATTTTTTATTGAAAGTGTCCTTAAAGAGCAGAATATATTATTTTTAAATTCTTGGCAGGTGGCGTCTCATTTCGGAAACGTTTGGTAGAAAAAGTTACTCTCTTCTGGATTCTGGACGCAATATTTAAATAACCATACGAAATTTGAAAATTCTTTTCTAAATTTGAAGAAGATGAATACGATAAAATACTCTTGACGAGATTTTGTCGTTTTAATAAATGGATAAAAATTTACAGTGACCTAATTTTGCCATATTTAATGAGGAATTATTAAAAAAAAAAGTAAATAAGAAATCTCGACGAGAGATGCGCGCTCGTTTTAACGTTTAAACAGTAAATTTAAATAAAAAATGGCAATGATGGTAAACTTTTGTATACCAATTGAAAACAATTGCACATATTATTTATATTTTTGTGTTTTGCTTGTTCTTCGATGCTTAATTTACGTAATTTACAGTCGAATCGTCCTGCCAAAATATCTTCCTTATTTTTTAATATTTTTAAGTGCAATAAAATTAAATATAATCATAAAAATGTTGTCTGAAAAATAGGTGGATTATTTTATTTTTTAATTTATTTTAAAGGAAATATTTGGCTGAAAAGTAGCAAAATACAACTAAATTTAAATATTTGTCTCAGCTATGTTTTTTAGATTTGATTCCATTTTATTGAATTTAAAAATATTAAGAAATAAAGAAGATATCTTGGTAGAGTGGTTTAAAAAATATACCCCTAAAATGGCGTCAAATTTAAAGCAAAAACCAAGTTAAACCGACAAACATAAATAATATTCGTAATAGTTTTCAATGAATGTTTAAAAATTTGCTAATCGGTGCTATGACCGTTAAAGAATAAAAAATAGCACAAAAAACACAGCTCTTTTAAAAAGTGCAAATAAAATATACTAATGCTATTTAAAGAACAATAGCTGATTGCTCCAGCAACAAACCAGAGGAAGATATACAGAAACTAAAAATGCCAAAATATGTACTGAAAATAACTGAAAAACTTTACTGTTTAACTTTTTTATATAAGTCTTCAAATTAAAAAGTTACACCCTTTATAGTAACTTTTGTAGTAGAAACCAATAAAAACCTGGCGTAATATAAACATTTTACTTATTACCGAATACCAAATTTGGGATAGGAATAATGTGTTACGTACTGTTAGGCCCAGTTGCTTAGTTGAAGTTTAGCTTGAAGCTTCCGTTTTAGACGAGCACATTTTTGTTCCCAAATTTTGAACAAGATTTGATACAAAATTTTTGTGATTGTGAAAATTAGCAATTTCCAACCCAAATAATGAAATTATAATATAATAGAAAAATAGAACATAGTTTACTTTCATTATAATTTATGATATAAAATTTGGTTGAAAATTGTTAATTTACACGACCACAAATATTTTGTGTCAAATCTTGTACAAGATTTGGTACAAAAATGTGCTAATCTAAAATAATGATCTTTATAGCCTGAAATGTGCTGTAAGTTTAATAATATTCTGCGATTTTCATAAAAATTTTCAATAAAAATGACTACATACTAATATTTTAAAAACAACTGTCGGATAATTTTAAATCTCCAAAATTTTGAAGGTATATCTTCTCTACTAAAAAATCAATAACAAAATCTTTGATTTGGTTAATAAATTTCTACAGAGTGAGCAGATTGTGGTCAATTCAAATTTACCGCCTAAAAATCTAGGGAATTTGTTTGCTTCAAGTTCATAGTAACACAAAATCATGTCAAAATGAAACTAGACTTCACAAAGGCAGAGGCGTAGGTGTAATTTTTACCGTTGTGTCAAAACTTCAGATTTTAGAATTTCGTTATTGTGCCTTCTATTTCATAAACATCAGTTTTTATTAAAATTAATTTGCGCAAATGTTTGTTTTGTGTTAGCATCTGCTTCGAAAATGAAAAAAAACATTTTTAATATTTGACATTTGCTGTGAAATTAGAGATTTTGGAAAAAATTTTTGCTACGCCATTGGATAGGTGCGTGAAGTTAGCGACAGACTTAAAGCACTAACGTTTTTTTTTTAATACATTCGTTAGTGCATCGTTAGTGCTCTTTAGTGCAACAATTAGTAAAATTAGCGGCTAAGTATTAAGCGAGTAAATGTTTATTTAAATTTTGTCGCTAACTTCACGCTCAGCGACAATTTTTTTTATTTACCACTTTTTTAAAATTTTCTTTTGTGTTTCATTAGTGCTTCGTTAGTGCTTCTTAGTGCATCAAAAAAACTTAGTATTTTTTGAAAAATAACAAAGTTACAGATCTTTAATTTTTTCGACCTAGCGACAATTTTTTTTTTTATTATTTTTTTCAAATTTTCTTTTGTATTTCCTTAGTGCTTCGTTAGTGCTTGTTAGTGCATCAAAAAAACTTTCTAATTTTGGAAAAATAACAAAGTTACAGACCTTTTATTTTTTTCGACCTAGCGACAATTCTTTTTATTTATTATTTTCTTTCAAATTTTCTTTTGTATTTCCTTAGTGCTTCGTTAGTGCTTGTTAGTGCATCAAAAAAACTTTCTAATTTTACAAAAATACCAAAGTTACAGACCTTTTATTTTTTCGACCTAGCGACATTTTTTTTTATTTATTATTTTTTTTTCAAATTTTCTTTTGTATTTCCTTAGTGCTTCGTTAGTGCTTGTTAGTGCATCAAAGAAACACACTATTTTTGGAAAAATAAGAAAGTTACAGATCTTTTACTTTTTTCGACCTAGCGACAATTTTTTTATTTATTATTTTTTTTTTTTAATTTTCTTTTGTTTTTCATTAGTGCTTCGTAAAATTGTCGCTAGGTTGAAAAAAATAAAAGATCTGTAACATTATTATTTTTCCAAAATTAATAAGTTTTTTTGATGCAATAATAAGCACTAACAAAGCACTAATGAAATACAAAAGAAAATTTGAAAAAAAATAATAAATAAAAAAATTGTAACTTTGTCATTTTTCCAAAAATAGTAAGTTTTTTGATGCACTAACAAGCACTAACGAAGCACTAATGAAATATAAAAGAAAATTTGAAAAAATATAATAAATAAAAAAATGGTCGTTAGGTCGAAAAAAGTAAAAGATCTGTAACTTTCTTATTTTTTCAAAAATAGTAAGTATTTTTGATGCACTAACAAGCACTAACGAAGCAAGAAAATTTATAAAAAAGTGGTAAATAAAAAAAATTGTCGCTGAGCGTAAAGTTAGCGACAAAATTTAAATAAACATTTACTCGCTTAATACTTAGCCGCTAATTTTACTAATTGTTGCACTAAAGAGCACTAACGAATGTATTAAAAAAACGTTAGTGCTTCAAGTCTGTCGCTAACTTCACGCACTTCCATTGGATTACTAGGAGATTTTCATTTTAAGATTTCAGTTGTACCAACCTGTGTATTTGGTTGCCTACATACCAAACCAAAATCATGTTAGCTCACCCTGTATGTTGGGGTTGTATTGAGCATCCTCAAAATTACCCATTTCGTTAATTTTTCTGGATATTTCAAGAAAGTTTAAAATTAAAAAACCGTTTTTCCTCAAATTGCTCTATATTTTTTTATACAATCCTATAAAGATTTTTTAGTTTTTTGTTCCAAAAATCTGTTAATAATCATATGTAATATGACGAGTGGTCAAATTTTAGTCGAATATTTTTCACTGTCATTACCACGAATGTCATTTGGGGTTAAGTTTTAATTCCCCGACTGCGTAGCAGGAAGGGAATTTTTAACCCCAAATGACATGAGTGGTAATGTATGAAAAATATTCGACTTATAATTTGAACAAGAGTGCATATTTAAGGGACTATTTAACGAACATTTTCCACTTTTTTTGTGCAAAATTTGACAACCAACTTCAAACTTTTTGAAATTTGACATTAACGTCATAAAATAATCGCTGATATTTTAGACGTTTTACTTGTCACAAAAAATAATCACTTGTGAGTCAAAATGATTCTTGTTTCAAAAATTACCGGGCCGATCTAGAAGTATAATGGCTCAAAATTTGCAGAGAACTAACAAAATCTGCCATTCAGAGGTATTATCAGAAAAGTAAAAATACCTATGAGTTTTGTTTAAAAATTTTAGAGGTTTTAAATGCATTGTATAATTCAATATTTGCGAAATTTCCAAAGATCTTCACCATTACACCAAGATTTACATGTGGGATTTAAAAATAGCGTAACATAATTGAATAATTTAAACAAAACAATTTTATTTAATTACCTAATTACACATAATTTATTTTTACCAAATATCACATTCATATTTAAACGTCAAATATGATAAAATAAATGACAAGTAATCAAACAGGCATTTGACAGATACCAAAGTTGTATCGAATTTATCTTGTGAATAGTTTATTCATAAATTTCAACAATATTAAACTGATGTAAGTATTATAATCCTCATTATTTATTTTTAGTGGTGAAGTAATTTCGCTTTCAAAAATAATTCTCTACCCAATTTGTTTGATTCAATGGTACACCCACATTTTACCTTAGGAAAGTCATGCAAACAAACATAAATATGTATAATTGCCTTAATAAAACGCATTAAAAACAATAATAAACAATAAGGATTTATTTATAGGTAATATGATGTAACGAAAACAATGTGACCTAACTGCGTTTTTGCAATAACTAAATCTTCCTATTTTTTTATTTATTTAATTTTGTTTACATAAAATGATCGATTATTTAATATTATAAGACGAATATTGGGTTATTTAAGAGGATATGGAGTCTACAAAATTATATGCATTTTCCCCTGTTTTTATATTTCAAACTACGCGAATATTTATTGAGCTATACCGGGTGGAAATGAAAACCGGGTCATCTCGATAACTTTTTTATTTATGAATAGAAAAATTTGAAATTTGGCCATGTTCTATGGTTCAAAAAAACAAATTTTATGTGCATTTTTTATTTTCGAAATCACTTCCGGTTTCACCGGAAACACCATGAACTTTGTTTTTTTAAATGTAACATCCCATATTTTTCAGTATCAGATAGATAGATAGCAGCTAGTATCTTTATTACAGGCACATGCAAAATAATACCCCTACATATGGGGTACCAAAATAATCGTTATAAAATCCTCTTTTTAAAAAGTCGAATGACCCGGCATCATTGCATTTAAAAAAAGTGAGATATTTGATAAAATCTTCATTAACTAAGTTTAAAAATTAATAGTTCAAAAACCACTTAAATTTTTTTTCAAATTACAATTTTATTTAGGTATTTGAATTATTTAGAATTAGTTTTGGTACTTTTCACCGACTTCGAAAACCTTTTTTTTTGAATAAAAATATGGGATGTTACATTTAAAAAAACAAAGTTCATGGAGTTTCCGGTGAAACCGGAAGTGATTTCGAAAATAAAAAATGCACATAAAATTTGTTTTTTTGAACCATAGAACATAGCCAAATTTCAAATTTTTTTATTCATAAATAAAAAAGTTATAGAGGTGACCCGGTTTTCATTTCCACCCGGTATACAAAATAAGAGTATCATATGAAAGTGGAACCTCTGCTTAAGACATGTGTGTGGCAGTTTTTTTAATATATTATATCCAAAATGGCCAAAAAAAAATCATTAAAAATACGTAAAATTTGGCCTATTTTAAACTTATTTTTTGGACTTAATAATTTAATTTTTCAAAAATTCGTCGTATAGAAGTCTAGCCATGAATGTCATTTAAACTATGCAATTATAAAACTTAATGTTATTTACAGAATATGGTTGTAGTTTGAAATAATTGCAAGGCATATTTCGTAAATTTTAACTGTAAAAGCAGCAAATACCTTCGTAGTCTAGATGATACAAATTTTAAAATATAACAGAAATGAAGATTTTTATTGGTTCTTTCAGCCTAATTATGTGGGATGTACTTTGGGTCAAAATTTTCCCCCCAAATTCAAGAAGAAGCTCAAAATATACGTTTACTATCGGAGCGCGGTTCTACTTAGACTCCCAATCCTCTTAAGAAATTTAACACAATATCACAAAAAAATAATCATTTTTTAAACAAAAAAACGCAATTTTTTTTTAGGATCAAGTAACTTATGGAAGAAATAAGTGTAAGTTTTATTTTTTAATTTAAAATCAAGTTACTTCGACTATTTTTTCTATTTTGGTATGATTTTCCTTATACTTAGAGCTTAGAGTAACCCTTTCCTATCCAGCCATAGGAATGCAGTTTACTACAAGCTTTAGTTACATATCATATTTTATATTTCTTACCCAAATTAAAAAAGTTTAAATATTGCAATTTTCGATTTTAATCAAAAACGTACGTATTGGAACTTTACTTAATTCTAATTTACGCAAGTTTTACGTACTTTCATTATAATTTAAAGCAATATTTTAAAGCTAAATATGCAGTTTACATTGCAACCAAACCTGTCATCTTTGAAATTAAATGCATGTAGGTCAAAGCAATTTGCCTCAATAATTGCTAACTTAAAATATATTTTATCATCTTTTTCAGTTGCCACTTATTTACCTAATTAAAGCAGTAAATGTGATAAAAAATGTAATGCACCGAAGCATTTAAATCACGCATATTAAACATGAAAACAACAAGAGTTATTTATTAAAAATTTCTTGCTATGAAAAAAGTGTGAAAAATTTTCTAATTGTTTTATTAATTCTGGAATTTTATTAATTGTTTTGTTGCGTGATGGTATTTATAATTTCTTAAGCGATTTAATTATAATTGGATGTCGTTAATGGCTTTGTTTAATTTTTGTTCAATGAGTTTTTTTTTTATTTTAGATTGCTTGTAAGGAGCAATGTCATTTAACTCACGAAACAATGTGGCACGAAGCAGGAACAGCTGGGGCCCTATGTCGGCACCTTCAGGCTTCCACCGGTTGGAAGCCGACGAAGAATTTGCCGAAGAATATACCGAAAGAATGATGTCAGCTCAACTACGACAGTTGGACCCGCTGAAGGAAGATCTTGCTGAATGGTTAAATAAAACTCTAGGTAAGTGCATTCATTTCACTTTTCATGCTCAACAAATATTTACGTCGCAGCTCAATAAACGCATTTTACGAGCAAATATTTTAATAGGCTATTTCCTACATTTCTTTAATTCTCTTCGTATCCGCTAGGAAATTTCTTATTAAGTAATATACACGTAGAAAGAAATAAAATGACACTACACTAAACTGTAAGAATTTTAAATTCACCTTCAAATTTAGTTTTGTCAGAACTTCCAATGAAGATATAATACATGACCAATTGGGGTTTTCTTATAACCAACGTATCCACGAATTCTGGATTCGTTGCCTCGATTTTAAGTATCCTAAAAGGAAGAAGGAGCATTACAAAGGACATCTTATTTCTCCAATCAATTGCCCTGAAGTTCAAAAAATTTTTTGAAGGAATTAATTTTTCTTCTAACTACTCTAGTTAGAAATCCTAGTTTATAGCAACAAATCTATTAGTTTTTAAATATTCACAAAGGAAAGATCTGGATATGAGGACGGTCATTAGAAAGGTCGTCTAGGTACAGTCCCTTGCCCAGAAGTCTTCGTGACCAAATTATGCGTTCCAACTTATTGGAAATTCTGATGCTCAACATTTTCATCCATATTACTATAAAAACCTAGCTGTAAGATGGTGTTCTAAATTATTTCATTTATATTCTTAGTCACTAATACCTAATTTTCATGCTTCTCCATAAAATATTTTACCTTATGGTGTAATTCTGAACAAAAAATGTTAGCCGTAACAGCGATGTTAAATTTGACAGTCACCCCGATGTCAAAAAAACGCTATTCTGTAAACTTTAGTGTAACTTAACGACAATATAAAATAACATTTTCGGTATTAAAATGCATTGTACATTTATATAATGTATTATTTTGATCAATTATACATTAATGTATTATTATTACTTTGCTGCATGTTATTTTAACACCGAAAATTTTATTGTAAATAACCGGTAAGTTGCAGTAAAGTTTACAAAATTGCGTTTTTTTTGACATCAGGGTGACTGTCAAATTTAACATCGCTATTACGGCTAACATTTTTGTTCAGAATCACCCCATTAGAATGGTTATCTGGAAATTAATGAATGCAGTGGTTTTCTTAATTGGGCACCCTTTAATGAATTAGTTAATTTTAAATATTTATAATTAAATAATAACAAATAATGTAGTTATAAATAATTTATGGCCAATTATTAAATTACATAGCTAGTTTAATTTAAATAGTTGTCGCATTCGTGCATTCGTTACTGTCAGGGATTGCAAGCACGAAATATCAATCAGTCAATTTCCGTGTTTAGAGGAAAATTGGCTCATAAATTCGCCTGCTTTTCAATCTCGGAGGACGATATTTACGGTTATTAAAGATCAATATGAAATTTAGGCCGCGGTGCCTGGTACTTGATAAAAATACATAAAACCACCGTAACATGCTTGTGTAATCTTCATCATCATTTTTTTTTGTAAACAAAATGCATGTTCGAGATTTGTTTTGATATGATTTATTTCAAGGTTAGCCTATGTTTAGTCTAAATTTTGGTTTTCCAGAAAATCGTTTACGAAATTAATTTATTGAAATGATTTACTTCATAAAACAATACTCTTTTTTGGAATAAAAGACTATAATAATGGGGTTTCTGTTAATTTTTATACGAGTAGAACGTAGAATCATCAAGCTTCTCCGAATTCGCAAATTAATGAAAAACGTTATTGGTAAATTCAAGAGCTTCGGCGCAATTTAGGGACACACTGTACATACATATAGATGATTTAAATGAAATATTTTTTTTTTCAAATTAAAATCTAATTTTATGCCATAATTTCAAATTATCGGTAATAGGTGATATCCAAAATTTTAATATAAGATTTTAATACCGTGTGATTGGACTAAGATTTAATATTTACATTCCTTAGGCCCGGTTGCACAGTTCAAGCTTAAGCTTCAAGTGACACTTAAACTAAACCGGATTGCTTTTCGAATAATGGAAATTTTAGTTATTTTGAAAACTAAAAAAGTTAAATTTAGCCTTCTTCATATCCCTATATGTTGAGCCTTGAAAATCCAGGACTTCAATTATGTGAGCCTGTAATAAGTCATTTTTCCGTTAGTTGAGTCTAAGGTCATGTTCGTAACACTTCGTACATTTGAGACCTAGCTATCGATTATGCATTTTAGTACCTAGGCAAAAAAGTAGGTACTTTTTCGCCGCCCAAGAAAATTGTTATAAGTAACCTTTCATAAATTTTAGTTTGTTTTATTTTTATTCGAAGTAAAATAACCTTTCTAATGTTCTTGTAAGTTAATATTTTATGTATAGTTAAGTGTGTTAATTTAATTAATTTTTAGCTTTTTAAAATATTGATGTTCCTCTGAAGATGCAACTATGTTTGCGAAATGCATAAGGACAGATTGATATTTTGGGGATTTCAACATTACGATGTCAATGGCGAGTCTGGCCTTTATCCATTCAACATTTAAGTAAAATAACCTTTCCTCCTAATAAAAGCATGTACTATTTTATACCATTACATGATATCCAAAATTTTAATATTAGATCTTAATACCGTGCTTGGACGAAGGAGTAAACTTTTAAGTACGTTTATTTTTTATTTTTTTATTGAAACTCCTTCTAAAATTTCTATAAAAGAAAATTATTTTATATCCAAAGTTTTCCGTTTTTTTTAAATAAATTTTTGGATTTCTCGTTGAGTGCCTAAACAGTGTCTAGATTAGAAATGGCCAACTTGATTAATTTACGCTGAATTGATTGATTTTCGAATAAGCAAATAAAAACGAACAGTGGCGCGTTATACATTTATGAAACCTTAGGCAATTTTGAATTTTCAGGCACCAAAATATAGCATAAAGGGACGGTGAATTTTGCTCGCTATAACCTTGAAAAGTTTTTCCCTGCTATTATTCTAATTCGAAATATACAGGGTGTTTCATACCAAGAGTCGGAAACAAAAATATGTACATACAGTGCGGACATAAAGTAAAGTAAAGATTTTATCAAATATCTATTTTTTTTTAAATGCAATGATCGACTTTTTAAAAAGAGGATTTTATAACGATTATTTTGGTACCCCATATGTAGGGGTATTATTTTGCATGTGCCTGTAATAAAGATACTTAATAGCTAGTATTTTCCAACTTAAGAAATAAATAATTAATATGGGGTACCAAAATAATCTTTATAAAATCCTCTTTTTAGAAAGTCGAATGACCCGGCATCATTGCATTTAAAAAAAGTGAGATATTTGATAAAATTTTCATTAACTAAGTTTAAAAATTAATAGTTCAAAAACCACTTAAATTTTTTTTCAAATTACAATTTTATTTAGGTATTTGAATTATTTAGAATTAGTTTTGATACTTTTCACCGACTTCGAAAACCTTTTTTTTTTTTTGAAAAAAATTTTTTTTACAAAAAATATAAAAACTAATATCTCAAAAATACTTCTTTTTTAAAAGTATTTTAAGCCATGAATAAAAATATGGGATGTTACATTTAAAAAACAAAGTTCATGGTGTTTCCGGTGAAACCGGAAGTGATTTCGAAAATAAAAAATGCACATAAAAATTTTTTTTTGAACCATAGAACATAGCCTAATTTCAAATTTTTCTATTCATAAATGAAAAAGTTATAGAGGTGACCCGGTTTTCATTTCCACCCGGTATACCTATATTATAAATTGACCTGTCAGTAGAAAAATCCTTTCAGCGAATTGAGATTACCGAATAGTTTAATTTACTGTTCACTTTTACGTTTAAATAACTCCCTAGATTACTAGTGAACACTTTACTGGAAGGTGAATAAACCGCCCCTAAATGGAAGCGGGTGCAGTCGAATCCCAGGTGTGGCAGTATAAATTTTATTAATGGAAAACCCCATTAAAGGCAATTAACGAAATTTGGCGAAAAAATATTTACTCGGTATAACCGTGAAAAGGGTCGTAATAGCCATGAATTGAAATTCATTGGAACCACATCCGGATTTCCTCGTTACATCCGTGCTCGTTATAACAAAGTTCGACTGTATTAAAAAATTGTGGAAAACAATGCTATTTTTTAAATTTATTTGGAGGCCCTTCCCTTATTTGGACCTTATGCAATTTCCTATTTTTCCTATATGGTAACGCGCTACTGAAAACGAAAATGGCAATTTTCAGATTGTTGCCATATTTTGATAAATAGTAATGCTATGTCAGGCAAAGCAAGATACCGGTCGATTTTTAAGAAAAACGACTAAAAAAATTCCACCTTTATCTTCATTAAAAATTTTAGCCTGCTACTGTTAATACTTTTAGAGCAAATAAACGAAATTCCAGAAAAAATGAAATCTATCGAAAATTATAAAAAAATATATTTTTGAATTTTGGGAAAACTACATCTCAAATGAAAGATCATTAAAAACTGATTAAAATTAACCTTGGTTTATTATTTTTTCACCAGCATCCTGAAAAGTACTTCAATTTTGGAAATCTCACGCCTTTTAAATTTTATTAACCCCCTTTAGCCTGCAGCTATTTAAAAGTTTTGTGGTTTATTTTCAAGCCCATTCAGGGCCGCATTACCCACTAGGCAAAGTAGGTACTTGCTTAGGGCCCAAAAAATTTGTCTGCCCGAATTCGTAGCTCAAATAAAATTAAAAACTTAAAAATTCTTTAAATGTTGCTAATACATATACCTTTTCCTATTTTATGGTGGAATTCTGTGCAAAACCGTAAGTTCTTATAGAAAATATCTGTATATTTTCACAAATTAAATTAATTTAATTTTTTCAAATATCCCACAAAAATAAAAATTTTAAAATAAAACCTATTCATATTCGACATTCAGCAACAAATTATTTTCATGGCCTAATATAGAAACAGTGATATTAATTGCTATCCCAAATCATCGTCAAATCGTTTACTTGTAATATAGAAACCTTTGTTTTTGGGAACTTTTAGAATTTAGAAAAAAAAATTCTTGTTGAGAAAATAGTCAATTTGTAGAATTTTGTATAATTTCTAAAGAAACATTTTTCAATTGTAATAGATTTTCAAATATTTTTTTAAAATTTTTGAGTAATAATTATTCTTTAAGTTTTATATTTATTACGGACGAAAAAAAAAACTAATGACCTTGAAAATACCAAAAAGTCTCTGCAGATACAGAAAAGTGTTAAGGAAAAGAGACACAAAAGAAATCTGTAATTGAAAACAAAATTATAGATTGAAATCATAATTTAGGGGCCAAAAGTCTTAATTTGGCCCTGAGTCTATTTGGTCCTCTCAAATAAGGAAAAAGATTCGTACCGAAATCTTCATTCGTTTCGAAGCTATGGGCCGTAATTTCACTTTTGGGGAGAAATTTTAACTGATAAATTTAAACAAACAAATCAATATTCCTTCAAAACTTAAACTTTGCAGAAGAAGCTTTTCGATCCGACATCCGACCCCTGTAATTTTGCTTCAATAAAACATCATAAAATATTTTTATTTCCTGTATTTACAATTTTACTTTATTCATAAATCATAATTTATTTTTTCAGAAACACGCGAAATTTTGTTTGCATTAATGTTTAACCTAAGGAAATATATAATAAATAAGTTATTTGATGGATTACAACTTTTTTATTCGTGTTTAGTTATACCTAATATTGATTTCTGTTTAGCAAATTGAGATGTGGGTTAATCGTGTTAAAATATTAAGGTTTTTTAACAAGCCAAGCATCCCGTAACACTTGAAGACAAGTAATTAATAATCAAAGTCTAAAAGGAATTATGTATGTACATTAGAGAAGCTTCAAATGTCATACACCTGCATATATGGACTTTTTTGTACTAGGGTTTTAAGCTTATTATTTACGATTTACGTTTAAAATTTAAATGCCATCTCCATTTTCAGGTACTTTCAGTTTTACTTTAGTAATATTTTTTTACAACAACCATATCCAACGGTTGGTTTTCAAAATATCATGCTATTTTATAAGTAGTCTGAACCACTATTTATATCATTAAAGAAATATTAAAACATAATTACTACATTATTTCTGAATTTTTTTTCAAATTTATTCGCTTTTAAAATGTTTGCCTTTTAAAGGTGAAATAACCACTTCACCAATTTCCGCATTTCACTTACTTAGACTCCAGAAACTTTTCAGTATTTTAATGTTCCCAAAATTTTTTCAAACATTTATTGATCTTAAAGATTGTAGTTTGAAATATTACCTATTTTTTTATTAAGATGTTTCATGTTAGCACAAAATTTATTTGAGTTTAAAACTTCACAAGTTAGGATATAACGATTTTTGTAATGATGGAAACTATGATAAAACTAAAAACTTTTACTCCAATTTTCAGTTTAATAAAACTAATTTGTAACCATTTATAATCGTACAAAATATACTACATTCATTTGGTATAATACTTAAGATACAGACTTTTTCCTTGGAAGGTAAAATCTTTCAATCTTTCAATCATCAATATTTTATTAACTTGTCAACAATTGAAAAGCAAAAGTGTATCCATAAAAGGGATGAGCCTCAACCTCATACAGCAATCTTGTGATTTGTGCCGAACACGTGTGTCTTCAGTGGAATCAAGCTGTCACTTTTGACAGAGACCACATAAACCCACAGATAAATTATCGTCCAAAATGATATGTTTCAAGCAATTTTAAAGACATTCAAGTTAACGTTCGTCCCATTTACTCCTTAAAAACTTTCTTAACTTAACAAATTCATTGCAAAAATTCGAGTACATGAAAAGTGACCATCACGACTTCATAAATATAATCGAGTGTTTAATTTAACACGTCTTTTGTAGTTGTAGATTTAGATTCGTTTCCTCACGATTGTAGATCGCGTGATGCAGATAACCCTAAATATCCGCACTTATGTGACATAACCCGGTAAGGTGTGGTCATGTTAAACTGGCGATATAAAATGAGGTTTATAATAATTGATTGTTGAACATATAAATTTTAAGTTAAGTACATAAAGAGGTTTTTAATTACGCAAGTATTGGCTATTGTTTTGTGAAGTGAACTTAGGAAAATCGTATTGACATTTAAAGAACAATTTGTCAATAGTAAATCAATACCTTTGATAAATGTTTATGACCCCGATGAAAAAAAAAGTGCATACATAGATTTATTTTTGCTCTCATTGATTGAAATTTGTAATTTGCATTTAATTGCCTCCTAAAGAGCTTATTGCAAAATTTGTGATCCATGTCCACATTGATAAAGAGTAGTAGAAACTACTGATTTAAGTGGAAATATATGGTTATAAACTTTAATTAAGGAAAATATGCAAGAAAAACTGCTAATTATATTAAAATGTTATTTGCGTGGCAGTTTTATTACACCATTAAATGAAACAAAAGAAAATGTTTATTTTATTAATACATACTTACATATCAAATAAACGTAGTTAATTTATGTAGATCGTAAATAATTATTTTTTCTTTCAAAGTGTTGACTAAAACCAGTAAAATTTATAACAAGCAGGTTGACCGTGGCGCATTTTACACAAAAAATTAAGATTGACGCTTCAAAAACTATAACTTTTAATTAAGTGGTTATGATGTAAATATTAATTACAGAAATTATAGGTGAATTATCTTAATCGCAGAGTATTAAATTCCGTTAAAATATTTGAGTGATTTCATATTGTGTTATTGCAAGACAAAGAACTCAAAAGTTGTTTTTTCATTGTTATACTCAAATTACAGAATACAGGGTTCCAGTAGGCCATCATTTTTTTTTCTTAAAATTATCTCATGTTCATTGAAGTTATTTTGAAAACTTCGGCGTTGGGGAATTTGCTAAATTCACAAAAAATAGCTGTTTTTCAATTTTGATTGTCTTTTATATTTAAAAGTATTAAAATTGGTTCTTTTCCAATCATGAGTAGGTAATACGTCTAATTACAATAAAATAATAGTTATTTTCAGCAACGTTTCGACACCCTTCGTGTCCTTTTCAGGCTTCAATAAAGAAAAATTAGGTTGCATTTTTTGTGATTTGATCAAAATTTACCTCCTTATTCTTAAAACGTTCCACATGATGTCGCATACCACGTTCATAATTCTATCCTTGTCAGATTTATGAAAAATAAGAGCCTGTCCTTGTAGTGTGGTATGCGATATCGTGTCGAGTGGTTCAGTTACATAAAGCTCAGTTACAGTTTTGCCAAATTGATCATAAATAACAACTTCGGTAGGGTGTTCTGGGAGGTTATGCTTATCTCCATTTGTCACACTAATGAGGTGATTCTGAACAAAAATGTTAGCCGTAACAGCGATGTTAAATTTGACAGTCACCCTGATGTCAAGAAAAACGCAATTTTGTAAACTTTACTGCAACTTAACGGTTATTTAAAATAAAATTTTCGGTGTTAAAATAACATACAGCAAACTAATAATAATACATTAATGTATAATTAATCAAAATAATACATTATATAAATGTACAATGCATTTTAATACCGAAAATTTTATTTTATATTGTCGTTAAGTTACACTAAAGTTTACAGAATAGCGTTTTTTGACATCGGAGTGACTGTCAAATTTAACATCCCTGTTACGGCTAACATTTTTTGTTCAGAATTACCCCATAAATTAAACATTTAAATTTCACCAAGATTTTTAATAGAAAACTTCAATTTTATAGGAACATTTTAAAAGCTATTTTTTATGTATCTGCTGGTGTTAAAATTTTATTCCAGTTTTCATTATACCATATAATATCTACTTTTTATCGATTTTTCTAATTCTGAATTGCAAGGTGATCATTGAAAAATTGACCATCTTTTAAGAAATGTGATTGAGTACACTCAGGGCTTTTAGGAAAGGTAATGAAAAATACTACCTATCCTTATTTCTTAAGAAATTAACAAACTAAAAAAATAAAATAAAAATTAAAAGCCATATTTATCAAAAAAGTTTGCCAGAAATCAGGTTTATAATGAAAGTTTTTTCAGGAGAAAAAAAGCAAATGTGTTTTTTTATTTATGTTCGAGAACAGAATTTAGAGTTTATGAGTGGGCCAGCATATTTTTTTTCTCATGTTTATTGAAGATATTTTGAAAACTTTTGTGTTTCAAATTTCAAATTTTTTGATCCCAATACAATTTCAATAAGAAAGTGGAATTTTGCTGGAACTTTTTAAAAGCCAATTTTTCTGTATCTACTGTTGTGTACATTTTAATTATTTTTTCGTTATATCTAATATTTTCATATCACTGTTAATCAATTTTTTCTCGATTTTACTGATTTTGAATTGCAAAGCGAAGATAGAAAATTAGAAATTCAAAAAAAGTCTTTCAGTTCGTTCGTGCTCCTCGGAGAAGAAATAGTGCCAGAAATCCGGTTTATAATGAAAGTTTTTATGAGTAGAAAATACACAAAACTTGTTTTTTTTTTATATTTGTGTTCTAATTATAGGATTTAAAATAATATAAGGGCCTGCATATATTTTTTTTCAAAAATTATTTATTCCATGTTCATGGGAAATAGTACTACAAAAAAGTAGATTTTTTATTCGAAATTTTATTATAATTTTGAAAAACAAATGTTTTTATATTTTAAATAAATTAACAATTTAATTTTCACCCCATGATTTTTAATAGAAAAGTGGAATTTTGCTGAAACATTTTGAAAGCTGGTTTTTCTGTGTTTACTGGTGTGAAAATTTCAATTGTTTTTTTTCGTTATACGTACCTAATATTTTCATTTCACTAACAAAACATAATAACAATGAATACAAGCAACTTTTTTTTCGATTTTACTCATTCTGAGGAGAAATAAAAATGTCTATCCTTATTTCTTAAAAAAATAATAAGAAAAACTAAAAGACATTTATGCCAGAAATCATGGTTTATAATGAAAATTTTTTGAGGAGAAAAAAAATTATTCCGAAGTTGTCACAAAATATCTTATTTTTACGAAAATAAACCCAAAATACAAAACGTTCTGCAACTCAATAAAAAAATTTAAAACATGTTTTATTTGTTGTATTTTCATAAAATCAAATAAATAAGACCGTTTTGAAATGTTTCCATCAATTTATTCCGAAGTTATTACAAAAAAACATTATTTTTACGAAAAAAAAATCGTTTTTTTAAATAACACAAAACGTGATGTAACTTTTTTATTACTTGATCAAAAAATTTAAAACATGTTTTATTTGTGGTATTTTCATGACCTCTATTAAAGAAGACCGTTTTAAAAATTTTGTATCGATTAATTCCGAAGTTATTACGAAAAATACCCCAAAACTTGCTGTAACTTTTTTATTACTCGATTAAAAAATTTGAAAGCTGTTTTATTTGTTGTATTTTATGAAATCTAATAAATAAGAGCGTTCTGAAATTTTTCTATCGATTCATTCCGAAGTTACAAAACCTGTTTTATTTTTGTTGAATTTTATATGAAATCTATTAATTTATGAGTGGGACAACATATTTTTTTTCTTAAAATTATCTCATGTTCATTGGAGATAAACGGGGTTTGGAAATTTTCTAAAATCATAAAAAAGTAGATATTTTATCAATTTTCAAAAAGAAATAGTTTTTATATTTCAAATAAATGAAAAATTTAAATGAATGATATACTTTTTTTTTCTTGTTATTTTCAGAGACCGGTTTCGGCCTTAATGGACGTCTTCAGTGTGTATTTCTTATTAGAAACTTAGACTTGTCGAAAAAATTATGTTTTTTGTTAATTACTCACTTAATTGACCCGGACAAGCAAAGTGACCAATATCATCGTCATCTACATGAAAAATGCTATCCATAGACATATTTGTCTTTGTAGGTTAATATTTAAAAATTTGAAAATACGTGGTAGGGGTTTGATTGGGGTGCTATAAAACAGTTAATCGGGACGGACAAGCAAAGTGGGTACCACCACTCTGTAGGGATTTAATTGTGCTTTAATTTGGTGCATTCGTTTCTTTTGTGAATTGATAAGGAAGGAAGTTATTTAGAAAAAAACCTCTTATGGAGAAAGACATGTAAAATACTTATTGCTGGAAAACTTATTGCTAACATCACGCCGGTAAAATTAATCCTTTAAATCTATTCCTCCAAAAATGAATAGATCTGTTACTCCAAACCCTAAAGTAAAAGTGAACCTTATACCTTAGTAATAAGGTATATGGTTAATTTATACCTGCTTAAACCTGGAGAGGAAAATATCCAAGGGATTAGGGTAGTTATAATATATTTACAACTGGGATTGTAAATTCGGAGGAATCGTCAAGCAGCTCTTCAAAAGTATAAGTAGAATTTTGCTGCAACATTTTAAAATTTATTTTTCTGTATTGGTGTGAAAATATCATATCACTGAAATTAAGCAAATTTTTGGAATTTACTGGTTTACTTGCATTGAAAAGTTGACCTTCTTTTATGAAATGTCAAAATGGTCTTTTGGTACATTGGAGGCTCCTCGGAGAACCAAATTTAACAAAATGTATGCCAGAAATCTGGTTTAGAATGAAAGGTTTTTTGAAGATCCTCGAAGAATTTTTCCATCATTTTTTGGATACCCACATTTTTTTACTTTTAACGTATATTTTCTAAACCAATGCTTGTTTTTATTCCTTAAAGTAAAATAAATTTTGTTTATTATCGACATTAAATTCGTATTATTCAACAAAATATTACCGAAATAATTTCACACTGTCATCACACATTCCTTAAATTATGTGTTGAAAAAATGAAAGTAAAACAAGTAGTTTAATATAAGACACGTCAAAGCGGAATTATACACTAATAGACGAGTAAATTACTGTAATGTGGCTCAAATAGAGACAGTGTACTCTTCTCGCCTATGGTAATTATGTAATAGCTTCCGGTAATAATAAAAGGGGCGACGATAAATTATAGGGTTATAAAATTACCTCCTTAGACCATTTCGCAATTAATTTATAATTGTTTAAAATACTCCAATTATCATGGCTAATTTAATTATTGTTTTTAAATAAACGAGAAACCATCAAAAATAATTTTATGAAATTAGATTTTGCAGACTTATAATTTAATTGTCCTAAAGATAAAAAGTAAATTCAACATGTTCTTTAATCATTTATAAATTACCACTTTTTGAACTCCTCCCATTCGATCCAATAAATTTTCATAAAATACCTACGAAGAACACCTAGTATCAGGCTATTTGGGATTAAAAAATGATTGATTACCTACTCTAAAAATTCGTATAACCTTTACCTTAAATTTAAGAAAAATATCTAGTTTAATAAATCACTTTTATAATTCCTCATTAGATGACTATCACCAATTTCAGTAAAATGATATATTACAGATAATATTTGAAGACATTTCTAGTAATTGGAGCGCTCCCAGTTATTGTTTCTATAAAATTAGTTCTTTGGTACTTCAAAATGAAATAAACTAGCACTGGAGAAGTTTCAATCAAATAACAACAATGGAAAAGAAAGAAAGCAGGAAACGATCAAAGCCCAACCCTTAAAATTAGCAATTAATTGAAGTGTATCGTTTAGGATATGATTCATATTTGAAGGAAATGCTTTATCAAGGCTAAGGTTAATACACGAAAAACATTTTAGTTTTTTCATTATTTTTTATCTAATATTGATATATCAATAAATGATAAGGTGGTTTTGTAATAATTGTATCAATTTTCCCAATTAAAAAGGTGTCGAACAGTTATTGTTTTACACCACCATCTGCTGCAACATTTAATCAACTTATAGTATTCAATTACTCGCTAGATTATATGTTCACATATTACTGTACAAACACTTTTTGTTTAGCTTAGTTTGTAATAAATCATACTTTATCTAATAAATTTATTTATAAACAAACGAGTTTTGTGGTTTCGTGCCGCAACGCATGTGTTTTATGTAAAGTGTGACACTTTTGGAAATCAACCGCTACACAATAGTTAAATCGTTAAGATTTAGAACGAGTTTAGCTGATTTTGTATTATCTGGACTGGTATTAAGCTTTACAGATATAGGTGAACTATAATTATTCAATTGCGGTTTTCTTCGTGTTGTAAATAAAGCACCGCTTGTCATGCTTAGTAAAGTAAAACGTGCGCTCATTTTGTATTCCATAAGTTACAAGCCTTTGTTGTTCTACCTACCAAAAGTGTTAAATTTAGGATTAAAAATATTTAATATAATGGTGAAAGGTACATGGTTTGTTTGGATATAAATCAGTTTTATCATTTTTTTTGGTTTACACAAAATGATTAATCATCACTTATTTCAAAAAAAGTGTGTTATGAAAATTTTGCTCATTCCAACTTTGGGAACGACGTTGGCCAGCTCGGTTTCCGTATCTGTAAGACATTATTTTATACACTATAGAGTGAAAGATGGACAAAAGTCGCTTTGATTAATTGTTTTTGAAAAAAAGCAATTATAATTGATCCTAAAAAATAAATATTTCATACAAGCTGTTCCTAGTTTAGACGTGATTTTTTTTGAAAAAAGGTCGCCGTCAATGGATTTAGAATTCTGGAGCCGTGTACACGCAGGAATAACTGTTATCTGTGTGCATAACCAGCAGCATAACAATGTATGATCGATTTTGCATTTTTTTCACATTTTGGTTTTTAAGAATTTTCAATGAATTGTTTTGTTTTCGCAATGAAACCCCTAATAATAAAGTCAAATTCAGCTTCAGGTGATCTAATAAGTACACAATAAACAAAAACAACACTTTTCTATTCAAGTATTGTTTTGCCAGAATTATTAAAACCGAAATTATTACTTAATTTAATGTCATGTTTTTGAACGTAGTTTCTGAATAAATTAAACTACAAATTTTGAAATTTTTGGAAAAACCTTTCTAGACAAGGTTAAAATAGCACTGTCCCTATTGAAGTCAAATTTTGGGGAAGGCAAAGTTTTGGAATAATCTTGAATAGTTCGTCTTTCAATAAGTAATATTTTATCGTCTGGAAAAGAACTGGGAGTCTTAAGCTACGGATTTTAAGTTACGAAAGTTTCATTCTTCCTAGACAAGGTCAGAATTGCGCATTTGCACTGTAGTCAAGTGCCTATTGCGTCCAATTGTGGGAGGTCAATTTTTGGAAAAATCTTGAATAGTTCGTCTTTCAATAAGTAATATTTTATCGTCTGGAAAAGAACTGGGAGTCTTAAGCTACGGATTTTAAGTTATGAAAGTTTCATTCTTCCTAGACAAGGTCAGAATTGTGCATTTGCACTGTAGTCAAGTGCCTATTGCGTCCAATTCTGGGAGGTCAATTTTGGAAAAATCTTGAATACTTCGTCTTTTAGTTGGAGTAGCCAAATGCACTGTAATCAAGCGTCCATATCTGGAGCCATCGAACTTTCGGAAAAATTTTAGATGCTTCGTCTTAATTAAAAATATTCGATCTTCTGGAAAAAGAACTGGAAGCGTTAAGCTACCAATTTTAAATTTTAAGTCTTGTCTCTTGCAGACACAAGTTAAAAGTAAAGCACTTGGTCAAGTGCCTATATCTGCAGGCATCGAAGTTGCCGGCGAGATGTTAGCGATACGTTTGCCAGCGATGAGTTTTTTATATGTAATTCTCCATAAGAGGTTTTTTGGGAATAACTTCTGTTCTAATTAACTTACATCAAAAATAAATATACCATATTAAAGCTCAATAAAAGACCCATAAGCTGGTACTAACCGCTTTGCTTGTCCGTTTAAAAAAAACATTTTATAGCCCTTCAATCAAAACTAAATCACGAGTTTACACATTTTTAATTATTATCGTACAAAGACAAATGATATGTCAAAATATAGCATTTGACCAGTAGATAACAATACGCTTGTCCGACCCAATTAAGCGAGTAATTAATAATAATAGTGTTTTTTTGAACATTTTTCAACTTTAAACGGGAATTACTCTTTACAGGTAACTTGCATAAAAAAGATATTAACATCATTAGATACAGCATTAAATTCTGATTAAAATGACTTACGACATGTATCTTGTCCGTTAGAAATTAATTAACCAGAAGCCCACGACAACTTTAAAAACGGCGCATTCACCAATTTTGCGGCATAAGTCAATTAAAGATTTTTTCCCCTAATTAACTCACAGCAACAATTGAGATTGCAAAAGACAGCATTCGCGATGTAAAATACGATAGTATAGGCCATCATGCTTGTCCGGCCCAATTGGTCGTGTAATTAGAAAAAATACGTTTTTAATGTAATTTTCAATGTTTAACCGCTAATTCCTTTTGATAGGGAGAATGCATAAAAAAGTTATTAAAACCAGTAAATAGCAAATTTATTTATGATTACGACGATATGTGACATGTAGCTTGTCCGTTAAAAACAAAGCCGCTATGCCCAACTATAACTTTCGGAGCGTTTACACCCACGCAAAAATATAAACAATGATATCTTTTGTTCTAATTAACTCAGCAAAACTTTATTGGTCTCGTAGGACAGGATTTTTATTATAGAATACGATACGATGTCACATATCGCCGTAATCACAAATAAATTTGCTATTTACTGGTTTCAATAACTTTTTTATGCATTCCCCCTGTCAAAAGGAATTAGCGATTAAACCTTGAAAATGTCATTAAAAAAGTATTTTTTGCTAATTACAAGACCAATTAGGCCGGACAAGCACAGCGACCTACACCATCGTATTCTACAATAAAAATGCTGTCCTACGAGAACAATAAAGTTTTGCTGAGTTAATTAGAATAAAAGATATCATTGTTCATATTTTTGCGTGGATGTAAACGCTTCTAAACTTATAGTTGGGAATAGCGGCTTTGTTTGTAACGGACAAACTACATGTCACATATCGTCGTAATCACAAATAAATTTGCTATTTACTGGTTTCAATAACTTTTTTATGCATTCCTCCTGTCAAAAGGAATTAGCGGTTAAACATTGAAAGTCATTTAAAACATATTTTTTGCTAATTTCTCGAGCAATTGAGCCGGATAAGCATGATGACCTGTACTATCGTATTTTACATCGTGAATGCTGTCTTTTGCAATATCAATTGTTGCTCTGAGTTGATTAGAGGAAAAATCTTTAATTGACTTATGCCGCAAATTTGGTGAATGCGCCGTTTTTAAAGTTGTCGTTGGCTTCTGGTTAATTAATTTCTAACGGACAAGGTACATGTCGTATGTCATTTTAATAAAAATTTAATGCTGTATCTAATGATGTTAATATCTTTTTTATGCAAGTTACCTGTAAAGATTAATTCCCGTTTAAGTTGAAAAATGTCGAAAAAAACACTTTTATTATTAATTACTCGCTTAATTGGGTCGGACAAGCGTAGTGACTAATACTATTGTTATCTACAGGTCAAATGCTATATTTTGACATATCATTTGTCTTTGTACGATAATAATTAAAAATGTGTAAACTCATGATTGAGTTTTGATTGAAGGGCTATAAAATGTTTATTTTAAACGGACAAGCAAAGCGGTAGTACCAGCTTATGGGGCTTTTATTGAGCTTTAATATGATATATTTATTTTTGATGTGAGTTAATTAGAACAGAAGTTATTTCCAAAAAACCTCTTATGGAGAATTACATATAAAAAACTCATCGCTGGCAAACGTATCGCTAACATCTCACCGGTATCGAAGTTTCGGAAAAATCTTAGATGCTTCATCTTTTAATCACAAATATTTGATAATTTCATCTTTCATCTCTTTTAGACAAGTTCAGATTTGGCAAAAATGCAGCAGTCAAGTGCCTATATCTGTAGTCAGCGAATTTTCAGAAAAGTCTTGGATTCGCGAATATTTGATCATCTGGAAAAAACTGGAGGAGCTAAGCTTTTAAATTTAAAAAGTCTCATAACTTACAGATATTTTGAAAGTTCCCTACAGGACATTGTAGTCAAGTGCCTATACATATCTACAGGCATGGAATTTTTGGAAAATCTTGGATGCTTCGTCATTTAATCACAAATATTTGAACATCTGGAAAAACAACTGGAAGCTTAAGCCATGAATTTTAAATTAAGGAAGTCTAATTCCCATTTTCACCAACGATTCTTAAATTTAGGCATTGCTTATAGCAGTAGTTGCTAGGTATTTTTTATTATTTAATTTTAAGAATCGTTGGTGAAAATGGGCATATTTCTTCTTAGACAAGGTCAGAATTGCGCTTTTGCACAATAGTGAAGTACTTATTGCAGTCAAAAGGTGCCTTTTGGCTAGTAAAAATGTTAAGAGTAGTTACTCAAATAACTGCCACTGTTCATGCTAGTAACTAGTAACCACAACGTTTTGCCGATATTTTAATAGTTAAGGTTGGTGATGTCATAAATTCCTTACTACTATAGTGAAGTTACTAGTTGTTGCTTGTGAAAATGCGCCTAAATACTGGGAGAGGCAAATACTTCGTCGTTAATCACAAATATGTAATATGTTTTTCCTGGGGAAAAGAAATAGAAGCTTTAGGCTACGAATTTTGAATTAGGAAAGTCTTACGTCTTTCAAACAAGGCCAGATTTTTCAAAAACACAGTAGTCAAGTGCCTATATCTTGGAGCATTTTCGGAAAAATCTTGGATGATTCGTCTATTAATCACAAATATTCGAATATCTGGAAAAAGAGCTGGAAGCGTTAAGCTACGAATTTTAATTGAAAAAAGTCGTAACCCTCATTCTTCCTATAGGCAAGTTCAGAATTGCGCATTGTGCCTATTAAGGTCAAATTCTGGGGGCGGTGAATTTTCGCAAAAATCTTGAACGCTTTGATTTTTCGTGCCGATTGCATCACTGTCACTTAAAATTTAAATGACTTTGGGGTTTAGATAGACATATTTTTTGATTTCTCTTAATTTTCTAAGATAAAACTAAATAAAAATACAACCATTCCTGTTTTAGATTTCCAAAGCAATAACATCGTTTTTCAGACAATTTTATGGGAATAACAAATCATTGAATTAAGAAAAATTTTCTACATTCTAATTCTAAACCACGTCAATAAATTTTGTTCGCTGATATTTTCGATCCGCCTCACTTGCTTTACGAATCTTAAATTACAGATCTTTCTCCAGAATTAAACACACATTATATGCATGATAAATTCATGATTGGGGCCGTTATTTTGAATTTTGCACCAAATACCAAACATACCCGCAAGTATAGGATCGAATAAATACATTACGTAAATGAAATTAATATGATTTATAAATCTACAATTCAAGAAATGTTTCATAACTAAAATCTTTTTAAAAGATTATAATATTTTTATTAATAATGCCATTATAACTACGACCATATTCTCGAAAAAATGTTAGATAAATTTACTTTTTTCGTTTTAATTTTTTTATAACTGAAATATTTGGAATTGGAAAAAGTGTAGACTTAAAACATAATATTTTATGAGAAATTATTACAATTACACTTATGACAAAATTGTACGATTAGAAATTCTTAAATTTTGATTATAATTACTTTCTTTAACTTTTTCCAATGTAGTATTTTAAAACAATTATAATTAGTTATTATCCATTTAAATAATTATTTTTAAATTTTATGGACAGAGGATGTATTAAAAAAACATTAACAAAAACTAAATAATTATTTTCTATTTAAGCCTAAATTGCATGGACGTGTTAAGTAGTAAAAGAAAATTAAATTTTTAGCATATTATGCTTAATAATTCTTATGTGATAAAGAAAGATTTAATCAATTCTTGGTAGTTGTAGTTTAAAAACTTGAATACAAATAGAACATGTTTCAAGATCATACCCCGGTCACTGCTTCAGTTCATTCCATGAAAAGAGGGCAATATAAAAATGAATAGAGAATCAGTTGTGAAGTGAGGGCACTCGTTCCCCGTTTGACCTCTTGCAACTGTAACTTGGGTCAATTGGTTAATTTTGTTATCATCGTCATATGTGTATGATTTATAAGTATAAAGTAACTTAAATGCATCCCTTTTAGTGAAAAAATAGGAAGTTTTATATTATTGGGTTACAATTGCAAAAAATTCTTGTCCCAGAAGTTTTGAAACGACAAATAAATTAAATCTGAGCAATTTAGATTATAAAATGCATAAATATCACACATTTTCTGGGTTTAAAAGGTAACATGTAAATATTTACAAAAGTCGAGCTTTATAGCGTTGCGTAATTTTTGGAACGCCCTGTATAGAATATGAAATACTAAAAAATTAACTTAGATGAACTTGATACCTCTTTTCACACCCTCTACATTGTTCTGATTCCTGATAAGATTCTTATCGTAAATTTGATGTATTACATACTTTTTGAGTAATTTGATCCCAATCGAAGCCTAGGAAATTTTTAAAGCCTCCAAATGACAGCTTAATATCAGAATAATGTTTTCCTGATATAATATTAATTTTTGTTTGGAAAATGCATATTATGAGCTCTTTTTTTTAAATAATACTTATACAATGCTTTTCTGAAAAAATGGCACTAACAATCACTGTCATTTTTTCTGGCCCTAACAATGTTTCCTGGCATTTCAACTTTCATACATGTGCCTCATCTCATAGGACCTAACTATACACACTCATAAGTGGGATCTGGACTTAAATCACATTCGTGAAAAATTAAATGATACAATTGTCCATGATCCATACTCATACAAGACATAAGAATGTATAATACAGAAATATTGATATGAAAATGTGCTAGTAACATTTTAACTAAATAATGAAATCTTGGCTTTTAATCTTAGATCGATAAGTTGTAATGCGTTAAAAGCGATTCGATTCAATGCTAATTTAAATATGCTAAGAGACTTTTGTAAGAAAGAGTATCATATTTTATTTCCCACATTACGGGCGTATAATGTTACCATGTAAGTCGATATTACACTTTATAATTGCCTACAAACACAGGCGCCTTATCACTCTCCCAAGTCTAGCAGCGACACGCTTCGATTGCATTTAAAAATATCAATTCAATATTTCATTTCATTTTATAGTGATTAGTTTTTCGTTTTAATCTTTACACTGTTTATAAAAGGAAATAAATTTTTATGTAGAACTTTATTGCACTGGATATATACACGTATCTATTGATTGAAGTAATAATTAAAAGGTGTGTTTTATTATTTTAAGTATATATTGCAATTAAATAAGGTCACAAACAATTAACGGTGTACTGTACTTTACAATTCTAAGGCAAAGATTTATTAAATATGAACTTATATGAAGGTCCATTAGGAGTATAGTCGTTAGTAAAATTAAGAGCTCGATTTCTCAATTTTATTGGTAATTGTATCACTTTTGTAACAAGTTTTCATTTTGATTAGACCTTATATCAACAAAATCCTAAAATTTGATCATTTGACTGGGATATTTTCATCAATTATTGGAGTTCGTAAAATGCAGAGAAAGTCACTTATCTAGGGGCTCCAGTTTAAAAAAATGCTCGTGTCTGGTTGTAATCTGAAACGTAAAGTAGACATGACAGTAAATGCACCGACACTTTTATCTACTGTTATTCGGCCTTTAGGCCATGGTAAAAAATCTAAAAGCAGATAAATTTTACGTTTTACCATGTTAAAGGTGTAGAATGGTGAATGGTTGTACAGTTGGTCCCAACTGGAAGTAAGACAAAAGTAATCACGATCGCGTATTCTTTGTCCTACTTCCAGCTGGGACCAACTTTACCTATACTGGTTCAAAGACAAAGCCTTTTCATCGAATTTAATAACATCGGCAACCTGTTTAATCGACATTACATTTTCATTGACAATGAAGTTTCATCGAAATTTCCTTTTCATCAACACTACTTTTGCATCGACACACCTTTCCATCGCTAATTCATTTTATGGACAATGCCATTTCTTCGAGATTTCTTTTCATCGACTACAGTTTTATCGAGACTGCCAAAATTTGAATCCTTAAGCATATAACAACTGGTCTATAAACTAACTCGAATCTCGTCTATTACAAATCTCTTAGAATTATAAGAACCAAAGTCATTAAAGAAGAGAAGTCTTTTATTAATTTTTCTGAAGATAATGATATTAAATAATTATAAGTGTGTTAGGTTTCCACCTGATAAATGATGTAAATAGTATGAATACTCATTTTTCTTCGAACGGTATTCTGATAGATCCTTTCAATGACTTATACGACTTTTATGCTGCTAATGATGCGATCCCTGGTAGGTGGTAGTATTTTTCTAAAGGTAATGGTGAGCTTTCAAGAATTATCTCTAATATTAAACCATGTCGCAATGGTTCCGATAATATAAGGTAGACTCGGGGAATTGTGAACTCGGGGGAAACCACCCCTTTGAGATATTTGAGTTAATATCTACTGATAAAATAAGGAAACCTTAGAATCTTGCAGCTACCTACTAAAGTTTCAAATTATGTTTTAAGATGGAAACATTATAGCCAGTTGAAGTTCGTTGGCGGAAAAACGTTGTATTATGAGATAAACGACATTTAAGTAATATTTTTACGCTTTTGAAATGAGTGAGATTCAACCTATGATTACCTACAACTAAAATGAAGTCCAATTTTTCAATATTTGATGGAGTTACGTCTCATAAAGAAAATAAACTAACTTTATAATTACGTTTACACTTGTCCCTTAATTTTTCTAATAAGAAAAAAAAATAAAGTTCCTTCTCTAAAAAATTCCGAAAAATAGTTAGCTCTTCTCCAAATACAAAATCCAATATTTACTTCTAGAAACATTGAGACCAGCAGAATTGATAACAGAAGATGAAATGCCTTTGACAGACTCGTCAGGAGATGAATGAGAAATAGACGAAGAAGAGCATATTCACAATGGATTCAATGATTCATCTCCCGAATGAAACCTTTCATAGAAGATTAAAAGCATGAATTTACACTTGCCCCGATTGATGGGCAAGTGTAAATCTGGGCATGAATCAATGTATTTAGATTTACTAAATATTTGTAGTCGATGGACAATAATAAAAAAACTAATAACTTGAAAAGGATTGTTAGAACACTATGTCCACAAAAAATCAGCCCCTTAAGTTGCATCGACTATCAAAGAGTAATTAATAAAATCATCTTTTAAAAAACGCGTTTACACTTTCCCGAGTCTACCTTAGATGCAAAGATGATCAACATTGCTTACCCATTCGTCACTGTCTATCTCATTCCTCATCTCATTCACATAATATTTCACTCATTTTCCTAACTCTTGGAAGACAGCAATTTTATTGCTTCAATTCCGAAAATATCTAATCCAAAGTCATGTGTCCAATCAGCTTTTTACCACTCCTCTCAAAAGTACCTTAAACTAGAATTGTAAAATAAATTCATCGTTAATTAGATAAATACAACTATCCTCCCAAACGTCCAATTAGGCTTCCGACCTGGATATGGTTGACTTTCACCTGTATAACGGACGATCTTGTCAAGGCGATGGATAGCAGATAGCATCAGTAACTTTACTGTCTTGATTCTTCTTGATTATTCTAAGGTTTTAGATACGATAAGCTTATGATGTCAATTCTAATCCTATCATGGGTTTCTGCTTATGATCTAATCAAGTCTCCAAAAAGTATGCTATGAAAATAATCATTCCAGTTTGAATCGTAGGTGGAAGTGTGCAAGTTGTTTGTTGAAAAAGTTGCCATGGTGACGAGTTTTGTCTCATTTCAACTTGAACAAAAGGTGTATAAGGAAGAAGATGAGATAGAAAATCTGTAATCCAGCAACGTAGATAACAAACGATAGTTTTCTCATACGAAAACAATCGTCCATCTTCTACCTTATATTCGATCCGTTATGCCCCATGTTTCTATTCTCGGGCCTTTATTATTTTCAATTTACACGAGCAACTTATATACAGTAATTGACCATTGCTCTTACCATCTTTTTACGCTGATGATGCCATTTCGGTTCCACAAAATAAATTATGGATAAAAGGATAATGTCGATGAAAATGTCATGTCGATAAAACTGTTGTCGATTTAAATGAAATATTATTGAATTGGTAATAACCTGAGTGGGAACTCTTAGTTGGACCACCCTGTATGTACAGGTAAATACAAGGAACAGTTTTACAGTTGATGAACATTGGTAAAACCTTCGGAGCCTATTTCGGGGTATACAGTGAGCGGCAAAATTATGGAATAAATTCAATAAAACTGAAACCATAGGTTTTTCAAAAAAAAGTTTTGAATAAAAGTTGTTTGGTTTAAAGGTAGAATCACTAAACATATTTTTATTTAAAATTTGTTTTCAAGGTCATTTCAAGGTCAACATTGTTTTTTTAAATGCAAACCTATATTTTTTCTAAAAGAAATTTACAGCTCTTCAAAAAATAAGCAACTTTTATCTAAATCATTTTTTTATACCATTCTTAGTTTTAAAGTTATACCGAGTTTAACATTTTGGATCGTAAATTTTTATCCCATTGAAATCAAGTGTACTTTACCTTAAAATGTAATTATGTGATGACGTCATCATTTTGAAATAGCGACAACATTTTTTCTGCTTCTTAAAGGATGTTAAAAAAGCATTTTAATACTAATAAAAACTGAACTAAATACAGTTAATAAAAAAATAATGTAATTCATATCAAACCCATAATTCTATTTAATCAGATGTTCAAATTGCCATCCACCGGCCTCTTGACAATAGGAAAACCGATGACCACATTCTTCTTGAACATTGCGAATGACTTCGGGACTTATTCTACGAATTTCGTACCTAAGTCGATCTTTTAAATCCTCTAGATTTTGTGGCTTGTTTAGATAGACTTTGGATTTTAAATATCCCCACAAGAAAAAATCAAGGGGTGTTAGGTCAGGGGACCTTGGGGGCCATTCCATCGGTCCTCGTGTGCCAATCCACCTCCCAGGAAAGTAGGTGTCTAAAAACTCCCGTACTGGACGTGCAAAGTGTGGAGGTGCACCATCTTGTTGAAACCAGATGTTAGGATTTGGTAAGTCAGGATCATTTTCATTCAGAAATATGTTTGCTAGGGCAGGTACAAGATCATTTCTTAAAAACTCTAGATACCTCTGCCCCGTGAGTGATTCTTCAAAGAAAAAAGGGCCAATTATTCGATTGTCAACTATGCCTGCCCAAACGTTAAGTTTTTGAGGGAATTGAGTATGATCCTCACTCATCCAATGAGGATTCTCTCTGCTCCAATACCGGCAATTTTGTTTATTCACTACGCCATTTAAGGAAAAAGTGGCTTCGTCCGAAAAATCGATTAGGCGAAGGAATTGTGGATTGCGGTTACATAAATCCTGCATATTTTCACAAAATTGCATCCGGCGATCGGGATCATCTTCATTGAGCTCCTGGACTAGTTGTATTTTATAAGGATGGTACTTTTCTCGTTTTAAAAAACGTAATACAGATCGCTGACTGATTTCATTATCTGCTGCAACTTGTCGAGAACTACTATTAGGATTCTCCTCAATACTTAACAAAATATCAATTTTAACATTTTCCCTAAGTTTAGCAGGACGCCCGGCATTTGGAATATGTTTAACATGTCCGGTTTCTCTAAATTTTTTCTCGATTTTACTAACCGTGGATTGGCTGATAGGTCTATCTGGATACTTTGCATTAAACATAGTGCTCTTGCTCTTGCTGAGTTCTGGTCTTATCTCCGCATCCAACGAGAATCAAAATTTCAATCCGTTGAGTTTCATTTAAGCGAGCCATTATTTTATTTGCTTACGTTATTGCAAGGCGATTAATAAAAATGATATTATTAAATTTAAGTAAACGCTGGTCGAGCCAAAAATCATGCCTTTTGTAAAATCAATCAATTTAATACGATTGAAATTCATTATACAACATTCAAAAAATTTCAAAAGTGTATTATTTGTTTATTGTTTGTAATGCTAATGTAGATTCTTTCACATTTTAAGTCCCACTTGGCTTTAATCGGACAAAATAGTTATGTTTTAAGACATTTACGATCTAAAATGCTAAATTCAAATAAACGTTGTTGCTATTTCAAAATGATGACGTCATCACATAATTACATTTTAAGGTAAAGTACACTTGATTTCAATGGGATAAAAGTTTACGATCCAAAATGTTAAACTCGGTATAACTTCAAAACTAAGAATGGTATAAAAAAATGATTTAGATAAAAGTTGTTTATTTTTTGAAGAGCTGTAAATTTCTCTTAAAAAAAATATAGGTTTGCATTTAAAAAAACAATGTTGACCTTGAAATGACTTTGAAAACAAATTTTAAATAAAAAATAAAAATATGTTTAGTGATTATACCTTTAAACCAAACAACTTTTATTCGAAACTTTTTTTTGAAAAACCTATGGTTTCAGTTTTATTGAATTTATTCCATAATTTTGCCGCTCACTGTATAATCTCATAATGTTATTCCTAACATCATAGGGCTAACTTTTTGATTTGCAATAAATTCAGGACCTTGAGTTCATTTTTTTTTTTCAAAATCCCATTAGAGAACTTTTCTGCGAAATATCGAACAAAAAAATCCACTAGGCAATTCCTGAAATATGCCATTATTTTCCTTTAGTCTTTAGGTGCAAAAGAAGGTAAGACAATTAAAAGACGCACATACTTGAAAAGAAAAAAACAAAAAATCTGTTGAAGTATTTCTAAAAAACTCAAAAAACCTTCTTTTTGCTAATCACCCTATGGGATTGGCATTTGGATTTTGTTTTATGACTTAAATTCTTGTTTTTAGCTTCTAAGCTGGCGGTAAAAGTAAAAATAAAATCAAGTCTTCTATTTTTTCGAAAGTCTCATTTTAGTTGTATAGCTATTATGCATTTGTAGTTTCTTTAAATGAGCGGTTGTTATTATAGGAACGTGACCAAAGACTTCTATATTTTCTATTGTTATACATAGACCGGACAACCTGTCATTTTTTTTGTGTATCACTGGCTGCCATTTTAAAGTTGATCTGTGTTTTTCTTTATTTTACAAATTACCAGATACAACTAATGCGATGGACTACGATACTATCGGTCATTACTTAATTGAGTGGTAAAAGTTAGGTCATTAGCAAATAAAATTTTCAAATAAAATCACCTATTTTAAGGTTATGTCAAGCGTGTCCGGTCTATGTATAACAATAGGAAACATAGAAGTGTTTGAACGTGACTATATCCTCCTCATCCTCAAATCTCAAATAAAGTAGATCATAATTTTTTGGTAAGCATTTTATTTCTGTGATACCCAATGATGGTGCTTATTTAAAAAGGAATAATGAGCAATGGATTATGGGTAATTTCAACCACAGAATAATATTTACATAGAAGACAAGAAAAAACGCGAAAAATAACCTCAAAAAATTTGCATAAAAGCGCGCCGTAAAATAAAAAAAGTCATGGAAAAAGTATACTATTCTACTCGCGAGAAAATAGCCATTATTCACTCAGACATCTTACGACACTCGCCTGCCGGCTCGTGTCGCAATTTCAGGCTTTGTGAGTAATGGCTATCATTACTCGTTCGTTGAATAATATACTACATATTAGCCTTTGAAGAATTGATACAGAAAGGATGGATTTTGTTTATTATCCAAATGCATCTATCAATTTGTAACACCAATTTTATCTCCGCATCCTCCTTTTTATGTAACATTCGTGGACCTTTCACTTTTAAAAATTCCAGGCATTTAATAGAAGCGTGCCGTTTATAATTCCTCTGCTTCCGCAAAAGCATCTAATGTTTACCTCAATATCCGTATTTGGTTTATCTAAAGGCGGCATCGTTTTCGTTTCGCGAAAATGCAGCGCGGCCATGCGCATTTTCGCACGCGGTCCGTAATTGTTTATTACCAATTGCAGATAAAAATCTCTACACGCAAAAAAGTAACTACAACCTGTTTGGTTTGTGGTGTGGTTTATTTTTAGCTGACTAGCACTGATTTTACTATAAAAATAGAAACAGGTCATTTGAGTGCACCTAAAGAAATTACCTTAAAAAAAGGAAAAACTACATTTCACATTTTAATCTTATTCCATTGTTATGATCACACATATTTTTTTGGTTAAATTTCGAAAGGGGAAATTTTTCTTTTACATCTTTTCTAAATTTATTACCCAAACAGGATCTTGTTTATCAATTTAGAATGTCAATAGGTTAATACCATCGAGCAACTGTAAAGTGTAGGAGACCACTCTTAAATTCTAAATGCCACCTTTATTTTTCCGCTTTTCAGGAAAGGAAAGTGTGATTAAGCGCTAAGCGGAATTAATTGGGTGGATTATTAGCATAATCTAAACATTTTATAATTTTATTTATAACCACTGATTTTTAACAGTAAAACAATAAGAATAGTTACGAAAACCGCGATTAATAAAAAGAAAATCGTAATGTTTAAATGGCCTAATTTTTTATTAGAAAATAAAATTAAAACATCAGCTGGCGAATTAATTAAATACCTTACTTATCTAAATATACGAAGCGAATTAACATTTTAATTAGATTTTTATAAACCATCAACTATTAAAAGAGAAAATTTTAAAAAATCCTTTAAATTATTATTTAATTTAAATAAAATATTGATGGCTCGACATTCTTTGAAGCTGTTTGTCTTGATTAATTGGGTGATTTCAAATTCATATTTTAAGAGTTTCCAACTATTAACATGTAATTATTAATGTGGTCATTAATTATCATTATCAGATGTTTTGTTTCCTTTTATAAAAGGTGCTAATTAATAAAACTTTTATATTTGATCAAGCATAAATTTTGAAATTAAAAAATTGGTTTCTGATGAAAAATTTTATTATCAAATTGGAAAACAAGATTCGATTTGTTTTATTTGCATTTGGAAAATAAATGCAATTTGTTTAAGGAACTCGATTTAATTAAATGAAATATTCATTAGGCAAGGCAATAGGCTTTATAAAATGAAAGAAAAGAAAAATATTATTCTGATGGTAATAAATCACATCCGGCGCTAAACAGCAAAAACGTGAATCTCATTTGAATATTCTTGAGTTTTAATAATACCCTGCTAACTTATAAAAAATATTATCTGATTAAATTAACCAGTTATGAGCAAATAACGAATGAGTTTTTAATTAGTTTTTTTTATAGTGATCCATATTTGCCCAATTAACAATAATTTGTGGCTTAAAAAATTACAACTTATCCAATTTAGGTGTAGGTATTTAAAAAAATAAAATTTTATAGTAATTTATTATGTGGGTCACTGAATATAACCTTAAAAGCGATTTTATAAAATTGAAGAGAGAAAATTGTTCAAAAATTTCATGACTAAAGACCAATTTTGCAGCTTCCTCTTAAGCATTAAAAACGACACTTGAATTTAAAAATACAGATTTCCTATTCCATTTGTCATCTGTGTTTTTTTTAGTTTAAGTGCCACTTGAAGTGTTACCTGTCCAAGTGGGCCTAAAATATACTCAGTACAAAAAAGCGCATTATAAAAAAACTAATCTGGTTGGTGTGGTTATTATCATACCGGACACTTTCTATTATGACTTTCAACATCATCAAAAAGTAGTATCAAAAGTGCTTGCTAATTGGAATTTTTTTTAGAGACCACACTTTTAGTTTATCCGAATTTCAAAAAACAACAATCTGACTATTTTAAATAACCAGTGAACCTAAGGTGCAGCCAGAAATTTTTTGGCCTATGAGTAAATATTGGTACTACACCTTTTTCAGTTGTATTTCAGATAAATCAATTTAATTTCAAAAGGTATCAATTGTATTTCAGAATCATCAATTGTATTTCAGAAAGGAATAATAATTGTGTTTCAGAAAGCATCAATTCTATTTCAGAAAAATCAATTAAATTTTAGAAAGGACCAATTGTAAAAATATGACACACTATTCATAAAAAATATGCTTTGGCAATTTAACAATACACCATACACTAGTAACAATATTACGCTTAGGACATTATTCACCAATGTTACATTTGCGTAAATGTTGGTTTATTTAGAAATAAAAAATGTAGCTGTTATAGAAATGGAAAACATGTCTGTTAATGACTAAAATATATAATTTAGGTAATCCAAAATTTCTGTGAAAAAATTTACTCTGATGGAAGATGGAAGGCAGTGATGCTTTCTTGCTTTCTGAAATACAATTTATACTTTCTGAAACTAAATTGGGTTTTTTGAAATACAATCGATGCTTTCTGAAATACAATTCACGTTTCTGATTTTCAATTGATGATTTCTAAAATTGAATTGATCTTTTCTGAAATTCAACTAGAAAAGGTATGTTGCCTGGACCATTCTATTGCTACTTTAAGAAATATTTTAGATCCGTTCAGCTTTCAATATACTGAAAAAATAATAGAACTAAGGGAAGGTTGATACAAATTAAAAAGTCTTCCTCTTTCTCAGCACAAGTAACCTTCCTAACATTTGCAAAATTAAACTAAACCAAAAGAAACACGATTACCGAAATTACCAAAGTAATATCGATATAAGTCCTTATACCTTCAATCTCCAATAAACCTGGATTTATGCATTCACAATTAATAATCAGTTTTAAGAACTAAGTGTCTTAGGACTTAGTGTCACTTAATTTTTTAAAGTAACCGAGGTTTTCATTGTTTCATTAAAATTCTAAACCTGTGAGAATTATGTTTTATATGTACGGAGCTCTAGACTTTGGTCAGTTTGGTTTTGGTGCTGTATTATAAGCCCAATTGTTAGGCCAGGCACTAAAAAAATTTAATTTAAACTCATTGGAGTTGTTCCTCTCCAAGGAAATCTTTAGTAAAAGACGAAAAATTTATTCGCTTTAAAGAGAAAAACCAGAGTGATACAAGATCGTCTACATAGTTGGATACTCAAAGAATTTCAGCCAAAAACTTCTATTGTTTTTACATTAATAAATAATTGACGTTTCGCCACTACACGGGGGCTTCTTCAGAACTATAACATAACGAGGCATTACTAACATATTTTTGTATACAAAAAGTAGATAAAGCTTTTTGTCTGAAAGCTGACTAGTGGGGTCATTCTGAACAAAAAATGTTAGCCGTAACAGCGCTGTTAAATTTGACAGTCGCCCTGATGTCAAAAAACGCTATTCTGTGAACTTGAGTGTAACATCAATCAAAATATTAATATTACATTAATGAATAGTCAATCAAAATAATAACATAGCAATGATGTACAATATATTTTAACACCGAAAATGTTATTTTACATCGGCGTTAAGTTAGAGCAAAGTTTACAAAATAGCGGTTTTTTTGACATCAGAGTGTCAAATTTAATAGCGCTGTTACGGCTAACATTTTTGTTCAGAATTCTTTGAGTAACCAGAGTGATGATGGTATACCGGGTGGAAATGAAACTAGGGCCACCCCTGGCATTTCTTTATTTATGGAAATAAAAAATTAAAATTTTAGTATATTATATGATCTAAGAAAACAAATCTTATGGATCGCATAAATTTTTAATTTTACTTCCGGTTTATCAGGAAATGGCATCCACTTTCTTATTTTAAATATAACCCCCTGATTTTTTCTACGTAAACTCAAACATTGGTTAATTTTAAGTATGTTTATGACAAAAAAATATTTTTTTTCAGAACTTTACGAAAAAAATTTGAATTTTTTTTATGTAAAAAATTTGAGTAAAACCTACAAAAACTATTTTTAAACATACATATAGGATATCACAGTAACCGGAAATAAACCCTCTATTTAATTAGGGGGTGGCCCTTATATCATCCCATTTAAAAAAGTAAAGATATTTCCAAAAAACGCTTCTTGAAAATTAAAAAAAATAATATCTCAAGAACGGTGAAATAAATTTTATAAATTACAATTTATTTTACGTATTTGTATTATTTAAAAATAGTTTTTGTAGGTTTTACTCAAATTTTTTACCAAAAAAAATTCAACATTTTTTCTTAAAGTTTTGAAAAAAAAATTTTTTTTTTCATAAACATACTTAAAACTAACCAATGTTTGATTTTACGTTGAAAAAATCAGAGGGTTACATTTAAAATAAGAAAGTGGGTGCCATTTCCTGATAAACTGGAAGTAAAATGAAAGATTTATTCGATCCATAGAATTTGTTTTCTTAGATCATATAAGATACTAAAATTCTAATTTTTTATTTTCATAAATAAAGAAATGCCAGGGGTGGCCCTAGTTTCATTTCCACCCGGTATGGTATATCTATGGATGGAATCAAAATCAAAGACCGATGCTTCTAATCTTACCACAACATTTCATTTATTAGAAATTGAGACGCCATCTACCGTTTCTACATACCATTAAAATCAAGTATAATTCAAGAAATAGAATTATTTTCGCTTTTCTTCCGATTTACCCCCATATTCTCTATATTGTCATTCACGAACGATAGTCGTTAAGAAAAATTTTAACATTCCGTGTTACGACAATCGTTAAAATTGTATTTCTTTTTTAAATTCTAGCAAGGGGTTCTATGTAGAACCCTCTAACTGCATATGAACTGAATTTTAAAACTAATACTCGAATTCATGATTTTTCACAATTTTTCCTCCCAAACTCGCGCGTCCTCTAGGGATTCGCATTAATTGTCAGTTATTTGGTCATAATTTGCAAAGAAGCTCCAGAAAAGTGGGATGGATTTTCTATTCCTTGTTATTATCTCCAACGGAAAATTCTAGGAAGATGCTGATGCTCTTAAGAAAATGATCAAATAAAAAATTACCATCTAAGAGTAATTTCTGGCCTTTTGGTTCGAAGATAAGTAATTTGGATTTCTACCATTTAATTGCAAACTTTTGGAATTAATGAGCAGTTCATTTAAATGGGTATTAATTAGATTTTCAGTTTCCTGCATCCTTTTAATTGGAAATGAAAGGGTAATTAATATACATATTACTGGTGAATATCCACAATATTTTTTCAAATAGACCAAAAAAGCCTCCGAAGACCGAAGAACTTGGAAAAATGAGTCTGGAAAGTGAAATGATCTTAACCTACCACTACCAGATATTTACAATAAGTATAAGTCGATAAGTAAACTAGTTTTTATTGAGACGTGCAAAAATTCCAATCGATTTTTGGAAGTTTTGTTTATACCTGAAAAATAAAAAGAGTAAATGAATATTTAAAAACTCATACGCAACTGCAGGTTTCAGTACCACTTTGGATCGTCCTGCATACAGGACTCAAAAACTTTTAAATTAATATGGTTATCTAAGACCTAATTAATACCGCCGAGGAAATTATTATATAAAATACGACATTTAAGATAATGGATATAAAAAATTTCATATTTGAAAATAATTATTATTTTTTTCATTTGTTTGATCAATTTCAATTCGACCCATTTATTTTCAAAGGACACGCAAAATTGCAATAAATATAAATTTTAAGCATTTGCTGGTGACATTATTACTTTTGTTGTATAGTTATGTGGGTGTAATTGTGGAAGTTATGGATATAGGCATAATTGATGTTAGAAATTAAATTGATATAAGTTAAAAATCTATAGAGTGACAATAAATTGGACTTTCAAATTCTACAGTAACTTATTTGTTTAAAAAATTGCTACGATTATTTGTATGATTTTTGTAAATATACTCATATAGATTGTAATTACTTAAACTAAATATTTACCCCCTTTTCGCCGTTTATACTAAATAAATGAAATTAATGATATGTGTGTACATACACATGCAAGTTTTCTCCGACTAAACATTTCTCAAATCATTTTTATTCGCAGGTCATAAAATCTGAGGTGTGAATAAACATAAATCACGTATTAAAATCGCAATTATAGATTTAAATTCTATATTTAAACACGCGTTCCTTCTGAAACGTACAAACAGTAATTACCTACATATTTAATTTAACTTAATTTCTAAGAAAAGGATTAATCTATCAGAAACCATTAATTCTCACGACAGAAGAAGAAAGCGGTATTAGGTTCATCTAGGTGGGCATGCGGAACAAGCATGCAATTTCTGAAGTTTCGCCCTGTAAAGCAGTTAATTGCAATTTATTAATTACCAACAAACGCGACATTATGAGTTTCAAACAGGTGATGATGATTCCGAGTTACGCAAGATTACTAGGAAAGTTAGAAGGGACGATAATAAGGTAAAATCGCGTGGAATCCACTATTAAATAATTCTGGTTTATTAAGTTATAAACCGCACGAATACATCAGCTCTTAAAGTGTTCTAAATGTGTTAATTGGAAACGGTAAAATTAATGCAAATAAATTATACTCGAAGGATGAGTATTATAATCCTAGTTAAATTAATTACAACTTAAATAAACCATTCTTGATTCTTGGAATGCCAAACTTACTTTATTTAAAAATGATAGAACATATACAGGATGACCCAACTAAAAGTTCCCATTCATCAGGTTTGTTGTGCCAAAAATATATGCAAAATTCTCACATTCTCTTAAAATGAAATAATAGACCACATTATTTCACCAATCTCAAAAATTAATAGTCAAAAGGACTAACTGAAAGTTCTACGAAAAAAAAAGGACAATACAATAAATTTTAAAAATGGAAGATGGGGTGAGATTATAGTCCTGCATCAAAGATTTCCAAAGTTTCAAATCGACAAATACTTTATTGGTACTTCGATGAAGTTCGGGATTTCTTCCGCAGTATTGTTTTCAGTTCTTTTTCCATTAGCTTTTGCTTCCCTCATTCTCTTCCAGGCATCCACGGAGTTTCGTCGAAAAGCAGACTTTTGAAAAATTCTAGTTTTTCAATTCTTTGATACTTGGATTAAATTCAGGATTTTCTGCCTAAGTATTGTTTTCAGCTATTTTTCTCTTAGCGTTTGCTTCCCAAAAATAGCAATTCTTTGAAATACGATTTATTTTGAAACTAAGCATTTTTGAGAAATATGTTTCAAATAAAAGTTGTACGGTTTGTACGGGTAGTTCGCCCCGGGTGATAAAAGAAGGGGCGCCAAAAGAGGGCCGCTATTTTAATCCATATGATGAAAATTTTGATATTTTTTGTTTTCATTTATATAATTTTTTGTTTATTTTTTGGTCATAATAGACGCAAGTTATGCCCGGATTTAGGACTTCTGTAAAGTTGCTCCCAGTTGGAAGTAGGACAAAGAATACGCGATCGTGATTACTTTTCTCCTACTTCCAGCTGGGACCAACTGTACATCCCGTGCGCACGAAAGAGGTGCCAAAATCTCAACGAAATTTCGCATATTTTTAGTTGGTCAAGGCTCCGAAAGAAAGTTATAACAGCGCCAAATGAAAGCTGATTTTAAAGTTAAAAACCAAAAATACCCGTTTTGACGACATTTTTAGAAAATGTTTAAAAAATTTGCATTTGAAGAGTTGGAAATTTCCCGATAGGCCGGTGGATCAAATTTTTCTAACAAAAAATGCAGGGCGTATATTTTTAATAGAAACCTGAGAAAACTGAAATAAACCCGTGTCATATATTTTTTAGCCCAGAGCGCCAAAAAGTCTTAAAACTGCCCTGGGATCAGGACACAAAATAAAAAACCAAATCTCTTGTTCCTTTGGCATAAAATGCGCCGCAGGCGAAAATTTTTGAAATCTTCATAGTTCACCCTTAATATTTATAAGGGTATTCTATCATTTTTATATAAAGTAAATTTGGCACTCCAAGAATCAAGAATCGTTTATTTAACTTGTATTTAATTTAACTAGGATTATAATACTCATCCTTCGAGTATAATTTAATTGCATTAATTTTACCGTTTCAAAAAATAATGATTTTTTTTTGTACTTATTATTAAACACTGGCAACTTCTAAGTATGTTTTTTTCCGATTACAGTCATACACAACATGGAGGTATGTAGGAAGTTTTACACGATGATCACAAAATAAAAGTGAAATTCTTGTAATATTATTCTACTCCGAGATTAATTACTTATACAGGTAAACGTCATTTTGCGCCGGTACGCTTTACGCCGATTCACAATTACGCCGGTTGGTGCCGATTTTCCGAGTCCGAGTTAGTTTTCGTTTTGTTTTGAAGAAAAATAAAAAGATGATTATATTTTTTATTTTATTATAAAATTACAAAAAATGTTCAATTTTAGTTTCATTATGGGCGACAATAGTGATTCAGAAATGTGTGATCATTGTTCATTTTACGCCGGTGTCTCTCGGAACTGAACCCCGACGTAAAACGACGTTTACCTGTATTTACAAAAAGAAAATTTTTAAAATATAAATAATTTATTGAAAATAAAATAACCTCGAATAGAGGCTTCCAAATTTTAGGGCCTAAAACAAGTGCCTACTTTGCCTAGTGGGAAACGCGTAAATTCAAAACTTCAAGGAACAAAATCAGGGTCTTTTACAGTTTACAGGACGCTTACTGATCTGGGACATTTTCCAGGACGGTTACTTGTGCGGGACACAGAACCTGGATCCGGGAGGAATATGGTGACAATCCGTGCCGGATTTTTGGAATATTCGAAATATCAAACTTCACTTTTTTAATTGCCTCAATGTTCGACGATGTTATGACGAATACTATTATAATAGAATATAAAAAAACCTTAACAAACAAGTATTATTTCTAAAAACTGGCGTCCTCAAAAAATGGTTGCAGCTCATATCTTCAAACTGATTATTTCTTTTTGCTAAAGGTTTTTTTTAAGAAAAAAATTCTAGATTGGCATAGCCGTCGGTTGATTTTCACTGTATTAATAAGAATTAGGAGTAATAAACTTATTTTTAAGAACCACGACTAAATAAAAGTGTATAAAATAAAACATTTAAGTGCAGTAAGATTTATACTTAGAGTGGGTACTTATTTGTATACATTATCGAGCACTATTTTTATACTTTGCATTTGTTTCAGGGATCGACTATGTAAACAGGGAGAACTTCTTGTCGGAACTCGACAATGGAGTTATTCTGTGCCATCTGGCCCAAATTATCACAGATCGGGCCCAGCTTGCCCTAGAGGCTGGAATATACAAAGGGGTAATTAAAAAGTTTTATAATAAATATAAAGTATATAATATTATGAATCGTTACAGTATTTTTCTTAAAATGTTTATTCATTTAGTGGAAGATGAAAGTAATCCAAACTTTAAAAAAGCAAAAGACGAAGCAAGAGCTTAAAAATATTTACTTTTTACGACCTGATTAACTTCTAGAACCCTTCGATCTTTAAAAACTTTAATCTAATTTTCTGTATACAAGTACCCATGTTAGTGAAATAGACGAGAATTTTAAAACATTTTTTAGCTGTAACCGTACAAAGGCCTTTATGCTTTAGCACCTTTGGGATGTATAAAATCACAATATTCACGAAAAGAAAACCCAATGGCGTAGCTAGGGGGGGGGGGGGTGATTTTCACCCCCTTAACCCAAATCCAGTTCAAGGCGCATTATAATAATAGGAAAAAAAATTTAAAAAATAAGAAAAAAAATATTGGTATAATTGGTTTAGATTATGTATTTTTGTTAATAATTTTTTTTAACCGAAAAAAATATGTTGCCATTTGAAAAAAAAACTTGCCTCCTCCTCCTCTGATGTTTTCAAAAATAAAATTAATCTTTTATTATCTGATGGTAGTATTCTTCAAACCATTTAATTTGACATATCACTTACTAAAATTGGATAAGAAATAACAAAGCTACACCGTTGGCCGTTTTTTGTGCACCCCTCTGTATACTTTATTTTTTTTAACACGCCACCCCCTTACCCCCACTTGGGCGCCTTCTTTAGAGTCTGTACCCTGCTCACCGATATTCCTGGATAAAGCCCTATGTTGTTATAAATTATGTGTCCTTTTTTTAAGTATTTCTTTTATGTTTAAGCCTTTACCAACAATTCGAGGTAAATGTTTTGAAAAAGCGATGCGACGTAGCTTCTTTTCCCGCGATAATATGGAAAACTTCATCAAATTCTGTAGGTCGCTGGGAGTTCACGAAAATTTGCTTTTCGAAAGCGACGATCTTGGTGAGTTTGATTTGAATAATACCTAATTTTTTATAATGTGTCATCGGTTTCATATTTTAGTTTTGCATAATCAACCGCGAAATGTAATATTGTGCCTTCTGGAGGTGGCGCGTATTGCCACGCGATATGGCGTAGAACCTCCCGGTCTGGTGCAGTTAGAAAAAGAAATTGCAGAAGAAGAGCGAAATCAATCAGCGGATTCTGGACTAAGTTCATTGCTTTCTTGGCAGTTCCAAGCAAGCCCTCCAAGAATTGAACAGGAAAATAAGATGAGACACAGCAAGTAAGTAAAACTAAACAAACAATTGGGACGCGTTATGTATAAAATCCGAAAGAAAAAATATGTATTGTCAATGCCACTATTATCATTGACCTTCCTCTATCCTCTATCAGTCTTTACTTCAATACCATGAATAACCTAACCATACAGAAAATTTATGTTCACAGATCAGCTTCAGCCATATCTTCCTACTCTCGTTGGAACACTGGACCACAAATAGTATTAATCCCAGATCCTGGAGCTGGTGGTGACCATAAACATTTGCCTCTACCACTTCCTGGTGTAACACCTAGCGGTGCCAGTGATGGTGTTCCAAGTGATAACACAGAAGATGAATGGTCTCGAGGTAGTGGTGAAGATCCGGATTTAGAAATAGAACCAGAAGTAAGAAGAAGCACCCCAGGAGAAACATTAACAGAGTTAGATAGAAAAGTTCAACAGGCGACTCGATTAATGCAGAAGAACTGTAATTGTTCAAATGGAAAATGTTCCAAACTATCAGTTAAAAAAGTAGGAGAAGGAAAATACAACATAGCAGGGAGGAATGTTTTTGTTAGGGTAATATTAATGCACATTAAAAAATGTTGAATTTACAAGATGTAATTTTTGTTTAGTTATTGAAAGGTCGACATATGATGGTTAGAGTTGGAGGAGGTTGGGATACACTGGACCACTTTTTGCTCAGACACGATCCTTGCCAGGTGAAAGTTGTTTCTAGAGACACTAAAGATATTTTGGACAGACCAGCAAGTGCTTCCAAATTTTTGCACATTCGTGCCAAATATCGTAGTCCACCACCACGTGAGCCTATTACACGCTAATCACATTAATCACTGAAAAACTGATACTGCCTTTAATTATGAATAGACATTATTTATTATTATTTAGAAGAATTTATGATTTGTTGTAGTTATGGCTGAAAAGCTATTTACATTTACCTCGAGTTCAAATGTAACAATGTAGTTTTAGGTTAAGTAGTGTACGTGTAGCATCTACACTAATAATTTTTTAGTTGCATATTTGTATATATTTTTATACATTAATTAAAAACTTAATATTAATCAATGTTGTTTTAATTGCCACAATTTCAGGAGCACGAAAGAGAAATCAAGAATATACTTTTTCCCAAGATAAAAAAACCTGAAAAAGTTAAAAACTTTGCTAAAAAGTATACATATTACACAAGATTTGCAAAGCTTGTTCGTCCTGGAGAAACTAGAGTGTAATTTACAATGAAACAACCAAATTTAATTAAAATTAAAATATATTTAGATATTCACAGGTAAATATTGATAAAACATTACATCTAGGAAGACAAAGTGCAAGCGCACAAACATTAAATTTGTTTATTTTTCTGTAATATAACAAATAATTATTTATACAACATAATTTTTAAAATGAACATGCTTTTAATTGTGCACTAAATCTAATAAACATCGCATAATGTTCTTCATGACTCGATGTTTGAACTAAATTTATGCAAAATGTAAGTACTTACCAATGCCTTCCATAAATAAGGTTTTATTATAAAATATAAAATACAAATTGTAGTATAAAAATAAATAAATATATATATAAAATGATTACTTTTTCTTTTTACCTAGAGTTAAGGTGTGATGACTATTGCCCATTTGCGTAAACTGATTTTTACGTCTGTTAAACTCGATTACTTCATCTTCCAATTTTTTACGACTCTCATCTAATTTTCGGATTTCTTCAGCATTATCTTTCTTCAATTTGTCAAACTTTTCATGTAACTAAAAATTAATACACATTGGAATTACTTTTATAAATTCAGAACTAATTTAGTTATTGTAGTTCATACATACCTCCTTTTCAGCCTCTTTAAGCTCCACTTCTTTTTCCTTAACTCTGACCACAAACATTTGTCTCATTTCATCTTCTTTCTTTTGTAACTCTTGCAAGTGATTTGTCCTTCTTAACTCAAACGTTTGTTGAAAACTGACGGGTTTATTGTCAATATCTACATCACTGAATCCCATTTGTTCTAATCTCTTTTTTCTATACAATTCATAATGCCTACAATGGGTCTTTTCTCGCATGTCTTCCATGTTGGTTCGAATAAGCATTTCCCTTAATTTAACAAAATCGCAATGTGACTCATTTTCTACCTGAACCGTCCCCCAAGGATACTGTCTAGCTCGCATCATTTTATTACCAACTCTTACAAAATCTGTGCTTCCAATAACTGCAAATGGAATGTGAGAATTCATAGTGGCATTAACTTCCGTTACAGATTCATCGTCAACAGGAAATTCATAAATTTGAACTCCATTTGCTTCTAGTTCGGTAACAATTTTGGTTTTAAATTTTTGTAATTCTGTCTTACTAATAGTATCAGCTTTTGCTATAATCGGAATTATGTTGACTTTTTGATCCAACTTTTTCATGCATACCAAATCAATTGATTTTAATCCATGCCCTGTTGGACAAATAAAGTAGAGACATGCATGAATTCTGTTATCGTTGTACGAATTTAAAGAGCGCTTAATTTTTAATTCTTCCTGTAAAAAGTTTTCGAATTGTGCGTCTATGTAATCTACTACTGACTTAAAACTATCCTCTTTGTTGATTTGATCTCCATATCCAACAGTATCTACTATTGTAAGCTTTAGTCGTACGTTGCTTTCTTGCAATTCGTAAGTGTGTGCTTTCAGTTTTACAGAAGGAAGCGAATGTGGGCTTGGCGATGATTCAAAATTTGTGTTGAATAACGAGTCCATTAAGGTTGATTTTCCCAAGCCAGTTTCACCTAAAATAAAGTAGAATTTGAGTAATTTCCAGGAATACAAAATCACCTTATAAATAAACTGCTAAAATCTAAAATAAAGAAGCAAAATCCAAACACATAAATAATATTATGTAAACTGTTTAAATAGGGTTAAGAATTTTACATAATTTCAACCTAGGGCTCTTAATTATTGTTAGCAAAAATATTCTTACCGATGCACATTATGTTAAAAACAAATCCATTTTGCACACTTTTTGATACCAGCTGATCAGGTAAACTATCAAATCCAACATGGCCCGATAGTTTCAATTGTCTGATTTTTTCCTCGATCTATAAAAGAAGGAAATTATTTAAAATTATGCAATTTTTTCAAGTTCATAGACAAAAGTCAAAAGAAGGTATTTTATATTTAACTCTATGGAAGTCTCAATAAATACATTAGAAATCATTTTTAAGAGGATAGTCGGCAAAATGTGTAACTCCGATTTCTCTGTCCCTTGAAAATGCGATGGGAGAATGAAACATATAACTGTGCGAAAGAGATGCCACTAGAATTTTAGGCGATTACACGGAGGTTTTTTAAATAAACATTAAGAGTTAATAGATTTGAATTTTGTAAATTAATCCTGAAAGTATATTAAAGGGACTAGCTGATGTTTTTAATTTTTTAAAATAGTTTCAGACTAAGGTTGTAAATTGAGCCTAAAAGTTGCATATTTTTGGGCCCAACCAAAAGGTGAAAATTAAAAAAAAATTAAAAACTGAAAAACATCATCGGCTGAACTATGGAATCATTAAGCTGCATAAAAAAATATTCAATTTCAATTAACCGTTCGTGTTTCCTGTTTCTTTAGAGTAATCGAAATTTACATTGCCAAGTCCTATACCTAATTTTACCAACTATCTTCTTAAGAGTAGTACAATATACGATATTGCATAATCATATTCAGTTTTAATTTACAGTCTATAGAACGCTGTATTTGTAATGAAGTATGAACCTAGGTAAAAAACGTAGATTAGGAATTTTAATCAAATTTTAGTTATCTATCCTTGATGACGAACAAATCAGATATGGTACTCTGAGTATATTCATATTTCAAATAAAGATAAGCAAGAAGATTATAACTTCTTAAAAGTGGTATTGCTGATTGGAACATTTTTATTTGAAGAAAAAAATTGGTATTTTAGTGGGAATCGAAGTTGATATTATGAATATGACTTCACATACCTGGGTATTCACCTTATTAGGTTAAACAAAAATATAAAATACTTATCCGTGTCCGTGATTGGTCCTTATGTAATTTAATAAATTCAGTTGAAAGGCGATGATAAAAAAAGATTTGTCCTACTTCCTTAGAATTAAAATTTTATATCGATATTATATTAGGGGCACCTCATATATTTTATATTTCAAAGTCAGTCTACTAAATTCTGACAATTTGAAAAAAATCATAATGCACGAAAACAAATATAATGACCTAAAAGTATTTTAAACTTTCTAATTATTTCTGCAGAAAGTTGCAAAACATAATAATTTCTTAAATGGAAGTCAAATTAATTTAGCTTACAAATCAGAAAAAAAATTGAAAATTTATCAGAGGAAACTATTTTTAACAGCTTCCAAAGTGACCATCCAAAAGACATAAGTAAAACTAGACCTAACAACAACTCTTACTTTAAACTCCCTTATGTGGAAGGATTATCTCAAAGACTAAAGAAAATTTTGATAACGGACAAAACTAACATTTGCTTTTATAATGTATTTACCAACAATATTTTGTTTTCGAGGCTGAAAAGCAAATTACCCCCGGATTTACGTAAGAATGTAGTATATGGGATAAAGTGTAAGGACTGCGATAAATTATACATTGGCCAGACGAAACAATATATAGGAAAAAGAATTTACAATCACACATATGATTGCAGGCCCATTAATGCCACAAAGGTAAATAAAACAGCATTAAGTGCACATCATTTTGAGATGAACCATAGTTTCGATTTTGAGCATTACAATATTTTAGATGTGGAACCAAATTATTCAAAAAGGTTACTAAGCGAGATGATGTTCATTCAGAAAAATCAGAAAAAAGTGGTAAATTATAAACAAGACTGTGAGGGGTTGAGCAACATTTATTATTTTTTAATAAATCGTAATAATTTAGATTAGGAAAACAAGAGCGCGCCATTGTTTATTAATATTTGCCTATTTGTTTACTTTTGCTGGTGTTTTAAATTTGATTGCGTTTGTTAATATTTCTAAGTTTACAACATTGAGTTTTAACTATTTTTTACTGAATAGTGAACGAACTGTCACAAGTATTTTGACATTTGTAGAAGCACATGTACGTTTTAATTGTTTCTAAGGTGAATTTAGTGTAATTTGTATAATTTTTAAATATCATTATTTTTGGCTAATCATCGATCTGAGATTAGTGTGCTTTTGATTTGTCTTTTGGCACACATTTTTGTATCTGAATATTTATTATGCAACTTAAGTTCTGCATTTTTGATGAAATTGATTTAATGGAAATTACAAAGAATTGCAATTTGATTTTAATTGACTGTATAAATCATTAATACAAATAGGTATGTATGTTAAATACAATTGTTGATTTCTAAGAGCTTTTTAATATTTTTTAAATTGTTGTAATGTGAACTGTTTTTTGTAACTTTGTAATTCGTTTATTTGTTTTTTTGTAGCCATGAAAAAGACATCGGATCAGATGTCGAAACGTCGGTAATTTTTGTAAAATAAAGATTTATCAAAAAAATAAGAGTTCGTGTTTGCTGTTTTTAACCAACTTTTTCAAAATTAAAAACGAACGTAACAAATTTAAACAATGATGTCTAATGGGAAGTAGAGCTTACATTACACATGGTTTGCGAAAGGAAAAATTAATTTATTGAAATGGCCATCACAAATCTCCGAATTTAAATCCAATTGAAAACCTTGGAGTATTTTGGATAACAAAATTCGCTATAAAACTTACAAAAATTTGGACGAACTCTTTTCAACCCTTCAAAATGCTTGGGATGAAGTAGATCCAATTTTAATTAATAATCTTTTAAAATCAATGCCCAGAAGATGTGCTGATATACTTAAGAACAACGGGTATTGGACAAAATATTAGTTTACACTTTAATTTTTGTATTTTTATTTGAATAAATAATAAGTTTCTAATTGTTGCTCTACTTTTTTCCAGCCTTATTACTAAATTATTTTACTAAACCTGAAATTTTTATTTTTATTTAACAAAAAAATTATGAAATAAGCATTGAAAAGCATTCTTATTTTGAAATATTAAAGTTGTTTATTACAGAATATTATAACCTATATATTAAGAAAATGTAAATGTTGCTCTACTTTTTTCCAATATTGTATGTCTCTTAGTAAAAATCCTTATATTTAGGTTTATGAGTTGAATACCAATGTACAAAATCCTTTTTAAATATTTTATTTAGCTTTTGCTAATGTATACAGGGTGTCCTATTTGACGTTGGACTCTATGGGTATCTTTGTTATTATTGGAGATAGTCAGTTAAATGGACAAAGTAGAGCATTTTTGTATGTCCAATAACAATTCGTTGACAAAACAGTTGAATTTTGCATCGTATCGGCGCCATCTTGAAAAAAACCAAAAAGTGGCATTTTCAAAACGACTCAGAAAAAAACACTGATTCCAAATATGAGTAATTCCATTATGGCCACCATAAAAAAAACAAAATTACAGTTATATTTTGAAAATGGGACTTTTTGGTTTTTTCAAGATGGTGTTGAAACGATGCAAAATTCAACTGTTTTGTCAACGAATTATTATTGTACCATATTGGACATACAAATATGCACTACTTTGTCCAATTAACTGATGACTGAAGTCTAGTTTAGATTGGTTGAGTGACTGAAATGATCCGAGTAACTTAGCCTAATACTACACAGGGTGTCCCATTTGACGTTGGACTGTGTGGGTATCTTTGTTATTATTAGAGATAGAAAGTCAGTTAAATGGACAGTAGTAGAGATTTTTTCGAATATTAATAATTCATTTACAAAAAACTTGAATATCTCATCGTTTCAACGTTATCTTGAAAAAACAAGAAAAAGCGATTTTCAAAATATGGCTATAACTTCGTTATTTTCGATGGTACCGAAAAATTTTTTTGACTAAAAACAGACATTTTCTTGTGTACAATGCAGTAAAACAAATGAATATTTTTTTTCGCCAACGGATTGACCGGAAATGAACCAAACTTATTTTTTTCTTATGGCAGCCATATTGGATATACACATATTTTAAATTAGTGTATTTTTCTGAGTAATTTGATATATCATATGTAATATTTTAAGAAAAATAGAAATAATTTTATTTTACTAACTAAAAATGGCCTTAAATAGATGTAAACTATCAATACATATGTGTTAAGATTTATTTTACATTTAATATTTTAAATAGTTACATTTATGTTATTGACAATTTACATCTCTTGAAGTCCAATGTTGGTTTATAATATCAAATAATTTTATTTTTTTTAAATATGACATATGGTATATCAAATTACTCAGAAAAAAATACTGATTCCGAATATGTGTAAATCCAATATGGCTGCCATAAGAAAAAAATATGTTTGGTTCATTTCCGGTCAATCCGTTAGCGAAAAAAAATATTCATTTGTTTTACTGCATTGTACACAAAAAATTGTCTGTATTATGTCAAAAAACTTTTTTGTTACCACAGAAAATAATGAAGTTGTAGCCATATTTTGAAAATCGCATTTTATTGTTTTTTCAAGATAGCGTTGAAACGATGTGATATTCAAATTTCTCCTCCTTTTTCATTTAACCAACTTTGTATCTCCAATAATAACAAAGATACCCATAGAGGCCAAAGTCAAATGGGACACCCTGTAGACCATTTTATTTTTAGTAATTTTTATTTAAAACAAATAAAAAAAATTGAATGTTAAGTAGATGTTCGAAGTTATTTTTACTACAAAAATTTAAAATTTTGATGATTTTTCCTCAACTAATGTAAACTAAGAATCCAATCTGTGTTTATTCCGGATAAATTGCAGGCTTCAATAAAACTCTGTATTTATCGCGCAATAAATATAGTCAATTTGGTTGGAAAATTGGTACTCATTTTTATTATTTCTCTTGTATAATAGCATTTTTTTGCAAGCTAGTAAGAAATGCCAAGGATTTAACTAGACCGCGTAGGTTCTTATAAAAAATTATTTACAAGTAAAATCTAAAATATTTAAATATTCCCTAACTACTTAAGATATAATTATTCACATCTGCAGTGTGAGGGGGTTCTTTTTGAGTCAAAATTAAGTGTATTATATATGATGGTCAATATATTTCAAATTTGGATTTTAATAACAAAAACTTACCATAATTAACTTTGTGCACGACAAGATTCTTTAAGGACTCGTATAGTTTAATAAATAGTATTTTAGCTGAGGTTAAAACTAATATAAACATTGGAGAACAAGGGGCAACGCCCTGGTAAATCTGATAAAACCAGCCTTATCGAAATGCGAAGTTTTGATATTTAAATTTCTAAACAAAACGTGCTTTATTTTAAATATGAAAATCTACATAATTTTTAATATAATTTTATAAACAAACTTACCGGAGCATTATCGACCTCGACACCGCCAGCCATTTTTAAGCAATGAAAACAAATGAGTCAAGCCGCGTTGCCAATGCTGATCCAAGTGAGTGCACTTGACAATTTTTAGGGCGAGGTTGCCAAATATGGGTATGTTTTAAACGCAAAGAAATTTGTTACAAATTCAATTTTCATAACGGTTCAATGTTCTGGATTTTTAATATTTTAATGCGACTAAGGACTAAGTTAGGATTTTAATATTCTCCTCGTTAAATTATAAGGAAGGTGGAAAGAGCCACAGTAACTCAGTATTTTGTTTTTATAATAATTCTCTCTTAACGTGGTGAACGACGTAGGTAAAAAAGAAGGCAGATTTCTTGGGGATGACTATCGATGTCGAAACTCACAGCATGTGGGGTTTTTGTCCCTTTGATGCAATTGGCTGTACCTGAAATAATCATTTCATGTTTCAATGGTAGCAAAGGGTGGAGGGTGGAGGCAGGTATTTAGAAATTTACATAGATTTATTAATAAACAAAAATTTTACAGGTAACACGGTAACAGGTTACCATTCCCCATTGGTATAGAGTATGTATTGTGTATTGGTATATGTATGATGTTGATGAATTTTTAGAGATTGGCAATAAAAATGAGACTTTATTAATAATAAAACTTGTATGTACAGTTGGTACCAGCTGGAAGTAGGACAAAAGTAATCACGATCGCGTATTCTTTGTCCTACTTCCAGCTGGGAGCAACTTTACAGCAAGCAGCAAGTGCTCTGTATATCATTTTTCTATTCAAAGCATTGACAAAAATTATACATATTAGTTTAAAAAAGTTTGGGGTATTCATTTTTAAATTGAAAAATGTCTCTTCAGTGTAAAAAGTTGGTTTGCGATAAAAATATACAGGGTGAGTCTGCTAAATTCTATGTAATTTCGGACCTACAATTTCAAGTAAACGTTTTAAAGAAGTGTAAACTTGTATACCCATGCAAAATTTCATTGACTTATCTCCTCTCTCGTTCCAAAGATATGATCAAACATCAAATGAAAATTTTCTATTTTCGATTTACCATATCTTCGAAACGAATGGAGATGAGTCAATAAAATTTGGCATAGAACACAGTATTAGAAACAGGGCCGGATTTACCTGTAGGTTTAGTAGGTTATAGCCTGCTAGAGCGGCAAATTTTTGGGGGCGGCAAATTTTCATAAAATTAAAAATACTAATGTATACAGGGTGCTGAAAAAATAGCGTTCTCGCTACACGCGCCCTGTCAAGTAGCTTTCATTAGACAATAGAAGAATATTTAAAAAATCCTTTTGAGTGCTAAAAGTTAAATATTTTCTTTATACAGGGTGCTTAAAAAGTCGCGGACACGCTCCACGACACGTTGTTTGGAAGCAATCGTTAAACAAGGGTAAAATAATTTAAAAAATATTTGGATAGAAATTCCGAACTTATTGGCATATTTTAAAGAACTAAACTTGACAACATTGTTTTGAAAGTAAACTTTGAAGATATCATTACCTCTTAATATTTAATTCAAATTTTTGGTAAGTTATGATTACATCTAATAAAGGTGATATAGTTGAAATTAACATGACATTTTTTAAAAGAGCAAGAAGTCAAAATATAGACCATTTTATTTTTAGTAATTTTTATTTAAAACAAATAAAAAAATTTAAATTTTAAGTAGATGTTTGAAGTTATTTTTATCAGATTAAAGTTCCAGGAAACGAAGAAATAATTGTAATATTTTTACATTGTTGCCATATGTAATTTTTGTCAATTTTATGATAAATTTTAAAATGCAAATATCTTTACATTCTCAACATAAATTAATATTTTTTGTTGAGAAATGCAATAACAACACAATTATCTTTATGTTCTGTACTATAAAGAGCAAAAATAACTAAAAATGTACAAATAAAATTTTTAACTTTGAGCACTCATATCTTGAATAATCTGGAGCACCCTGTATATTTCTGTTTATTTTTTGTTTGCATTTTTGAAAAATGTCATTGATTTCAACTGTACAATATACAGGTTGTTTCATTGAAAACTTCAAATGTCGTTTATTTCATAACCAAATTTTTTTTCAAAAAATTAACCGAACACGCCGATTTTTATTTTGAGGGGGACGCATTATAAGACCGATTTAAGCACTCTCACGTCACTCTCTTAAGCGGGGGGCGTTAATCCCCTAATTTCTTAAACGGCAACAGGGGTTGATTAATATATAATTTGAAAACTGCTTTTAATTAGAATTTAACGGTATAAATTAAATTAAAATTGATCAATTCGTTTTAATGAAAAAAAATTAAAAACTCATTGCAATAAATAAATTTAAAAAATGTTAAATTAACCCAAAAAATCTTTTTTCAATTAGCAACTTATTAAATACTGAATAAAAAATTGAAGGTTAGATGTCCCGTTTGGTTCTCATGAATAATTTAATTTAAAATTTAAAGAACAAAAAATAAATTTCTTTGTTATGTTATCCACATGATTTGACAGGTGTTAAAATCTAAATAAAATGTGATTTAAAAATTGAAATAATTTAATTTAGTCTACTTATTACAAGTTTTCGAATTAAATAGATTACACTAACTTTATTAACCATTCAAAATGGTTTATTCTAAGGATGATCGAGTTGAGATTATTATGCTATACGGTGAAGAAAGAAGATGTGCCCTTCGAGCAGCTACTCGTTTTAATAATCTTCATCCAGATAAAAATGTATCTGCAAGATATGTTTTAGATTTGTTCAATAAATTTCGTGAAACGGGTTCAGTAGGAAATAAAGAAAGAACTGGCGGCCCCCCAAATGAAGTAGAAACGTTGACTGTAGTAGGCGAAACATCTCTAAATCCGCAAACTTCCATAAGAAACTTATCTACATTAACAGGACTTCAAAGTACCAAGGTTTGGAGAATTTTAAAAAATTTAAAATATCGCCTGTATAAATTTTCTTGTCATCAAGAATTAAGTGAAGATGATTTTGATCGCCGAACAGAGTTTTGTGAAGTTATGTCTAATAGACTATCAAATACTCCAAACCAATTACAAAACATCTGCTTTAGTGATGAAGCAACATTTAATTTGAGGGGTGAAGTTAATTATCATAACTGTCATTATTGGAGTATAGAAAATCCACATTGGATGCGAGAAGAGCACTGTCAGTATTCAGAAAAATTAAATGTTTGGCTTGGCATTTATGGGGACCATATTATAGGCCCAATATTTATTGATGGCAACTTAACATGCGAAAAATATTTAGATATGCTGCAAAATATTATCGAACCTACAATAACAAATGTCTTAGAAATTGATGATATACTGGACGAAAATTTGATAATTTTTCAACAGGATGGTGCTCCGCCACATTATACGTTACCAGTTCGTCAATATTTAAACAGAACCTTTCCTAGTTGGATTGGCCTTAAAGGTGTACTATTGAATGGCCAGCGCGCTCACCTGACCTCACACCGCTGGATTTTTTCGTTTGGGACTATTTATAAAATAAGGGCTTCCAGAACCAACCTGATACTTTAGCAGACCTTCGTCAAAGGTTCATAAACGAATGTGGAAATATTACACCAGTAATGCTGCAAAATGTTCGCGCAGAGTTTGAAAACCGTCTCTATTTCTGCTTGGAAAATTCTGGAAAACATTTCGAACATTTACTTTAATTGTCTATTTAAAAATAAAATTATTTTATAACTAAAAAAAAATTTTATTGCAAACTCTAAATTACAATATGTTCGTATACTTTTTTGTATAAACCGAATTGGTCAATTTTAATTTAATTTATTTCGTTGAATTCTAATTAAAAGCAGCTTTCAAATGATATATTACTCAACCCCGGTTGCCATTTAAGAAATTAGGGGATTAACGCCCCCCGCTTAAGGGAGTGACGTGAGAGTGCTTAAATCGGTCTTATAATGCGCCCCCCTCAAAACAAAAATCGGAGTATTCGGTTAATTTTTTGAAAATAAATTTGGTTCTGAAATAAACGACATTTGAAGTTTTCAATGAAACACCCTGTATATATTAAATTGTAGATTGTACTTAATCGTAACTTTACCAATAATTTAAATATTAAGAGGTAAGATGCCAAGTATACCTCTTTAAAACCTGTATAATTTTTTCCCGAAAATTTTGGTGGATGGTAAATGTCTTTCAGAATAAAAAAAATCCCATTTTTGATCTCATTAGAAGTTGGAGTATTTTTAAAAGGCTGAGGCTAAATGAGCGCCGACTGTATTATGGTTTTAAACCAAAAAATCCAACGAAGATCAAGTATTTTCATAAATTGTTATTAGAAAAAAAATTATACAGGGTGTCCCTTAAAATTATAATTTTGAAATTCTAAAATTGCTGTAAGTTTCTAAGGATTAAGGAGTCGAAAAACCATATTAGATTTTTTTTATTCTGAATTTACAAACTAATAAAATGCTGGATAAACAGTGGGGCACCCTGTATGATCCCCCATTATAGGGGCGGCAGAAAAATTCATAGACTATGGGCGACAAAATTGTAAATCCGTCTCTAATTAGACGTCCTTCTAACCTCTTGACTTAAAAATTATGTTTCCATTAAAAATAATGTGATGACGTGAGCTTTTCAACTCCCAAAAAGTTACAGGTTACACCAAGGTTTTAAAATTTAATTTTTTTATGATTTTTATGGATAACCAATATAATTTCTTTCTTTTTATCATTTTTTTATATAAATTAAAAGTTTTGATTTTGTCATTACCTATAATTGCCCTTCTGATTGTTTTTAAATCTAAAAGGGGCTAAACTAAAATTATAACGTATCGTATTGGGTATTGGGTAAAATTTAAAGACAAAATCCAAAGCATACTTGATTTTAATAAAAATATTAATAACAAAAGAAAAATTATACAGTCATGTGAGTATTTTTGAATTCCAAAAAAATATTAGTTTATAAGTTTTTTATTGTTCAGAATTACATTTACCATCTAAAAGAATTTTTATTAAAAAAAGTGGGACACACTGTATAATTGCTCCTTACAATTTTACTGTCTGGGTCCGCCACTGAATATGATGACTTTCGTGAGCTAAAATTATTAAATCATGGGGTTTTATGTAAATTATAAACAAAATAAATAAATTTTTAATGTTTACCTCACTTGGATCAGCTGTTTCTGTCAAAACAGCGCCCCCACAGGTAATCGAAATCGCGAATTAGGGAATAGGAGTCAAGTGTTACCAAAAGTATTACATATTACTTGAAAGCATTTTTTACCCTGATAATGGCATATTTTTTACTTTTTATAAATATTAAAGAGTTCTAACAAAAACCAATCCATTTTTTAATTTTAAAAATAACATACCTTTAAAATTAATTCACTAATGCTTTTGTTTAAACTTTATTTTTAATTTAAAAAAATTTGTTAGGTTAGGTTAGTTTATTAAATTTCAAAAATTGTTTAAACAAAAGTATAAGTGAATTAAATTTAAATTTATGTTACTTAAACTTAAAAAAAGGATTGGCTTTTGTTAGAACTCTTTAATATTTATAAAAAGTTAATAATATCTTATCCTTATTGACGAACTTAATATTAAACAATTGCTTGTAACTCAAGAACAACAAGTTTTATAAAAAAATGATTTTTAGAAAAGTTATTTACTCAAATTAAACGTAGAATCCAAAAAAATAAAAATATACAGGGTATTTAAAAAACGAAAGTTAGGTGCCGTATCACTAATAAAACGAACACCCTGTATATTAAAAGTATGTTTAAATGATGGCTCTTTTAAATTAACTAAACTTTTGTATAAACTTTTTTTTAAATTCAATATGGTTCAAAAAATATTTAGGTGTTTCCATTTTTTTGGCGGACCCTGTATAATGCTATTATACAGGGTGGATCATTTAACTTGAAACAAACGAATAATTGAAAAACTAAAAGGTTTAGAGAAAAAACTTTCAAATAAAAGTTGTTTGGTGGGGAAAAACGATGGTGCTAGTTATTTTTTGGTTAAGGGTCATCTTTGTATAAATTTCAATGTAAACCAAGTTTTTTAAAAGAAAACCTATAATTTTTTAGCAATTTTAAAATTTATTCAAAAAAACAAATAATTTTTATATAAATCATTTTTTTATTTGACACATTTTAAATTTCAAAAAATTTTATAAAAAAAATTTTTTGACGCTTGACGAAAAAACTTTCTTCAAAACTATTTATTTCTAAGCTTTATTTTTAGTTGGTTATGTATTTATTTGTCTCAAGTTAAATGCTCCACCCTGTATATGTACTTTTATTCACATTTGGACAAATTGGAGACGAGGTAAAATGTGTAGTAAAAAGCTTCATAAACCGAAAAAATCTTGAAAATGCAGTAAAAAGATACAAAAACATCAAAAAATAACCTTTTTTTAAAAATTTAGCTTGGTGGTAGACTTTTTTAATGCAAAACTAATTCTAATTTTTATTTTTCCCTACTATCGGATCAGTATAATTTTTATTTTTTATTTAACAAAATATTAGCTAATATTTTTGAATAAGGTAATAAAAAATATTCAATCGTAATTGTATTTAAACGTATAATAAAATATAATTATTAAATTATTTCTTAAATAATAAATTTACAAATAAAACCTAAAATATTTGTACAATATAATTTAACTTAAAATATACAGAAAGGTACACAATAAATAATTATTTTAAAATATTTTTGCAATAATAAATATCTCTGTGTGTATATCACTAATTTGAGGCGAGAATAAAGGAGCAATTTACCTCCTAGCCTGTGGACTTTCTTCCAATTTTCTCCAAACGACCTGTAAAAAATCATATAAATTACCAAAGTAGCACATGTAAATTTCACATTTCATTAATTTAGAAAGTTCCTTGTGACTTGTGATTAACTTATCTTGTAGGATTATTTTAATATCGATTTTGACGTATTTCGCATTTCAATGATTATTTCAAGAAGCTTATTAAATAATTCAATTATTCAAGATTATTTAAACTATATTTTCTATATTTTAAATTGAATCATCAGAGTTCAAGTATCATGAACCATGAGAATTATATGCAAAATAATTATTTCCAATTTAACATAAATTATTAAAATTGCTTATATTTTTTAATTAAAAAATAAAATATTTATGCATTTTAAGTCCCTGTAAATACAAAATTAATTCTATTTCTTTTAATTTTTAGTACGAAAGATTTCATAATAAAATTTTCTGGAATGTTTATTATTTACTTTAACTTATAAGTGCATACTTAATTAAATTTTCTTGGATTATTATTATTCTTACTTGTTAATATTTTACTAAAACTTTGTTTTAAACTTTCAGAGCAATAAAGTTGCATATAAAATGCACCTGTACTTTTCATAAATTATTAACAATAGCAATAGGTTGAATTTTTAGTATTAAAACTGATAGAAAGTCCAATTTTTTAGTTATTTTTACAATTTTATATTTTCTCACTTACAAATCATACGACTGTTCTGTAACTTATAGTTTTTATCGAATTAAATTAAAAAATTATGACTGAAATAGCAAAGACCCTCATCAAAAATTTGACTTAATTTAGAAATTCTGATAAAAATTTTATCATATTATGCCCAATTATTTATACACAGGGTGTCCCAATTTGAGTTGAATTTCATGGGTATATCTTTGTTATTACAAAGTTACAGATTCGGTTAAAAGGGTAATGTTTTGCCACTTTTTATACTTATACAAATGCCATATAAAACTATCAAAAGTTCCGAGCCATTCAGAAGATAATGGAAAAAAGAGCGAAAAACGCAATTTTATAAAAATGGTTTTAAATGGAAAACATATTGAATTTTTCAACAGTTAAGTTGCATTTTTATTATAGACCTGTCAAAAAGTCATGGTTCCTTAATTTAATACAAATAATGTCAAATGGTTGATAGTCTGTTACTTTAAACATAGATTGTAATATATCGAAAAGAAAATGCAAATTGTTTGTTGAAAAATCTAATATGGTGCCCATTTAAAATAAGAAAGTTGCTTCTGATATTTTGAAAACTGAGTTTGTGATATATAAAAAAAAACATATTTAAATTCGTCTTTACGAAAGAAATAACTTTTATCTGAAACATTTTTTTGTAATTTATTTCTTTAATAAAATAATCGACAGAGTAGCATTTTTACATTTTTTTATCTTCAGAATGGTTTGGAATTTTTTATTATTTTAGATGGGATTTAAATGAGTATAAAAAATGAATCTGCAACTTTATTAATAACAAAAATACCCATGCAATGCAACTCAAATTGGGACACTCTGTATACAGGGTGTCATAAAAGTATTAAATGACTCAAGTAACTGGTTATAATTTATATTGTAAAAAAGGTCGATGTTAATAATTCGTGGCCTGTTACTGTACAATGCACAAATTACTACTGACACATCTAAAAAAATACTTACATTGCACATTTCTCTAACTAAAGCTTTTTCTCCATCATCCATATCTCCATTGGTGCCGTTTGGAATTAACGTGGTTTCAGCTGCTCTTTCTGGAGGTCTTCCTTCTCGTTCCAGCTGTTCCCGAACTTCCAAAACTTGCAAAGCTCGTACAACAGCTTCTGGTCTTCCACTTAGCACTCCAACTCCATTATCAGGAGGAATGGCAATCGTTGGATCTCCTGTACTTGTTGCTATCTGATTTATTTTGTGCGTCAAAGACCTCTTATCGTCCTCCAATTGTTTCACTCTACTTTCTAAACTCCTTACGTACTGCATTATTTGATCTAAAAATTGAAAAAAACTTTATTTTTGAGAAATTATTATAAAACATTTTAATAAAAATCAAATTAATTCATCTATGACTACAATATTTTAAAGCCGGGCATTTTATATTTACAGTTCCAGTATTTTGTCATTTTTAGTATCTTATTTTTTATTTTTAGGTTTTATGGAAGAGTGGAAGGCTTCACAACGAAGATATATTTTAGTGCTGGTGTGTTTTCATATCGTGACTTGAAAATTGTAGAAAATTCATGGTTCTCACTCTAAAAGAAATTTAAACAAAACTGTCAAAAATAGTCCAGTCATTGAGTAGTTTTACCTGGAAAGTTTTCCGGGAGTTTTGAAAATGGGAGAATATTATAGATTTCGATGTGTTCTTTCCGAATTTCAACTTTGCCGCTCGAGCAGCTACATTGGAAAAATTTTACGAGAAAAACATTTATATTAAAAAATAACCTAGAGGAAATTTCCTACAATTTATGTAATAACCTTTTTTTTCGTAAAGTCAATAGTTTTGGCGTACGAGCCCCGCAAAGTGTTATTTACTCCCAAAGCCCTAAATGACTGGACTAAAGAGAGTTTTTAAAAATATAGTTTTTAATAATTCTAATAATTCTAGTAAGGAATTTGAAAACTAAAAATAGTTCCAGAATCATTAAAATTCTTTAAAATGAGTTTATTAATATTATACAACAATATAAATGCAAATTTTAATGAAAAAATATTTTACCCAAACAAATTTTAACAAATGCAGTTTTACAAGTAGATGAAAACATATTTTCCATAACGAATGCATATTTTATGTGGGACTTCAAAGTTCAAAGGGTTGTTTTATAATTAGTCCACATTTTTACATTACATTGGGAGCTTATTTTGTTTAAACATAGGATTATTATGTCATAAAGTATTTTTTTAAAGAAATTTCTTCATATAAAGCATCCAACGATATTTAAAACTGCAAATTACTTATATAAAATTCAATTTAAAAATTCAAAAAATGTAAAAATGTATTGTATATTTCGTTTTGAAATTTGATACATTATACCCTTGGTTATAGCATACTTATAGGTAGTCAACCTTATAGGTTATAAAGGAAACAAAAAATGACGATAAATGTCGGTGCATTGCTGAAATCTAATCGAATCGAATCTTCTTAAAAGGCTTTAACAGTAAACCAAGATTTTTCCTATGTACTCTTCACCTCGGTGTCCACACTAAATTACTCTAAAACGATACCTAATTTTTACATGCGTATCATCTTACTATAAGTATATTATAAACAAGGATAATACATAATTCCCATATGAAGGCTCAAAGAAAATTGTAACATCATAAAAGTTACTTTGATTGTTTTCTGGAACTTCCTGTGTGCTTTCACGCTATTTTTAATATTTAGGGTCTTGTTACCTACTTCAAAAGAATGGTTTGAAAGAATTTTTATGTGGGGGTCAAAGCTGATAATTTGTAAAGCGAGACACTTCCTGGGCTTTCAACACATTCTTTAGAAATGATAATAAATAAATAAAATCTAGTCATTGATACAAACACTAAATTAAGTAATCGAAATGAAATATTCATTCGGTTTAAATAATAGGTTTTACGGTAAAAAAGAGATTAAAAAATTAATTTAATCAAATTATTTGATCTAACTGCCAAGCCTTCTGAATATTAAGCTTAAATAATTTGACCTAAAAACACTAACATTTAAATCGAACAGTCAACCACAAAGGACAATTAAGAAAAATCTTTATTGATGCTTAAGCATGGTCTTTGCAAACAATTGTAGGAAGTCAGGACTTTCATTTGACATGCTTGGCAATTGCGACTAATTTGATTTGGCTTATGTCGGTGTTTTTATTATTTGGAGAGAGTGCCAAACGAGCCGTGCTGTACGGATTTTCAATGGAAAAAGGATGGTGACCTTATGAATTTATAGTAAAAACATTGGCACTTTCAAAATCGTATAAGGAAAATAAACATAATTTAAATTAAAGGAAATAAACACAAGTATATTTGTTGATCTATTGCAAAACAAGAATGTTTATTTTCAGGAGACACACCTATCTTGTTAGAATGTTGGTCAATGCCAAATCTCTACATGGGGTCCTAATCAAAATTATAAGCCAAGAAGTTGGCACATTAAGCGTTGTTTAAAATTGGCTATTAATGGCAATATAATACTGCGATAAAGAGATAACTTTAGTAGTTTTAAATTAAAAAATTAATTAAATTGGTGATTTTTATTGATCAAGTTTTCTTTCCTAAATTTTAACTAAACAATTTGATAGGACGTTGCAATTTACAATAACTAAGTAAATACGACGAAAAGTTTTATCAAGTGTTCCTTTGGAGATCTAATCTTTTAAATTACATTTGAATATTTTTACTAAAGAGATCATAATGCTGGTCATATTTGGATGGACAATTTAAAAAAGTGCCAAACGAAATAAATATTGTAAAAACTTAAAAGAACTAAGAAAAATCCACTTCCTACCCAAGTATAAAATCGGGCAAAAATCCGTTAACATCCGGGAAAATTAATCACTAAAAATATTTCTGGATAAAAAATAGATATTCTGAGTCCAGAGAAGGATTTTTACTAAATAGTCTAAATTTTTTATTTGTGGGCTTGGCAAAAATGAAAAATTATGGCATTATGGTAAGTATCGATTTATTATTGAAAACATTTTTAAAATATCAATACAATAGGTTCTTATTTTTGCCAGTAGAAAGCGAAAAAAAATCTGCTATTTTAACGATTTGGAGTTCATAATAAATAAATTTGCTCACCTTTACTTAATTGGTTTAAAAAATGATAAGGCGAAAAATGAAACCCAGGTTTCACGAAACTATATTTATAGTTTCTACATTTTTGTAGAATTTAAATTTTTAATTGTTGGAATTAAGGCGCTTTAAAATTTTTGTTTAAAACTATTTAAAAAATATCGATATACAGGGTGTCTCACTTTTTCCAGCAAAAATTTTTTTTAGATAGTAAATGTCATTCTGAACAAAAAATATTCTATCAATTATTATGGTTTTTCGACTCCTTTAAATTTTCATGATTTTTGTGGAACACCTTGTATAATATTCTTTCTTATTTTTTTTTATTTGAATCAATTATTATTTGGATTTTTTCTTTATCAAATTGAATTTTTTGAACATTATTGACTGTATTTAAAATAAGTGAACGACGAGGTTAAATTTTCCTCGCTAAAATTTAGCATCTTATTGGCTTAAGAGGATAGCCGGTGAAATTTGGGTATAGGCGATTTCAATGTAAATTTTTGTCGATTTTAAAGACAATGTACGCCCACACCAATCAAAAAAATCAAAATCGGTTTTCACATATCTTTTCCTGACATTTAAGAGAATGTCGAGATTCCCTTTTTTTCGTAAATTTTTGTTTTATAAATAAAATATTTAGGGTGATTTTTAAAAATGCAAAAAAATTCTAAATTTCAAAAGCCTATAACAATGTTATAATGGAATATTTATGTTTTAAATTTAATACAAAACATGCCTTGGGGTATCCTTTTCCAAATTAACTTCGAAAAAATCAAAAATAAGTTGTAGTTTTTCTGGGGTTTGTTTTTAAAGAAAATAGCCAAATTCCCGCAATTTTTAATTCACAAAATTGCAAAAAATTATAGCACCCCGTATATGAAAAAATAGATATTTTAACAAAATACCCTGTGTGTCCCACTTTTTTACCAGTAATAAATTCTTTTTATATAGTAAATATCATTCTAAACAAAATATTCCTATGGACTATTTTTTTTCGATATTATATCAATTTTAAGATTGCTAAATTTTTATGATTTTTGTGGGTCACCCTGTATGATTTTTCTTTTTTATTATGAATTTTTTAATTTCCTCTTATTTAAGTCTAAACAAGAGGAGTTTTAGTTTTTTCTCGATAAATTACAAAATCCAACTCCTACTTGAGTTAAATTTAAAAATATATCAGAATTGAATAGAAAGAAAAAAAAATATTCCTTATAATCATAGAAAGCACTTTTATCCATCCATCATAAGAGTAACATACCTACAATATTCTTCCCTTTATCGTCCAAAAAAAATATAAAAATAAATTTCACCTCTTAATTTGGATGTTAAAAAAATGGGTGACCAGGTAAAAGCGCACACGATAAATGCCCTCAGAAAAAAGGGTACGGCCCTAAATGCGCACACGGAAAAACCCCCCTCTCGGTAAAAAGCGCAAAAGGAAAAAAGCGCACACGGAAATCTTCAGACACAATCTTAATTAAGCATTATGATAACAATTATTATTTTTGAGAAATGTGCGCTTTTTTCTATACGCGCATTTTTCAGCTTGCGCTTTTTTCGATGTGCGCTCTTTTTCTTGTGCGCTTTTTTCAGTGTGCGTTTTTTCCATGTGCGCTTTTCTCTATGTGCGCTTTTTTCTTGTGTGCATTTATGGTCGTGCGCTTTCTTGTGTGCTCATTTTTCATGGAACCGTTGGATAATCTTTTTATTTAATTCTCACAATATTACACATTTTTTTTCAAAATCACATTTACAGATTTTTTTTTTAATCTTAAACAAAAAATGTAAGGGGACATTTTTTTTATATTTTGTTACAAATACAGTCCTAACTAAAACTACATAATAAGATTGCCAAAATTTGTCACATTTTCAGATTTTAGTTTTTGTATAGAAAACTGTAAGGGCGATTTTTTTTATATTTGGTTACACATACAGTCCTCAGTAACATTGTACCTTTAAATTTTTTGTTTAAGATTAAAAAAATAAAATCTGAAAAAGTGACTATTTTTTTTCATTTCTCTTAACTTTTTGATTTCTGGTCCGGTTTTGAAAAAAACATTTTATGTAGTTTTACTTTGGACCGTATGTGTAACAAAATATAAAAAATATAACCTGTTGTTTAGTTTCGATTAAAAAAAAATTCAAAATGTGACTGATTACATTTTTCTGACTGCTGGTTTATGTAGTTATACTTATATGTTAATATATAAAAGAATGAGTCCTTAGATTTTTTGTTTCCGATTGAAATAATAAAAAGTTACTGATATTTTACATGTTTTGACTTCGTCTGAATACGGAAAAAATATGTAGTTTTATTTAAGACTAAGTGTCGGACTGGCCCACCGGGCAATCGGACAAATGCCCAGTGGCCTTTCCCAATTGCTTGTGGTGGCCCCTAATACTTCCCTGTCAGTCACTCCAAAAAAATCTAATCTATTTGAATTTAATAATTTTTTTAATCTAATACAGATTTAACATTTAAAATTTGATGTTTGAATTTTAGTTTAATCTTCTATTTCAATTTTATTCTTAATTTTTTAAATTAAATATGTGACTGCACAAATTATTTTGGAAAAACTTTAATAACGTTAGAACGGTGCAAGATTTTTCAAAAAATTTTATGCATTATGAGCTGCATTCAATAGGTAATTAAAATTTCGTTTTTAAATTTTTTGGAATTACACAGTGGCGTGCCAGGTCGTTTTTTGCACCGAAACTCATTAAAAATCAATTTTAATCTTAAATTATTTTGGAAAAACTTTAATAACGTTAGAACGGTGCAAGATTTTTCAAAAAAAATGTATGCAATATGAGCTGCAATTCAATAGGTAATTAAAATTACGTTTTTAAATTTTTTGGAATTACACAGTGGCGTGCCAGGTCTTTTTTTGCACCGAAACTCATTAAAAATCAATTTAAATCTTAAATTATTTTGGAAAAACTTTAATAACGTTAGAACGGTGCAAGATTTTTCAAAAAAAATTTATTCAATTTGAGCTGCAATTCAATAGGTAATTAAAATTACGTTTTTAAATTTTTTGGAATTACACAGTGGCGTGCCAGGTCGTTTTTTGCACCGAAACTCATTAAAAATCAATTTTAATCTTAAATTATTTTGGAAAAACTTTAATAACCTTAGAACGGTGCAAGATTTTTCAAAAAATTTTTATGCATTATGAGCTGCAATTCAATAGGTAATTAAAATTACTTTTTTAAATTTTTTGGAATTACACAGTGGCGTGCCAGGTCTTTTTTTGCACCGAAACTCATTAAAAATCAATTTAAATCTTAAATTATTTTGGAAAAACTTTAATAACGTTAGAACGGTGCAAGATTTTTCAAAAAAAATTTATGCAATATGAGCTGCAATTTAATAGGTAATTAAAATTACGTTTTTAAATTTTTTGGAATGACACAGTGGCGTGCCAGGTCGTTTTTTGCACCGAAACTCATTAAAAATCAATTTTAATCTTAAATTATTTTGGAAAAACTTTAATAACGTTAGAACGGTGCAAGATTTTTCAAAAAATTTTTATTAATTATGAGCTGCAATTCAATAGGTAATTAAAATTACGTTTTTAAATTTTTTGGAATTACACAGTGGCGTGCCAGGTCGTTTTTTGCACCAAAATTCATAAAATATCAATGTTACTCCTAAATTATTTGAGAAAAACTTTGATAACTTTAGAACGGTGTAAAATTTTTCAAAAATTCTTTATCCATCTCAATCTACAATTCAATAGATAATTAAAAGCACATTTTTTCTATATTTTGTCGTTACTCAGTGACGTACTATGTCGTTTTTTTTGCACCGAAATTCATAAAAAAATTAATTATTTTGGAAAAACTTTAATAACTCTAGAACGGTGCAAGATTTTTCAAAAATTCTTTATGCATCTTGAACTACAATTCAATATAGGTGATTAAAATCACATTTTTCAATACTTTGTAGTTACTCAGTGGCGTACCACGTCGTTTTTTTGCACCGAAATTCTTAAAAAAAAATCAATTTAATCTTAAATTATTTTGGAAGAACTTTAATATGTTAAAATTTAGTGATATTTTAAAGTTAGGCTTTCTAAGTGAACTATCCATATTCTTCATTATACCAAAAAACAATTTTTCCTGATTTGCGAAAAGTGAACGATCTTAATCCTATTTCCCAGAAATACCCATTGAAACCCCATAAAAACGTACCCATTTTTAAGGAAATCAGTTAGTTTTCACGATATTCGCTAGCTGGATTAATTGAAAATGGAACACCCTGTATATAATAAATAATAGGTCTAGATTGGTCGAGTTTTCCAAAAGATTATGGAACCTAGGCACATGCTTGCCCGGGTGGCCCACAATGAGCCATGTTAAGACTATACGTGTAACAAAATATAAAAAATTGCGCCCTTACATATTTGTGTTTAAGATTTAAAAAAATAAAATATGAAAAAGTAACTTTTTTATTTTCACTTTTTTTACTAATTTTTGATTCCTGGTCTGATTTTGTAAAATCTTTTTATGTAGTTTTACTTGGGACTGTAATATGTGTAATAATAAAAGTAAATTGATCTCTTACATTTTTGTTTTCGATTAAAAAAATAAAATCTGAAAAAGTAACTTTGTATTTTTACCTTTTTTCTTATTTTCTTATTTTTTAATGATTTTCAATGAACTTTTTGTGTATTTTTACTGAAAAATATAAGTATTTTTATTTTAATATTATAAGAATCAAAATTTTGTCCATTAAATTTAAATAAAAAGTATGAATGTAAAAATGAATGGATTTAAATCTTCATCTCGTTATTTTACCTGTCCTTTTGGATGTTAATATATTATGTTAGGAAGTTATTCCAGACATTTTCTGCACTTATCTGGTTGATAACTCTTAGTTTGAATGATGACAAATTTAAACGGTTTATAAGTTACATAATTAATTACATTTCTTCACGTTTGTTAACAATCAATCTTTTATAGCTTGAAAAAGGTCATAAAGATGACCGAAAGGTTACTAGAAGAGTAAAGGTTAAATATTAAAATATTTTTTAATTGTCCTGCTAATAGCAAATAATTCCTTCATACCAGTGGTGTAACTAGAAATAACTATCAAAAATTTGGTTTAGCGTTTAGCTGCTAGTTTTTTATTTATAAAACGAAGTCTCTACAACGTGTAGCTAAAAAAATATATTTTTTTTATAATCATATATCACAGTAAATAGTATATTGTTTTATTATGACCAAAAGTGACACTTTTTGTGGCGACCACGCTACGTTTGTGGGACGAGTCAGCGAAGCGACGAGTTCTGCAAATGCGTACGAGCCACAAAAGACACTTTTGCTCCGAATAAAACATGCATTTTTTCTTCAAACGTCGATTACCTCCGACTATCCTCTTAATTCAACAAAATAAGGGTTTTGGCTGTTTTTAAAATAAGTAAACGACAAGGTTAAATTTCCATAGGTAAAATTTAGCATCTTATTGGCTTAAAGATATACAAAATCCAAAGCATTATTGATTTAACTAAAAAATTTAAATTAAATGAAATTTATACAGGGTGTCCCACAAAAATCATTATATTTATGAAATTTTAAAACTTTTTAAGGAGCCGAAAAAATATAATTTTGTTCAGAATGACATTTACTATCTAAACAAACTTTTTGCTGGAAAAAAAGTGAGACACCCTGTATATTTAAAATGTTTTCAAAATTTTGACTTTACAAAAATAAAAAATGCTTCCTTCAATAGTTAAGTAGGTAATTCATATAATTTTGTCAATCGACCATCCCAAAATTTTCAAAAATATATAAAACTTAACATTGAATAGATTCCCTTTGCAGATTCATAGGACTACCTACAAGACGAAGACTTTAAAACTCTATACCAATTGTTTTTGGGTTTTTATTGTACAGTCACAGGATCTATCGCTCTTCGCCCATAATATGCTTCATTGTGGTTTTGATCACACTTCAATCTTATTCTTCTCTCAATTAATGGTTGGGTAACCACAGGACGCGTAATCCCAGAAATCAGTTAGACGAGATACATTCTCATGTGTAAGATTTTATCACCTCAATGAAAATTTTTTCCGATTTCCCAACTACGGTATTCGTGAACACACCAAATAATAAGTACTCTGTTTTTACTCTGACCCCTAATATTTTTAATGAGGTGTACCCTCATTTTAAAATGTTTTATATAAGAGTGAAATTCATGCAGATTTATTGGACGGGATTTGCAAAAGTACTTTTAGAATTTTGAGAGATATCGATTCAGATTTTCTTCTTACGATTTTGGGAACCAATGAGGTGTTTGGATGTGCGATACAGTCTTGACAGATTTCAATCCGTACAAAATCGCCTTTTTCTTATTGGTATCATAATTCTTTTTTTCTACCATAAGACTTTGAACATGATTGAACTTATATTTGAGAACTACAATTCAAGAATTCTACAAATGTCAATACGCAATAGGATAGAACCAGTTGCAATTGCTGGATTTTTCGTACATTCAGCCTCTTGATTATTTAGATATATTTGATTTTTGACTGTTCGTTATTTTTTTAACTTGTTAATCTTGACCAAATGTTAATTAATCAATCAGTTGGCTAATTAATACAACTAGGAAAGTTAAAAAATGGGTTTCTTTTGAGATTACTTTTAGTTATATTATCTTAAAAGTGTGTTAATTTTCTTAAATGTATTGTACCTTTATTATAAATTTTAGAATTAAAGGTTATCAAAATTTTTAGAGCCAGAAGGCGGTGAGTACAAGTTATTCTCTATTTGAAACTATTCATTAGAAGTAAACATGTATGTTTCTCCAAAATTCGTTTTTAATTCGGATCTTTTTTTAGTAACAATTATACTGTTTTCCACAGTTTCTTTCTTTTCATATAAATATTGCAGGAGGTACCTTTTTGGTTATTTTTCATATTATAATCAGTTTAGTTTATATTTAATGTTTTAAATTTTATTTTCTCGTAACGACATTCATCCTGTCATAATTTAGTAGTTTTCATTTAATTTTAGTTTATGGCTTGGTACCTCTACTTAAATTAGTTAGAACTAGAACAAGGGATATAATTATACTTACATTTAAGTCAGTAAGCACGTGACATTTAACTAATGTACTTAAGATTTTTTTGTTGTAGTTGCCTGACATTACGGTAAATAATTGAAGCTTTAAAAAAGTAACTTTAAAAATTAGTCACGCTTATTGAAGTACAATGATTTTTAACGAGTTTATTTTACCCTGCCTTACCAAAGAATTGGATTTTAATTTTTAGATAGACTGAAGTATTTCTATTGTTAAGATAACCTTAATAGGTACAAGATATTTCTTGTAATTTATTATTGAAATTACCATTGAAAGTACTTCGTTGTCTGGCGAGGTTTTCATGAAGGAGCCGCTCCCGACTTGCCGACCTTCTAGGTGCATTTCCAGAATTGAATTGTTGAGGTACGGGAGGTTCATCGGCATTCGTGCTTGAGCTGGAACCATCACCGTCATCCCTCAAGTTGGTCCCGGAAGTGCTGGAGCCACAAGAAGGACAGATGGAGCTTCCTCTCTCTTCGTCCAAATATAAACATAACTCTTTAAGTTCTAGGTTATCTTTAATGAGTTCCTGCTGTTTATTATCAAGCTCTCGTAATTTGCTCTGATATGCGGATACTTCCTGTCTCATTACTGAAGCAGTGTACCTTCCAAATCGCTGCCATTCTCTAGCAAGCTTCCTACCCTTCTGTCTATCATCGTCCAGGAAGCAGCAGAGATCGCGTAATTCCTGGTTATCATCTGCTAGCCTTTGATTGGCTTCTTTTAATGAACGCAATTCTACTACTAAGCCTTGAACTTGCCTTGGATCTGGAATGTGTCTATTTTGATCGGACAGCACTCTATTGTCGTCAGTTTTCCTAACAAACTTCAACATTTCTGCTTGTCTAATTAAATCTTCTTCGTATCGCGTATTTGGTGGTCGAGGTATTCCAGGCTCGTCAAGAGGTCTTTGGTGTATTTGTGCCTGCGTCCTTATTGCTTCTTCGGGTGGCCTATTTTGCGGCACGTTGTATGGGTATGGATACTTTTGACCAGGGAAAAATTTTGGCACTTCTTGTGGATACGCTAATTTTAAACTATCCTGAGGTTTGGCGGGATAAATTTTGGCATCTTTAATTGAATGTTTAAGAATACCGGGATTAGTAGGAGGGTGCGGTGGAGGTTGATAACGCGGTGGCACCGAACTTCCCGCGTCTGACGATGTTTTAATTGTATATGGAAGAGGTTTCTTACTTGACATGTTAAAATGTAAATATCTATTTTTTAAATATTTCGGCGGGTCATTGAGATGTGCGCATGTTGTCACCTTAAGTCTCGTCTACGCACTATTTTCACCGCACGCACAATCGTTTTACTTAAGCACTATGTGGGTCACGGAAGTGGCTCAGTAATCACATATCGAACACTAAATGATATTAAATTACGTGCATTTGTTTTGGATGCACCCACCTATGAATTACAGGACCCTTCTGTTGAGACACATGGCTTTTAATTTGGCTGTCTTGTTTCGGATCGTTGCGTTTGTGCACGCGTCTACCTTAGACAACATGGCCGAATACGACTGGAATTACAGTGGAACGTCATCAGGTAACTGAAAGGCAAGAGCAACACTCGTCCCCTCTTTTTTTAAATACAGATTCTATATATCTTTACCCACCATTATTATCACCGGTAATGACGATCCCACATCCTTTTTTTGCATTTAGATAGAAGAATTTACACACGCCACGCTTTTATTCAGAGCAGCCATTCAAGAAAAGAAGAAAGTAAATCGTGATTAACTCAATCATAAAAAAACCCATTTATTAACCTTAAATCTATGATCTATGTTTTACTCCCAATACTTTCAAGTTTTACTTTCATTGTTTGAAATATTTTCTATGGTATTTTCTTATAATTGACTAAGAAAGAATGTCTATTTGGTCAATGGCTTGGAATACCAATTACACATATTATCCATATTTAATTTTTATATAATATTGGGCTTTTTCTTCTGTACGCCATTGATTTTTTCGAGCTGCCTCCTCTGATAATGCATTAAATTTCAACTTAAAAATGTTGTAACTTTCAAATAGACATTGCCAAAAATTTAATTAATATTATATTTGCTATATGAATAAAATTAAAAGTTAAGTTTGCAAAAAATTAGAAATTGCTCAATTTTCAATTTTTTTCTTTTTTTTCATGCAGCTCGTACAGATTTTGATACAATTTTAAATTAAAGCGTTGTAATTTGCATACAAAAATTACCAAAAATTTTTTTATTATTTTGGAGACAAAATCGTGAACAAAAATAACAATGCAAAGGTCTACCCCAACCAAATGACCGACATTGATAAAAGAACCGAAGAAACGAGGCCGAGCGATAAATGGACGAATTGGAGAAAGAGAGGAAAAATAAAAGAGCGAATTGGATGAAAACCCGACGCATTCAAAAGGCCTAAAGAAAATAAGCGAATTACAAAAAATCATTTTTTTTTATTTTAATCATCTTTTTTTAGGGCTTCAGTTGAAAAAAACTTGATTACTTTTTTATTTTTACAAATATTTTGCCCAAATTTTGTGCAATCGTGTGTTGTACTATTATTTATCATTGGTACAATTTTCGCTGAAAAATTCAAAGAAAAACTTGAGAAAATCGTCGATTTCTTGAATTATTTTGTATTTTATTCACCTTTGTTGGGACTTAATAACTTTTTTATTTTTATAAATATTTTTATAAAATTTTATGCAATCGTGTACAGTACGGTAACATTTATCAGTCGTACATTTTTTGCCCGAAAATTCCATGGAAAACCTTAATAAATAACTTTTGTATTTTTATAAAAAAATTATACACTTTGGTACAACCATGTATGGTAAAATTTCGAAAGAATAAAGCTAAACAAACCCAATCTCAATTAATAAAGAGTGCTTTTGAAGGGCAAATAATGGACATAGTTATTTAATTGAATCTTGGTTTTTTTATAAAATAAATTTTCGATTTTTTTATATCGATATTTTACAATTTTTGTCCTTTTCGGTATTTTATCATAGTGTCTTTGGTCGAATTCGGCCATTTTTCGTTTGGCTTTTTCTATTTCGGTCATTTTTGGCCTATTTTGTTTTTCCCTTTTCAAAGAGCCAGAACGTAGAAAGGCAACTTATAAAATATAAAAATAAAAAAATGTACATATTCAATGTATGATATTTTCATGGAAGTTTTGTTTCTTATGGCACAAATTTTCTTATTTTTTATCGCACGATTTTGGGACCCTTAGCTTATAGGTATTTTACTACTTTTTTTAAAATTAAAGCATTGTAACAAAATCCACCAAAAATGTAATCAATACCACATTTTTATGAATAAAATTAAAAGTTAAATATACGATTATCATTAAAATTGGTCGATTTTTCAGTTTTTTGTTTATATTTCTGACCCTCATCTGCTCTGATTTATAATGACATTTTTTTACTTTTTTTGTACCGCTTACGCTGATTTTGAATAAAAATTTAACTGATTTCAACAAATTTAAATTAAGTATGTATGTAGTTCATATTTCAATTTTCCATGATTTTTTCAGTGCTGCGTGCTTTGATTTTGTTGGAAATTTAAAAGCAATATCCTCTATTCAGCGACCATGGTGAAAAATTTAGAAACGAAATATTTTGTTTTAAACGTGATTAACGTTAACGACGCCGACGTCTCTAAAATTTTCAGCACGGTCGCTGAATACAATTGTTTTTTAAATCCACTCATCAATTTATCATCAATTATTGATGGTTCTTAAGTTCTATCTAAAAGAATTGCTTCTAAAGCTTAAGAAATTAATGAATAATAAATAAAAAATGTGATTAAATTATACTTGCTTAGTTATTTCTGGGTTAATTTATAACGATTTATAATTAAAGTATCCTGAATATTTTAAAACCCTTGCTTTTAAGAAAACATCCATTTATTTCTAAAAACTTCTATCAGAAAAAGAGTGACATTCAAAATCTGATGACTCATATTGTTAAATTTTTAGTTTGGTGGTATAAATATTTATCACACTATTCAAAATAGATTAAAACATCTCTCCAAGAAAATTCTATAATATTTTACTTTTTTGGTCAATTTTGTAGCAATTATACAGGGTGTTTCTAAATATATGCGAAGATTCTACAGGCGATTGCTTCATTGCTTGACCAATGCTAAGACAAAAGTAAAGAATAAAAATTTTCTCAAAAGTGCTCTATTTTTTAGTTATGGGGTGTCAAACTTGCTACACTTTTTTCATTTTTTGAGTATTACTTCTTTATTTTTTAAGATAATTTGATCAAATTTGAAACACACTCTAGTTATTATAGTTGTAACAAGATAAAAATATCAAATATCGAAATAAAATACAGGGGGATGTATTTTGGGGGCATAGACCCCATTTTTTATGCCATAACTTTTTGTGCTACCCTACTTTACATTTTAAATGAGATATTCTAATTCCTTGCTTTTTTCTGAAAATTTTTGATCTGTTTAATTTTTCACAACTGGTACGGTTTAGAAGTTATTTAAAAACATGTACGAAGTTGTATGCCAATTTTGCATTAAACAGGGGTGGCTTTTTTTATAAAATAAATACCAGAGATTTCCTAGAAGAAGTAGATGGAAAACTATCCCTAAAACGTGTAATCCTATAAATAAGTTTTTTTATTTTGTTAATTTTATTTTAATTTAAATTAAAAACGAAGCATTTTAGAGAAAATATTTATTCTCTGTTTTCGTCTTAAAATTGGTCAAATAGTCTTCTAGGAAATCTCTGGTATTTATTATAAAAAAAAGCCACCCCTGTTTAATGCAAAATTGGCATTCAACTTCGTAAATGTTTTTAAATAACTTCTAAACCGTACCAGCTGTGAAAAAATTAAAAAGATCAAAAATTTTCAGAAAAAAGTAAGGAATTAGAATATCTCATTTAAAATCTTAAGTGGGGTAGCACAAAAAAGTTATGGCATAAAAAATGGGGTCTATACCCATAAAATACACCCCCCTCCATTTTATTTCGATATTTGATATTTTTATCTTCTTACGACTATAATAACTAGAGTGTGTTTCAAATTTGATCAAATTATCTTAAAAAATAAAGAAGTTATACTCAAAAAATGAAAAAAATATAGAAAGTTTGACACCCCATAACTAAAAAATAGAGCACTTTTGAGAAAATTTTTATTCTTTACTTTTGTCTTAGAATTGGTCAAGCAATCGCCTGTAGAATTTTTTCGCATATATTTAGAAACACCCTGTATATGCAAACAAATGCAAGAAGTGATCCTTCGTTCAATTTTATGATAAAATATAATAAGTAATTTTTTTCTGGTTACATGAATAATTACATAGGAGTCTGGAGTAGTACAGAAAATTACAAAAAAATGGTATATATTTTCTAAACTATAAAAAGTTTTGATGGCTAAACGGTAAAGCGGTATTCTCCAAAATATTACCTTCGACATTACCTTTTCATTTTGTTAATTTTAATTAATTACTTCTAAAAATACTAGACTAAAGTGTTGTCTTGTGAAATGTAAAAAAATCCACCAAATTTTCATTTTTTTAAATACAACCAAAAGTAGGTATGCAAGAAAAAAGTTGGGTAAAAAATTAAGAGAAAAAAATCTACCATTGAATTTTCGATAATATTCTTCCCTCTTACCAATTATCTTCAAGGTGAGTCAAAATTGAACACTCATACTTTAGAATTTTGATCTGATTTATATTCTAATGTAATTAGAGCACTTTAAAGAGGCCGGTAAAGTGTAGGTTTTCGGGTGTCTGAAATAAATGGATTTTATTTGGATTGCACTCAACAGCAGGTAGGATATATTATTAACAAGACAAATTAAAAAAAATATCAATTATGAAACATTTTTAAAACTTGTCGTAAAATTCACTCCCAAAGTTTGGTTTTTTATATAATTTCGACTCTCCCTGTACAACATACATCTTGACAATCAAATTTATAAATTAAGAGAAGTTTCACAAAGTAATAAGTAAGTTTTGACTATTTACTGCTTCCCAGTGTAGTATTAAAGCCATAAAATTTAAAATTTTTTAAAAAATATGCAAGAGAAAGGTTAGGTCAAAAAATCTGGAAAGAAACAGAGCAAATATTGCTCAAGAAGAAATGCTTTTGTCTATTAATAAATCTGAATAATGATAAATTTGTCCTAAAAAGTAGACTAATAATTGTGGCAAAACACCACCATTTAATTTCGGCAAATACTAAATTTAATTATGATTTCGAGAGTTAACTTCTGCATTTTGGACAGGATTACTAAAATTTATAAAAATGTTACATCATTTTCTCAGAATTAGGACAAACTACACTCCTATTATTGTTGTTTAGTATCGTTTTAGTTCTAAGCAGGAAGTTTTTAGAACGAAGCGTAAGTACAACCACGCGCAAAAATATCGAGGACACAAAAGAAATATTCTGACTCAATAACAAGCCTTCGTAAACCCGAGATCACAAGAAATTTGAAGGAACCTCAAGTTGTATCAAGAAATTCTCGTGTCTTCGATCGCTTCCTATTGGATCAGGATATTTCCTTTGTTTCCTCGATATTTTTGCGCGTGATTGTACAGCAACGAATGGTGTCTTTCATTTGGTCTAATCAAGAAAAACTATTTTTTTTAATTAAAATTAAAATTTAGTATGTAATACGAGTCAAAATACGGTCACTACTACTAATTACACAAATGTAAATATGAAAATCGAAATTGAAGAAATTAATCAGATAAATTAGCCTTACAAGACGTAGAACCTATAAAGAGGTAGGTATATGAAATACGAAACTTAGTTCGAAAAAGCCCACTTGACACCTAAGTTGACACCTTCGATACAAAAGAAGAGGTATACTTTCAACAGATTTATTATACTTTCAGTCTTTGTTGGATTTTTTTTTAGTGAAACGTATAAAATCACTTATAGGGCCGTCATTAGGAGGGGGCACGGGGCACACTAGGACAGTGCCAAGGGCCGGACCTGGCCTAATTCATGGGGGGTGCTCCGAGCATCCTAAAAGCCTCTAAAAGTATTCCAAATCAAAAGATTTAAGATTTAAACATTAAAAAAATGTGATGTTTTGAAATGTTGCCCTAAACTTCCTATAGCCCAAAGACCGATTACATTTTCAGACGTCCCTGGTTCATTATTTTTTGTATCATTTTTTACTTGCAGTTGCTATATAAAAAAAAAAATAAATATTAGGTAATATATAATACTTTTAATTAAAATATTACTTTTAATTAAATAAATAAATACTAAAGCTATTTTTTTTTTTTTTTTAATTTCTTCGTTTTGTCATTAGAAACTTTAGAAAAGTAATTAGTAATTTGCAATTTTGTATTATTCCCGTTCTATTTCAGCTTTCCAAAAAAACTTGAACTCACTAAAGGTTGATAATTTAATTTATAATTAATTTATTTGTATTCATTTAAAATATTGCAAATTTATTGGTTTATTCCGATTTAAAATTATCATTTTTCATTTGTAATAGTAATTAAAATCACGCGAAGTTTGAATGGCGTGCTTAAGGTAGCTTAAAACGGATCATGCGCATTGGAAGTTGTCCCTATGTTGACCTCTAATTTTGTTTTCTAGCTTTGAAAGCTTTGAAACAAGCTTGAAGAAGCCGGGTGTGTGGCTATTTAGCTATTAATTTTCGTGGTTTGTGCAAGAAAATTGAAACCATCATGTCGATCCCACAGTCGGATCAAGAAAGAAATAAGCAGATAAGTATGCGCGGTATTGCAGCCGTTGCAGATGTTAATGCCATTAAGAAGACATTTAATAGGCATCTTCACTACACATTAGTTAAAGATAGAAATGTTGCCACACCAAGGGATTATTATTTTGCCCTTGCCCACACGGTTAAGGATAATCTTGTTTCTAGATGGATTAGAACACAGCAACATTATTATGATAGAGATCCAAAGGTACGTAGTAAAATTAAAATAGGGTGGTAAAACATATTTTTATGATAATTCTGAAAATAAATATACTTATTAGGTTAAGTTATCATTAAAGCCATATCTTATATTTATTTGACCTTGGAAATTCAAATTTATTTACTCCAATACTTTAGGAATTTAATTTAGGCAACACTTTATACCCAAAAGCTATTGCAGTTATTATTTTCGATTTCTCCTTACTCCTCTACAGATTTTTTATTGGGACTAGACACATTGATACCAGTTACAATGAACTTTAATTTTTAAAATTCATCGTCATTATGGTTATTAGTTTGATATCCATTAAATACAAAGGTGTGTTGTAACCACAACCGTTATATTTTTCGACCAACTAGTGAACTAGTCAATTAACCCAGATAGCTACTATGTATATGAATTAAATCTAATAAAGTATTTACATAATAGTCACTTAATCCCTGTTGAATTTTCATTATTTGTTCATATTTGTCAAACTGTTTTTTCTTTTATTTTAGAGAATCTACTATTTATCCCTTGAATTTTACATGGGACGTTCCTTGACGAACACAATGATCAACCTTGGAATACAAAGTCCTTGCGATGAAGCTCTCTACCAATTAGGCTTAAACATTGAAGAATTGGAAGAATTTGAAGAAGATGCTGGATTGGGAAATGGCGGTTTAGGTCGATTAGCCGCTTGCTTCCTAGATTCAATGGCAACTCTTGGAATGGCTGCATATGGTTATGGTATTCGTTATGAGTACGGAATTTTCGCTCAAAAAATCGTCAATGGTGAACAACACGAAGAGCCTGATGATTGGCTTAGATTTGGAAATCCATGGGAAAAAGCAAGACCCGAATATATGCTTCCTATTAACTTCTACGGCCATGTAGAAGATACACCTAAAGGAAAAAAATGGGCCAATACCCAAGTGGTTTTTGCTTTACCTTACGATAGTCCAATTCCTGGTTATGAAAATAACGTAGTAAATAGTTTAAGATTGTGGTCTGCAAAATCGCCAATTGATTTTGATTTAAAATTTTGTAAGTAAACCTCTCGTGATAATTCTTTCTTACACTACAACAAAAATATTTGATATTTTAGTCAATAATGGAGATTATATTCAAGCAGTATTGGATCGTAATTTAGCCGAAAATATAACACGTGTTTTATACCCTAATGATAACTTTTTTGAGGGAAAGGAATTGCGATTAAAACAGGAATATTTTATGTGTGCTGCAACACTTCAAGATATTATCAGAAGATTTAAAGCCGCCAAATTTGGTTCACGTGATGCTATACGTACAAATTTCGAGTTAATGCCTGAGAAAGTGGCAATACAACTTAATGATACCCATCCATCTTTAGCAATACCAGAGTTAATGAGAATTCTTATTGACATTGAAGGACTTGATTGGGATTTGGCTTGGTACATCACCGTCAAAACTTGTGCTTACACAAATCATACAGTATTGCCTGAAGCATTAGAAAGATGGCCTGTTACTATGTTGGAAAGCATCCTTCCAAGACATTTACAAATTATCTATCACATAAATTATCTTCATTTGCAAGAAGTCGAGAAAAAATGGCCTGGCGATATGGATAGAATGAGGAGAATGTCATTGATTGAAGAAGACGGGGAGAAAAGAGTTAATATGGCCCATTTAAGTATTGTTGGATCACATGCAGTTAATGGAGTTGCCAGAATTCATTCAGAAATTATAAAGCAGGATTTGTAAGTACAATTTCAAATATATCAACAAATTTAATGAAACAATTTTTAGGTTCAAAGATTTCTACGAGCTTTTCCCTGAAAAATTCCAAAATAAAACGAATGGAATTACACCACGTCGCTGGCTTTTACTTTGTAATCCAAGATTAAGCGACGTAATTTCTGATAAAATTGGTGAAGATTGGCCAATTCATTTGGATGAATTGACCAAATTAAGAAAATATGCAAAAGATAAAAATTTCCAGCGACTCATCATGAATGTAAAACAAGAAAATAAAATGAAATTGGCGACTTTATTAGAAGAAGAATACAAAATAAAGATCAATACTGGATCCTTATTCGATATTCATGTGAAACGCATTCATGAATATAAACGGCAATTATTAAATTGCCTCCACATTATTACGCTTTATAATCGAATTAAAAAGAATCCTAATGCTAAATTTACTGCTCGTACCATTATGATTGGTGGTAAAGCTGCACCTGGTTATTATGTAGCTAAAAAAATTATTAAATTAATTTGTGCCATTGCAAACGTCATTAATAATGACCCAATTGTCGGCGATAAACTTAAAGTTATATTTTTGGAAAATTATCGGGTTACTTTAGCTGAAAAAATAATACCAGCCGCTGATTTGAGCGAGCAAATTTCTACTGCTGGTACTGAAGCTTCTGGTACAGGAAATATGAAATTCCAGTTAAATGGTGCGTTGACTATTGGAACATTGGATGGTGCTAATGTAGAAATGGCTGAAGAGATGGGTATGGAGAATATTTTTATTTTTGGAATGACGGTTGATGATGTCGAAGATCTTAAAAAGAAGGGTTATGATGCAAGGAAATATTACGAAAAAATGCCGGAATTAAAGCAAGTTGTTGATCAGATTGAAACTGGTTATTTCAGTCCTGGAAATCCTGATGAATTTAAAGATATTGCTAATATTTTATTGAAATACGATAACTATTATTTGTTGGCTGATTATGAAGCCTACATTAAAGCCCAGGACAAAGTTAGTGAAACATATGAGGTAATTTCCTTTATTTTTTATACCATTTAATAATGAAATTCTGGCGTTTTTTGAGTTTAAAAGTTTAAAAAAAATTTTCCAACTTTTAACGCAAAATAAATAAAATATTTATTGATAAATAAATAATTGTAAGTATTTTAATTATAGTCGTTAATATTTCTAGACCATAATTCTGACTAAGGACTATAGTTCTGTGAAATTACTGCAACCCAGTTTTGCAAACTTGCGACCTTTATATAATTTCCGTTTACTTAGGTAATTTCCTTGAAAACTCACGTCATAATAATTATTTTTAGGATCAAAGTAAATGGCTGGAGATGGCAATTAATAATATTGCGTCTTCTGGGAAATTTTCTAGTGATCGAACAATTATTGAGTATGGTAGAGATATTTGGGACGTTGAACCAAGCTATGAGAAGCTGCCAGAACCAAACAAACCTCGTGACATCATATCAAAAGATTCCTAAACATATAAGAGTATTTTAAAAATATAATGCATGTGCCATTTGCAATATTTTTATTTTTAATAATATCGTTTATTATATTAATATTATCTATGTTAATAAATACTGTTTTATAAATTTGTTGATATTTTGAAAATAAATTTTATGAGATTTATTTTATTAAAAATTAAAAAGAATAAATTAAATTCCTGATTTTCATATACCAAAGATTCAGTTTACAGACAATAACTCCGTTAGTTGAAGAGATAAAAAATCAAATGGCATAAAATTGGCATTCCAATTCCATCCTTAAAATATTATTGGCTGTGACCACTCTTAGGAAGCCATCATCAACTTTTTTTCAAATGGCATCACCTACTTTTGTAAACAGCAATTGGATCACAACTTTATTTTAAATACATGATTCTCATTTAGTACTAAAATAAATTACAATAAATGTTCAAAATTGGCTCCTCTACATTGTACACAAGCTTTCAAATGTCAAAAATGATTTTATTCATTTATTTATACATATGAACAAAGCCACCTTTAAAAAATATCTTTATTGACATTTGGCGATTCAAATACAAAGAAAATACACACAATACACATTTACATTCTGTTTATCAAAAATACTAAAAATAACATACTGTCGTATTGGGTATAAAATTGAAATCCCATTTCTGTTTACAAAAGTAGGGTGTGTCATTTGAAAAAAAAGTTGATGATGGCTTCTTAAGGGTGGTAAATGCCATTTTGATGCCATTAAAAACTTTTGTTGATTTGATATTTTACCTCTTCAACTAAAGGAAGTATGGCCTGTAAACTAAATCCTGGGACACCCTGTATATTAATATTTTAATTCATTTAACAGTACTATATGTAAATAAGTTTTAATTTTAAAGCAGTATAATTAATCTCAATTTTTCTTTTAATGAAATATAACCATTGATGATATCTCGGTTTGGAAATAGAATTGCATTCTTCTATTTCCGGTTTCGGTTCTGTTGAAAATTCTGATAAATTTTGTTTTCGATTCCAATCCAGTTTTCCCAGGTATTTATACAGGATGAACCCAAAGTCTCACACCAAACGTTCTACACCTTTTTAGAAAAGATCAATTCAATTTCAGAAATTTCGAAATTTGAATTGTTTTCCAGAAAGCATCAATTGTATTTCAGAAAAACCAATTGTAAAAAAAATGAGGAAGCCAAGAGGTTAAAAAAACAATTTTTCTTCTAAAATACAAATCATACTTTCTGAAATGTAATTGACGAATACTGATTTTGAAATGATGCTTTCTGAAATACAATTTATGATTCTGAAATACAACTGATGATTCTGAAATACAATTGGTGATTCTGAAATACAATTGATACTAATTGATTTGTCAAAAATACAATTTATGCTTTCTGAAATAGAATTGGAAAAGGTGTAGTATCTTTGAATAAATGGATGATAATCAATGGGGGAGAATGGCATTTGATACTCCATATTTTGAGTTGTGGCACATTTTTTATTAAATGTTAAAGTAGGTCATGTTTGATATCATCAGTTGTGTTCTTGTAATATGATCTGTTCAAATAAATCAGTTGTTCAGTTTAATTTACTATGTGTCTCTGTACTTTTTACTCGTTCACTTCGGGATCACTTTCAACGAATTGGACGATTTTCTACCCCCCCCCCCCCGCCCTTTTCCACCAAATGCTCTTGCTGTAGAGGGGGATCACTAGTTCAGTTAGTTCACTCTATTTGACTCCATTCATAACCTAACTTAAATAATGTCAATTGTCATTTTTAATTGAATTTACTATTAAGCTGTTCCTTTTAAATGATTCAGTTCACGTCTGATCACCTTTATAACTGAACTTGAACCGAAAGAGAACTGCACCAAAGATGTAAAAAACACAACTACTTTTTTGCGAATATCGAATATGACAAAAGCTATCATAAATAGGATGTAACATAGATCTTTTTGAGAAAAATCAAATAACACTAATAAGAAATAGATCAACGAAGTTGTTCAAATGGCGATCCCCTTAACTTATCCTTTCAAAGGTTTAGCAACCATTCATGAGAAATACCCAACACACCAGTCGTGTTCTTTTAATATTGTCCGCTCAAATAAATCAGTTGTTCAGTTAGATTTACAATTAGTGTCTGCTCTTTTTACTCGATCACTTTGCGATCACTTTGAGCGCATTGAACGATCTTCTTCCCCGCTTTCCCCTAAGTGTTCTTGCTGTAGAGGGGGATCACTTATTCAGTTCAGTTCACTTCATTTGACTTTACCATTCATAACCTAACTTAAAGAATGTCAATTGTCATTTTTTAATTGAATTTACCATTAAGATCTTAAGATCTGCTTTTTAAATGAATCAGTTCACGTTTGATCACCTCCCTAACTGAACATGAACTGAAGAGAAATAAAAAAGGAGAACTAATAGTTCACCTTTTCAAATGATCCATTCAAATAAATCAATTGATCAGTTCAGTTAAAAATGTATATGTTAGTTGTGTTCTTTTAACATGATCCGTTCAAATAAATCAGTTGTTCAGTTCAATTTACAATTTGTGTCTGTACTTTTTACTCGATCACTTCGGCTTCACTTTGAACGAATTGAACGAGTTTTCTCCCCTCTTTCCCCTAACTGCACTTGCTCTAGAGGGGGATCACCTGTTCAGTTAGATCACTCCATTTGACTCCATTCATAACCTAACTTAAAGAATGTCAATGGTCATTTTTTAAATGAATTTAGCAATAAGCTGTTCTTTTTAAATGAACCATTTCACGTTTGATCACCTTCCTAAGTGAACTTCAGCTAAAAGAGAAATGAACCAGAGTTGTAAAAAGAACACAAATGTTATCTGTTATCTGTTCATTTACGCGATCACTTCGAACAGATCAAGTTTCCCTTCTTCCCTTTCAGTTATTCCTATAAGCGCTTTTGCTGTAAAGAAGTATCACTTTTTCAGATTAGTTAGTTCAATCCATTTATAACCTAACTAAGAACGTTAATTTATCATTTTCAACTGAATTTATTTTTAAGTTGTTCTTTTTAAATGAGCAGGTTCAAGTTTCACCACTTTTCTTAGTGAACTCCAAGTGAACTGAATCAGAGATATAAAAAATATCTATTGAAAATAGTGAATTTTAAATAAAACCCTATCACAATAGCTATTTTTTATCTGATCACTTGTAAAAGCAAATAATTCACAGCTATTGTCTCTTTCCAGAATGTTAAGGCCGTTTTAGACGAGCACATTTTTGTTCTCAATTCTTGTACTGGGTCTTCAAAAATTGATGATATTGGTGATTTGCATGGTAGGAAACCTAAATTTGTCGCAGGTGGTCACAATGAAATAAAAAAATACTTCAGTGACGTTTAAAAAAAACCAAATGATTTGAATCTTAATGTCAGTTTTTCTTTTTTATTAATTCATTAATACCTAAAATCATGCTGCAGAGAGGTTCTTTGGTTACAATAAACGATCAGAAATAAGGTTTAGTTGGATTTCAACAAGTATACAAACCTAATAACATTAAAATCTCTAAAAATTACTACAATGTATATTTAGTTGCCTAGTTTTGGTATCAGTTCTAATTAAAGATTTTAATGATTATATTCAAAACCGTTTTGCACTGGAACTTTTGGGATATATACTGTATACATTATACAAACATTACAAAAATGTGATGTGATAACAATTCGAAATGTCCAACTTTTCAACTTTAAATTAGTAAATGACTCAAATGTTGTACAATATATTATGTATTTTATTGAGTTTCCCATTTATATTTGGAAAATTCAATAAAATTGTAAAATCGTTTCCAAAATATATTGTTTTATTAGGATTAGGTAAGTACAAAACGTTCTTTTACTCGAAATAAAATATGCTATATTATCTTCAAACATAAAAATTTATAAATAATATAAACATATTTTGTCTTCAACCATCAAAAAAAGATTATATTTGCGCATCAATAACAGCAAGTTATTAGGGGGTAATATCAATCATATCAACCCCCAGTTGAAAGTAGGCAAAGGGTAATTATTTAAAACCTTACCCAAGCGTTTTTCCAAAGACTGAAGTTAGATACCAAAAAACTAGCTTGTGAGGTTTTTGTTAGACCACCCTGTTTAAGGGTTTGGTTTTTAGAAATCATATAAAAAATCAAACAACTCTTTTTTTCATTTATCAAAATTCAACTGTTGTGAAGATATTAATACCTATTATTTTAATCACTTTTGAATACTTTTTCAATAGGTAGTAGCATAGGTTCTAAGTTACAATTAATGATGTTTTTTTTTTCATATTTTTAATATTAATTTGTGGATAATTTAAACCATAATAGATTTTTAGTTTATTGATTTATTAATTGGGATTGGATTTTTTGATGAATTACGTCATTATTTTGTAGGTATTTCCATATTAATAATCCTTCAAAATTTCTAAATTTAGTTAAATTTTTGTTTTTTTTATAAAAGGAATCACGTACTAATTTTTAGCGAAGCTACAATTTTAAACAAATTAAAATTTGAACAAACGTGTGGAGTGTATTTATTAATACACCGTATTAATAAAATGGTTAATCGCGGTTAAAATTAACCTAACATATTTAAATATAATGACTTCTGGCATATTTTTATTCCCATTGGAAAGTCCAGTGTATAATGAAATAGCCATGATTAATTTTATTTAGATTTAATAATATAAGACTTTTAAAAATACCTTAATTGTGGTTGAGCTTATCATAAATCAGAAATGTTCAAAGTTGTTATCTCCTGAACCAGAATTATTTCCTATTATAAGAAAAAATAAAGTTAATGTCTAAAGTACTTAAAATTAAAATGTTCTTTCAAAATGTTGAATATTGGTGAATGATACGGTCCATATCACGAATAAGTTAGCTTTTTAATCTCACTCTTACTCATTAGAAGTATAGGGACCCACTCTTGAGTGGGAGTGAGATGACAGCTTGACTTATGCATGACACGGATTTTATGTGGTTTATTTTACAAATTGATCAATGAAACATTTTAATTAAGCAAACTCTGAGGAAAAAATTATTAACAGAAAGCGGTTTACAAACCGAAAAACGTACTTTTACTTTTTAACGTCTACGTTGGGTTTCCTACATGCAATTAACTAAAAATTAATCCTTTAAATCTATTCCTCCTAGGGATAATTAGGGTCCAAAATCTCATAGATGGGTTCCTCCAAACGCTAAAGCAAAAGTGAACCTTGTCGACTTAGTAATAAGGATATGCTAAATTTATACCTGCTAAGACATTGGGAGGAAAAAATTCAAGGTATTAGGGTAGTTTCAACCGGGGTTGTAAATTGGGAGGAATCAACAATTAGTCTTTTTAACCCCTATACTCATTTTTTATTGAACAATCATTCTTGGGCACAGTTGAAGCTTAAGCTTTAAGCGACACTTAAACTAAAAAATTGACAGATTTCCCATTGTATTTCTGTCAATTTTTTAGTTAAGTTTCATCCGGGCCTAAGAAACGATACTCAATCATTAAAAATGCACTGTTTAAAATTTCCAAAATAAATTTAGTGGCTTGTATTTCCTAAAAAATGGTACTTATCTTTAATCTAATTTATTGCCGTTTAAATATTCTAACAGTTTTTTAATTAGACTAGATTTTAATAAATTTAAATATATGCTATTTATTTTTTTAACTTTAAAATTTACCAGCTGAAATTTAATTGCAAATTTAATTACTTAATAGGTGAATTTATCTTATATGAGGATCATTTACATTTTTTATAGGTATGTTATCTTTATTTAAAATCACAATAACAAATTTTTTAACGCAATGAGAGAATCATAATACGTGTTTTTTAGTTAATAAAAGTCAAAGAACTATAAAAGATTTTACGAAAAAAATACCCGATTCTAGTAAAATTGTGTTAAAAACCACTAATTAAGGTAAAAGTCATAAATTTTCTGGCCAGACAAATTTGTTTACAACTTATTACCGATGCGTATTGACCGTGAAGTTTGAAATACTGCAATTTTATAAAACCCTTTGTGCGTTTTTAATGAGTCTACCTTGTGATTCACGAAAATTCCTCAATTATAACCACAGTAGCGGTTTCATGTCAATGAAAATCAGGCATAAACCTGTTATCGGGATTCCCTTTTCCCACTTCCTAAAAGTATTTAAGTCGGACTTGCGCCTTCACCACAAAACTCACTCCAAGAAATGCGCGCTTTTCAGATTTAGTTTGATTTTGAATTCAAGATGTTGTCGGTTTTAATACTTGCATTATGTATAAATGTTATTGCTTCAGATTACACGATACCACAACCAAAATTTACATTTGTAACTTCTTCGGGATTTCAAGTGTCCATTCCTGATGAAGATGGAATCCAACTTTTTGCTTTCCATGCAAATATTAACAAAAAGATGGAACTGCATGAGGCAGGACAAATTTCAGAGGATGTTGTTAACAAGAAAGGTGGAAAGTGGGTGTATCAGATTTGTGAGGAGAAGAAAAAACTATTGAGCAATGGAGATTCTATTTATTATTGGATATTTGTTATCAAAAATAGCAGGGGGTATATGTTAGATGATGGAGTATTTAAAGTAAATGGTATGTTTTTTTTTGTTTATTTATGAAAAGTTTTTTGCATTGGAAATTGCGTTTTAATTAAAATTGTGCCTGATTTTGTTTTTCATCATTATCTCAAGTTAAGAGATAACGAATGACTTATTGGTCAATATTTAAATCGTATTTAGAGCAATTATTTATAATTTATAAAAAATATTAAGAGCAAAGATAATGGGATTAAACAAACGCAAATAATGACATTATTTAGTTTTAGTTAAAAAGACCTTTTAATTAAATAAAAGCTTTGTTTAAAAACTTAAAAAGCTTAAAAAGTAAAAAAAAAATAATTTTATCATGAGGAAAATCTATAATATTTTAAATTCGTTTTTTATGTGTAGTTATTATTATTTCTTTCTTAATTTTAATATTTTCATTATTTTTTTTATTTTTAATATAATTTTTAGAATATTCTGTAAAATAATTATTGATTGTATACCGGGTGGAAATGAAAACCGGGTCACCTCTATAACTTTTTTATTTATGAATAGAAAAATTCGAAATTTGGCTATGTTCTATGGTTCAAAAAAACAAATTTTATGTGCATTTTTTATTTTCGAAATCACTTCCGGTTTCACCGGAAACACCATGAACTTTGTTTTTTTAAATGTAACATCCCATATTTTTATTCATGGCTTAAAATACTTTTAAAAAAGAAGTATTTTTGAGATATTAATTTTTATTTTTTTTGTGAAAAAATTTTTTTTCAAAAAAAAAAAGGTTTTCGAAGTCGGTGAAAAGTACCAAAACTAATTCTAAATAATTCAAATACCTAAATAAAATTGTAATTTGAAAAAAAATTTAAGTGGTTTTTGAACTATTAATTTTTAAACTTAGTTAATGAAGATTTTATCAAATATCTCACTTTTTTTAAATGCAATGATGCCGGGTCATTCGACTTTTTAAAAAGAGGATTTTATAACGATTATTTTGGTACCCCATATGTAGGGGTATGTGTTTGTGATACATTTTTTATTTTTTTTTTATTTTGAAAAATCCCGAGTACAAAAAATATGATAAACTGGGACAAGTAAATTGATTGCATTTTTGAAAAAAATTTTTTTTACAAAAAAAATAAAAACTAATATCTCAAAAATACTTCTTTTTTAAAAGTATTTTAAGCCATGAATAAAAATATGGGATGTTACATTTAAAAAAACAAAGTTCATGGTGTTTCCGGTGAAACCGGAAGTGATTTCGAAAATAAAAAATGCACATAAAATTTGTTTTTTTGAACCATAGAACATAGCCAAATATCAAATTTTTTTATTCATAAATAAAAAAGTTATCGAGGTGACCCGCTTTTCATTTCCACCCGGTATATGTACATAAAAAAATTATAAAATTGTTTTAAGAACTGCAATTTTTTTGTTTTTTCTGACGAAATTTGAAAAATCTCCGAGAATCTTCAAAGAACCTATACAAATATTATAATTTTCCAGTATTATGTAATCTTAGAAGAAGTCCAAAAAAATAATTTAGACCTAAAAGTTTTTGGATAAATTTAAATCGTCAAAATTCCATGTATTTTTATTATACGTTTTCATAAGAATTTTTTTTTGAAAATATTTAAATTCGGACTTTCTTCGAGCAACCTAAAATAAAGCATATAATGCATAATACTTTCATATTGCCAATAATCAATTTAAATTTATTAATAATTTATTAACTACAAGAATTCAAAACAAAATTATACATATATTGTATTATTTATAGCTATACCGTAGAAATATGTTTTTATTAAAAATAAAAACACTATTATAATTTATGAATATTAAATTTTAATAAAATATTTAGATTTATTCATTTTATTGAAAAACAGTTGCATTCAACTTTTTTTAATTGAAAATTTTTAAATGTATTTATCAGTGAAAGTAGAATAAAGTTTCAAAATAATAATTTACATATTTTTGTTTATTGATACTAGTAAATGTTTAATAATTATTTAAACTGTGACCTATATTTGTTCTTTTTTTTAAATTTATTTAACTAACCTTGACATTGCTATCCTAATCATGACCTGTAATGTATATGTAATAAAATTAATACTGAATTATTCATTTTGATAAGGTTAGTCTCGTATACGTGGCTATAACCTATTAAATTATTTATGAAAAGTGGTCATTTAATTAAACTTAATACATAGTAGGAGTACTAATTTATTTGTTTCATTTATAAAAAAAATGGTTTTTAAAATGTGCAAAGATTTATTTAAGAAATGTCTTTATTTCCTATATGAATTTTCAATTTTTGTATTTCATATTATTAACAAAAAATTAAGAATTTTCCGCAGATTCGTAAAAAATATTTATTGCCATTGTCAGATTTTTTGTATTACGTCTATTATATTTTTTCTATAAAATCAAAGAAAAATATATTTTTTATTTAGCCATGAAACCTTTCAAAAATCTGCATAAACCTCCATCAAGTAATTATTAATAATAATTGTTTTCAGTTTTACCATAAAATAATAAATTAAAATAATATATACCTTTTTAAAATCAGACACTTAATCAGATTCTCAAAATGTGCTGGTAATGTGGAACCATATACAGGGTGTTCCGAAAGTAATGCATAATAATGAAAGGGGTTGTTCAGGACACCATAACAAGCAACTTTTGTTAATAAACCCATATTCGGAAAATAACCATTAAGCCAGGGCAAATAAAAAAAATTAAGGTAATTGAGTTAATTATTTAACAAAATTAACAAAAATTGTTCGAAATTTCGGCCATTTTGTTAAATGCACAAGGTTGCACTCTGGTTCATAGATGTTTGAACCCTCTGGAATATCCCAGGGATGTCTTGGACAATGGTACAAGCAGCCATAAGTCTTGCGAGAAGTTCTTCTTCTGTAGTAACAGGCGTCTCGTACACCAGACTTTTCAAATATCCCCAAAGGAAAAAATCTAAGCTTGTGAGATCAGGGGAACGTGCAGGCCAATTAACAGGTCCGCCACGACCAATCCAACGGATGGGAAAAACTTCATCCAGAAATAGGCGTACATTTAAAGAAAAATGAGGAGGACACCCATCGTGTTGAAACCACATACCTTGTCTAATAATAAGCGGCACTTCCTCCAAGAAATGGCGATACATTACACCATTCAAACGTGGTGGTAGTAGGTATGGACCAATTAAATTGTCTCCCAAAATTCCAGCCCAAATATTAATAGAAAATTGGTGTTGATTTCGCCGACGGGATACACATGAGGATTTTCATCATCCCAAATGTGACTATTTCGGCTATTATAAAAGCCGTCCCCCGTAAAGCATGCTTCATCCGTAAATAAAACGAAACTGCCAGATGCTGTTGTAACCACCAGCGGGAAAAATTTACTCGAGATGGATAATCTGCTGGACTCAACGATTGAACACATTGAATTGAATAAGGGTGTAGCAAATGTTCATGGAGAACTCTCCAAACAGTTGTTTGTCTTGCTCCCATGTTATGTGCAATGGCACGAATACTTGTGCTTGGTTCTTCCTCTATACGGTTGAGCACTTCTTCCTCAAATTGGATAGTGCGAATTGAACGTGGACGACCAACAGCTCTGCGAGGTTCGACAGATCCAGTTTCTCGAATACGATTATGAATCCTAGCAAAGATAGAGTAATGTGGTTGACGACGTTGAGGAAATCTTTGCTGGTACAGGCGCGCAGCTCTCAAAGAGTTACAAAGAGCTTCCCCTTAAATGAGATGCATATCAGCTAATTCCGCATTGGAAAAATTCACCATTTTCGAAAGTAATTAACTTTAATAACAAACGTAATTGATCTTAGAATAGCACAACAGAATAAACCTATCTTGATTTACTACTATCGTATTTAAAGTTGTTCACTCCAAATTTGTGTCGTGTTTTTTTTTTAAATCTGTTGTGCACGGTCCATTGTAAAGACATGACAATAAATCGCAAACATTTATTTACAAAGAAAAGAAAATAAAGCTATTTTTGTAAATTAAATTTAAAAATTTTTGTCTCAACCTAGTGACTTAATGGTTAATTTCCGGATATGGGTTTATCAACAAAAGTTGCTTATTTTGGTGTCCTGAACAACCCCTTTCGTTATTATGCATTACTTACGGAACACCCTGTATATATTTGTATTTTGGTAAGATAACTTTTAAACCAAGAAAAGAATATCAAAGCCTGTATTTATTATACATTACTAAAATATACATATAAAGGCTTAATACCCAGATTCTGTTCAAATCATTTAAGTTTAAAGGCCTTTTAATTTAAACTTGTTATATGGGCTGTAATGGACAATTTCCATGGTTATCTCAAATGTTTCTAAATATAGGCCTTTAAATTTTACCAAACACTCCTTATAAGATTATAAAATTTTGTACATTCTCTAATCTATATACAATACATTGCTCCCAGTTTTATGTTTCCACATTACCAACATCGTTATTGTAGATTTTAACATTATAATTACGCTAGGTTTTTAAGTTTTTAATTTACTTAATTGCACAAAAATGTAGTGTTTTTCTTCCATAACAATGTTTGCCCATTATCAAATAACTTAACAGGTTATCTGATGACTGATGAAAACGAATTTTAAAAATTTCTTTAAAATATTGAAAAGTTGAGAAAATCTTACTTACTGCCGAAAATACTAGGAATTAAAATATGCGGAACTTAGCAATAGGTTTAAGCGATTACCACCACATTGCAACACCTGTTAAGTTCTACCGGCAACGTTTCCACATAATTACCACGCTTCCATTTTTGCACCACTTCCTCTACATTAATAGAATCCTTTTCAAAATTTCTCTCAACCCTAAGATGTACAACTTGCAAAGGTATCGAGGACACAAAAGAAATATTTTGACCCAATAAAAATCTTTGGTAAACACGAGATTACACGAAGATGGAAAGAACTCCGCCCGATCTTAAGTCGTATTCATTTCTTTCAAAATTCATGTCATCTCGTGTCTGCCAAGGATTGTTATTGGGACAAAATATTTCTATTGTATCCTCGATATCTTTGCACGCGGTTGTACATTTTAGGGTTGAGAGAAATTTTGAAAATGATCGCTTATTGTTGGATCAGAATATTTCCTTGGCATCCTCGATATCTTGGCGCATGGTTGTACAGTTTTAATATTTCAGAGGCCTGATTTTGTTTTAGTTTCATATTTGTCGCCAATTTACAATTTTTTTGACCTCGAACTCGAAACTGACGATAAATTGAATTTAAGGGTAAACCAGGCAATATATAGCTACATTTGAAGTATTTCAAAATGTTTTATGTAATAAAAATCCATATAATTACCCACTTTGATTATTAAGGTAACCTTAGCATGAAACTCACTTCTCGCCTTAAAATTCTATTCAATAATATGCAAATTAGGCGAAGAAATTGATGGTTGCCTTACAACTTACAATCGTATTTATCCGCAATGTTTATATATTTATTCATTTGCAATGGAATGGGACAGTTAGGTTATTATAATAATAAAAGTGGCTAATTAAGTGGCCTTTTCTACATAGGTATAATTTAAACATAACACAAAACATTATTTAATTTTTGAAAAATAGCTATATTGCACCGTTTGCATCTGAATTGAATTTCTGGGCTATTTCAAGGTCACCAAATTGTAAATTGGCGATAAATATGAAACTAAAACAAAATCCGGGCTCTGGACATAAAAATTTTGGCAAAAAATTAAAGAAAGATAGTATTAACCCGTTCCTGTATTTTTAAATTTTCAAACTTTGTGCAAAAATCAAATCAACTATATAGCATGATGAGAATTTATAAGGAAAGAACAATATAAAATGGGCGTCAATTATAAGTACAGTTTTTTATCTAATTAATTTGCTTGTTTCTGACTAATTGAATGTTCTTCTCTGGTTGTTTAACATTAATGAACTTTCTTATAAATAAATTGTATGTATAAAATTATTAATTTAATGTAATAATTATAACACTAAATAATTGGAATAAGTTAATAATTTTCTGATAAAAAATTAAAACATTTAAATTACATATATGTATATAAAATAATTTCATTAATAATATTTCATATTATTAAAAATATTTAATGCAGTAGTAAACTTAAAAGGTCAAAGCTCTTTCGGCACAAAGTAAATATTTAAAAGTACTTACTTAAAAATCTTTTATATATTTCAGGTATAAAGAAGTTTTCTAAAAAAACCTGCCCATACAAAAGGAATAAAAGACATTCGTTTTATCCTGGGATTGATGACTTCGAAGACCATACTAAACCTTATAACTTCAAATATTTTAACAATCATGGACCTCAACATCACCACAGGGATCATTTTTCACAATATTCCCACGAGTCGAGGCCTTGGACACATAACCATAACCATAACCACAACCATCAAATGCGTCATGATTGGCCAACGGATTGGCATCATAAACATAATCACCACAAATGCAATCACCATTTTTATGATAACGATGAAAATTCAAGCGAATCTTCAGAAGAAACTTATCCAACTCAAAATGTGTTCAAAACTACTACAGACAATATTGTCGTGAAACAACCAGTTGTTATAACATCACCAACTACTGAAGTTACAAAATTAGTAACAATTATTGAAGAGGTTAATGAAACCTCAGCTTTTCCCTTAATTGATATTCGTTTTAGAAACGAACCCGAAACTGAAAGATAATTAATTATAAAAGTTAGATAATTTAATAACTTATTAGGCTTATTTTAAATAAGATTACAAATATTTGTCTGTAATGTAATATTTTTATATTAGAAAAAAATATTTTCATTTTAAATAAATTCTCTTAAATATGAAAGCAATTCGATTTTTCTTATTTTTGAACTTAAATAATTTTGCTAGGAAGATAGACAGAAAAAATACCTAATACTTTTTTGTTCCAAATATTATGTTGAATATGTGATTTTTTTACACTAACAAATTCACCCTGTATACATTATACCTGATGACCTGATTACTGGCTAATTAATTTAAGAGGATATTTTCCCATGTAATTTGTCCATAAGAAAATCCAAATTTCAAAAACGTTATTGCCAACACTTTTCAAAATGTCAACATAAGAATTTGTACAAATAGGAATGTTGCAACAGCTTCTTTATTAGCTATATCTTTTTAATTTTCTTCTAAAAATTACAAATATTCCATAAAAATGAGTACTTTTGGGAGCGTTTTGCGATAACTTCGAATTAAAATATAGACCTAAACCAACTGTTACAACATATTAATATGAAAAATGGACAAAGAAAACTATTACAATATTCTAACTAAAATATTTAGTTCATAATATTTTATTAAGCAGGACCTACTTTCTAACATTTTTTAGCTCCAATACTAACTTGATAAATGGTAAACTAAGGGTTCCATTACCAAACAAAGAAAAATGACTAATTACTATTCACTTTCATCTTGACATTATTTAGATTATTTTCAATTGAGGTTAATTAATTTGTACCTAAGGTTCTAAGGTAATGGCCATTCAAGCTAAGCGATCTGACGAAGTGACGTCATAAGTGGGAAGCGGGTTAGGTTAGATTAGGACTACACCTTTTCTAATTGTATTTCAGAAAAGATCAATTCGATTTCAGAAATCATCAATTGTAATTCAGAATAGTCAATTGCATTTCAGAAAGTATCAATTATTTATCAGAATAGTCAATTTAATTTCAGAAAGTATCAATTGTATTTCATAATAGTCTATTCAATTTCAGAAATCATAATTGTAATTCAGAAAAGATCAATTGCATTTCAGAAAGCATCAAAGGATCTTTGTAAAATATTGAGGAAGCCAAAAGTTTTAGCAGATTATTTTACTACATGTTACTACACCTTTTCCAATTGTATTTCAGAAAAGGTCAATTCGATTTTAGAATAGTCAATTGTATTTCAGATGAGATCAATTCGATTTCAGAATAGTATCAATTGTATTTGCGAAAGCATCAATTGTATTTCAGAATAATCTATTCAATTTCAGAAACTATCAATTGTATTTCAGAAAAGATCAATTTAATTTCAGAAAGCATCAATTGTATTTCAGAAAATCAATTTAATTTCAGAAAGGACAAATTATAAAAAATGGTTTGTGGGGGGTGATTGTGCATGTGAACCACAATAGTACACAAATTTCATCAAAAACGTGATTTCGAAATTTAATATAACACTACACCTTTTCCAATCTTTCTGAAATACAAGTGACTATTCTGAAATACAATTGATATTTACTGAAATTGAATTGACTGTTCTGAAATCGAATTAATCTTTTCTGAAATACAATTGACTATTCTTAAATCGATTTGACCTTTTCTGAAATACAATTGGAAAATGTGTAGTTGCTTTAAGACATATGACTTTCAGATGTTATCAGTTGTTATTGTTATCAGTTGTTATGCTGGTTGGCGCTGACCAGCACTGACGTCATCGTAAAAGTTGTTGCCTATTTTTTTAGTAGAAATAATTAATTTCAATCGTCAAGATTAATAAATAAGATTATTTGAGTTTATCTCTACCAGATTAGATTCCCTATTAAATACTAAATACTAAAATTGGAATGAAATAATATTTTGTTTTTTATAACTTATAAATTATAACTGACCAAGTTTCTATTAATATGTGTGTCCTAAATTTAAACCTATTTACATAATTTTTACTTTAAATGTAGTAAAATTTCTAATAATAAAACATCTAATATCCTAACACATTTAAGGAGCAACCGGTGATTTCTCTGAACTGTTAGTTTAGTTGCCTATTTCCACCCTAGAATCAAGGAATAAAGTTCTCTTAGGAATACAATGCAATTTATATCTCGGATTTTAACAAATAATTATTTTTATATAAACAAAAATGATTATATGTCTCGTTTAATAAAGTAGTGTTTACATTTTAGTTTAAGATAGGAAACTTAAACCTGAAATAAACCAAATTACTTATTACCTCAATTTAAACGGCGGTGTTTATCAATAATAGATCGTTTATCCATTGTTTGGAGCATCTTTTAAGAAGTAAACACACTACCTTTTATTTTAATTTTGGACAATTTGAGCATTTATCTATGACCACAATTTAGAAGATGTGAAAGTGAGGTTCGAAATTATTGGCTTTTCAAGCTAGGCGATCTTCCTTTTAAGGTGGACCTCATTAGTTATCCATTCGGATGACGTCAGAAGTAGGTTAATTGCCATAACATTGTCATTGTAACCACTTCACTTTCAGTTGTCAATGAGGTTACGCGCTTTACTCTGACCTACGTAATTTTTGACGGGAAAAATTAATTTAAACTATGAAGATAGGGTTCTTGTTGAATTTTATCGATTTATTTGATTTGTAATTTAAAAATAAAAAAATATTCTAATAAAAATACTCCCAACATTAAAATAAAAAAGTAATAAATTGAAAGGTGAAATATGCAATTACCTTAGAAGTATCTGGTATTAAAGTTTTTAATAGCACATGGACACCTAGAATATTTAGACATGTTTCTTTAAACAATACACTTTAACCTCTAGCATTTACGATCAATAATTGTTGTTTTATAGGGTATTATAATGAAGGTATAAAACAATTGTAAATATTTAAATTTTCAATGCTTCATATAAAAAAAACACAAGTAATATCTCTTGTAATTTTTATTTCATTTACAGAAACAACTGTTATTATTTCAAAAATACTTATAATACAATTATGTAAAATGTAAAGTTTTGTAGTATGAGTTCTAACGGACGGTTTCCATTGTAACCTTACAAACATTTCCGGTAAGGACTTACGAGTTTGGGTCCCTGTATCTTCCCAAAAAAGTTGGCATAGTTATTTAGGGACACCATGTATATTCTCCTGTTGACCTTTACTTCGTTATCCCGGCGCATTCACCAAATTATAATTGATGTAGGTTTACGAAAACGAAACAAGCTTTTAGTAGATACTTGAAACGCGATGTTAAAAAACTTTAGTGCAAAAAAGAAAACTCCAAAAAAATGGTGGGAAAGCACATGTGCAATATCAAATATCAAAATATACAGTGCTTATTTGTGAAATGAAATAAATACCCTTTAATATTAATTTTTGTTTGATTTTATTTAAGAGAATTATGTTTTTCATAACGAATATCCCCAGTTGTTTGGTGAGACATAATTGAATCAAAAAAGTGATGCCCTTATATACCAAACGAAAACGTTGGTATATAAGGGCATCACTTTTTTGATTCAATTAATTATGTTTTTATTAGTTATATCATATAGTTTACCTACTAATAAAATGAAATTAATTTTTACTTTTATGTACTTTACTTTAACAGCTGTATATTTGTGCTTGTTAGAAAATACAGCAGTAATTTAAAAATATTTCTACAAATTTTCTTGTATTCAGGGTCTTTGGGGTAACATAATGCAAATATGTATTTATTTTTTATTTTAAGACCAATCCTCCTTTCGTGACGTCATAGGAATCGTAAATAGCAAAAACTGATTATTTGCATTCAAATTTCAATATTTTGATAGTACAGCTTCCAGAAGTTGCAAATATGTTCCTTCGAACGGACAGACTCGTTTTTTGATATTTTGATGTATAGTCTCTTAATGCACTCTTTAATTGTGTGTAAAATTAACACTTTTTGATGGAACATATCTAACATAATTTTAACCTTTTTTAAAAATTGAGTCTGCCCGTTTGAAAGGATGATGAATGTCCACTTTTTTCACTAGTTTTGGATAGACATTTATGTCACTTAAACGATGATATAAAAAAATTGTTGCATTTGTAAACAAATTTTCGTTCAAAATTTTTTTAATATAAACTTAAAATTAATTTGTACTATTAAATTTGAAAAATTTGTATGATTTATTTTGGCCGATTTCAATAAATGGTAAATTTAATATTTTATTTTTTGTAAATTTCCTTACATTTAAATGGAATCAAAAAATTAGTTTTTCAAGACTATTTATTAAATTTTGTTAAATACATTTTACATTCGCATTAGAATGCTCATTTTTTAAACATTTACTTTTTTTGTTATTATTAGTAACTTCAAATTCATTTTAATTTATTTTTATAAAACCTTTTTCGTTAAAATAAAAAATTCCTTTTTTAAATTAAAAAGATTTTTTATTCAAAAATTTATTTAAAAATTTAATTGTTTTTTATATCAATGTTTAAGTGACATGAATTTCTATCGATAATGAGTAAAAAACGTGGGGGCTTCCATATAAAAAAATCGCTGATGACGTCATTGTTAAAGCACCAGTGACATCATTATATTTTTTTATATCATGAGATGGCAGTTTAAAAACTAAAATTGACCTGTCCGAGCGATTTTCTCAAAACAATTAAATACGGCAGTTATAAATAAGGTTCCAAACTTTATCATCACCCTGTATATATTTTACATAGGGTAATACATCTTTTGGTTTACTGGATGACCAGTTGGCCAGTGTTGTCCAGCTCGTTCGCCAGACTTAACATCTTTGCATTTTTTTCCTCTGGGGATTTAATAAAATAAGAACATGTAAGTATCAAACAAACTATAATAAATTAATTTAAAACAGATTTTATGTCTTGTTTTTACTTGTAGTATAAGCACACGAAACCGTGACCACCATTTTAGAAACACCATGTATTAGTCTTAGATAATTTCTAATCCTAAAATTTTGCTGGACCTTTCATTAAAATTGTTTCTTCCTCTTAGCTTCATATTTAATAATCACAATAGAGATAAATTATAATAAATAAATGTAATTGAGTCATTCATGTACGTTCCAACTTAATTATTTTATACGATCTTCAAAGAGATTTTGAAGAGTAACCTTAAATTGAGAACGTCAGAAGATTGCATTAAGTACTTTGAAAAGATCCTTCAAGGGTTGCTGAATATGTATATTTAGATTTAGAATAATTTAGAAATAACGCGTTTGCTTATCGGAATATAAATACATGTATAGATTAAATGTTATAAAACACGACATGTGACAATATTGTATGAATAAAATTTACACGTAAACAGATTTTATCGGATTCGTTTATCTTTTGCATAAAGATTAGAAAATGGATTATAACGAGGGTTTATCAATAATTGATAATGAATTTAATTAAGGCTTTTAAAGAAATAGAAGTCTTTTTATAAAACAATGGAAACGGTTCTGTTCTAAAAATAGGATCAGGCTGCCTCACCCAGCCACTTGCCTTAACCGCCCCCAGGCGCGACTACATGGAGCCGACCTAAAGTAGAGAATATTAAAAACAACCCTTAAAAGAAGTTGTAATAGAAACTATTATAATCCTTTTCCTATACTTGATTTATGGATTAATACTTCCTTAAACAATTTTAATTTTTCAAACTAACATAACTTACAAATCTTATATGTAAGCATTTATGAAATATTAATTTTGTTTCAATTTTTGTCCGTCCTTTACCTGGCATAAAGCCAAAAAATATAAATATCATGATCACTTAATTGTATTGTATTTTTATATAAGTATGCAACGCGAACCTACTTTGGAATAAAACCATAAATTGCAGGCGAAATTTAAATAACTCCCATTTTAAATACAATATGTCATGTAATCTTATAGTTTAAGCGTTTAAGGTATTTATAGAATTTAATTGTTGCGGCCGTTTAAATGTAAGTTATTGGGTTATAGATGGTGGGGTCCTGTTGCAGGAAATTTGGGAAGCTGCTGCAAGGATGTGAATGGAATTTGGCAAGGGTCATGCTAAAAATAGAATGTATGGAGGGGAATATGACTTTGGGGGGGATGGAGATAGTTGGGTAAGTGGGGAAAGGAAAGAAGAGAATTTTCGATCTGTAGTTGTGGCGTTGGTGTTGACGCTTTGGAACAACGGAAAATAACTCCCACACACCTTAAGCAACGACAAGTCTTCCAGGATAAACTGCACTTTATAAAATAATTAATTTGTTATCTTTATAAACAGGATGAAGTATCTAAATGCAATTTTTATATTTGCTACAAGTATACCAATATTAAAAAAAACTTTAATTCTTGAAATGAAAAACGAGGATGTCCAATGTCCTGCATTTTCCTTGTTAAAAACAGGATAATCTAATGCTTATAACAACGGAAAATAACTCCTGCTCACCTTAAGCAACGACAAGTCATCCGGGATAAACTGCACCTTATAAAATAATTAATTTTTGTCTTTATGAACAGTATACCAATATTAAAAAAAAACTTTAATTCTTGAAGTGAATAAACGAGGATGTCCAATGTCCTGCATTTTCCTTGTTAAAAACAGGATATCTAATGCTTATAACAGTGAAAATAAATTTAGAGCTAGAAAAACATGTGAAGTTTATTTAATAATTTTATATTTTTAATTCAGGGATTTTATAGATTGCATTTATTTGGTGTCGAGTAATGTAAAATCCAACGCTTAAAACTGTCTATTTCATATTTCAATAAATTATCTGTCGACGAATCAGTTCTTGCTTTTTTATTTGATTTATTTTTGTATTTCTCTTTAGCTGAAGTTAATCTAAAGCTAATAAAATTTTGAAAACTCAGCGAACAGCTTAAATACAATAAAATACTTAGAATTGAATGCCAGGCTGGGAATTGGAGTATGTACTTTAGAACAAGCTGTAAATAGTAAATGTACAATTATAAAAAACACAAAATTAATATAAATTTATCATAAAAATATACAGGGTGTCTTATACCACATACCACCTCTATTTCGAGAAGGTTTTGTCATACAATGCTGGGAAATATTTTTATACCAAAGTGAACCTAAAAAATATTTTGGTGTTTATAATTCGTAATTTTCAAAACAAACTGGAGTTTCGCGATGCCGGAACATAACGAATTACACCAAAATTTCACAATTTTTTTTCAGCAATATACGATAAAGCGATCTCGAAATAAAGGGGTGGTAAGGGTGGTCTGAGACACCCTGTATAGAATTGACAAAAAATCTTCGTTTTGCAGTTTTCTACATAAAAAGTAATTTTTAAATAAAATTTTTAAACACGTACATAAAAAGTTTTTGACTATTTTATGTCTTCATCCATCCAACACCATTTACAAAAGTCGAGGATTGCCCAAATTTTTACTAATTGAGCGTTAGGTATTCAAATGCACAATACAAAATTTCATTAAAAAATCTTTACTGCTTTGGAGGCAATAATCAACTTATGTTTATGTCGAATTTACGGCATCCTGTATATTCCGATAAAATTTCAATCATTTCTACTGAAATCAGTAATTGTGAATTTGTAAATTATTCTAATTCAAAAAGGTAATTAGTTCTATTAAAAAATAACGAAAATTGGATATAATAAATTTGAAAAAATCTCATTTTATTTTACCGGTAAATAGTTTTCTTAGGTTTCTTAAATATTTCTCCAAAACTGTACTCAGTAAAAAAATTCTAAATGTTTTTTTTTGTATCTTAATAATATGAAATTTTCAGAAAAAGAATACTATACAAAAGTATTCCCTAAAAATATCTTGTATCGGTATAATTTAATTCAATGGAAGGCATTTGATTTCTGAATTGAACGTTTCTTATAAAAATTTTATTTAAAAATTATTAACAATTAAATAACTTTATTGAAAATATAAGAAATATAAATAAAAAAATTAAAAAACAAGTAACCAAATACAAAAATATAAATAAATATTATATACCATAAATTATTCGTACATTAAAAGTCAAAATAATCTAAACTTTTTACCAATATCATTTCCGGGCTTACGAGAAATAACATCAACTTATTTTTTAGAACGTAAAACCCAATTTTTTGATTATAGTTTAGAAAGAAAAAGTTTGTTTGTGATAATTTATTTTTAAAATTAAAAAATTGTATTCTGAGTACAATGAAAATTATATATAGAGGGTGTTCATTTTAAAAGGAGCCACCCTAAATAACTCTAAAAAAATAATTAATTGTAAAAATGCCGTGACAAGCCGATTTTTACCTTCAGGGGGACATCTTTTTACGATAAAATAATAATGGTAATTGCAACCCCCATCCCTACGAAGCCACCCTTTTAATTCTTTTAAATGGGAATAGGGGTCGAGCGATGCATCATTTTAAAGGTCTGTTTATCCTAAAAATAAAAATATGATTTGTTTTGGTCCTATTTTAATTTGGTCATTTACAGGAGACGATAAAAAATTATAAAAAAATATGGTAACTGATTTATTTTTCAATAATTATAAATAATTAGCTTTTTTAAATTAAAGAACTTGTTTTATGGTCAAATCTTAACAATTTATTCAAAAGTGATTTAAAAGTACATAAATAATACCATTATTAAGTACTTTTTCTAAATTTTTAGGTAGGTTAGAAATCAAAAAGTTTCCAAAAAAATTATTACTACCATTATCAGGGTAAAAAATTCTTTCAAATGATGTATCACTCGACCCCTATTTCCATTTAAAAAATTGAAAGGGTGGCTTCGTAGGGGTGGGGGTTGCAATAACCATTCTTATTTTGTTAAAAAAAGATGTCCCCCTGCAGGAAAAAATTGACCTATCACGGCATTTTTACAATTAATTATTTTTTTTAAAGTTATTTAGGGTGGGTCCTTTTGAAATGAACACCTTGTATATGTATATAAAAACAGGCACAGGCACATGCAAAAATAAAGTATTGACTCAACATATGGAGAACCAAAAAATCTTAGGAACCTACTTTAAAAAAACTAGGTAATCGGTATCTTTGCATTAAAAAAATTTTCCTCAAAAAGTTCAAAAATTAATGGAGAGTTTTGGTAGTTTTTATCAACTTCGAATAATCTATTAAGACTATTTTAATTATGTATTTATTAAATATTAAATGGCAAAAGTTGGTTATTGTAAGAATGTTTATTGTTTATAATATCTAAGCAGTGAAAATAAATCATATCTAAAATCTTGCAGATGGAAAATTGCTCATATTTTAATATTAAAATCACATTTCAAGAAGTTTGTGTTGATTTAACAACAAGGAGTAAGGGAGTCTAAACGAGAAGCTTTGTAATTTGAATAAATATTAATTCTCCCAATTTCTAAATATAACGATGTTAAAATTATTTCAATTAATATGAACTTAGTGATGTAAAAAGAATAAAGATTTTATACATTATTATTTAATAATATAAACGTTTTTTAAAACTATATTATACAGGATATCCCGCAATGATATTGAAACTACAACTAATTTTCAAAAGATGTATCCAGCTCGTAGTGACGGATGTGATTTTCACGAAAATAGATATCGATTTTTAAAGACGGTTCAAAAAATATTATGTATATTATTTTTTAAGTTGTCTAAAAACATAAATCAACCTTACCTATTACAGCTTTTTTCGGTATTAATGATTTTTTCTACACGTTTTTCAGTTTTATTTCAGAAAAGATCAATTCAATTTCATAAATCATCAGTTTCAGAAAATTCAATTTAATTTCTGAAGCTATCAATTGTATTTCTCAAAGCATCATTTGAAAATCAGAATTCGTTAATTGAAATTCAGAAAGTATGATTTGTAGTTCAGAAGTATTTCATTCAAAGTAAATTTTGCCACAGAAATTTTGGATTATCGAAATATAATATTAGGCCACTAACAGACATGTTTTCCATTTTAAAGCATCTGTATAATCAATTTTAGTGTGCTGCACGAGCAGAATCCCACCAATAATTGAAGACACAACTGGATAAAGGTGGCAAAATAATTATTCAGTGCTGTATTTAACTTTTTGAAGGCTTGAGGCTCAAGTCAGAATTGAGGGCTCTTGATATAATTTTGTTTGGGGTTATTACATGTATTAGTATAATTTAGAAAAAAAATATCTTCATTAAAATTTATTCATCAAAGAAAAAAAAATGTAAACAAAATAGAAATATTTAAAAAGTAGGAACTAAGTGAAAATAAATGTATATTTAGGGTGGGCCAAGAAAACAAGATCTTTTTAAAAACATGTTAAATTTTGTATGTAACTGTAAGAAAAAATACCTTTCCAACGAGATATTGCACTTATCCTATCAAGTCAATTAAAATATTAGTTTTCAGTGCGCAATTTTAATTGACATCATAAACTAAGTGATAATAAGTTGAAAAGATCTTTTTACCCCGAGGAACATACAAAAAATAAAACTGTAACTGATCGACGGGTTTTAAAGATATTTAAAATTCAACTATATCCATTTCTCTACATCCTAAATTTTGAATAACTTTAAAACAAATCTATCCATTTTTCCTGGAATTTTGCAAAAAGTCAAACCCCAAAGACAAGCAAATAACTTACAAAAGAACTCAACCTTTTCTCCTTTCCTCACCTTTGATATATGATGATTAAAACTTTTGGAAGCAAAACTTTTATAATTAATAAAATAAGCCACACCGATTTAAGAGTGATTTCCTAAACGGCACATATAGTGGTTTAGTTGTACAGTCAGATACGCCAGTGCGAGAAACATTTTTATATAATTTTTTTTTGTAGATGATTTAAAAGTCATTTTGGGAAAAATATAATGAACTAAAACTACTTTAACTTTGGACCCCTATAATTAATTCTGTGCAAGGTTGCGGATGGTGAAAGAACCCCAGATTGTAGCCTAATAAATTTAGCTAACAAATCTGAAAAAAAATTGAAAATGTATCACAGGAAATTTGAGATTTGACTGCACAACTAATGATCGATTTTATGATTTTTCACAATTTTTGCTTCCAAACTCGCGCGCCCTCTAGCGATACGCATTAATTATCAGTGATTCGCTGATAATTTGCAAGCTCCAGAAACGTGGGATGGATTTTCTATTCAGCATTATTAAGTATCTAATTTCTAAGTGCATTTTCAACGATATCGGGCCCATTAGCTCAGTTGGTTAGAGCGTCGTGCTAATAACGCGAAGGTCGTGGGTTCGATCCCCCCATGGGCCATTTTTTTAAGGAAGCTAATGAGAATTTGTAATATTTTTTCATCATATTATGGGCTTTTTTGCAATATTTCCCAAAATCGTGTTTAGTTTTTAAAAACTTATTTCATATATGTATTTTGTTGTCGTGCAGTTTACACTAGGCTTTAGTATGAATAAGCACCTATAAGAAGAAAATATATCGATACCTTCTTTTCAATACCATGTAAGTGGCAGAAACGTAATTTTACGGAAGAAACAATAAACAGATTATTTGATTTTTCTTTCTCCCATAAAATTTCGTTTCTGCCACATGGTAGTACAATTAAGCTATGAAGTATCGATCATCGATCAAATACATATTGTTTCTGATAAATGGTATCAGAACCAAGAGCCAAAAACAACCTAAAACGGGATCAAATGCCAGAAATTCTGATACCTGGTATTAAGGTCAATTTATGCTAAAACATTTAAGACTTAATAATTGACTTTTAAAGTCAATTTATGCTCAGAGATTAAATTATAAAATTCTTAAATCTTTAGGCATAAATAGACCTTTAGAATCTTCATTCTAATACCAGGTGTCCTTATAATGTATAAAATGTGTTTAAAAAATAAAAAATTCTAATAAACCACCTTTTACATTTTATTAATTGGAAACTGGTATTAACAGAAATAAAAAAGTTTTGTCAGAAGTGGGATTCGAACCCACGCCCTCAGAGAGGACCAGAACGCTCATGTAACCTGCACTGCAGGCAAGGGAAACCTTGAGTCTGGCGCCTTAGACCGCTCGGCCATCCTGACATATTGTTTAGAAATAAATATACCCCACCCATTAAATACAAGCTAAAAAGAACATCAAAATAATTTTTTAATGAGTTTTAAAATTTGAAAAAGCGAGCGCATTTAAATAACACAAATAAAGCCAAAAATACAATTGAAGAAACAAGTGGATAAAGATGTCATTGCACATTTTTTTCAAATTGAGTTTTTTTTATAAAATGTCACAAAATATGCTATATTTTTATTTTGTAATGATTCTGTGCTGGGAAAACTTTTTTTTGGATAAAGGTGTCATGTACTGATCTCTCACTTTGTATATTGGAGTAAGTAACTAATTTTTACTAAAGTTTTAAGTTTTAAGAATCTATAAATTTTCTTTTATTTTAATGTTTTAAATATAAGATAAGAAACTACTTTACAGTACAGGGAATAATAAAACAAATATTATAAATTTTATCTAAAAAAAAAAGTTTCAGCGTCCTCCCACAATTTTATCCACCGCTATTTTGCCAGTTAACACTCGGGGAATAGGAGAACAATCTATGATATGAAAATCAACTTTATTCAAATCACCTGTTGAAAATTGACACTATCTCCCGGACCTACCTAGGCAATATATAGAATTGGCGACCCGCCATAAACGAAACAAAAATGTGGTTTAAATTTTTAATTCACGTAAATGAGATTATTCTGGGAAATATTCATGGGCGGACGAATGTCAAATTATCGGACTGGATTTTATTTTGAAAATGAAATCATTAAAAATTAATACATTTATTTAGTTCTTTTTAATTTGTAATTAATGGATCGGGTATATATATTTCCAAGAAGTATGTCAGGATGGCCGAGCGGTCTAAGGCGCCAGACTCAAGGTTTCCCTTGCCTGCAGTGCAGGTTATATGAGCGTTCTGGTCCTCTCTGAGGGCGTGGGTTCGAATCCCACTTCTGACAATCTTTTTAAAATCTGTTACTACCAGTTTGCAATTAATAAAATATAACAGGTTTATTAGAATTTATTATTTTTTACAAAAATCTTAGGTCGATGTACGATCTAAATTTTGCATTATATCGATACCTGGTTTTAGAATGAGGATTCTAAAAGACAACCCTTTCTCATTTTTTTTAAATTAAATTCAAAATACAGCGTAAAGCGCGGAGCTCGCTTCAAATGAACTCCGATTTCTATTCGAAGATCATTTTTTATTTTTAAATTTCTTCTCCAGTTTGATTGTTTATACAATTCCACACAAAATATCAAAAATTTGGGTGGCAACCCCTTCCTATTTTTACTTTAACATAAAAGCAAAGAGAAGAGTAACGCCTGGAGCGCGCTTCAAGCAAACTTCAATTTCTATTCGAAGATCATTTTTTATTTTCCAATTTCTTCTATTGATTTTTTATATAATTTTACACGATATTTAAAAAATTTGGATGGCAACCCCTTCCCATTTTTATTAAAATTAAAGTCAAAATGCAGCGTAATGTGCTGTCGCGTTTTAAGCAAATCCCAATTTCTATTCGAAGATCAATTTTTATTTTAAAATTTCTTCTCCAGTTTGCCTTATTTTCAAACATTTTTGATAAACAGATGCAGTTTGGTTAATAATTTTTATTTCCAACCAAAAAAATAATGACATTGAAAAAAAAGAATCAAAGAAAAAAATTCAAATCTTTGGAAAAACGTAACATAATAACGAATACTTCCCCCTTTAGAATTAATTTCGGCCTGACAACGATCTCTCATACTACGAATTAGTCTTCTAATTTGGTCTTGATCGATTTCATTCCAAATTTCTAACAACCTTCGGGAAAGATCATTTAATGTGTTTGTAGGGTTAGGAAGTCGTCTTAATCGTGTTCCCATAATGTCCAAAATATGTTTAATGGAATTGAAATCTGGATTCCTCGGTGGGAAAATCATGGTAGGAATTCTGATCATTTGTGGATGCTGTTGTACAATTCTAGCTGCATGAGGTCGAGCATAATCTTGCATTAGTAGGAAATTCTGTCCAATAAATGGGGTAAATAGGACCACGTGCTCTTCACGAATGCCTTTTATCTAAATACCTATGTGCTGTTAGACGTCTGCGTCGGTGCGAACCTCCAATTTATTACAGCTCAAACCATAACTGATCCGCCATCATAACCTACAGTTCCAACGATATTACTCTTCGCGTATCTCTCATCTGGACGTGTATTCTTGAAATCTCACACAGTGAATCTTAATCTCACCTTCCTCGAAGCGCTTGCGTCAAAATCTCATCAGCGAATCCAAATTCACTTGGTTTGAACCAGTGAGATTTTCGCATGCGCTCGAGGAAGGTGAATTTAACATTCACTGTGTGAGATTTCAGGAATCTAGTAAAAACAAAGCCTGGATTCATCGGAAACAAAACTCTTGCTCAATCCTCATTTTCCCAACCAACAGGTTCACGAGCGAACTGTAATATTTGCCTTCTGTGTTGTCTGATGAGCAATGGACCAGTGGCTGCTGCTCTTGCAAGTTTTATATTATGTTCTGCAAGTCCACTCCTCTTTTTGGCTTAATCTGAAGTTGTAACGGTCCACAAATTCATTTTGCAAAAAGTAACTTGTTACGAACCTTTGCATCAATGTGCGAATTCTCTAAAAAAAAAGATCTTGATTGGGGGTTGTAACCCTGTTCTAGTCTTCTTGTCTTATAGTTTCCGCAAACCGCTTTATTAGTACTCTGGATATAGTAGATTGGTTTACATTAAACCGCTGTGCAAGCTGAAACTGTGTGTAGCCTTCTTCGTGAAAAGTTACTATACGTACGCATTCTACCTCATACAATATTCCATTTTGTAACTGATGAGGATTCATTTAGACGAAACATACGTTATGATATTCGAAATTGTGATGAAAAGCAGCAAACTTGACATTGAGATTTACACAAATTCACGAAACTTTTATGAGCTACAAGTTTGTCTTAACAAAACAACATATACTTTGGATTTTTAACAATAAGCAAAAACAAAGAATCCAAAATAAAAGAATATATATCATGAAAACAAATTTTTCTTATATTACTTTAAAATGATAATTTAGAATTGTGCGTTAATTTTGGAGCGCAGTGTATTTTCTTTTTATAGTGTGCTTATTCATACTAAACTGCACGACAACAAAATACATACAGTGTGATGATAAAGTTTGGAACTTTATTCATAACTGCCGTATTTAATTGTTTTGAGAAAATCGCTCGAATAGGTCAATTTTAGTTTTTAAAATGCCATCTCTTGATATAAAAAAAATATTAATGACGTCACTGGTGCTTTAACAATGACGTCATCGGGGATTTTTTAAATGGAAGCCCCCACTTTTTTTACTCATTATCGATAGAAATTCATGTCACTTAAACAATGATATAAAAAACAATTAAATTTTTAAACAAATTTTTGAATAAAAAATCTTTTTAATTCAAAAAAGGAAATTTTTATTTTAACGAAAAAGGTTTTATAAAAATAAATTAAAGTGAATTTAAAGTTACCAATAATAACAAAAGAAAGTAAATGTTTAAATAATGCGGATTCTAATGCAAATGTAAAATGTTAAATGTATTTAACAAAATTTAATAAATAATCTTGAAAAACAAATTTTTTGAAATGTAAGGAAATTTACAAAAAATAAAATTTTAAATTTACCATTTATTGAAATCGGCCAAAATAAATCTTATACAATATGCAAATTTTTCAAATTTAATAGTACAAATTAATTTTAAGTTTATATTAAAACATTTTTAAACGAAAATTTGTTTACAAATGCAACAATTTTTTTATATCATCGTTTAAGTAACATAAATGTCTATCAAAAACCAGTGAAAAAAGTGGGGGTTTCTATTTAAAAAAATCGATGATGACGTCATGCGAAATCACCAGTGACGTCATTAATATTTTTATTTTACCAAGAAATAGGATTATAAAAACTAAAATTGACCTGTCGAGCGATTTCCTCAAAAAAATTAAGTACGGCAGTTATGAATTAGGTTCCAAACTTTATCATCACCCTGTATATGAAATAAGTTTTTAAAAACTAAACACGATTTTTGGGAAAAATTGCAAAAAAAAGTCCATAATATGATGAAAAAAATATTACAAATTCTCATTAGCTTCCTTAAAAAAATGGCCCATGGGGGGATCGAACCCACGACCTTCGCGTTATTAGCACGACGCTCTAACCAACTGAGCTAATGGGCCTGATATCGACGAAACTACACTTAGAAATTAGGTACTTCAAGCATATTTAGATACCTTAAGTCTGTGTGGCTTATTTTATTAATTATTACCTATTTTATCAAAGTTTTGCTTCCAATAGTTTCAATCATCAGATATCAAACGTGGAGAATGGAGAAAAGGTAGAAAAGGTTAAGTTCTTGTGTATTTTCAGGCAAAATTTCTAACTAGTTTCTTATATTAATTTAAAACCAAAAAATGTAATATTTTTTTAAATAAAATCCAATACATACCTACTTAATTGGTTCTTTGATAAATATTTATACAAGGTGTCTCAGACCATCAGTCCCACCTTTTCATTTCGATAACGCTTTATCAAATGTGAATGGGATAAGAGATAAAAATTATATTACCAAAGTTTACACAAAGAATCTGTTGCTACAAATGGAATGATAGAACACAATCCATATTTCCAATAAAAATTTCAAAGTAATTCCGGGTACCTAGTTCCTCTAAAGTTGTTCTTTTTTCAAATATTTTTTTAATTGTAGCCAAAGTAGTAATGATTTTTAAATGAAATTTTGTATACATGTATTTTTAATAAAAAACGCTTATTTGGTAAATTTTATAATTTTTAAATTTAAGTTAATATGTGTTAAATATTTGTTGAATTTAATGGTAATTTTTGAGCTTTTAATAATTTTTTATTAAAAATGTATGTCGAGTGGCACCCAGGTTTCTTACAGATTACTAAATCATTTTTTTTTAAATTATTCAAATACTTGTGCTACTGCACAGTTTACAAATAATTATAAGAGACACGTAGTAATTAAGATTTTCAAATACCACGTTGCCCCGCAATATCGTCGATAAAAAATATTTACTCGTTATATCCGTGAAAAGACTCGTAATAACCGTGAACTTTTAAATTGAAATACATAGGAACCAAAATATGTATCTGGGTTTGCACGTAATATTTTAATTGAAGTAATAAAAAAACGAAATTTCTACTATTCTATTCGTGTTTTTGTTATGGAATAAAATGTAAAGGGTGTGTCGTAAATATACGAAGGAATAATAGCCGGGGGCGGAAGGGCCATAAGGGAAAATGGGTGTCCGAAATTACCTAAAATCTTAATTTATTAATTAAAAGTTATTTACTTCTTAAAAAATTTAAAAAAATAATATCACAAAAACTGCTGGAATCATTTTATTTAGGTATATTTCTATTATTTCGTAGGCTAGCAAGCAAGAGGCACTAATTGTACGTTAAAAAATTTGATTTGCGTAAATTGAATTTCAAAACTTCAAAGCATTCGAAAAAGTAGTTCTAAAATACTCTTCACAGTGATGCCTTATCACATTTCCGGACACTAGGTGATACTTTCACTGGACCCACATGTTTCGTATACTACGATTTTTTTCGAAAAACGATCAAAGGGTTATAATGATATTATTTGTATCCGTTTTTATTTGGACAACCACTTCTTTTTGTTTCTCTCTGGCCATCATTTATATGCAGAAATATTTATTTTTTTAACCGGACCCAAAATCGACATTTCGAACTAAAAATAACTCGCCCCAAATTTTTCAAAAAGAAGTAATTTCCAATAATAAAGGGTTTTTGAAACAGAAATTACGAATTTATTGTAAATTTCGTTTGTTTTCACTTTAGAAAGGTAAAAATGTCCTGGAATTTAAAGTGATGAACTTGAATTATTTCTTATATTTTATTAATTTTGGAGAAATCCTGAATTATTTGAAATATGCATTTTATTTTAAATTTAAGTGAAACTAACACATTTTAAAAAGATCTACATTTTACTTAAATCTAATTGAACTTAAATTAAATTTTTAAGATTATCAATGTTATTTTTTCATAAATTTCAAGAAAACTAATTAATGGAACAGGCTGTCCCATAAATGGCGGAAGAACTCTTCCGTTCATTATTGAGAACCCATGTAAAAATAACAACGTATTGAATAGGTTTTTCATTTTTGGAACATCTTGTATAAAATTCACAAAATGGAATACGTTTGATGATAATTTTAAATTGCAAAAAATGTTTTCTAATTAGAAATTTACGACATTTGATTCGGATGGTGTAGATTTTAGAAAAGTGTTATTTTTAAAACAAACAAAAAATACTTTATTGTTGGCCGGGCCCTTTTTGAAAGTGGGCCATAGTCCAAGGCCTTTTTGTCCTAATGAGTATAACGGGTCTGACTCTTCAATTAATCTAGAATCTAGATTCTAATTAGAATCGTTTAATTAAAACGAATTCTTTTTTGCAATAGTAAACATTAAACCAAAATGTGTTATCTATTTTTGACTTAGTGCCTTTTGTTTGCTAGCCCACGATTTAGAATAAGTTTTGGCAGTTTTTATCAACTCATCCGGACGAAAATAAAAGTTTTTTCTTAATTTCCCAAAAAATTAATATTATTTTCACAAAAATATTATTTTTTTTTAAATTTCTTCAATCTGAACCAAGCAATGGTGTTTATTAAAAAAGAAATTATGTTAATGTTATTTCCGGCAAAACCGGAAATGATAAAATGATTTAATGTTTATAAAACACGTTTTTTGAACCATAAAATGTAGTCAAATTTTATTTTTATTTCAATAAATAAAAAAATTATACAGGGTGCTCGTTTTTCGAAGACATACATGGATATAAAAAGGAATTTCATTTGCCATTTTTGTTCTCAAAATATCGCAAAAAAAACAAAATTGCGATTTTCGTTATTATTCCTAACTAATACATATATCACGTTTCTATGCAGTTTTGAAAACGAATTGAATACGCTTAGCTTGATTCTGATTGGCTTCCTACATAAAAATTAAAAACTGAAGATCAATTCATTTTAAGATTATTACACTCCTGTAAATTTGCTCTGGCATGTTTCAAATAGAGACTATACAGGGTGGTGATAAAGTTTGGAACCAAGGTCATAACTTGTGTAAAAATTTTTTTTGTAAAAATCGATCGGACAGGTCAATTTTTGTTTTAAAAATGCCATCTTTTGGAATGAAAAAAATATTCATGACGTCACTGATAACTTCACTATGACGTCATCATCAATTTTTTTAAATGGAAACCTCTACTTTTTTTACACATTTTTCATAGACCTTTTTATCATATTAATGATCACATAAAAATATTTAAAAAAATTTCAACCATTTTTGAAAAAAAAAATAAATTTACTCAAAAAAAAATTATTAATTCTCAATGAAAATATTACAAAAAAAAAGTAAATTTTTAATTTACAAGTAACAAATTTTAACGAAAATGTTCAAATTGTTCCCCATTGACCATTTGGCATTGTCCCATTCGAGTGTAGACACTCTGAATACTATTGTTAATAGCTTCTTCGTCAATTTGTTGCAATTCCGTCCTAATTCTAAGCTCCAATTCTTGTAAATTATTAGGTCTATTGAAATAAACTTTTGATTTTAAATGTCCCCACAAAAAAAAAATCTAAGGGTGTTAGGTCGGGAGATTGCGGAGATCCATTTGTTGGGAAACGTGGTGTTAAGGAATTCTCGCACCGCCCTGCCAAAGTGTGGAAACCAAATGTTTTGGTTAGGAATGTTGCGATTTTCATAATTGGGGAAAATACGAAGTAAAACTGGTAACAAATCAGTCCGCAAAAAATTCAAGTATCTTTCGGCAGTAAGGTTTTCATTAAAAAAGTAAGGTCCTATAAAAAGTCTGCCAATCATTCCCACACATACATTTAACTTTCCCTGTCTTTGACTATGGGATTCTACGGCCTAATGAGAATTTTCCTGTGACCAATACCTACAATTATGTCGATTCACTGATCCATTCAATTGAAAGGTTTTGATCACATCGCGCCTTCATTTCTTCACAAAATTGCAGTCGTCGATCGGGATCATCTTCATTTAACTCTTGTATGAGTTTTATTTTGTATGGGTGATACTTTTCCTTTTTTAATAATTTTGCGACATAGGAATGATCCACATTATTATTTCTTGAAATATCTCTTGTTGAAATATTGGGATTTTCTTCAATCGCAAGTAATAAATTTAATTTGGTTTCTTCATTCACTTGAGGCCGTCCTTGTCGAGGCAAATCTCCTACAGATCCTGTTTCTGCAAATTTGGTAACCAACTTACTTACTGTAGATCTTGAGATTTGCGGTCTATTTGGATATTGCTCATTAAACAAAGCACAAGCTTCCCCATGGGTTCTTTTTCTATCGCTGTATCCTACCATAATTAAAATTTCGCAAAACTTAATAATTGTTGATTATTATTAAACAAACGAAGTAAGCTATTCAAGCATTGGTAAATGGATTTAAAATTTTATTTGCCATACAAAATAACGTCAACTAAAGCACTTTTATAAAGGCAATTTTTATTTCAATAAATTTTGAATATCAAAAACTTTTTCAAATTTATAATAAATTACAATTTTATTTAAAGTTTATTATTACTCAAACATTTTATTTTAATTACCTTTTTCATTAAAAGTTATTTAAAATTAGTTTTAAGAAAATTCCAATTGTGTAAAGAAGAACAATTCGAATATTTTCAATAATAATTTGTTATTTTTAAACTAAAAATTAGTTTAATTTATTTTTCTTGCCATATTTTCATTGAGAATTAATAATTTTTTTTTTGAGTAAATTTTTTTTTTTTTTCAAAAATGGTTGAAATTTTTTTAAATATTTTTATGTGATCATTAATATGTCTATGAAAAATGTGTAAAAAAAAGTAGGGGTTTCCATTTAAAAAAATTGATGATGACGTCATAGTGAAGTTATCAGTGACGTCATGAATATTTTTTTCATTCCAAAAGATGGCATTTTTAAAACAAAAATTGACCTGTCCGAGCGATTTTTACAAAAAAAATTTTTACGGAAGTTATGACCTTGGTTCCAAACTTTATCACCATCCTGTATGTATATTGGATGTTCAATATATTAGAGGATTTTTTTCAAGAATCAAATATCTATACGTATAAGAAAAACTATCTTTTTTTATTCACATCGAAAAATAAAAATAGGCCGACAAATATTATTTCCCGGGCCGCTAGTCAGTTGCCAATCCGCCCCTTATAATAGCCATTATAACGAGTATTTACGACTTACTTTGTATACAAAAATAATACATTATTCCTTTACAATAATTAAAGCGATGTTTTAATTTATAAATTTTAATTCAACGCGCATTTTGTCATAACTCGAATTTTATTATAAAATATTGATGGTTTCCATGGACTTTTTGAATTGCATGCATAAATTAATTTATATTTAAATTTGTGATTGGTCGATAGGTGTGGAATAATGGATATTATTCACTCGCTCTCAGTTTGATTATTTCATCTTTGAAATAATATTGTATGACAAAACACAAATATAATGGTTAGATTATTTGTTGATCGTAAATAAAAGTATTTATGAATGAAACTGTTTGGAAGCGAAAAACAATGAAGTACCTTCGTAAAGTAGAGAATGTTCCACAGCACAGCCCCTAGACGCAGCTGACGCCCCCGCATAAGCCGGGCTCCAAGTCCTGCGATCAAACCAGGATGAATTTCAGGCCGACATAGGCTTAAATTTATTGCTGTATTCTACCAACTCTGTGCGTAGGTAGTGCCCACAGGGAAGGATCTTATATAAAACACCATTAAAAAAATATAAAAGTTACTTTAAATAAATTGTCACATTGTGTCAATGCAGGAAATAAAAATATTTTTATATTTAGAATTTTCATTTATTTATTTACACAAAACATTACAATTTACTATTGAGCAGGTATAAAGAACTAAAATTACCATTATCAGTATTTCAAATAACACTTTTATTATCAAACCAAAAAATCCACCGGATAGCAGTATTATTGTCATTGATGAAATAAAAAAACCACCGGAAAACCAAAAATAATGAACATGACCCTGATATGGACATAAGTTTCTTTTGCTTTTATTTCATTTTTTTGTTTTAATGCAATTTAATTATAAATAGGTGATTTTGATTCGGGTTAGGTTAGGTTAGATCAGGTTTACAAAAACTATTTTTTTTCTTATTTTTTTTTTGTTTTAGTGAAATTTAATTATACATAGGTGATTTAGCATCGATTAGGTTAGGTTTGGTTACGAAAAATATTAAAATTGAAACAGTTTCTCACTTTTTGACTCACCCTGTATTTTGTATCTAAGCTCTTCTAACTAAAATATGGATTTCAAATATGTAAATTCATATTTTTGTTTACTCACCAAACACTTCAGAGCGCATGCCTCAACACATTTGTAGTCGAATACTACTTCCAGCATAATAGACTACGTTTAGCTCGAGCAGGTCAAGCCAGCTTGAATTTGGCTTGGCTTTACCATTTGAAGTACATGCAAACGGTCAAATCAAACCCGAATTCAAGCTGCTCGAGCTAAATGTAGTCATACATATGACACAATTTGAGTTTGTTTTGAAATTTCTTGCATTACACTGTTTTTAGATTAAATAATTAGGTTTGAAAATACATTCTTAAAAATTTAAATGACTTTGGTTTTAAAATAAATAAAAAAAATATACAAAGTGCGTATCTATCATTCTATAGTGTATAGCGGATAGTATATAAAATTTAATTTTTAGTTTGTTAGTGCTAAACATTTTTCTAAAGTGCAATTATATGTATTTTTGTCAATATTCATAAACCACTATTCATTTATAAAATGGAATTCAAAAGTAAAATAAATTAATAATGCGGAGAAAGCTGTAAAAGCTGTCTTTTATAATTCGGTATAGCGGGAAGTAAATGTAAAAGCACTTTTCAATTGTGTTTCAAATACATTCAATGAAAGTACTTATTATATTTATATGGAAGTAGCTATAACAATAAACTATAAATGGCGTAGATTCTTGAAAATTTTAAACTAATAAAGTAGTAGGTATTTAAAGGAAATTATATTTAATCCTTCAAAATTAAACGTCTAACAAATCACATACAAATTCAACACATAAAAATATAGTGTTTCTAAATATTTGCGAAGAAATTCTACAGGCGATTCCTTGACCAATTCTAAGACAAAGGTAAAGAATAAAAATTTTCTCAAAAGTGCCCTATTTTTTAGTTATGGGGTGTCAAACTTTCTATATTTTTTTCATTTTTTGAGTATAACTTCTTTATTTTTTAAGATAATTTGATCAAATTTGAAACACACTATAGTTATTATAGTCGTAACAAGATAAAAATATCAAATATCAAAATAAAATACAGGGGGATGTATTTTGGGGGTATAGACCCCATTTTTTATGCCATAACTTTTTTGTGCTACCCCACTTAACATTTTAAATGAGATATTCTAATTCCTTGCTTTTTTCTGAAAATTCTTTTTAATTTTTTCACAGCTGGTACGGTTTAGAATTTATTTAAAAACATGTACGAAGTTGTATTATATTTTCTCTAAAATGCTTCGTTTTTAATTTAAATTATTTTGTTAATTTTATTTTAATTCAAATTAAAAACGAAGCATTTTAGAGAAAATATTTATTCTCTGTTTTCGTCTTAAAATTGGTCAAATAGTCTTCTAGGAAGTCTCTGGTATTTATTTTTTTTAAAAAGCCATCCCTGTTTAATGCAAAACTGGCATTCAACTTCGTACATGTTTTTAAATAACTTCTAAACCGTACCAGCTGTGAAAAAATTAAAAAGATCAAAAATTTTCAGAAAAAAGTAAGGAATTAGAATATCTCATTTAATATGTTAAGTTGGGTAGCACAAAAAAGTTATGGCATAAAAAATGGGGTCTATACCCCCAAAATACATCCCCCTGCATTTTATTTCGATATTTAATATTTTTATCTTGTTACGACTATAATAACTAGAGTGTGTTTTAAATTTGATCAAATTATCTTAAAAAATAAAGAAGTTATACTCAAAAAATGAAAAAAATATAGAAAGTTTGACACCCCATAACTAAAAAATAGAGCACATTTGAGAAAATCTTTATTCTTTACTTTTGTCTTAGAATTGGTCAAGGAATCGCCTGTAGAATTTCTTCGCATATATTTAGAAACACCCTGTATTAATAAAAAAATAGGTTGTATTTCTATTTCACAAAAATAGTGATTTATTACAATTGTTAACTTGATGCATTCAACTGCACGAAAGTGTCCTTGTTGCTTAAAAAATTGTTTGATTACTCGATATTAAAAAATAGTATTTAATCATAAAGTTTATTATTTAATTTTTTAGGATTTTTTTCAAATATTTTTGATATATAATAATTTCTTAAACTAAGCAACACTAACTTAAGCAACTTTTCAAATAACATTAAAATTTCAAAAAAAATTAAAGAGATTGAATTTTTATTCTATGGCCACATCCAGTAGTCTTGCCCACTTTTAGAATAAATAAAATACAGGGTGAGCTAAAATGATTGTGGTCAATTCAAATTTACCTCCTAAAAATTTGGGGAATTTGTTTGCTTCAAGTTCATAGTAACACAAAATCATGTCAAAATCAAAACAAAAACTAGACTTCACAAAAGCAGAGGCGTTGGTGTAATTTTTACCGTAGTGTCAAAACTTCAGATTTTTAATTTCGTTATTGTGCCTTCTATTTTATAACCGTCAGTTTTTATCAAAATTAATTGGAATAAATCTTTGTTTTATGTTAGAATCTGCCTCGAAAATGAAGAAAAACATTTTCAATATTTGACATTTGCTGTGAAATTAGAGATTTTGGAAAAAAATTTTGCTACGCCATTGGATTACTTGGAGATTTTCTTTTTAAGATTTCAGTTGTACCAACCTGTGTATTTGGTTGCCTACATATCAAACCACAATCATTTTAGCTCACCCTGTATTATGCTCTTACTATTTAACTATTTAATAACATTATTTGTAGTTTAGTACTAGGAGGTCTCTTTCACCTGAGAGCATCGGATTTACATAAAATGCGCATTGCAGTTTCTGATTCCTTGTTGTATAGTATGCAAATATATATCCATCAAATTTTCCACGGGTGCTATTTTACAGTCATGTGCCCTGTGAGTAGTCCTATAACAGGTCTGAGCGGTGTTCTGTTTAGAAACAACAACATAGTTGATTTGTTGCTGGATGATTTATTGCGTAGCTCCTGGGTCTTTCTTGGTACACACCTGATCCAGTGCGATCATCAGTATACCACGTCAGGCTACAAGGACGGATATCCGACTGGTTCTTCGATCCCATATAAATTCTTCTATGGGCTTTTCTGTGAGTTTACTCTAGGAGTCAGGATTATGATTTCTTATTATTCTTATAAGTTTTGTATTTGTCGATTCCTGAAATCTCACACATTCTCACCTTCCTAGAGCGCATGTGGAAAATCTCACCCGTGAATCTTGATTCGCCTGGTTCAGACCAACTGAATTTGGATTCGCCGGTGAGATTTTGACGCAGGCGCTCGAGGAAGGTGAGATTAACATTCACTCGGGTAAAATTCAAGAATCCTGCTCCTGAAGTCTTTGGACTCCCATTTTTGCCTCCTTTTCTATTAACAAGCGTAACGTAAGAAGGTCTAAAAGGGTATTCATAGTCTGCCATCTTAACAAAAATATTACTGCAACAATTGGCTTCTTCTTTTTTCTGGTGAAGAAATTGAAAATATTAAACAAAAAAGTTCAACATGTCAAAATCTATCCTCTATGAAAAATATGTTGAATATTAAAGAAAAATTAAAATGCTCACAAACTAAGAAACTTTTTGAACTAAGATCCATTTTTGATATCAGGATAAGTAGTTACTTATTTTGAGAAATTACCGCTTTGAAAATAAAAAGTTGGTCTATTCGTTGAAGCAATTTTTTTCTCATCTTTTTTAATAATAAAAGAGCAACATTATTACAATCCACTGCGTACATTACAAGGTTTTATAATGACCTTTAAACTTATTTAAAATAAATTAATTACGGAAATTATATTAACCTTTAACCTTTCATTCATAAAAGTTAAATAATTTATATTTCATATATTTTATCCTTGATTAGTTTGACTAAAATAATTACAAATATATGCATTTTTTTTAATAAACGTCTTTATATGTATAATAATTGGTAAATTTTAAGTGAACCCAATCAGTTTTTCTATCATTCGCAGGATAAACAATAAAACTATAGATGGATATAAGAGGAATAGACGTAATATAATATTATGAATATCGTATCTGTACGTAATATCGATATTTTATGACGCACATTGTGTTTTTGTAAGTATATTAATAAATAATCGTAAAGGGTATTAGTGGAGTATGTGATGTAAAATAATGTGGGCGTGTTGTTATTGAACTTCTATCCACATGCTTAGTAAATGTCAAGTCCGGGGTTTGCATAATTAATTTAATAGCTCTAGGAACAAGATACAAATTAAAAATAATATCAAAATTCATGTAATTTGTCTAACACAGCATTATTGTACTTAATTATCAAATAATCAAAAAGGTACTTTGTATATGATTATAAATATTATTTTATTAAAATTAAATTAATGACTTTCTTTACATTCACCAACTTCGGTTTTTGTAAATTTCAAAATATGTATAATTGCTTCTTCTGACTTCTGCAATGAATAGTATAAAACAATAGAATAAAATAACAATGCTTTATGTTTGTTTGTTTTTCATTAACAACATTTCTTATTATGCCCATTAAAATTATGTATAAATACCCTGCAAATTAATTATTAACTGCTATGCTATTACTCCATTATTTCGGCACTAACCTCTCTTATATCATTATTAGGTTCGTTCTTCCAGTTACATAAAAACATATACTTTGAACCTACATATGTAAGCTTGTAAGTATTACTCTTTTTTACGAAGATATTAAAAGTCTAGTTCTACACCTTTTCCAATTGTATTTCAGAAAAGATCAATTCAATTTCGGAAATCATCACCTGTATTTCAAAATAGTCAATTGTATTTCAGAAAGCATCAATTGTGTTTCAGAAAAGATCAATTCAATTTCTGAAATCATCACCTGTATTTCAAAATATTCAATTGTATTTCAGAAAGCGCCAATTGTATTTCAGAATAATCAATTTAATTTCAGAAAGTATCAATTGTATTTCAAAATAGTTAATTCAATTTCAGAAATCATCCATTGTAATTCAGAAAAATTCAATTGTATTTTAGAAAGCATCAATTGTAATCCAGAAAAATTAATTTAATATTAAAAAAAATCTTTTGTAAAATATTGAGGAAGCCAAAAGTATTTGGCAGATTATTTCAATTGGTTTTAACATTGGTGAATAAGAATCTAAGCCTGATGTTAAATTTCGAAAGCACATTTTTGATGAAATTGTGTGCTGTTGTGGTTCACGTGCACAATCACCGACAAAAACTCTTGACTTCCTCATTTTTTTATAATTGATCTTTTCTGAAATACAATTGACTATTCTAAAATACAATTGATACTTTCTGAAATTAAATTGATTATTCTGAAATACAATTGACTATTCTGAAATCAAATTGATCTTTTCTGAAATACAATTGGAAAAGGTGTAGTATAGAAAGTTTGAAAAAACTTCTCGACATGCTTTTGATAAAATTGTAAAGAAAATGACCAAATTTTAATGTATAAATAAAAAACAACATAAATCTACTTACAAAATAAAGAGTGAAACATATAAGAAATAAGAAAAATTAAAAGATGGAACTATTTGAACAAAAATGAAAGAAAATTAAAATCATAAAGTTGAAATCGATATAAAGTTATGGGTAGGTCACATTTGGTTAGACGATTACTTTATGAGAATGATTCAGTGATAGCAAAAAAACCTACAAGAATTTAAAATTCTTCACCAAAAAAACATTTATAGAGTGATTCTCTCTTTTTCGGCCGAGATAATTGTGCTCTTTATCTTACATCTTTGTATCTGCATTATACCACTATTTTTTCGCTTTGTGTGGTAACAGAATAGGGGTTTGGGAGGTAAAAAGGTGGAGGTTGAGGGAGCTAATATTCTAGGGCTTGTCATAATAATGGCTAAAAATTACATTTGATAAGAAAAAATGTTAGCCCGAAAAATAAGGATTACCATTTAAGGGGAGCTGAACAAAAGGCTGCCATATGAAATAATGAAAAAAGACCAAACGACAAAAGGCCGAAATGAAAAAAGGCCGACTGGGACAAAAGGTCGAAGGAGAAAAGGCCGAACGATAAAAGGCCGACTTGAACAAAAGGCCGAAGGAGAAAATGCCTAACGATAAAAGGTCGAGTTGGATAAAAGATCGACGCGGACTAAAAGCCGAAGGAGAAGAGGCCGAATGGTAAAAGTCCGACATTGAGAAAAGTCCGAATGGTAAAAGGCCGATATTGACAAAAGTACGAACTATAAAAAAGGCCGACAATAAAATTTAATGAGCACAAAATTAAAAAAAAATGTTAATTCTGTTTCTCCTTTGAAAACAAACGTTTATTTGAATCATTTTTTCATAAAATCCTTAGTTTCGGAAATATTTTCATCTTTCAGGTTATGTGACCATGCACAGGTGATTTTTAAGTTTATATTTTTTTTCGACAGGATGGAAAACTCAATGTACTAAGTCAATTAGAAAAATTATTTGCATATAAGTCTTTAAACAAGAACGGTATAAGGCGAATTAGACAAATAATTTATTAATTAATTTCATGTTTATTATTAATTTTATAATTATAAAATAAACAAGTAGCTATCCGTAGTTAAGACTCGGACGAAATTAAATGTGGGCACAAACATCTTCTAGAATTTTCTTTTCTTCGGCCATTTTTTTTGTCTATGTCGGTCTTTTGCGATTCGGCCTTTTGTCCAAGTTGGCCTTTTCTCATTCGGCCTGTTGTCCTATCTGGTCTTTATCCATGTCGGCTTTTTATCCCTTTCGGTCTTTAGGGATTCGGCTTTTGGGGTAGACCCCCATTTAAGATCGATTAAGCAAAAAACATATTTTATGACTTTGGCCCTTTTAGAATCAAGCCCCAGTAATGTAAAATTAAATAGAAAGAAACCATATGGCTCAAACGACATAGTGTATCTGTTATTTTTTTACAGAAAGAAACCTTAAATAAATTATGAAGTTAAATAATACTAGAGCAAAACTTCGCACGATTAATTGCAGATGGATTTATTTCAGCCGGTTCAAATTTATTTGTTAACTTTTCAAGTTGCGGGTTGTGGGCGTTTTATATATTACACTTGCAACGACCAACTGATATATGTAATCCATTCAGGTTATTCCAAATTACCAAATCTTTTTTGGCACCAAGAGGAAGACATTCTTTAGGACAAATTAAATTCCCGCCTTTATCATTTAGTAACTGTTCCCACAACTGTATTTCTATTATACATAGCTTCAGAGCTATGAAGAGGTCTAATAGTATAAAAGAAACTTGTACGAGATGTTAGAATTCTGCAGTTTTACCATAGAGATTTAAACAAATATTTTGTTCACACATGCTCGCTACAGAACTTCTTATATTTGGAGGAGATCCCATTCAAAATATAAATATGCCTAGTTCTTTAAATTAACTGCTCAATGTTCATTGCTGTCTGTATAACCACCACTTCCTTACTTTAATGCTCTACTTTATGCCTCTATGTATTTGCTTTACTACCATTCTTTACTACTATGTTCAGTGTGTATAACCTTACCTTAAAAGAAAGACCCCTACTTTTTTAGTTTTTTCTTGACAAAAATTACTTTTTAACCTTGACGTTTGGTGAACCACGAACGGGACACCCTGTATATCATAATATATTTCTTTGAAAAAAATGTTCAGTTTCTAAAGTTTAAAGCCATATCGAACCGAAATTCAACAGAAATAGTTTCCGGAACCGAACCGAAACTAAATCGAAATCGAAACGAAATTAGAGTCCGAATAACCAAACAAATTTTAGTTCGACTCTCTGATTTTTACATATTATTTGAATTTTTTAAAAGCGGTTTTCTAACACCGGTTTTTTAAAACCGGTTTTTAGAAAGCGTCAAAATCTAATCAAAAATGTGCTTTGGAAATTTAACAACACACTAGTAACAATACTGCGCTTAGGTCCGTATTCACTAATGTTGAACTAATAATCTATTCTAAGATAAAAGCTCTATAGTTTTTTCCTGTTATAGCTCCAGGTATCATGCGGTAAATGTTGGTTTACTTCTGGCACATTTGTAGATATTGGAGGTGTTTCTGATGGTCATTAGAATCGATCATTATAGTATGTAGGTTCTATCTACACTTATGGAAGTCGCAGATAACGCCAGCTACTATTTCTTGTGTCATAAAGTTTTAGAAAATCTGTCAGGTTGATTTTTGGTTCATCGATGAAATTAAATCTTTGATTAGGTTGTTTATGTTACATACACAGTGAGCGGCAAAATTATGGAATAAATTCAATAAAACTGAAACCATAGGTTTTTCAAAAAAAAGTTTCGAATAAAAGTTGTTTTGTTTAAAGGTATAATCACTAAACATATTTTTATTTTTTATTTAAAATTTGTTTTCAAAGTCATTTCAAGGTCAATTTTTTTAAATGCAAACCTATATTTTTTCTAAAAGAAATTTACAGCTCTTCAAAAAATAAACAACTATTATCTAAATGATTTTTTTATACCATTCTTAGTTTTGAAGTTATACCGAGTTTAACATTTTGGATCGTAAACTTTTATCCCATTGAAATCAAGTGTACTTTACCTTAAAATGTAATTATGTGATGACGTCATCATTTTGAAATAGCAACACCGTTTATTTGAATTTAGCATTTTAGATCGTAAATGTCTTAAAACATAACTATTCTGTCCGATTAAAGCCAAGTGGGACTTAAAATGTGAAAGAATCTACATTAGCATTACAAACAATAAACAAATAATACACTTTTGAAATTTTTTGAATGTTGTATAATGAATTTAAATCGTATTAAATTGATTGATTTTACAAAAGGCATGATTTTTAGCTCGACCAGCGTTTGCTTAAATTTAATAATATCATTTTTATTAATCGCCTTGCAATAACGTAAGCAAATAAAATAATGGCTCGCTTAAATGAAACTCAACGGATTGAAATTTTGATTCTCGTTGGATGCGGAGATAAGACCAGAACTCAGCAAGAGCAAGAGCACTATGTTTAATGCAAAGTATCCAGATAGACCTATCAGCCAATCCACGGTTAGTAAAATCGAGAAATAATTTAGAGAAACTGGACATGTTAAACATATTCCAAATGCCGGGCGTCCTGCTAAACTTAGGGAAAATATTAAAATTGATATTTTGTTAAGTATTGAGGAGAATCCTCACAGTAGTTCTCGACAAGTTGCAGCAGATAATGAAATCAGTCAGCGATCTGCATTACGTTTTTTAAAACGAGAAAAGTACCATCCTTATAAAATACAGCTAGTCCAGGAGCTCAATGAAGATGATCCCGATCGCCGGATGCAATTTTGTGAAAATATGCAGGATTTATGTAACCGCAATCCACAATTCCTTCGCCAAATCGTTTTTTCGGGCGAAGCCACTTTTTCCTTAAATGGCGTAGTGAATAAACAAAATTGCCGGTATTGGGGCAGAGAGAATCCTCATTGGATGAGTGAGGATCATACTCAATACCCTCAAAAACTTATCGTTTGGGCAGGCATAGTTGACAATCGAATAATTGGCCCTTTTCTCTTTGAAGAATCACTCACGGGGCAGAGGTATCTAGAGTTTTTAAGAAATGATCTTGTACCTGCCCTAGCAAACATATTTCCGAATGAAAATGATCCTGACTTACCAAATTCTAACATCTGGTTTCAACAAGATGGTGCACCTCCACACTTTGCGCGTCCAGTACGGGAGTTTTTAGACACCTACTTTCCTGGGAGGTGGATTGGCAGACGAGGACCGATGGAATGGCCCCCAAGGTCCCCTGACCTAACAGCCCTTGATTTTTTCTTGTAGGGATATTTAAAATCCAAAGTCTATCTAAACAAGCCACAAAATCTAGAGGATTTAAAAGATCGACTTAGGTACGAAATTCGTAGAATAAGTCCCGAATTCATTCGCAATGTTCAAGAAGAATGTGGTCATCGGTTTGCCTATTGTCAAGAGGCCGGTGGATGGCAATTTGAACATCTGATTTAATAGAATTATGGGTTTGATATGAATTACATTATTTTTTTATTAACTGTAAAACGTTAAACTCGGTATAACTTTAAAACTAAAAATGGTATAAAAAATGATTTATATAAAAGTTGCTTATTTTTTGAAGAGCTGTAAATTTCTTTTTGAAAAAATATAGGTTTGCATTTAAAAAAACAATGTTGACCTTGAAGTGACCTTGAAAACAAATTTTAAATAAAAAATAAAAATATTTTTAGTGATTCTACCTTTAAACCAAACAACTTTTATTCAAAACTTTTTTTTGAAAAACCTATGGTTTCAGTTTTATTGAATTTATTCCATAATTTTGCCGCTCACTGTATTTTCTGATTATAGTTTTCGATTAAGCAATTTCTGTGGTGGTGGTTTCTGTCTTTTTGAAGGAATATATAGAACAGATTGGTTTAGTCGTTTAGTGAATGTATCATATATTAGACTTTCCTTTAATTGGAGATGCATTCTGGGTTTTTGGTAGTTTATATTTTTCTTGATATACGATTCCTGTCACTGTGATTAGTTGTCCTGGGAAGCTTCCCAATTCTAATAACATCCTCCGAAAGTGTCCAGTGTTAAAATTATCGTTTTTCTAGTAGTTAGCTCTAAAATTCGGTAGTTTCTCGAAAATATACCTTGTCCCACGTCTCGGTCAGCTTCTGGTAAACTCTATTTTTATTATTTTGACTTAACGAAGTACGCTGTATAAATTTTCTCCTAAAATTACAGTTGATCCAATGTCTGCATAGAATATTTAATGATGGAAAAACATTGCATAACTTACAATTTATATTCAATAGAAACAATATAATATTGTAATTATGGAGTTTTTTATTTAAAAGCAAAGAAAGCCACCCCTCCTCCTACTTTTCTCAATTGACGTCAGCGATTACGAAAAAGCTTTGCAGTTGCTCATGTATGTGTATCCTAATGCTAGTTGTAGATGAAAATGTTTTTCCGAGTTGCAATTTTCGAGCTTCCAGTTACGCAACTCAAGAAATTCATAATTGGGAAAAGGGCTTTATTATGTCATCACTCTGCAACATAAATCAAATCTGAAAAAAATTTACGAAACATTTGATAACATAATTATTTGATATTTTCGTAATTTATTACTTATTTTGTTCTTTTATACTTTTGCGTAACGTAAAAATTCCCGTTAAAGCATTTTGGATTTTATGAATGAAACCGATTCGGACTGCGGCAGTGAGGTGAGGTGGGAAGAGAGAGGAAGGTCCTGCAGAAACTGTAGCGTAGATTTTGATTTCTGCAAGCCTGCGCAATGATACTATATTCTCCGAATCGGTCGATAACCGCCAAAATGCGGAGACTTCCAATCGAATTTCTGCAGAGAATGAGAACGGCCAATCCTAACTACTGTCGCATTTTCGAATTATCCTCCCCACCACAAAAGTTGTTCATTGATAACCGTGTGGGTTGATCGTGGAGGGGGCTGTGGAAAGCCTCGATGTTATAAATAGGGGTGAAACTCGTGAGAAAAGCATTTTCCCGTGGAGTACGTGACAGTTGGGGAAGATTTTCAAGTGAGTGTGCAAATACCTGTTACATTTGTTTCGAAGCAAATATGGTGAGATTTTTTTTAATACTAATTACTAACTTTAATTATTATAAATTAAAAAAAAAACAATTAAAAATTTTAATCAGTAATTCATATAATTAAAAAAATTAAGTGATGCTTATTGAATATTAATTATTTTAAATGTCTAAAAATGTGGTAAATCAGTTAATTAATTCCTTCAGTATTTTCATTATATCATTAAAGTAGTTTTTAAAGAAAAACAAAATTTCAAAAATAAATGCGAGTAAAAGTTTTTCTTTATGTTAGTAGATATACTTAATATAAAGCCACGATTATAAGTAAAAACAAATAGTTTTTTATTTAATAAATGTTTTGAAACAAAGAAAACTAATTTTGTTTTTTAACTATTACAGACTAACTTACTGTTATTCAAAATAAACTAACATACTGATTAGGTATTATAGGTTTTAAATCTTCCGAAAGGTTTAGCAAATGAAAAACAAGTTAAAATAATGGAAGTTTATTATGTTTAGTTTAATTGTTGAATGTCCGCCATTTTGTTTTTCAACACGCAACAATGTTTTTTCTGTTACTATTTGAAGAACTGTGCAGGAAATAATTTGGAAAAGTTTTCTGTAAATATATACCTGATTTTAAAAAAATTCAATTTTTTTTACATTTTTAATAAAATGATAGAGAGAAATGCGTGAATGTAATCACTAAACATGACCAGAAAGCTAAAAACAAGTTTGAAATAACTAATTTCCAGAAACAATATCAATCAGGGTTAGAAATCTTAGATTTTTTTAAAGACAATGGAAAAACTAGATAAGGGCCAAAAGTCGGCTATAATTGAAGAAGATAAATACCTACAAAAATAAATTGTTTACAAGATGAAAACGTGGTGCTAAATTATCACGACTTGCTATACTCGAAGGAGTTTGCGGCATTTGAATTCTTTCACGAGCAGCATGGGTTCTGCTGGAAAAAGCATCTACGAGATGACGAATTCTTTCTTGAATAAACTGACTTTTTACATTCCTGCAATAAAACACAAAGAAAACGATGATTTTTACGAAATTATTTCTGTTTACATTGAAGCTGATGAGTGTCCAGAGGGCGAAGTCGTGTTGCTTCTTTGGTCACCAAACCATGATTTGTGAGCTCTGTTGGATGATTTTTGATTGACTTGGTCCAAATTTAACATTTCAGGGTACACCATTCTCTATAAACAGTTTTGACAGATTATTTTGTTTGAAGAAAATATCAAAAGGCAAAAAAGGTATTTTTACTAAAAAAATCACATTTATTTGTTTTTGAGATATTTGAATTTAAATTTCAGTAAACAAAAATAAGTTAAATTTTCGTTTATATTGAAAGTGATGATAGGGAAATATTAAATCAATATTTAATTGGGCGGGAATAGAAAAATAGTAATTTTGTTATAATAATGTGATAAATGTGAGTTACCTTTTTTAACAGATGAATTTTTTCCATGTCTACTTTCTTTGTATCATTCGGATAATCATTTAGGGACTACGTAGAAAGAAAATCCAACCTCAATTTTCCATTTTCCTTCACCAGTTAAACGCGCCGCCGCCGATCGATTTTGTGGTATATTTGCTCTTTTCCCAAGAGATAACAATTTCGATTAATTAATTGAAACAATCATTTTAATTCTAATTGCTTATTAGTTTCATTAACAAGGTTATACTTTACTTTTTCGAAACGAAAACCTCCAGTTGTTTGGTGTATCATAATGACAAAAGGAAAAGAGCCTTATATACCAAACACCATCAATGTTACACATTAATAAAACTTTATTCTAATGCATTTCGAAGATACTTAACTTCATCTTCAGAGAATACATTTAACATTTTATCAACTAAAAATATTAGCAATATAATATCCATAATAACAAAATATTAAAAAACTTACTGGAACTACTTTACGTCTAACTCTAAAAGAATAGTTAGTAAACAATGGAAATCTTTTTTCTTAATTAGTTTAAAAATAAAATAAATATTTTATCCTAAAAATTTAAAGTACATGGTGAGCAGGAATATTAAGAAATCAGCAGAACCTTAAAAATGCATTATCCAAAAAAAAACACAAAAAATCGTACAACCTACATACAGAGGGGTGCACAAAAAACGGCCAACGATGTAGCTACGTTATTTCTTATCCGATTTTAATAAGTGATATGTCAAATTAAATGGTTTGAAGAATACTACTGTCAGATAATAAAAGATTAATTTTATTTTTAAAAACATCAGAGGAGGAGAGGGCAACTTTTCTTTTTCAAATGGTAACATATTTTTTTTTTAAATTTTTTTTTTCTTATTTTTTAAATTTTTTTATTATTGTTAATATTTTTAATTTAAAAATTATTCATAAATTAAAAATTATTAATAATAAATTTAAAAACAAAACTTAAAAATAAAAAAAAACTCAAAAAAAAACAATTGGATTAAATTAAAAACAAAATAATAATAAAAAAAAGAAAAAAAAATAATTTAAAAAAAATTATTGGTATAATTCGTTTAGATTATTTTGGTTAATGATTTTTTTCAATCGAAAAAAATATGTTGCTATTTGAAAAAGAAAAGTTGCCTCCTCCTCCTCCTCTGATGTTTTCAAAAATTCATCTTTTATTATCGGATAGTAGTATTCTTCAAACCTTTTAATTTGACATATCACTTATTAGAATCGGATAAGAAATAACGAAACTACATCGTTGGCCATTTTTTGTGCACCCCTCTGTATACAGGGTGAGTCAAAATTAAACCGCCAAATTTCTCAAGCCAATTCTACGAAAAATTTTAAAATAAAACTTCAAATTGACATATTTCCGATTTCACTTCCCAAGGGAGCCACAGCCCTTTAAAGGTGATGAGGACAAGAAAAGTTATAAAAAAATACCATTAATTTAATGATAACATCTAACATAGTCAAATAAACACGTAGATTTTATTAGCTACCTAATAATCAAAGACTGGTATTGTATGTAGAAAAAAGTTGGTACCTAACGTAAAAAATATAACGACAAGCGCGTATTTATGTGCATGATTTTCTAAATTGGTGCATTTTACAGAGTTCGTACACGAATACATTTTTTATCTAAAATGGGTTGGCTAGCATAATTTTTTTGAAAAAAATAATCTAAAAAAATTAACCCCTAACAAGTTACCAATGTTCTTATTACCAACCCATTCTAAAACTACCCTTTAGAAGCTTCCAAAAATGTTTTCTCATAAAAAATATACATAATATTAAAACTAGTAAAAAAAATCTTAGTCCACTTCAATAGGCCTTAGGGCACTTCATCGACAGTCCATCTACTGTGCTTTTTCATCGACAACGGTTTCATCGACATGTCCTTTACATCGATACGACCATTTCATCAACATTACCTATCATCGACAAACCTCTTCGACATTACCTTTTCATCGATCACTTTGATCGACACTACCTATTGAGTAATTACGCACCCCCCTCTAAGAATTTCTTGTTCGCTTATTTATTTGTATTCTTAAAAATTACCAATATTTCATTATTTTTTTTTAAATAACCCCCCCCCCAAGACAGTTGACTGGAAACGTCCCTGCATCGACAGATAATGTCAATGAATCGTCCTTGTCGATGTATTGGCCATGTCGACGAAACGTACGTGTCGATGAAATTGTATTCGATGAAAATTGATGAATCGGTATACAACCCTTTCTGCTTTTCATATCCGTTATTCATATTCCTTACTCTTATTTGGACTATTTTTGTAATCGTTAAGTTTTAAAATAAATATGATACAATCGTTTTTTCGTTAATGTCACTCAAATCTTTACTTTTTTGTAAGTAACCTTACGTGATTGAAAAAGAAATGGTTATCATTTTTGAAATCAGCACTAACTATTACACCAAAATCAGTTATAAAAACTTTTTATTAGGAGAAAAAGTATTTTTTTGCGAAACGGTGTAATTAAACCTTAGTTTCTTCGAACGGTAATTTATCAGACTTATTTGATTTGCTTTTGGATATTCGTAAAATCATTAAATTTAAATACTGTTACTTTGTAAAAAATAAAATATTGTCCAAGAACCGTACATTCGGTGAACCGAAAAGAGTAGTTCGATGGTAATAAATAAAATTCTGGGATTTTGGTTCTTCTAGATAAATATGGAACGCAAAAAAATACAAAAAATCCGAATCGTCCTGTTTTTTTGTAGTATAATAGGACGGACCCTTATTTTTCTATAAACAACTGTAATTCTGCTGAACCCTAACTTTCTTATGAATTAAAATAAATATGGAAACTAAAAATTAAAGTTAAAAAATCAATAAATTTGGAATGTTACTGAACTATATTCGCATGATTCTAAAAAGTGCAAACTGCAATTTGCCCGAACAGTACTTATTTGAAGAATAATTAATTTAAAAAAAAACTATAAAACCGTATTTGCAAGTAACCGATTTGAATGAATAATTTGCATATCATGGAATTGATGATAGTTTTGTTCAGACAGTCCGAAAAACCACACATTGACGATAACGATCATGCGCAATAGACAAAACGTATTGCATCAGTCCCCTCATTCCTGAGTGAATATCTCATCTTACTTGAAGCACATGCATGAAAATCTTACTGACGAATCCAAATTCACTTGCTTTGAACTAGGTGAATCAAGATCCACGGATGAGAATTTTACGCATCCACTTTGATAAACATAAAAGTTCACTTGATAAAATTCAGGAACCGGTCTCCAGAGGCGGTCCAAGTTTGTGTTCCAACCAATCTTAGGCAGTTCAAGGAATCTTATTCGGTACCGTCATTTCGGTACACGTCAAGACGCATCAGTAACTGGGGACATATTTTCGAACCACCTTGTCATTCAAATGCAAAAATAAGAGCGTGTTCTTGAAATGTTGTATACGAGATCTTGTCGGATGATTCAAGAATAACCCCCTGCAGTCTTATTCTCGAACCAGTGGACACGATGTCGCCTACGACTTCCTTTTCATTTACATGTCCTTGTAGGTTCGTCGACGACACGATCTCCATCACCGACCCAAGAATAAACACCCTGGTTGGATTAAGATGCTCACTTCGGCTGTGTATGTCTTGCATTCGTTAGCTAAAACCTAACCTTCAATTCTTAACAATCACAACATGTGAATAATCACTGCATGTAAATAAAACCGTTCCAACCACGATATCTTGTGAGATAGACTTTGGGTGGTAAAAAGCAAGCGCATTAACTAGATCCAAGAAGTTTTGTGAGTGGGACATATGCATCTTCTACATATAGCGTTCGGAATGGTATGCGCGAGTATGAACGCCCACAAATAATGGCATTTGGATTAATTTAGAATTATTACTCATGATGAAAATTGCAAATTATAAAAACTAACCACAAACAACAGACAGGACAAAAAAAGAAAAATGTTTATATGTGTGTTTTATTTGAAATCGTAGCCTATCACGACAGCTGTATTTTGTAATTTGTTAAAGCAAATAATTATATAAAAATTATATAAAAATTATATAAAAAATTATATAAAAATTATATAAAAAATTATATAAAAATTATATAAAAAATTATATAAAAATTATATAAAAAATTATATAAAAATTATATAAAAATTATATAAAAATTATATAAAAATTATATAAAAATTATATAAAAATTATATAAAAATTATATAAAAAATTATATAAAAATTACAAGTTGCTTTGCGGTGGGATGAGTAGTTTTCGAGATATGACGTTCTGAAAATTCAAAATTTTCGTCATTTTTTTTTCGTTATGTTTAGATTTAAGATTCTAGTAAAGTGCACTAAAAAAATTTTTTTTTGAACCAAATTTTTGCAGCTTTTTGGACTGACAAATTTTCGTAACTTTTTGTGTCCGATCAAAAAAATCTAACCCGGGTCTAAAATCTTTTGTATGGGACCGATTATCTTCATTGTGGTCTTAAACGACGCCTAATTTTTCAAATTTTTTTGATTTATTATGAACCATTTCTATTGTCCTATAACTTATTTTTTTATGGCTCAAAAATTTCGAAAAAAGCTATATTTTTGGCTTTTGCGCAAAATTGGTTCGTGGGAATATCCTATCATCCTATCACTGGAAAGCCTACGAAAAGACGACTCAAATGACACCTTGCATAAAAAGATCCAGTTGGGGAAGGGGTATAAATCGTACGTCTTATGAGTAGAAATGCAAATTCTACACAAGCACTATACAGGGTGTCTCACTTTTTTCCCCGCAAAAAATTTTCTTTGATAGTAAATGTCATTCTGAACAAAAAATTTTCTATAAACTAATATTTTTTATCGACTCCTTAAGAAGTTACAGCAATTGCTTCCTTAAGAATAATGAAAAAAAATGAATAATATATAAGAGATATTAATTTGAATTTTTGGAGGTAGTTTTTTTCCTTAAAGATGCATATTTAAGGTCAATAAAAGTTTTTCAGATATTTTCAGGGTTTTACATATGGGGCGGGTAATCTACTTTCTTGATCATATATTTTTTTCTTTGCATTTTTACTATTTTTAAAATTAGTAAAACAATCCTTGTTCAATGTTTTACAGAAAAGGTACTCTTCTTATAATTGTTAGCTAAAAATATAAGAAAAACAACATCAAAAACATTCTTTGGCAAACTTTCAAAGTGTTTTAACTTTTTAAGGAAGCATTTTCGGATAATACTTTATAATTCAAAAATGCTTAGTTTTACTTCCTCTATTACCCCAAAAAATTGGCACAGTTATTCAGAGACACCCTGTAGATAACAAAAAATAAATTATCTAGAAATTGTAACTGCCTACTTACAAATTTCGTCTGAGCTCTTTCATTTCAGAAAAAATTTTAATAATGTTGTTTATGTCAAGTTTATCTAAAATATCGCTTTCCACGTTTAAAATCGCCAAAGATTATAAACTGCCTCCGGATGCGTCAATATTTTTTATGCTCACTTTAAACCGTTCATCAGTAGGTCCAACAAAAAAACCTGAAAAATGTCGTTCACAAAATCATACAATTTCATCCTTACTTTCAGTTCTCTAATTAATATATCACATACAGGGAAATACATTTAAATACTGATTAGCTTTGAAGAATGAATTAATGCAAAATAATTTATCTTGATGTTCTTGGTTCAATTTGAAGTTATGTTTTCTGCTGGACCTTCATTGTATCTTCTTGCGAGATCTTAAAACTTCATTTTTCTACGTGTAGAACAATTTGGTTGCATTTTTTGCCTTCTATTTCTTTACAAACCTTGCAGAGATTTACTGGTGGAGTTTATTCTTTCTAAAATTTTATGCCACATTATTGTCATTAGCATATTATTATCTTTAGCTTGTGTTCTGGTGGTCCTTTTTAGATTAGAATCGTCTTCTAACTCTCATAAAGCTAGCTTTTTTAGTAGTACACTTCATATAGGAGGGTACAATATTTTTCTAAATTTTGGTTATCATGTTTTCAATCATCCTTCAAAATTCTTATTTGTGAAGCTTTGCCCACATATATTTATATTCAGGTCAAGCTTTTATAACCATTCATGGAAAGCTTTTCTAAAGTGCTTTAAAATTTTACCTCTATGGAAAACTGGAATTTGAGTTCAGATCACAACTTATGCTTTTTGTAAAAATGGAATTGTATGAGGATATTTTTTACTTTTAGAAATAGATCTTTTTCAATAAGAATGTAACATTCGCTGTATTTACTTTATTCTTTAAAATTCAAACGTCGAAATTTATAAAATTATAATGTAAAAAAAGTCATTTTATGTTGCTAATCTATATTGGGTTGTCAAATAAGCGAAGTAGAATTTGTATTTCTACTCGTTGGAAGTACAAAGTGTACCCAATTGTACCCAACTTACGATGGAAATGTACGAACTACGAACATGACTTGTTAAAGCCTGTCAAGCGTCACATCTTATTAACGTTTGAAGAAAAAACCATTATTTATTTTAATTTGTAAACTTTAAGACATGATTTTTGGGAAAACCAAAAATAAACTAGCCTCCTAGTGATTTTTGACTCTTTTTAGACCCTGGATTTGAACAAAAAAAAAGTATTTTTCTAACCCATACGGATATAAGTGTTGTAGGAAGTAAAAATTTTTTGGGAGTTCGGTAAAAGAGGCTTAAGACATTATTCAGTTTTGCAAATTTTTTTATTTTATTACTTATTTTTGTTTATTATTTCTTATACAATTTCAATCTCAAAAGACAAAAATACATGATATAAAATATGTATAACTTTGAATAAACAATAACATTGGAAATTTTTGGTTAATGACTCATGCAGAAAGATTGGATTTAATAAATTTGCAAATTGTAACTCTATATTCAGTTTGAATGATGTTAATTATTATCTCGAAATTTCGATTGATTGATTTTGGTATTAAAAGCGGGACTCGTTAGGAAACAAACAAAATCATTTGTCATGCATGTTGACGTCATTCATGACTGAAATATTAGCTATTAGTCAACTCAGCCAAGAATATAAATGAAAATGTTCTCTTTCAACTCACTTCCATTAATACGTAAAATATTAAAACGCTTTATTCATAAAGTGTGTTTTATATAATAAAAATTTAAGTCTACGTTGCCATTTTATGCAAGTGGTACTAAATTTAAAAATATTCCCTACTTAATCTTTAATCAAATTAAAATCTAAATTTATGTACTGATTTAATATCGGAACTAGGTAAAATAAATTTATAGCTCCTACTTCCCATAACATACTTATTATTAGCTGGCATACTATTTATAAAACAAGATTGTCTATTAATAGTCCTAAAACAACCTGTTGGAACTAGGTCGCATTTACTAACCGCAATTAACCTCTTCGAAGAATTGTAATAAAAATATCCCTTTTTTCCATAGTTTATACAAATTATTTTTTCTTTCAGATGGCGCTTAAGTTGCTTCCGATATTTCAAGTGATTATAATCCTTTGCTCACCTAGTTGGGCGTATCCTACGCCCATCTATGGTACAAAACGTTATGGAAGAATACAACGATCTTACACACCTTCATGGCCAAGTACATCACATCCCCAACCCTTTCAAATTAGGTCACAACGTTTTCCAGTGAACTACTACGATGTAAATCCATACAATCAAAATTACCCAGTAGATGACTACTATTACCCACAGGAATCCTTTTCGTACCCAATTTACTACCCACGCACTTCAAAATACGAAGTTTACCAAGCAGTATTACCCTATTACTACGACACGCCGTTTATGGGCAATAATTTCGGATATTACTACGACGACCCTAGCGAGGTAAATGACGATGATTTCGCTCAGGAAAATGATAGGGAACAACGAGAGCAAGCACAACCCATTGGCCAAGAAATGTACTATGAAAATGATGCTTCAAATTCCGGTGAAAACTTCAATGATGTAAACGCTGCATTTCTTCAAAATTTAATAATGACTCAAATGTACAAGGACTCTTTAAGTAAAAATGATAACAACGACGAAGTTTATGGCAAACTCGACGAATATCCACCCACGAAAAACGATTACTACAACGAAGATCAAGACGTTTTGGAATTAAAACAACTGGCTCAACCTATTCAACCAAAACAAAAATCTAATCACATTAAAAATAAACAAAAACAGGAGAGCAATTATTACAAAGACTTCTATCCAGAATATAAAAGAAATTTTGTTGGAGGATTTATGAATAATTTTCCAATAAGCGATAGGAAGGATAAGGTGCTAACATCAACGCAAGCTCCAAAAGTTAGCACTCTTCATCCAAATAAAATTGCTAGAGGCCAAAAGGAAGAAGTTCTTTTAAGACCAGCTACGCCTCTTAAATATCCTTATGCTAAAACTGTCTTAAATGAGATGGAGAAGAAGGATCGGGAGAGAACGCCTTCGGTTTATGACACCATAAAACATATGTTGGATATGGAAAAGAGTTTAGAAAAGGTAAGTCACAAAATTTAATTTAACTATTTTGTCTTCTAAATATCTCGAGATCTTGTTTTTTCAAAGCGTCAAAAATATTTATATTTTTAAAATTGTTTTCTGTTATTTCATAAATAAATTTCTAGAAGGTTAGTCCTGAAATACGAATTTGAAAAAATTAGGGAATTATTTTATGTTCTTTTTTAAACCAACCTGATTGGGAGATTTTGTATAATTTTTTCCTAGCTTCTTTAGCGTGTTGAAGTGCAAGTTTTTCAGGAGCAGTAAGTTCCAAATTGTTTGCATCCATTGCGATCCAATCGGAATTTAAAACATCTCTAATATCCCACCGTTTTTTAGTATCTGGTTCGAGTAGGTGCTTTACCACCCTAATTACTTCTTTACTAACCGAATTAACAATTTTAGATCTAAATTTCCACCTTCTTTTTATTTGTTGTTCATATAAATTTTTGATATTAGGCTCATTAAATGGCATTGATTTATTTAACATTATGTAAAGTATAACACCCAAAGACCACATATCCGAAATTTTTGGATAGTATGGTTGTCCTCGCAAGACTTCAGGAGCTGTGTATGAGAGAGAGCCACAATAAGTCTGAGATGTAATTTTCTGACCATTACTATCGATTACCACTCTAGCAAAACCAAAATCGCTTAATTTTAAGTTGTAATTTGAAGTTATGAGTGCGTTTTCACATTTTAAATCTCTGTGCGCAATTTCTTGCTCGTGTAAATATTGTAATGCTAAACCGAGTTGTCTCATCCATATTCTGCTCTGTGATTCTGAAATGGCACCACGAGTCATTATAAAATCCAATAAATCACCATTCTCAGCATACCTCATAAAGATGTAATATGTATCATGCCTATGAAGTATATTTTGTATGTAAACTATATGTGGGTGGTTGATTTTACTCAAAAGATCTAATTCACGGGGTAAAAACTTTTTTATGAAGTCATTTGATGCAGCACTTATATTTATAATTTTACAGGCATATAATGAGGGTTTGTTATTATTTTTGGGGTCAATAAATTCTGATAGATATACTTTGGCATAACTACCTTCACCTAATTTTTTCTTGATGTTATATCCACGAGCAGCAAGTAGTCTTGCTTCTGATTTGGAGACTAACGGAATTGAATGCAATGACATGATTCGGTGATACTAATAATTTTTGCATATTTGTAATTTAAGGTACCCGATGATTTTTAAGTTAATTATTGTAAAAAGTGACATTTGAAAGGTTAACTTAACAAATTGTCAACTAACCAAAAAAACTAAACTAAAAAAATGGTTGTTGGAATTTTTTAATAATTGTATTTTTGAAGAGAATATTACAAATATATGGAGAAACACCAAAATAATTGCTATCCCAAAACCAATTGATAATGTCAAAAATTTATACCTATCTTACTTTTATGTTGTTTATACAAATTATTTGTGATCAACTTATACTTCAACAAATTGGTTTTCGTCCTAGCATTATTGTTCTCCAAAGCTGAATACGCTGCTCCAGATTGGGAAAGTTAAAATGATGCCAAATATCTAGATCCATTTCTAAATCAGGCACGTCTTATTATAACTGATTATCTTAAATCCACTACTATTGGTTTCATCAATAAGTGCAATAGTTCCTTCAAATAGTAGACGTTATGTTGAAAGTATGAGGGAAAGGAAGAAACTGATTATATTAAGAGTAAATCCAAGGAAAAGTTTTATGTGTTAATATTAGATTTTAGAAAAATATTCTAATGTAATTCTTTATCTGGGATAGATAACGAATTAAAAATTTCTCCAAAAGAAGAAGTTCCTCCAGGCTTTGATAAAAAATGGTTTATTTGGAAAACTCTTACTACATTACGATCTACAACAGGTAGAAGTAAAACGAATTAAGTGAAATAAGGCTTTATAATTGAATAGCAGCAATTGAATGTGCTATTTTTGGTCAACTACTTTATAGTATACATGGTATTATGTATAATTATTAGGATGGACACGAAATAAATAAATAACTAAAAAACAATAAATCACTGGTATTAAAGTAAAATTAGCACTAAAGTGGTTTTGATTATTTACTACTAGTTTTAGCAAAGAAGTTTTTTCAGTAATTTACTCTATAGTTTTGAAACTGAAGGTGGAAAAGGTCATTCTTGTAATATGAAAAACTGAAATTTTTTGAGAATCGTTTCCAAAATATTCTTAAAAGAAAATATAATATTAATTTAAGAAACATAATAGTAAAAAATCCGAATGTGTATCTCGCTGACGAATTTAAAAGTAATTGTAGGAAATATAAATATTTTTTTGAAGAAATTTTTTTGATCAATTATGATGAATGAAAAATGCTTTATCTGAACAAGTTTCTCCTTTTTCATGACATCCTTTCCATCATTTACGAAGACATGCTCATATATTCTTGCTGTCAAAAGTTGAGGAAAAATATTAAAATAACCATTTTATCCTGATTGAAAACAAGTCCAGCTTTTAAGAGAAAAGAGCATTTTAATAAATTTTAGTTATAAAAATGTTTGTAAAATTTCTGAATTCATTCATTAAAGCGACGCCCAGAGTTCGATTTTCCCACCCCCTTGGAAAGCGCTCGTTCATTCATAGTTACTGCAGTGCGCTAAACTTAGCTCCAGTTTTGGCACCCTTCCAAAATCCATTCCATGCAGAATGTTGAGGTAGGACTGATTTAACGTTGCCCCATTTCTGTTCCAGGAGAATGAGCTTAAGCCGGCCATGAGAAAAAGGGTGGTTTCGAGCGAAGACAGCCTCATCCACCAGCTATCAATCCTCAAGAAGCAGTAAGTTACTGCAGAAAAATCTCCTTTTTTATCTAAAATTTATTGTTATGTGAAAATTAACGACGCTGTGTTACGTAGTGGAATGAAAAACCTGATAAACCTAAATGTTATTGATTTTTAAGACTGATTGATAAAACATATATTATAGTAATATGGGATAAGATTTAAACAATTTATATACAAGCACTTGTATTTAAATATTTAATGTAGATACATTTAATTCATCAATAATTAACATTTTAATTCGGGAGATCGGGGTCAGAATCTGTGTTTATTGGTAGAAATTTAATTTAAGTCAATAGCTTAATTTGCATATTAAATTGATGCCCAACAATGGTTAGTTAAAACTTTAAAACAAGAAGCTGGTTTTGGTGTTGGATTTCAATTTAATCGTATGAATTGGGTCAATATTTAGGAGACGATTTTGACAGGGCGGGATGCGCACGACGCTCCTGAAATGGGATAGCATCGTGCCACTCTCGCAGAAGTCGTTTTGGGCTACTCGCTGCCTGGTTTTTGTAAATAAACATTAACGTTCATATAATCAACATTCTTCTAAATTATACTACTTTAAAAACTCATCTCAAAGCGAAATTGTGGAAAACTCTGTTTTATATAAAAATCTTTTGGTTTTTTAGCTAACTAAGCTGGAAAAATGGGCTGGAATATTTTAGAATTATTAATGGTCAAAAAATTTAGACTATTCAAAATACTACAACACGTAATTTTGAACTATTCAATAAAAATTTAAAGAAATTATGATATTTAAAAAAATAGAAAGCTGATTTTCTCATAATATGGTCCTATCATTAACCCAGTAGACTACAATCACTAAAACTACATTTTGAACGAATCTTCAACGTGGTTCTTTGGATATCTCAAAGCTACGGTCAATAAATACCAAGATCCTTTTCCTATTCTCATTTTTTGGAGGTGAAATTTCCTATATAGTTTATGTAAATGACGGATGTGGATTGAAACGAGAACTTTGGTTCATTTCATCAGACATTACTTTTTATTCTGTACCTTTCAAATATTTATAAAATTTACCTCCTACAATATTCATTCGTTAATTGTTTCAGTGTTACAAGGAGACATAATAAAATATAACGTCTGAATTTAAACCAAAGTTCAAAAATGATCATGGGGATCCAGGTAGTGAAATTTTAACTGGAATAAATATTTTTGTAAAAAATTTAATAATTCTCACAATCAAATAATTCATCTTAATCACTTCTAAATCGATAGTATTTTAATGGCCAAGGCATGAATACTAGAACCGAGTTCTTTTTGTGGCCATGAACTGCTCTGAACAATTTGGAGCAGTTCCAGAACAAATCGTGCATGATCTTTTTTGCCAGCTTATTTGTTCCAGATTTGCTCGATTTTGTTCGTGCACTTACCTAAAATCTGGAATAAGTTGCACTTTCGGAGAGGGCAAATAAACAATCCAGTGTGACAATTGTTGATGACCTATTTGTAGGTTAGTTTAGCAAACGAACTAGCTGTAGTTGGGGTGTTCTTTCTGAAGCCAGAGTACAAATTGTTACGAATATTTAAAGACAAATTATATTTTACCCCCTTAAAGAAAATGATTCCGTAAATATATGTAGCGTCATTGTAAAGTTGGACGTAAGAAGTTTTTCTCTGTATTTCACTTCTAATTGACTTTAAGCTAATTGGAGTCTTGTTAATACTAAAGACAAGTAGATACATATAAAAATAACTATTCCCTTCTTTTCTTCATGGTCCTATTTAAATTTATTCAAATTTATTCCTTAAGAGGATAGTTGGCAAAAAATGTAACTCCAATTTCTCTGTTCCTTGGAAATGTGATGTGCGTATGAAATATATAACTGTGCGAAAGAGATGGCAATAATTGAACCTACGATTACTCGGGCGTTTTTGAAAAAGAAACTTAGGAACACGTCTTTTAAAAAAGTTGAAACTATTCAAAATTTGGTACTTAGCAGTGGCGATGTGAGAATCCTCAAGGATTCTCGAAAATACCATGCAAATTTTGTAGAACACTAAAAAACAAGTTTTTTAAAGATGGTCGAAGCCACCTCCTAACTTGGTTGTCAACAAGCCTTCACTTTTTGCACCCGACCCGACGATCTTTGATGCAACCTATGATTAATCAACTTTAAACATTTAATTGTAAATTTAGGCATTTGTGAATTTCAAAAATTCCTAATAATAAAAAATACTTACTTATAGACTTTTCCTAGCTTCGTATTTCGAAAATTGGGTCTTTGTATAAACGTGATCATTTAAAAAATTTGGCTTTTTTGAGATGCTTTAATCTGAAATTACTAAAAAATCAATTTCGCTCTCCGTGTGCATACTGGTGTACCTAATAAGAGCACAAAATTCACATGTTTCATGTTTTTATCTTAGGCTTTATCACTATATCTTACTGAGTGTCCCATCTTATTGGTAAAATCTATCTTTTTGATAGGAACCTTAAATAAAAATACAGATTTTATGTATTAATGTTAGATTATAATATTAAAACGCATATTATGGTGTTAATCTGCTTACATACTCGAATGTCACCTTTACGTTCTTTATCGGATTGAGGCTCATAATGAAATCATTATGATCCTAAAACTCTAACGATATCATTATGATCCTAGGACAATAATGAAATCATTATGATTCTAGAACCATAATGAAATCATGGTTCTCAAATTAATGTAAGTAAACTGTCAATACAATTTAATTTATTTCAATTTTTCATGATTTATGGCAGCAGATAAAGTTTTGTATGTAATTCGGATTGTAACCAATCATTACGGTGTTAGCAGATATTGACGATTGGCACCATAATGATTGACGTTACGATACTTATGACATAAATAACTATTATAGTAATCCCTGCGTGACATAATGCTATAAGCAATAAAACAATAGATCCATTTACATTTAGATTCATCAGACATTTTTGGTGTTTCGATGTTCAAATGTACAAAAAAGCAATAAATATAACTATTTCAAATTTTTATCATGATCGGATAGTTTAGGTCTTTTGTTCAAAATGGATGAGATCATCTCTGAATCTTGACTTGATAAATAATCTTAAGCTCTAGACTTACATAAATTATTAATACGCCATGATAATATTGGGCGAGGTTTAAATCCAAAATAAATTTGGATATTGGGTATGATAGTTTTAGGTATTATAATGGTATTATGTACCATTTTATCAAGAATTATTTAAAGTGTGGCAAACTAAACATGGACTTAATTCACGATTTAATCTAAATGCTCACCCTCTCGTGGCGTTCTATGAACTAACAACTTCTTTAATAAGTAGTCGTATTGTTTTCCACTTACTATACATGTAGCTACTTTTGTAACGTTATTATTCTAGACATACCTATATTTATATGCTTACATCGTCGTTTCACCCATGTTAACAATTTTTAGGAAATTATAGCTTATGCTTTAAAAAGTTTTAGGCATTGTGTATTATCAAAGAATACACGAATTAGTTAGTAGTCGAGATGTAACATTATTTTCTTCAACTTTAAAATTTATGTAAAACCTTCGTAAACGCAATGAAACATCTCATTTTATTATTCGTAATGAAATAAAAGTCATTCTCAGAAATGTTTATACAAAGCTAAAGGTATAAAGATATACTTTTCATGACTTTATGTTTATATTTGATTCAAGAAGCCCCTAAAATTGATTTTTCAATCTTTCATTTTTACATGAAGTTAATTACTCGTACTAAAACTTAATTTTTATTATCCCTATATCTCAACCTGCTCCACTTAGTTCTTTAAATAAGAGACTAATGAAAATGAAAACTAAAAAATCCTACCCATATAGTTTCTCTTGTTATATATTTACGTTAATTTGAATTTTGTATAAATGACCTTAGTCAATTAAATGGTAAAGAGTTCCTATTTTTTTCATTTCTTAAAATTATTTTTTTTAGTTAACAATTTGAATATACTAAGGTAACTTTGCCCTCAAAGGTAACTTTGGCCCAAATTTTGAAAAATGATAGTTTGGTCTACTGTTAGTTACAAAAACTTTCATTTAACACATATCTAAGTAATTTAAGTGTGTCCTTCAGTTAGTATCAGTATACTAACTAATGAACTAACAGTAGATAAAACTGTCATCTCCTAAGATTTGGGCCAAAGTTACCTCAGTTTATGGTATAAGTAAATACTCAATAAATTTTTCTATTTTAGCTTTTTTTTAATTTTTCTCTTAAATAATAAAAAAAATGTTTCTTTTGAAACTGGGTCTTCCGCTTGCTAGGACCTCTACTGTTCATAGACCCCAAGTAGTGTCTTGGCCTAAATATATCTAAGAGTAGTTAGGTTAATGTTAAAATTTCGCCCTAAACTATAATTTTTTGTCACTCGGCGAATATTGGTGTTTTTTAATGTAATCTTTAGAAATGCTAATTTCGAATCAATGGTGGAACTTCAAATTTTTTACCTCTAGGCTAAACTATGTTAACCATAATAAGCTGATACATGTTTTAATTGAATTTTAAGATTAAAAGAAAACTCTTTTAGTTTTTATAAACGAAAAGTGTAAATGTACGGAAATCTAGCCCTTTTTGGCTTACAATTAGTCCTCTACGCAGGTAGCATTGATAGTTCCACCCCTTTTTCGAAATAAACTAAGATTTTGTAAAAATGTTTTTATAATAAAAAATTGAAGATTTTTTCTAAAATCAGACTCTAAATGTTTGAGTAATTACTTGAAAATTGTGCATATTTTTGGCAGCTTATTCCTAAAAGAACGTTTTAGAAAATTTTGAAAGACTTTGAATGATGAATCATTAGATTTATATCTAATACCTAATCGTGAAACGTTCAAAAACAAAACAATATTTTTCAGTTATGTCCAAAATAAGTACTCACTCAAATAGCAGAAAGATCCAAAAGTTCGAGATTATACAATTGTAATAAAAATTACCCTGCAAATCATAAAACGACGATTATCCAGAATAATAAAGAAGAAATAAATTTAGGTATTTATTTTGACGGTTTTTAATGAAATGATAAATCCGGTAATACAGGGTTTGCAAAGATGTACACTAATATCTATGGAAAAATAGAAACAAAAGGTTGTTGATATTTTTGAACCCGATAAACCAGCATACTTAGAAGAAAGCTAAAGACTCTAGAAGTCAAAAAACTATGATGTTTCAGAAGTGGCATGATGCGTAAGGATCATCATCCTCATTTTTGGACGAAAATATTTCAATGAAAAAATAGGCAACATCTCAAAGTCCTGAGTTCTTTTTGATATCAGATTTCTTCGCACTTGGCGAATTTTATGTTCCTCCGTATAAATAGTAGAAAGAACTCGGAAGATTTGATGTAATTATAAAATATCTATAGATTATTGTAGATTTACCGACAGGGGAGATTTAGAACATCTAAATGAGAAATCAAATCATCTTTCTAATCGCCTTTGGTGCTGTAAATAATAGAAGTAAATTAGTATTGTTCTATGTTTATTTCTAATATTCCGTCCAAATTTTTTTTGGTGTACTCAAAAGCTTTATTTTGAATTTTTTAAAGGAATGGTACTTAGTGTTGATACCTTAACCAATTTAATAGTTTATCTTTCTCTAAAAACATGTTGTTTTCTTTATAACGTGGATAAATGTAATTTAAATGGTAAAATATTTATCAATGAATCAGAAATTGATTGATTGAATGATTAAATGGTTATTAATTTTTTGTAAAAATGGTGTTACAAAATTTAAAATCCAGTAATAGATATAATAACTCGATGTAAAACTTATTCTTCATTTTTAAAACCAATAGAATTTTTAATTAAAATGGTAAAAGAACATATACATTAGTAATAACTAATAATATTCCAGCCTAAACTTCCACATATACAAAAGTTGATGTTTAAATGTTTATAACCAATTAGGAATGCAGCAGTTCAAAGATGTTAAACTTGTAACTAATAGCTTTGATTCTGCTAGTCACCTCGTCAATTTAAGTTCGTAAAGTTGCAGACTTGAATCTGTGATACAGAGAAACTAAGGACTGCGCCTAAAGTAGTTTTTCAGCTGTCAGTAAAATACAATAAACAACATATTTAATAATTGTAAGTGTAAAACTTTTTTATTTATTTTTTCAAATCCAAGAGGGCATTTTAAATATTATATTTTTTTGCGAGTATGAACATTTTTGGTGAGAGCTACTGCAATGAGTACAAAAATTAGTAGAAGCTCTCTGGAAATATTAATTATATTCGATTGCAGAAAATTTAATGATGATAATAATAAATATCTTATTACTACTGTAATGGTCCATTGATATTTTATGCAGTCAAATATAAATAAACTGTTTTCTTTAAATAATTGTAACTAAAAAAAACAATAAAGAGATTAGCCTTCTCTTTATTAAATGTTCTTCCATAAGGCGCTTTTGATTTGGAACGAAGCTCATTAAATTAACTCTTGGCTTGGGAAAAGCTTTAAAATAATCGTGCTTTACTGTATAATTAGCTAAATCATTAGATATATTATGTAGGACCTTTAATATAATATAATTATTTTATTAGAATGAAATTTCTCAGTGCTTATTTAATATTGTTTATATTGTATAAAAATCTAATTTAGGCAGAGGTGAATTAACACGAACAAGGGGTTAGATCTACAAATATTTAAGAAAATATCTATTTGAAAATCAACTGTACTTAAATATCTTTATCCTCTTGCATACTATAATGTCACCTTTACGTGTGTTAATTTGAATGACATAATGACGTTCTTTAGCGGTTTGAGGGCCATAACGAAATCACCATGGTAACGATTTCATTATAAGCACCAAATCTTAGAAAACATCCATAATGATTACGTTATGGGCTCCAAATTGACGATACCAAGCCGTCAATAAATTTTAATTCATTTTAATTTATTCCAATTTTGTCATGATTTATGCAAGCAGATAGAGTTTTGTATGTAATTCGGATCGTAACCAATCATTATGGTTCACCTCGTGTTAGCAAACAATCACGAGTTGAATCATAATGATTGACGTTACGATCTTTATGACATAAATAACTATTATATAACTATTGTCCGTCTGCATCACTTTTGTGACTTTTTAATTAGTAATTTTTGTTCAGGTGATGTTAACGTGGATTTAATTTAATGATCGACCCTGTATATTTTTGATAGAATAGTGAATTTCATTTTAAGGTACTCATTACATGACAGGTATTTTCATACAACATTTGAAATTTAATACATAAAATCTACATTCTCGTCCATTAGATATTAAAAAAAGTAAGCAGTGCAGAAGTAAAACTCAGTACCTTAGAAAAGACATTAATTAAATAAGCACATTTATTAAATCTAACGCAAGTTTATATTTAATTAAATTTATGAGTATTTATTGGTAACAAAGGATTATTTAAATAATGTGTTAACAAATTAGTTAAATTATTGTTGGCATATTTACAATATAGACCGATTTATTATATTATCCTTACGTGTATATATTTTTAATACTGGATAGTACAAAATTTGTTATCAATAATTACTATGCGCACAATCATCTGCACTCTTTCTATAGTTTCATTTTTCTGGTCTATACCTATCTTTTATGATAATGTACATATCCCCCTAAATTTATACTAAATATTATGTATATAAACTATATTTTGATATATTTGTAGATGTTAGGCTGAAGAACTTTAATTGGAAAACGGACATCCACTCTAGTGGATCAATAACGCTATATTATAAAATATTATATGTTTTAAAGATAAATATTATCTGACTGATAAATAAATGTGAATATAAATAAATAATGTTATGTTTTATTATCCCAATTTAACCATTTTCAGAAGACCTCCAATTTTATTGCAGTTTTGTGGCATATGCTACGTTGAAAATTGTTAGTAGCTGCAGTACTTTTTGTACAATTTTACGTCATCAAACATATTTATCGTCTTAGTAGTTTTCCTAACAGTCATTATTTTGGAAATTATCTAATATCAAAATTTTTGTCAAAAACAGAATTTCTCGGGTAACTTTAAAATTCTAAGTGAAATATAAAGAGTAAACATCCGAATTCTTCGAAAGATTATGAAGTTATTGGTAATAATTTTTATCTATTTTTTCCTCCGATAGAGCACTTCAAAATGATGAATATTGATCCTGGCCAAAGAATTATCCCAGTCAAAATAAATGTTGTATTTATTAAAGAACCCCGCACAAAACAATGGGAAAATACTTTAGGTAGATTCCAATCTGTCCCCGATCTACAGCGAATCGATAGTTCATAATATACAAATCGTTTGTATTATGCCACACCAGAGTTTAAATATTGAGAAGATTTCGTGCTTCAAAGCTTTGCGTTCGTTATAAAATCCTCTTTTTAAAAAGTCGAATGACCCGGCATCATTGCATTTAAAAATAGTGAGATATTTGATAAAATCTTCATTAACTAAGTTTAAAAATTAATAGTTCAAAAACCACTTAAATTTTTTTTCAAATTACAATTTTATTTAGGTATTTGAATTATTTAGAATTAGTTTTGGTACTTTTCACCGACTTCGAAAACCTTTTTTTTTTTTTGAAAAAAATTTTTTTTACAAAAAAAATAAAAACTATATAAAAATTATATAAAAATTATATAAAAATTATATAAAAATTATATAAAAATTATATAAAAATTATATAAAAATTATATAAAAATTATATAAAAATTATATAAAAATTATATAAAAATTATATAAAAATTATATAAAAATTATATAAAAAATTATATAAAAAATTATATAAAATTTATATAAAAAGTATATAAAAATTATATAAAAATTATATAAAAATTATATAAAAATTATATAAAAAATTATATAAAAAATTATATAAAAATTATATAAAAATTATATAAAAATTATATAAAAATTATATAAAAATTATATATAAATTATATAAAAATTATATAAAAAATTATATAAAAAATTATATAAAAATTACAAGTTGCTTTGCGGTGGGATGAGTAGTTTTCGAGATATGACGTTCTGAAAATTCAAAATTTTCGTCATTTTTTTTTCGTTATGTTTAGATTTAAGATTCTAGTAAAGTGCACTAAAAAAATTTTTTTTTGAACCAAATTTTTGCAGCTTTTTGGACTGACAAATTTTCGTAACTTTTTGTGTCCGATCAAAAAAATCTAACCCGGGTCTAAAATCTTTTGTATGGGACCGATTATCTTCATTGTGGTCTTAAACGACGCCTAATTTTTCAAATTTTTTTGATTTATTATGAACCATTTCTATTGTCCTATAACTTATTTTTTTATGGCTCAAAAATTTCGAAAAAAGCTATATTTTTGGCTTTTGCGCAAAATTGGTTCGTGGGAATATCCTATCATCCTATCACTGGAAAGCCTACGAAAAGACGACTCAAATGACACCTTGCATAAAAAGATCCAGTTGGGGAAGGGGTATAAATCGTACGTCTTATGAGTAGAAATGCAAATTCTACACAAGCACTATACAGGGTGTCTCACTTTTTTCCCCGCAAAAAATTTTCTTTGATAGTAAATGTCATTCTGAACAAAAAATTTTCTATAAACTAATATTTTTTATCGACTCCTTAAGAAGTTACAGCAATTGCTTCCTTAAGAATAATGAAAAAAAATGAATAATATATAAGAGATATTAATTTGAATTTTTGGAGGTAGTTTTTTTCCTTAAAGATGCATATTTAAGGTCAATAAAAGTTTTTCAGATATTTTCAGGGTTTTACATATGGGGCGGGTAATCTACTTTCTTGATCATATATTTTTTTCTTTGCATTTTTACTATTTTTAAAATTAGTAAAACAATCCTTGTTCAATGTTTTACAGAAAAGGTACTCTTCTTATAATTGTTAGCTAAAAATATAAGAAAAACAACATCAAAAACATTCTTTGGCAAACTTTCAAAGTGTTTTAACTTTTTAAGGAAGCATTTTCGGATAATACTTTATAATTCAAAAATGCTTAGTTTTACTTCCTCTATTACCCCAAAAAATTGGCACAGTTATTCAGAGACACCCTGTAGATAACAAAAAATAAATTATCTAGAAATTGTAACTGCCTACTTACAAATTTCGTCTGAGCTCTTTCATTTCAGAAAAAATTTTAATAATGTTGTTTATGTCAAGTTTATCTAAAATATCGCTTTCCACGTTTAAAATCGCCAAAGATTATAAACTGCCTCCGGATGCGTCAATATTTTTTATGCTCACTTTAAACCGTTCATCAGTAGGTCCAACAAAAAAACCTGAAAAATGTCGTTCACAAAATCATACAATTTCATCCTTACTTTCAGTTCTCTAATTAATATATCACATACAGGGAAATACATTTAAATACTGATTAGCTTTGAAGAATGAATTAATGCAAAATAATTTATCTTGATGTTCTTGGTTCAATTTGAAGTTATGTTTTCTGCTGGACCTTCATTGTATCTTCTTGCGAGATCTTAAAACTTCATTTTTCTACGTGTAGAACAATTTGGTTGCATTTTTTGCCTTCTATTTCTTTACAAACCTTGCAGAGATTTACTGGTGGAGTTTATTCTTTCTAAAATTTTATGCCACATTATTGTCATTAGCATATTATTATCTTTAGCTTGTGTTCTGGTGGTCCTTTTTAGATTAGAATCGTCTTCTAACTCTCATAAAGCTAGCTTTTTTAGTAGTACACTTCATATAGGAGGGTACAATATTTTTCTAAATTTTGGTTATCATGTTTTCAATCATCCTTCAAAATTCTTATTTGTGAAGCTTTGCCCACATATATTTATATTCAGGTCAAGCTTTTATAACCATTCATGGAAAGCTTTTCTAAAGTGCTTTAAAATTTTACCTCTATGGAAAACTGGAATTTGAGTTCAGATCACAACTTATGCTTTTTGTAAAAATGGAATTGTATGAGGATATTTTTTACTTTTAGAAATAGATCTTTTTCAATAAGAATGTAACATTCGCTGTATTTACTTTATTCTTTAAAATTCAAACGTCGAAATTTATAAAATTATAATGTAAAAAAAGTCATTTTATGTTGCTAATCTATATTGGGTTGTCAAATAAGCGAAGTAGAATTTGTATTTCTACTCGTTGGAAGTACAAAGTCACAAAGTGTACCCAATTGTACCCAACTTACGATGGAAATGTACGAACTACGAACATGACTTGTTAAAGCCTGTCAAGCATCACATCTTATTAACGTTTGAAGAAAAAACCATTATTTATTTTAATTTGTAAACTTTAAGACATGATTTTTGGGAAAACCAAAAATAAACTAGCCTCCTAGTGATTTTTGACTCTTTTTAGACCCTGGATTTGAACAAAAAAAAGTATTTTTCTAACCCATGCGGATATAAGTGTTGTAGGAAGTAAAAATTTTTTAGGAGTTCGGTAAAAGAGGCTTAAGACATTATTCAGTTTTTCAAATTTTTTTATTTTATTACTTATTTTTGTTTATTATTTTTTATACAATTTCAATCTCAAAAGACTAAAATACATCATATAAAATATGTATAACTTTGAATAAAAAATAACATTGGAAATTTTTGGTTAATGACTCATGCAGAAAGATTGGATTTAATAAATTTGCAAATTGTAACTCTATAATTCAGTTTGAATGATGTTAATTATTATCTCGAAATTTCGATTGATTGATTTTGGTATTAAAGCGGGACTCGTTAGGAAACAAACAAAATCATTTGTCATGCATGTTGACGTCATTCATGACTGAAATATTAGCTATTAGTCAACTCAGCCAAGAATATAAATGAAAATGTTCTCTTTCAACTCACTTCCATTAATACGTAAAATATTAAAACGCTTAATTCATAAAGTGTGTTTTATATAATAAAAATTTAAGTCTACGTTGCCATTTTATGCAAGTGGTACTAAATTTAAAAATATTCCCTACTTAATCTTTAATCAAATTAAAATCTAAATTTATGTACTGATTTAATATCGGAACTAGGTAAAATAAATTTATAGCTCCTACTTCCCATAACATACTTATTATTAGCTGGCATACTATTTATAAAACAAGATTGTCTATTAATAGTCCTAAAACAACCTGTTGGAACTAGGTCGCATTTACTAACCGCAATTAACCTCTTCGAAGAATTGTAATAAAAATATCCCTTTTTTCCATAGTTTATACAAATTATTTTTTCTTTCAGATGGCGCTTAAGTTGCTTCCGATATTTCAAGTGATTATAATCCTTTGCTCACCTAGTTGGGCGTATCCTACGCCCATCTATGGTACAAAACGTTATGGAAGAATACAACGATCTTACACACCTTCATGGCCAAGTACATCACATCCCCAACCCTTTCAAATTAGGTCACAACGTTTTCCAGTGAACTACTACGATGTAAATCCATACAATCAAAATTACCCAGTAGATGACTACTATTACCCACAGGAATCCTTTTCGTACCCAATTTACTACCCACGCACTTCAAAGTACGAAGTTTACCAAGCAGTATTACCTTATTACTACGACACGCCGTTTATGGGCAATAATTTCGGATATTACTACGACGACCCTAGTGAGGTAAATGACGATGATTTCGCTCAGGAAAATGATAGGGAACAACGAGAGCAAGCACAACCCATTGGCCAAGAAATGTACTATGAAAATGATGTTTCAAATTCCGGCGAAAACTTCAATGATGTAAACGCTGCATTTCTTCAAAATTTAATAATGACTCAAATGTACAAGGACTCTTTAAGTAAAAATGATAACAACGACGAAGTTTATGGCAAACTCGACGAATATCCACCCACGAAAAACGATTACTACAACGAAGATCAAGACGTTTTGGAATTAAAACAACTGGCTCAACCTATTCAACCAAAACAAAAATCTAATCACATTAAAAATAAACAAAAACAGGAGAGCAATTATTACAAAGACTTCTATCCAGAATATAAAAGAAATTTTGTTGGAGGATTTATGAATAATTTTCCAATAAGCGATAGGAAGGATAAGGTGCTAACATCAACGCAAGCTCCAAAAGTTAGCACTCTTCATCCAAATAAAATTGCTAGAGGCCAAAAGGAAGAAGTTCTTTTAAGACCAGCTACGCCTCTTAAATATCCTTATGCTAAAACTGTCTTAAATGAGATGGAGAAGAAGGATCGGGAGAGAACGCCTTCGGTTTATGACACCATAAAACATATGTTGGATATGGAAAAGAGTTTAGAAAAGGTAAGTCATAAAATTTAATTTCAACTATTTTGTCTACTAAATATCTCGAGATCTTGTTTTTTCAAAGCGTCAAAAATATTTATATTTTTAAAATTGTTTTCTGTTATTTCATAAATAAATTTCTAGAAGGTTAGTCCTGAAATACGAATTTGAAAAAATTAGGGAATTATTTTATGTTCTTTTTTAAACCAACCTGATTGGGAGATTTTGTATAATTTTTTCCTAGCTTCTTTAGCGTGTTGAAGTGCAAGTTTTTCAGGAGCAGTAAGTTCCAAATTGTTTGCATCCATTGCGATCCAATCGGAATTTAAAACATCTCTAATATCCCACCGTTTTTTAGTATCTGGTTCGAGTAGGTGCTTTACCACCCTAATTACTTCTTTACTAACCGAATTAACAATTTTAGATCTAAATTTCCACCTTCTTTTTATTTGTTGTTCATATAAATTTTTGATATTAGGCTCATTAAATGGCATTGATTTATTTAACATTATGTAAAGTATAACACCCAAAGACCACATATCCGAAATTTTTGGATAGTATGGTTGTCCTCGCAAGACTTCAGGAGCTGTGTATGAGAGAGAGCCACAATAAGTCTGAGATGTAATTTTCTGACCATTACTATCGATTACCACTCTAGCAAAACCAAAATCGCTTAATTTTAAGTTGTAATTTGAAGTTATGAGTGCGTTTTCACATTTTAAATCTCTGTGCGCAATTTCTTGCTCGTGTAAATATTGTAATGCTAAACCGAGTTGTCTCATCCATATTCTGCTCTGTGATTCTGAAATGGCACCACGAGTCATTATAAAATCCAATAAATCACCATTCTCAGCATACCTCATAAAGATGTAATATGTATCATGCCTATGAAGTATATTTTGTATGTAAACTATATGTGGGTGGTTGATTTTACTCAAAAGATCTAATTCACGAGGTAGAAACTTTTTTATGAAGTCATTTGATGCAGCACTTATATTAATAATTTTACAGGCATATAATGAGGGTTTGTTATTATTTTTGGGGTCAATAAATTCTGATAGATATACTTTGGCATAACTACCTTCACCTAATTTTTTCTTGATGTTATATCCACGAGCAGCAAGTAGTCTTGCTTCTGATTTGGAGACTAACGGAATTGAATGCAATGACATGATTAGGTGATACTAATAATTTTTGCATATTTGTAATTTAAGGTACCCGATGATTTTTAAGTTAATTATTGTAAAAAGTGACATTTGAAAGGTTAACTTAACAAATTGTCAACTAACCAAAAAAACTAAACTAAAAAAATGGTTGTTGGAATTTTTTAATAATTGTATTTTTGAAGAGAATATTACAAATATATGGAGAAACACCAAAATAATTGCTATCCCAAAACCAATTGATAATGTCAAAAATTTATACCTATCTTACTTTTATGTTGTTTATACAAATTATTTGTGATCAACTTATACTTCAACAAATTGGTTTTCGTCCTAGCATTATTGTTCTCCAAAGCTGAATACGCTGCTCCAGATTGGGAAAGTTAAAATGATGCCAAATATCTAGATCCATTTCTAAATCAGGCACGTCTTATTATAACTGATTATCTTAAATCCACTACTATTGGTTTCATCAATAAGTGCATTAGTTCCTTCAAATAGTAGACGTTATGTTGAAAGTATGAGGGAAAGGAAGAAACTGATTATATTAAGAGTAAATCCAAGGAAAAGTTTTATGTGTTAATATTAGATTTTAGAAAAATATTCTAATGTAATTCTTTATCTGGGATAGATAACGAATTAAAAATTTCTCCAAAAGAAGAAGTTCCTCCAGGCTTTGATAAAAAATGGTTTATTTGGAAAACTCTTACTACATTACGATCTACAACAGGTAGAAGTAAAACGAATTAAGTGAAATAAGGCTTTATAATTGAATAGCAGCAATTGAATGTGCTATTTTTGGTCAACTACTTTATAGTATACATGGTATTATGTATAATTATTAGGATGGACACGAAATAAATAAATAACTAAAAAACAATAAATCACTGGTATTAAAGTAAAATTAGCACTAAAGTGGTTTTGATTATTTACTACTAGTTTTAGCAAAGAAGTTTTTTCAGTAATTTACTCTATAGTTTTGAAACTGAAGGTGGAAAAGGTCATTCTTGTAATATGAAAAACTGAAATTTTTTGAGAATCGTTTCCAAAATATTCTTAAAAGAAAATATAATATTAATTTAAGAAACATAATAGTAAAAAATCCGAATGTGTATCTCGCTGACGAATTTAAAAGTAATTGTAGGAAATATAAATATTTTTTTGAAGAAATTTTTTTATCATTTGAAATTTTTTGATCAATTATGATGAATGAAAAATGCTTTATCTGAACAAGTTTCTCCTTTTTCATGACATCCTTTCCATCATTTACGAAGACATGCTCATATATTCTTGCTGTCAAAAGTTGAGGAAAAATATTAAAATAACCATTTTATCCTGATTGAAAACAAGTCCAGCTTTTAAGAGAAAAGAGCATTTTAATAAATTTTAGTTATAAAAATGTTTGTAAAATTTCTGAATTCATTCATTAAAGCGACGCCCAGAGTTCGATTTTCCCACCCCCTTGGAAAGCGCTCGTTCATTCATAGTTACTGCAGTGCGCTAAACTTAGCTCCAGTTTTGGCACCCTTCCAAAATCCATTCCATGCAGAATGTTGAGGTAGGACTGATTTAACGTTGCCCCATTTCTGTTCCAGGAGAATGAGCTTAAGCCGGCCATGAGAAAAAGGGTGGTTTCGAGCGAAGACAGCCTCATCCACCAGCTATCAATCCTCAAGAAGCAGTAAGTTACTGCAGAAAAATCTCCTTTTTTATCTAAAATTTATTGTTATGTGAAAATTAACGACGCTGTGTTACGTAGTGGAATGAAAAACCTGATAAACCTAAATGTTATTGATTTTTAAGACTGATTGATAAAACATATATTATAGTAATATGGGATAAGATTTAAACAATTTATATACAAGCACTTGTATTTAAATATTTAATGTAGATACATTTAATTCATCAATAATTAACATTTTAATTCGGGAGATCGGGGTCAGAATCTGTGTTTATTGGTAGGAATTTAATTTAAGTCAATAGCTTAATTTGCATATTAAATTGATGGCCAACAATGGTTAGTTAAAACTTTAAAACAAGAAGCTGGTTTTGGTGTTGGATTTCAATTTAATCGTATGAATTGGGTCAATATTTAGGAGACGATTTTGACAGGGCGGGATGCGCACGACGCTCCTGAAATGGGATAGCATCGTGCCACTCTCGCAGAAGTCGTTTTGGGCTACTCGCTGCCTGGTTTTTGTAAATAAACATTAACGTTCATATAATCAACATTCTTCTAAATTATACTACTTTAAAAACTCATCTCAAAGCGAAATTGTGGAAAACTCTTTGTTTTATATAAAAATATTTTGGTTCTTTAGCTAACTAAGCTGGAAAAATGGGCTGGAATATTTTAGAATTATTAATGGTCAAAAAATTTAGACTATTCAAAATACTACAACACGTAATTTTGAACTGTTCAATAAAAATTTAAAGAAATTATGATATTTAAAAAAATAGAAAGCTGATTTTCTCATAATATGGTCCTATCATTAACCCAGTAGACTACAATCACTAAAACTACATTTTGAACGAATCTTCAACGTGGTTCTTTGGATATCTCAAAGCTACGGTCAATAAATACCAAGATCCTTTTCCTATTCTCATTTTTTGGAGGTGAAATGTCCTATATAGTTTATGTAAATGACGGATGTGGATTGAAACGAGAACTTTGGTTCATTTCATCAGACATTACTTTTTATTCTGTACCTTTCAAATATTTATAAAATTTACCTCCTACAATATTCATTCGTTAATTGTTTCAGTGTTACAAGGAGACATAATAAAATATAACGTCTGAATTTAAACCAAAGTTCAAAAATGATCATGGGGATCCAGGTAGTGAAATTTTAACTGGAATAAATTCTCACAATCAAATAATTCATCTTAATCACTTCTAAATCGATAGTATTTTAATGGCCAAGGCATGAATACTAGAACCGAGTTCTTTTTGTGGCCATGAACTGCTCTGAACAATTTGGAGCAGTTCCAGAACAAATCGTGCATGTTCTTTTTTGCCAGCTTATTTGTTCCAGATTTGCTCGATTTTGTTCGTGCAACTACCTAAAATCTGGAATAAGTTGCACTTTCGGAGAGGGGAAATAAACAATCCAGTGTGACAATTGATGATGACCTATTTGTAGGTTAGTTTCGCAAACGAACTAGCTGTAGTTGGGGTGTTCTTTCTGAAGCCAGAGTACAAATTGTTACGAATATTTAAAGACAAATTCTATTTTACCCCCTTAAAGAAAATGATTCCTTAAATATATGTAGCGTCATTGGCACACATTTTCTGGTTTTAGTAAAGTTGGACGTAAGAAGTTTTATTGGAGTTTTTCTCTGTATTTCACTTCTAATTGACTTTAAGCTAATTGGAGTCTTGTTAATACTTAAGACAAGTAGATACATATAAAAATAACTATTACCTTCTTTTCTTCATGGTCCTATTTAAATTTATTCCTTAAGAGGATAGTCGGCAAAATATGTAACTCCAATTTCTCTGTTCCTTGGAAATGTGATGTGCGTATGAAACATATAACTGTGCGAAAGAGATGCCAATAATTGAAGCTACGATTACTCGGACGTTTTGAAAAAGAAACAGAACTTAGGAACACGTCTTTTAAAAAAAGTTGAACCTATTCAAAATTTGGTACTTAGAAATGGCGATGTCAGAATCCTCAAGGATTCTCGAAAATGCCATGCAAATTTTGTAGAACACTAAAAAACAAGTTTGTTAAAGTAAAAGGCAACGTCTGAAAGAAAGCAACATTAAAGAGTTGAAAAAAAAATTTGGTCGGCTAAATAAATGAAAAGCTATCGTAATTTATGACTTCCGTTTTATCAATCGGCAGAAGATTGGAGTAGCAATTGCTTTATCCATAGTTACAAAAGAAAAGAGGAAAAAAGTTGGCAAAAATAGTCATATAACTTTAATTAAGGAACTTAAGGGTATCACGCATCAATTTTTATAGCAGTACTTACACGTGGCTTATATCAATAGAAATTGTAATTATGGCGGAGCATTGGGTGAAGTATTCAAATTGGTCGAAAACTGCGTTGGTCGAACTTGGTCGGGCGATCGGATGGTGAAAGCCACCTCCTAACTAGGTTGTCAATAAGCCTTCACTTTTTGCACCCGACCCGACCATCTTTGATCCAACCTATGATTAATCAACTTTAAACATTCAATTGTAAATGTAGGCTTTTGTGAATTTCAAAAATTCCTAATAATAAAAATTTAACTTACTTATAGACTTTGCCTAGCTTCGTATTTCGAAAATTGGGTAGGTGGAATTTTCGAGTCTTTGTATAAACGTGATCATTTAAAAAATGTGGCTTTTTTGAGATGCTTTAATCTGAAATTACTAAAAAATCAATTTCGCTCTCCGTGTGCATACTGGTGTACCTAATAAGAGCACAAAATTCACATGTTTCATGTTTTTATCTTAGGCTTTATCACTATATCTTACTGAGTGTCCCATCTTATTGGTAAAATCTATCTTTTTGATAGGAACCTTAAATGAAAATACAGATTTTATGTATTAATGTTAGATTATAATATTAAAACACATATTATGGTGTTAATCTGCTTACATACTCGAATGTCACCTTTACGTTCTTTATCGGATTGAGGCTCATAATGAAATCATAATGATCCTAAAACTCTAACGAAATCATTATGATTCTAGAACCATAATGAAATCATGGTTCTCAAATTAATGTAAGTAAACTGTCAATACATTTTAATTTATTTCAATTTTTCATTATTTATGGCAGCAGATAAAGTTTTGTATGTAATTCGAATTGTAACCAATCATTACGGTGTTAGCAGATATTGACGATTGGCACCATAATGATTGACGTTACGATACTTATGACATAAATAACTATTACAGTAATCCCTGCGTGACATAATGCTATAAGCAATAAAACAATAGATCCATTTACATTTAGATTCATCAGACATTTTTGGTGTTTCGATGATCAAATGTACAAAAAAGCAATAAATATAACTATTTCAAATTTTTATCATGATCGGATAGTTTAGGTCTTTTGTTCAAAATGGATGAGATCATCTCTGAATCTTGACTTGATAAATAATCTTAAGCTCTAGACTTACATAAATTATTAATACGCCATGATAATATTGGGCGAGGTTTAAATCCAAAATAAATTTGGATATTGGGTATGATAGTTTTAGGTATTATAATGGTATTGTGTACCATTTTATCAAGAATTATTTAAAGTGTGGCAAACTAAACATGGACTTAATTCACGATTTAATCTAAGTGCTCACCCTCTCGTGGCGTTCTATGAACTAACAACTTCTTTAATAAGTAGTCGTATTGTTTTCCACTTACTATACATGTAGCTACTTTTGTAACGTTATTATTCTAGACATACCTATATTTATATGCTTACATCGTCGTTTCACCCATGTTAACAATTTTTAGGAAATTATAGCTTATGCTTTAAAAAGTTTTAGGCATTGTGTATTATCAAAGAATACACGAATTAGTTAGTAGTCGAGATGTAACATTATTTTCTTCAACTTTAAAATTTATGTAAAACCTTCGTAAACGCAATGAAACATCTCATTTTATTATTCGTAATGAAATAAAAGTCATTCTCAGAAATGTTTATACAAAGCTAAAGGTATAAAGATATACTTTTCATGACTTTATGTTTATATTTGATTCAAGAAGCACCTAAAATTGATTTTTCATTCTTTCATTTTTACATGAAATTAATTACTCGTACTAAAACGTAATATTTATTATCCTTACATCTCAACCTGCTCCACTTAGTTCTTTAAATAAGAGACTAATGAAAACTAAAAAAATCCTACCCATATAGTTTCTCTTGTTTTATATTTAGGTTAATTTGAATTTTGTATAAATGACCTTAGTCAATTAAATGGTAAAGAGTTCCTATTTTTTTCATTTCTTAAAATTATTTTTTTAGTTAACAATTTGAATATACTAAGGTAACTTTTGCCCTCAAAGGTAACTTTTGCCCAAATTTTGAAAAATTATAGTTTGGTCTACTGTTAGTTACAAAAACTTTCATTTAACACATATCTAAGTAATTTAAGTGTGTCCTTCAGTTAGTATCAGTATACTAACTAATGAACTAACAATAGATCAAACTGTCATCTCCTAAGATTTGGGCCAAAGTTACCTCAGTTTATGGTATAAGTAAATACTCAATAAATTTTTCTATTTTAGCTTTTTTTTAATTTTTCTCTTAAATAATAAAAAAAATGTTTCTTTTGAAACTGGGTCTTCCGCTTGCTAGGACCTCTACTGTTCATAGACCCCAAGTAGTGTCTTGGCCTAAATATATCTAAGAGTAGTTAGGTTAATGTTAAAATTTCGCCCTAAACTATAATTTTTTGTCACTCGGCGAATATTGGTGTTTTATAATGTAATCTTTAGAAATGCTAATTTCGAATCAATGGTGGAGCTTCAAATTTTTTGCCTCTAGGCTAAACTATGTCAACCATAATAAACTGATAAATGTAGTAATTGAATTTTAAGATTAAAAGAAAACTCTTTTAGTTTTTATAAACGAAAAGGGTAAATGTACGGAACTACGCAGGTAGCATTGATAGTTCCACCCCTTTTTCGAAATAAACTAAGATTTTGTAAAAATGTTTTTATAATAAAAAATTGAAGATTTTTTCTAAAATCAGACTCTAAATGTTTGAGTAATTACTTGAAAATTGTGCGTATTTTTGGCAGCTTATTCCTAAAAGAACGTTTTAGAAAATTTTGAAAGACTTTGAATGATGAATCATTAGATTTATATCTAATACCTAATCGTGAAACGTTCAAAAACAAAACAATATTTTTCAGTTAAGTCCAAAATAAGTACTCACTCAAATAGCAGAAAGATCCAAAAGTTCGAGATTATACAATTGTAATAAAAATTACCCTGCAAATCATAAAACGACGATTATCCAAAATACGAAATAAATTTAGGTATTTATTTTGACGGTTTTTAATGAAATGATAAATCCGGTAATACAGGGTTTGCAAAGATGTACACTAACATCTATGGAAAAATAGAAACAAAAGGTGGTTGATATTTTTGAACCCGATAAACCAGCATACTTAGAAGAAAGCTAAAGACTCTAGAAGTAAAAAAAACTATGATGTTTCAGAAGTGGTATGATGCGTAAGGATCATCATCCTCATTTTTGGACGAAAATATTTCAATGAAAAAATAGGCAACATCTCAAAGTCCTGAGTTCTTTTTGATATTAGATTTCTTCGCACTTGGCGAATTATATGTTCCTCCGTATAAATAGTAGAAAGAACTCGGAAGATTTGATGTAATTGTAAAATATCTATAGATTATTGTAGATTTACCGACAGGGGAGATTTAGAACATCTAAATGAGAAATCAAATCATCTTTCTAATCGCCTTTGGTGCTGTAAATAATAGAAGTAAATTAGTATTGTTCTATGTTTATTTCTAATATTCCGTCCAAATTTTTTTTGGTGTACTCAAGAGCTTTATTTTGAATTTTTTTAAGGGAATGGTATTTAGTGTTGATACCTTAACCAATTTAATAGTTTATCTTTCTCTATAAACATGTTGTTTTCTTTATAACGTGGATAAATGTAATTTAAATGGTAAAATATTTATCAATGAATCAGAAATTGATTGATTGAATGATTAAATGGTTATTAATTTTGTGTAAAAATGGTGTTACAAAACTTAAAATCCAGTAATAGATATAATAACTCGATGTAAAACTTATTCTTCATTTTTAAAACCAATAGAATTTTTAATTAAAATGGTAAAAGAACATATACATTAGTAATAACTAATATTCCAGCCTAAACTTCCACATATACAAAAGTTGATGTTTAAATGTTTATAACCAATTAGGAATGCAGCAGTTCAAAGATGTTAAACTTGTAACTAATAGCTTTGATTCTGCTAGTCACCTCGTCAATTTAAGTTCGTAAAGTTGCAGACTTGAATCTGTGATACAGAGAAACTAAGGACTGCGCCTAAAGTAGTTTTTCAGCTGTCAGTAAAATACAATAAACAACATATTTAATAATTGTAAGTGTAAAACTTTTTTATTTTTTTTTACAAATCCAAGAGGGCATTTTAAATATTATATTTTTTTGCGAGTATGAACATTTTTGGTGAGAGCTACTGCAATGAGTACAAAAATTAGTAGAAGCTCTCTGGAAATATTAATTATATTCGATTGCAGAAAATTTAATGATGATAATAATAAATATCTTATTACTACTGTAATGGTCCATTGATATTTTATGCAGTCAAATATAAATAAACTGTTTTCTTTAAATAATTGTAACTAAAAAAAACAATAAAGAGATTAGCCTTCTCTTTATTAAATGTTCTTCCATAAGGCGCTTTTGATTTGGAACGAAGCTCATTAAACTAACTCTTGGCTTGGGAAAAGCTTTAAAATAATCGTGCTTTACTGTATAATTAGCTAAATCATTAGATATATTATGTAGGACCTTTAATATAATATAATTATTTTATTAGAATGAAATTTCTCAGTGCTTATTTAATATTGTTTATATTGTATAAAAATCTAATTTAGGCAGAGGTGAATTAACACGAACAAGGGGTTAGATCTACAAATATTTAAGAAAATATCTATTTGAAAATCAACTGTACTTAAATATCTTTATCCTCTTGCATACTATAATGTCACCTTTACGTGTGTTAATTTGAATGACATAATGACGTTCTTTAGCGGTTTGAGGGCCATAACGAAATCACCATGGTAACGATTTCATTATAAGCACCAAATCTTAGAAAACATCCATAATGATTACGTTATGGGCTCCAAATTGACGATACCAAGCCGTCAATAAATTTTAATTCATTTTAATTTATTCCAATTTTGTCATGATTTATGCAAGCAGATAGAGTTTTGTATGTAATTCGGATCGTAACCAATCATTATGGTTCACCTCGTGTTAGCAAACAATCACGAGTTGAATCATAATGATTGACGTTACGATCTTTATGACATAAATAACTATTATATAACTATTGTCCGTCTGCATCACTTTTGTGACTTTTTAATTAGTAATTTTTGTTCAGGTGATGTTAACGTGGATTTAATTTAATGATCGACCCTGTATATTTTTGATAGAATAGTGAATTTCATTTTAAGGTACTCATTACATGACAGGTATTTTCATACAACATTTGAAATTTAATACATAAAATCTACATTCTCGTCCATTAGATATTAAAAAAAGTAAGCAGTGCAGAAGTAAAACTCAGTACCTTAGAAAAGACATTAATTAAATAAGCACATTTATTAAATCTAACGCAAGTTTATATTTAATTAAATTTATGAGTATTTATTGGTAACAAAGGATTATTTAAATAATGTGTTAACAAATTAGTTAAATTATTGTTGGCATATTTACAATATAGACCGATTTATTATATTATCCTTACGTGTATATATTTTTAATACTGGATAGTACAAAATTTGTTATCAATAATTACTATGCGCACAATCATCTGCACTCTTTCTATAGTTTCATTTTTCTGGTCTATACCTATCTTTTATGATAATGTACATATCCCCCTAAATTTATACTAAATATTATGTATATAAACTATATTTTGATATATTTGTAGATGTTAGGCTGAAGAACTTTAATTGGAAAACGGACATCCACTCTAGTGGATCAATAACGCTATATTATAAAATATTATATGTTTTAAAGATAAATATTATCTGACTGATAAATAAATGTGAATATAAATAAATAATGTTATGTTTTATTATCCCAATTTAACCATTTTCAGAAGACCTCCAATTTTATTGCAGTTTTGTGGCATATGCTACGTTGAAAATTGTTAGTATCTGCAGTACTTTCTGTACAATTTTACGTCAACAAACATATATATCGTCTTAGTAGTTTTCCTAACAGTCATTATTTTGGAAATTATCTAATATCAAAATTTTTGTCAAAAACAGAATTTCTCGGGTAACTTTAAAATTCTAAGTGAAATATAAAGAGTAAACATCCGAATTCTTCGAAAGATTATGAAGTTATTGGTAATAATTTTTATCTATTTTTTCCTCCGATAGAGCACTTCAAAATGATGAATATTGATCCTGGCCAAAGAATTATCCCAGTCAAAATAAATGTTGTATTTATTAAAGAACCCCGCACAAAACAATGGGAAAATACTTTAGGTAGATTCCAATCTGTCCCCGATCTACAGCGAATCGATAGTTCATAATATACAAATCGTTTGTATTATGCCACACCAGAGTTTAAATATTGAGAAGATTTCGTGCTTCAAAGCTTTGCGTCAATAGTTTTGGGTTCGTAAGAATAGATATTTATTGAAATATGTCATATTTATTGTTAGTTAACATACAAGAACCTTATTTTTCGAATGCCACTAACAATGACGCCAAAATCCTCTTGAACGAATACCAAATGAATGTTGCTGGAATACAAGCATGGTCTAGAGAACCTGAGATATCTGTAAAATTAGCGGAACAGATGTTAAACAAGTCAACTTAGTGCAAGTTTTGAATATCGCATCGTTCCAACGCTATCTTGAAAAAACAAGAAAATGGGATTATTAAAGTATGGCTATAACTTCTTTATTTTCTGTGGTACCAAAAAAGTTTTTTGAGATAATAGATACATTTTTTTGTGTACAATGCAGTAAAACAAATAAATATACCATGTTATATTTAAAAAAATAAAATTATTTGATTTTACAAACCAACATTGGACTTTAAGAGATGTAAATTGTCAATAACAGAAATGTACCTATTTAAAATATTAAATGTAAAATAAATCTTAACACATATGTATTGACAGTTTACATCTATTCAAGGCCATTTTTTGTTAGTAAAATAAAACTATTACTATTTTCCTTAAAATATTACATATGATATATCAAATTACTCAGAAAAATACACTAATTCCGAATATGTGTAAATCCAATATGGCTGCCATAAGAAAAAAATAAGTTTGGTTCATTTCCGGTCAATCCGTTGGCGAAAAAAAATATTCATTTGTTTTACTGCATTGTACACAAAAAATTGTCTCTATTAGGTCAAAAAAATTTTTTGGTACCACCGAAAATAACGAAGACATAGCCATATTTTCTAAATCGCATTTTCTTGTTTTTTCAAGATAGCGTTGGAACGATGCGATATTCAAATTTTTTGTAAATGAATTATTAATATTCGAAAAAATCTCTACTACTTTGTCCATTTAACCGACTTTCTATCTCCAATAATAACAAAGATACACATACAGTCCAACGTCAAATGGGACACCCTGTAGTCTACAGTCCAGCGCCTATTTTTATTAATTATTACTAACAAGCTGAATTTTTGTGAGAAGCTTCGTTTTGACGAGACGCCCAACTTTTCTTTACGAAAATTTTCGATAGTGGTAGCTAATAAAGTGCGCATGAGTCAAACATGTAGACTGGGTGATTTTCCAAATTTTATTACTAATAGTTAGTTTTTAAGTTAAAGTTTAAGTTAATTTGATAAAAAACACGAAAAAACGCTTGTCCTACAAAATTGACGGTTTGGATGAAGCCTTCCCCCACTCTTAACATGTCCGAATAATGTGGTCATAAAAATTATTACTAACCGGCTGATTTTTTTTCTGTTGTTTGATAAATATTTGTATAATTAAATGGCCACATTGTCCTACAAATTAAATGTGTTTTCGTGTTTTTTTATCAAATAATCTTAAACTTTAACTTAAAAACTAATTGTTAGTAATAAAATTTGGACAATCACCCAGTCTACATGTTTGACTCATGCGAACTTTATTAGCTACCACTATCGAGAATTTTTGTAAAGAAAAGTTGGGCGTCTCGTCAAAACGAAGACTCACAAAAAATTCAGCCTGTTAGTAATCATTAATAAAAAACGGCGCTGGACTGTAGACAATTATTGATAGCATTTAATGAGGATTATAATCAAGATCAAGATGTTGCAAATTAAGAAGAACCTATTTTTGGGTATTGATGTACAGTCTGGAGCTAGTATGCTTGGAACCTGTGCTCATGTAGAAATTGTTTTTAATACTTGGGATACGCTCGACGAGAAGATAAATTCTTACAAGATTCAAGTATCTATTTTATTATAAATACTTATTTTTAAAATTTGACCATTGATTTTTTAACAAAAAGCGAGTTTCGGATTATCAAATTGATGCCCATTAACACATTTTATGACCATGTTATGAACCCACAATTCTCTGGGCACAGATTGGAATTTATCAAATGTATTTTCCCATTGCTCTTGTGCGGGGAATATTAAAATTTAAGGGAACCCCTTTTTGGGTATTTTTATTCGAAATGGCTTTTTTCTGAAGTGATATTTGTAATTTGTCGTCTTATGTTTTAAGGTAAAAGAGAAATTTTACCAAAAATTGTATATTACTCTGTAATTGGTTTACATGCATGAAATTGTAGTATAATGGATAAAGGGACTCTAAGAAGGCTAAATTTTCAAAATGATTCTTAGCGCAGATCTCCTAACCATGATGGCACCTTTTGGAAAAATTTTCGACGAACTTTTTTCTGAATGTTGGGATTTTTTTCGTGTTTTAAATGGGATCTGAAATATATTTCTATTGAAGATACAATAATTTTTAATTGGTGACAACCTATTTGGTATAAATATTAAGAATAAGTGTAGGGATAGAAAATGGTAAAAGTAGTTTTTATAATAAAATTTATTCGTACTAAGTTGTGACATCCTTATCAATAAAAGTCATCTTAGAAGTGGTGCTATTATTATGATAAATTATTTAGCAGATTACGATCAAGCTTAAAATTAATTCGAAAAGTTAAATATTTAGTTTACAAAAATGCACTTTCAGCAATCTTCACTTGCGCTTAATTCTGTCTTACTTCCGCATTTATTCCAGGATGCACCGAACCGAGCCAAATTGGAATATTTTCTCAAACTAATGAGAAAACTTATTTTAACGGCAGTCTTAAAGAATGCTTTTCGGAATAATATCCTGTGCTGACCCAAATCCCGGACGACACGTAAGTCCAAAGCGCAAATATAACAACACGAATATAGAGAATTGAAATGACAGGAAATAATACCATCATTTCTTATACCTATTGACTACTTAATGAATCCTCGTAATCGCCTTTTAGTTGTACAAATTAGTTATATGGATATAATCAAATTTACTTTTTGCAAAAATTCTAAATTAAAAAAATCTAGGAGATAGGTAACCAACACAGAATTTAATATACAAGTAATTGCGAAGCTAGATCGACTAACATAAAAATTTGAGAGTTACTTATTTATATTTTAAAGACTCTAAATATTAAAATCATTTTAAAGTTTTTAGAAATATGTATACAGGGTGTCCCAGTACTGCGAGGAAGTTCTCTAAAATGAAAAAAGATATCGACATGCGGTTTTGGTTAGAATATGCAAAATACTTTTAGGCGCACACTCTAAAAATATTTAAATAATATACCGGGTACCTAAGTTATATTTTTTGAATCACTCACTATATTATGACATTTTTGCAATCCTTATCTCGTTTTGCTGATATTTGCCATTTAAGCGAAAAAAAAGATCCCTTTTTAAAAAATCACTACTCTAAAACAAATGATAATTTAAAGTTGGTTGACTAAATATTTTCCATATCGTCTAGTTTATAGCTATCATGTCAAATTTAAATTTGTGATAAGCTTTTATCAAGGTGCCCAATGAAACGCAAATTGACCAAATTTTCAAATGGAACACCCTGAATATTTCACGTCAATCGATGGAATTTTTTAAAAGCTTTCCTTTGATACAATGTTTGTATGGTATTTGAGATGCACTACTTCGACAATTTTGAATGCTGCAGCTCTAATAACAGTACTACAATAGGAACTTAGAAGATCAATGGCTACCATCATAGAAGAGCGCAAAAATGTATACAGGTATGTGGGGATATCTTTCAAAATGAATTAAAAATAAGCTAAATGTGGTGCTATACCTAAACTTAAATTTTTAAAACGCCATAACTGGATAACAACGTTTTTGTTTTTTTTTACTAACGTGTAGAATAAACTCCCGGAGTTTGACAAACTCCTCCCGACTTTTGATGTTTTTCTACGAAATTTACATTAAATCAAATAAAATACTTCTCTTCAAAAAAACCGCTACATTTGGTGATAAAAGACTTACTCTTGAGGTAAGGAAATTATTTTTGGTTAAGGTAAATCTGTTTCAATTGGAGGTGAATGAAGCCAAATCAAATTACCAACATTTTTGGGCGATTTTTAGATGTTCTTTCTTAGTATAATTTTGCAGCACCTCTTAAATTTTAGATATTTTGACGACATATCTTATTTTTGAATGAAATCGTAATCTGAAACCAGTAAGCTGTAAGTTGTGACCTGCAACGTCAACCGAAAGGTACTGTCTTTATAAGTAGCTTTCAGAATAAGGAAAATACTCCGACTTTCTTTAAAAAAAAAATCACTAACCGTAATGATTTAGATACTTCAGATTTTTCCAAGCTAACGTTCGTAATTAATCAAGATACTAGAGAACTTGAGAACCTAATTTTTATAGAGCTTAATTGTGGATTTGTTATTTTCCTGAAATGAAAGATACTAATTAGTTTTACATGCTTAGTTAACAAGGAAACAGTTAATAAATATGTCAACAACAAACTTTTAACTTTTAAAGTAGTTTTTCTTTAATTTCAATTATTTTCATTATTATTCTAATTTAAAAGTTTAAAGACTTATGGTTAATAAATAATTCATAACGAAGCGTTGTTTGGAAATTTAAAAGCTTTTCTAAAAGAAGCCCTGGTTTTGTGTGGATTTTGTAAGCAGAGGGTAGAATGACCTGAAAGTAGGTCATTTTGAGATCGTTTCTTTATTTGGCAAGGCCCTCGCGAATCGAGGGTGCTAACACCTGAACAGCCTACAATGTCAAGCGAGCTTTTGGAAAGTGGGTCATAAGATGCAACTTGTGCAAGCTCTGCTGTTTGGGTCATTGGCCGAAGCTGGCCCCGGGATCTATATAAACAGCTTTTAATCGATAGTAAACTGGGTTATCAGGAACTTGTTTACTACCTGATATATTTTGCATTAAAATTTTATCCCTATAACTATAAGTTATAATGGATTCATGTACTGTGCGCTTGATTAATTTTTAATGGATAAAACAGATGTCACTTACAATATATATATTTTTAGTCATTATGAAATTTTCCTAACCTAATAATTAAATAATGTATGAATAATTTATAATTATGCTTACTCCTGTCTCAATTTTTCTTAAAACTTAGTTTCTAATTTTTTCTTAGAGAAAGGAAAATCAATTTGACTTCAGAAAGCATCAATTGTATTTCAGAAAACATCAATTATATTTCATAAGGATCAATTGAATTTCAGAAAACATCATTTGTATTTCAAAAGCATCAATTCTATTTCACATAAATCAATTTGGCTTCATTCAATTGCATTTCAGAATCATTAGTGGTATTTCAGAAAGGATCAATTGTATTTCAGGAAAACATCAATTGTATTTCAGAAAAATTAGTTTATTCCACAAAGGACCAACTGTAAAAAAATAGTTTTTGGTGGTGATTGTACAAGTAAACCATATATAATTCATCAAAAATGTGCTTTGGCAATTTAACAATACACCAGTAACAATGTTATGTTTAGATTATGTTAGTTCAAAGATTATTAAAAGACAACTTCGGATTTTTCCTTTTATGGCTCCTGGTATACTGGAGCAAATGTTGGTTTACTTAGAAACAATTATTGATGACGTCAAAAATAAAATCAAATTGCCTGTGGTGATTGTCCTCGTGCAGCACTACACAAATTTCTGAAATTAAATTGACGAATCCTGATTTTCAAATTTTGAAATGCAATTTATAGTTTCTCAAATAAAATTGGGTTTTCTGAAACATAATTGATCCTGTCTGAAATAGAATTCACATTTCTGAATTACAATTGATGATTTCTGAAATTGATTTGAACTTATTTGTCTTCTTTCTATTCTGGCGGCATTTTATTATTTGCCTCGTCAAAATAATAAACAAAACATAAGTACATAATATATTGTAGCATTCCAAAATTCTTAAAATATCGTAGCAACTTGGAAATAAACTTCATTTTAAATTACTCTGTAAATAGTATACCTCTTAAAGTCGATCGTCTAGTCTAAATTGTTGTCTGTATTACTTATTTAGTTAATTACTTTTAGAAGATAAATATTTTATCATCTTCTCTATTTCAACCTGTTCTTTTGTTAGAATAAAACCGACTGAAGTATAATGCAAAAGTTTTAAATCGAGTTACGTCATGAAATTGAAAAGACATGCTTTACTAATTATTCCAAACAAAAGTTTCAGTAATTAAAATTTTGCTTTAAAATACAAATAATTAGAATGTCAGAATTTATTTTAATTAATTTTAATAGAGTTCTTTCTTTTCAATAATTACCAAAGTAAACTTTTACGCTGTTTTCTATTTTAAAGTTTTTGCAGGTTTAATTAATTTAAACCAACTTTAACATTTTCAAACATGTTTCTTTTTACTTTTATAAATGCTCAATTTCACCGAAATTAAAAGCTGGTGTTTACGTATTAAACGATGCTCCAAACAATGGATAAATGATATATGATATCTTATTGGTATTGATCGTTTATCCATTGTTTGGGACATAGTTTAAGACGTAGATATTAGGTGGATCATATAATTAAAAAAAAAAATTAAACTAATTTTTTTATATGATCAAAGTTGCAAAAATTATCAAAATAAAAAAGTGAAATCCATGTAATTCTCTTCTACTTAGATGTTAATTTACATATATTAGCTTTGTTCCAACAACGGGTTCTGATCGTCACGAAAATGGCATCGAGTTTATGCGCTTGTGCTATCTTCTTACCGACCAAAGGTTAATTTGGTTACAAATTTATATTTTATTTTTAATTTACCGGTTTGGTTACTGTTTCGTGACGGTCAGAACTCGTTGTTGGAACAAACCTATTTTCAAATAACTTTTTAACATTTTTATTTTTCACATTATTCTCTTTTAAATCATATTATTCGATACCCACATAGTATCTATAAACAGAGTGAAAATATCAAAACACCTCATAATCTAAACTAAATTTCCTAGCCTTAAAATAATAATAAAACAAACCTAAACTTATACAACAAAAAATTAGGTACCCTATGGCCATATCAAAGCTCGAAACCGACCATCAAGGCTGAGTACAAAAATCTGTAACCGATTGGTTGAAGTGACGTCATTGTTTTGAATCGGGCACGATGGGTAAGTTTTAGTTATCCGTTATCCTTGGAATGGAAAACCAATAGTTAACCAAAAGTGAAACGAGCACACCTTACAGCTTCCCTAAAAAAGTATCCGAGCGTTTGTTGGTTGGTTTATTGGGAATTTTTTGATTTCCCTCGCCCTCTGGTGGCAAAACTATAAACTTCTATATTCGGCATTTTTTTATTTAACGCATTCATGGGCGTCCATATCACAGTATAGGCAACTACCAGTAGCGACACTTCATGCAAATTACATGTTATTTGAAGGGACAATTTTTAGTGACCTTGACGATATATATATGTATACTCAGATACGCACGCGGCAAATTTAAACTTACGTCACTTCTTCTAACCATAAAAATGTAACATACATTTGCAAAGTTTTGATTAAAATTGAAGTTTTTAATGATTTTGACAAGCTTAAATGTAATAACATACAGTTTTCATCAATTATTACATTATTTACGGTATTTAAATTCAAATGACGACGGCTTTCAAATTATTATGATCATACCGAAATGTCACCATTTGTAATTTGCAGTTCTAAACTCATTGGTACCAGATACACACCATAGAAATGGTACTAGAATAGACACGGGAGAGTGTCGCTACTGGTAGTTATTTATACTGTGTCCATATGGACCATGCCCCCCGCCCCCCACTGGGAACTCAGGTGGTATTTACATATTTACAAAAAAATTATTATACCCCAAAGCATTATATTTTCATTGTTCTGCTCACAAATTAAATTTACCTATTAATTACCTTAATTTAGTGAATGAAATACGAAATTGGATTGGTTCGGTAAAAGAAAACATTTTTTTCGGGAAAGCGTGTTAAGAAGAAACCTTGTACGAAATATTCCACTATTGCGCGAAACAAGTTAGTCTTCAAAATACAAAAGCATCAGAATATTTTGTGAGAACTTTATGGCCATTGGTCAAGCATTGGACAAATCAACAAATGCTGAAAATGCCAATAGGCCAACTAAAAGAAAAGCTTATCAATTGCTAGCAGCTATATCAACAGTAAATTTTATAGCATTTCTTTTTATAATTTTAAAATATTCAGCTATTCTAGAACTTGTTGCAAATATGCTTCAAGGCATTTCAGTCGATTTATTTACTGCCCATAATTACATTCAAAATTTAATTACTATTTTCAAACAACATACATTTAAAAATATATTCAAAGAAGTAGTTAAAAGTGCAGAATCCCTGGATATTGAAATTAAAATTCCTAGAAAAAGCCCCAAACAAATTAATAGAAGTAATTACTCTTCGGATAATGCGGAAGAATTTCAATACCGGGTGGAAATGAAAACCGGGTCACCTCGATAACTTTTTTATTTATGAATAAAAAAATTTGAAATTTGGCTATGTTCTATGGTTCAAAAAAACAAATTTTATGTGCATTTTTTATTTTCGAAATCACTTCCGGTTTCACCGGAAACACCATGAACTTTGGTTCTTTAAATGTAACATCCCATATTTTTATGAGTGGCTTAAAATACTTTTAAAAAAGAAGTATTTTTGAGATATTAGTTCTTATTTTTTTTGTAAAAAAAATATTTTTCAAAAAAAAAAAAAAAGGTTTTCGAAGTCGGTGAAAAGTACCAAAACTAATTCTAAATAATTCAAATACCTAAATAAAATTGTAATTTGAAAAAAAATTTAAGTGGTTTTTGAACTATTAATTTTTAAACTTAGTTAATGAAGATTTTATCAAATATCTCACTTTTTTTAAATGCAATGATGCCGGGTCATTCGACTTTTTAAAAAGAGGATTTTATAACGATTATTTTGGTACCCCATATGTAGGGGTATTATTTTGCATGTGCCTGTAATAAAAATACTTAATAGCTAGTATTCTCCAACTTAAGAAATAAATAATTTTAATCTTTAATAATGGTACTAGAAGAAAGATTTTCTGACAAGAACAAAAATTCGTATTATTTATTTTATCTACATCCCATTAATATAACAAAACTTACAAAAGTTGAATACACCAATAAAATAAAAAATACTAATGAAATATACTAAATATACAATTTGTTGGAAAAGGCCTTATTATGGTATGGTTTTTGGACAAACAAAAAAGATGACTTTAAAAATGGATCTATAGAATCACCTTTACACACCAAAATCGGATGGATGATAACTTTGCAGAGAAAGCGCTCTTTGAAAAAAATTTATCTCTAACGTTTGCCTAAAAATGTTAGTTAATTTATATAAATCGTTATTACTGCAACAAGTGTTAAACTGTAGAATATTTGATTTTTTAAGAGTTGTTATTTTTTTAAGCTTCATGTGATTTTTTTTTTAGAATTTTACTACATATTAATTAGTCAGAATTTTTTGTTACTTTACATTTTAAATAAATATATTTTTTAATTACTGATTTGTTGAATCTGTTGAATAGCGTGTAATTAAAAAAACCCAGGAAAAAGGGTCAGTTTTAGGTGATTAAGAAGTCTGAACGCCCAAAAGAAACTTGGCGGAATTTTGAAACTTACCGGACCACAAGAAATCGTCTGATTGAAGTTAGTTAAATTGTTTCGAAGAAAATCCTGCCATAAAGTACCTTCTCTGTTCTTTCAAAGAAAACTAGTAAAGCTGAACTTAGTTTTGCTATCGAGGTGGACTGAAAGGGGAAATTTGTAGTGATGAATCCAAGTCTAATTAATAGTGATGGAATTAAGTATGTTTGCCATTCAATAGATAAATGACCAAACTTAAAATACATAAAATCCAGTGTTAAGCATGGTGGAGGTTCTGCTATAATAGTATGGAGCTTCTCCTCTGGATTATGGATGGTACAGCTGCAGAGTTCATCAAAATTAAAGGGGTGAAACACCCCTCAGGAAAGAACGTAAGAGGTGAGTTAAAAAATACCTACTTAATAAACAAGGTCCAGCAAGGTACCGTATTTTTTAGTTCTTAATCGAATGAGACCACTCCCAAGTTAATAGGATCACAGGTTTTTATAGTAAAAACACAATTATTCAAGCATGTTGAAATTAAGTCCTTTAACTAATAAAATAAATCGAAGTTATGTTGCAATTCTGTGCAAATTTGGATATTCTTACAGGAAAAATCTATAAGGTTTGTTATATGGGTTGTAATGGATGGTTTCCATGGTTACCTTACAGATACTTCTTGTAAGGGCTTTCAGATTTGCACATAATTCCACCATTAAGTGGTTTATTGGTCCTCAATCCATCACCAACTTGAGTTACAATTATTCAATCAAACATTAAAATTGTTAGTAATAACATCACAATGTGTCTTCAAACTGCAAATCACTATCGTTCGGATTGTCATCGATTGATGATGGTTTTATCAAAATCAGAGTTGCAGCAGGACTATCCCTCGTAGATCTTTCACAATGCTGAGCAGCATATCCAAATTTTAAAGCAAGAACACTAAGTTGTAAAGCAATAATAAATAAAAAAATAAATAAAAATAATGGAGCTGGTGGTGGGGTCATTCAAACTGGGTGCAGGTCACCATTTTGACAGTGTCCAATTCGAACGATCCTACCACCAGATCGGGTCAATTATATCCCTCATATTTTGCTCCTGTAAGGATAATGGCTCCACAACTCAGTGGTCTTTCATAAATATACGAATTTTGTTGATTTTTTTATCTATTTTACCGGAAAGTGGTCTATATTTTTTAGTTTTGGAGTTTCAGCGTACCATAAAATAAGCCAAAGAAAAAAAAATTAAAAAACAAAGCTTTCTACAGTGTAAATTTTGATTATTTGTAGTGATAATATTTTGTTTTCAGAAGACAAAAAAATATCCCCCTTATTGGGTGTTTTCGAGTCACAATCGAAAAACTGAAAAAAAGTTGTTATCAGTTTTCTCAAAAATCGGTGACCTAAAATTCAAAACTCTATAGGTCGGGACCTATGGGATCTATTGAGACATCTGGTCTCAAATATTATGGGCCCTTATCCAGATGAAAAAATGCACCTACAGCACTTTTTTCAACAGGATAGCGATCCTAAACTCAAATCCAAGCTTCAATGATATTCGCGTATTACTATCTCAATTTTCTGACCTAAAAAGTAAAGAAAATCTATGGGATCTTTACATCATAAATCGTATAAACACTTAGGACTTAGATCTGGTTAAAGCTTTGGAAAATGGTATACAGGGAATAACACAACCCCCAATTGACCGTTTGCATGAGTCTATGTCGCGAAGATGTTGTGATGAAGTTATAATAATAAATGCTCTACTTTTTTGACAACTGTTTAATTTTTTTGAAAATGTCGTTTTTATATTTGAAGTCCCAAATTTTTTTATAATATTCTTAGAAAGTATTTCTGGCACTAAATTTCCACACCCTCAATCCTTGAGGGTTTGGAACCCTTATTTGGAAATATTATGTACTGTATTTTCATCAATTTTTACTTATAAATTATTAAACTACTAATAAAACTTTACGAAAATTCCAATCAATAAATCTGTTTAATATAATAATATATTGAATAATAACAATCCACATTAACGATGGATTAAAAAAGTAGTGAATATGTGGTAATAATTAATTAATAAACATAAACACAATATTGACACAAGAGTGTGTTGCTAAATAATAAATATAGTTATTAGCATAATAAACAACTACTGTAGCATATTCTATGTATTATAAATTTTAATAAGGTAGAATCAGATGCGTAACCATCACATTATATGACCTTGTCCTGTAATACGGCCCGGTCCACAGAGATCCCATGCTGGCTGACCTTTGACATTTAGTTTTCCCTGCTAAAATTTCCCAGCTGGCTCCAACGGGAGATAACAAAATTAATGTTTAAACAAGAAACATGTTTAAATTACAAGATAATACCTTAAACGAAATATTATTATTTAAAAAACTCATTAAAAAAATTAGTACTTATTTATTGTAATTTTTAATTTTACCTTATGATAAAATAAATAAACACGCCCATTTATATTGAATACCTACATATATTCCAAATTTTGAAATATTGCTTGCAGTGTAGACGAACACATACCAGACGCGAAAAAAATCCTTTTTTTATAAAAAGAAGGACCTGAAAGTTACTTTTTCCACTACCCACGTTTATTACATCCAGATCTTTAACCTAAACTGAAAATTCTAATAAAAGTTGGGAAATAAAAGACTTTTAGCCAATTAACTAGTATTTACTACTTTTTAGCCCCAGCATTAATTTATTATAATCAAACCAATTTAAATAAAATTAAAACGAATAAATAGTTAATAATAATAAGTGTATAAAAATTTGATACCCAATAAAGCTATACCTACTAAATAATTTAAATTTTATTTAAAAGCTTTGGCGTTTGCAAAAGAAATGGAGAAAAGAATTTTGGAATTTAATATTTTTAAATTATTTCTAGATTTAATTATTTTACTTATACACTTATAACTTTATAACGACATTTAATTTTTTATTTATGAATAATAAAATTATTAAAGCACATTAAAGGTCATATAAAGATAATATTTTATACAATTATGTACCCTTGTATATCACAAAAATATCATAAAAGAAGAAATAATATCTTCTACTCCTACATAAACTTTTTAATTTTTGTTGAAATGACTTGCAATTCATTTAATGGCGTTTTGAAAATAATACAAGTGTGCCAACATAAAAGTAATGATGATATTTAATAACGCTATGTGAGAAGTTTTAAAGATTATCGGGTTATTCTAAGATTTTATGCACATTAAAATAAACTGATTTATTACTTTTATATACCTAGAGTAATTCAATTTGAACTTTAGGATTTGACTAAAAAAATACAAAATAATAGTCCAGTCCTAGATACAATTAAAAAAATTCAAAAAGGTACGCCTATATAAACATTTCAATTAAATTTTTTATAGATATACTGTATAGGTATATTTTTTTCTATATACTGGGTGTCCCATTTGACGTTGGACTGTATGGGTATCTTTGTTATTATTTGAGATAGAAAGTCGGTTAAATGGACAAAGTAGTAGAGATTTTTTCGAATATTAATAATTCATTTACAAAAAATTTGAATATCGTTTCGTTCCAACGATATCTTGAAAAATCAAGAAAATGCGATTTTCAAAATATGGCTATAACGTTATTTTCGGTGGTACCAAAAAAAATTTTCGACTTAATAAAGACAATTTTTTGTGTACAATGCAGTAAAACAAATGAATATTTTTTTTCGCCTACGGATTGACCGGAAATGAACCAAACTTATTTTTTTCTTATGGCAGCCATATTGGATTTACACATATTCGGAATTAGTGTATTTTTCTGATTCATTTGATATATCATATGTAATATTTTAAGAAAAATAGAAATAATTTTATTTTACTAACCAAAATTGGCCTTGAATAGATGTAAACATATGTGTTAAGATTTATTTTACATTTAATATTTTAAATAGTTACATTTATGTTATTGACAATTTACATCTCTTAAAGTCCAATGTTAGTTTGTAAAATCAAATAATTTTATTTTTTTAAATATGACATATGGTATACCAAATTACTCAGAAAAAAATACTGATTCCGAATATGTGTAAATCCAATATGGCTGCCATAAGAAAAAAATAAGTTTGGTTCATTTTCGGTCAATCCGTTAGCGAAAAAAATATTCATTTGTTTTACTGCATTGTACAGAACAAATTGTCTGTATTATGTCAAAAAACTTTTTTGGTACCACAGAAAATAAAGAAGTTATAGCAATATTTTAAAAATCGCATTTTCTTGTTTTTTGAAGATAACGTTGGAACTCGATTTTTTTGTAAATGAATTATTAATAAACTACTTTGTCCATTTAACCGACTTTCTATCTCCAATAATAACAAAGATACCCATACAGTCCACCGTCAAATGGGACACACTCTGTATAATTTAAATTCATTATTGGTAACAAATAGTTTATTAGAGGATTTAAAATATTTTAAACAGAAAATATCTTTATTATAAGATTCAATTTTTATAATATTATATAATAATTAAAAATTAACTATACCTATAAAATTTAAAAACTTTTAATCATAATATCTTCTTTTTAGCGTTCTATATTTTTTAAGCATGTACAGCGCCTCTAACTCTTTAACTATGTATTCTCCATGATTTATCATTTTATTGATCTTCTCAGAGTCAGTTTCTTTGCTATTTTTCATGAAAACGTTATGGAGTCGGGTTCTAAAATAGTCATATCCTTGTGGATAGTCTTTCCCAAGATGCAACAGCTAGAAGCAAAAATAAAAATAATATTTATCTTCAAATGCCTCATAAATTTAAAGGTGTTTTACAATTTAATCTTTTCAAAGAACGTTAAATTTTTAAAATTAAGTGTGTGTTCGTTCCTTTAAAATACATTTATGAACATGTATGTTGTTATAAATATAAAATAGATTAAATTGGAATGAATATGTTTTTTTGTGAAAATTAATATAAAAATATACAGGGTGTCCTTTTAAAAGAAGCGAACTTTCTAATAACGGTACTTTTGATTTTGTGGAACTTCCGGTTATACCGAAAGTGGATGGCAACTTATTTTTGCATTTTCGTGTTCTCCATAAAAATACCATTAAATTGACCTAGCATAATGTGATCTACGATTAATACTTTCGGAGTTACCTATTTGAAAATCGCATTTTTTATGCAACTTCATTTACACCGGAAGTTGGAAAATTAACGAACTTACGGTTAAACATAATATTGTTTAAATTTAATATTATTAACTTAATTGCAACATATTTCATTTAAAATAACGAAGTTGGGGCAGTTGGGTGCAACTTCCGGTGTAAATGAAGTTGCATAAAAATACGATTTTCAAATGGACGTAATTCCGAAAGTATTAACCGTAGACCACAGCATGCTAGGTCAATTTAATGGTATTTTTATGGAGAACACTAAAATGCAAAAATATACTGGGTGTTCCATTTAAAATAAGAAAGTTGCCATCCACTTCCGGTATAACCGGAAGTTCCACAAAATCAAAAATACCTTTATTAGAAAGTTCGCAATTAGATTCCTAGGTAGACAAATTTTCAGAATCAAAAACATAACCGTTCAAAAGTTAGCAGGGGGGGCCATTTGCTTTATGTCCGCACGGTATATTGTTTGGTCTACACAAAACTCGCCATTGTAATTGGCTTTTAATGATTTACTTGTAATTTTCCCCCACCATGTACTAATTTGGTCATTTATTTTACTTTAAACGGCTACCCTTTGGTTCATTGTAACATTCACGGTTATATTTTGTGTGCACATAGTTATTGCTGCCGTTTGATGTGCTTTATAATAGTTGTTGCTATTTTGTACTTGTGTTTAAATTATTTATCTACTCTTCAATAATTATTGGTAGTATAACGTGTAACCCTAGTTCAGTAAGTTTCTATTTTCTTATCAAATTTTAGTTTACTTCATTGTAATTTTAGTTTATTAACCCACAGTATTATCAAACACGTTTAACGGTCATTTAATTTTAACTGAGATTTAATTTGACATATACAGGGTGTCCGAATTTGACTTGCACTACATGTGTATCTTTGTTATTAATAAAGTTACAGATTCGGTTAAATGGGCAATGTTTTGCAGCTTTTAATACTTGTTCAGATGCCGTTTAAAAAATGAAAACTTCCTAGTCATTCCGAAGATAAACGGATAAAAACCGAAAAATGCTATTTTTTAAAAAGTCGATTATTTCATTAACTACAATAGTGTTTCGGATAAAAGTTATTCGATTCGTAAAGACGGATGTAAACATGTTTATTACAAAAATATCATAAACTCGATTTTCAAGATATCAATAGAAACTTTCCATATTGAATTTTTTAACAGATAAATTGCATTTTTTTTCTGATTACAAGGATGTATTATACTCCATGTTCGAAGTAATACACAACGGAATATTATTATTTGAATTAAATTAAGTAAGGTGTGACTTTTTGACAGGACTTCTTTAAACAAATGTCAATTCGACCTATAATTTTAGATTGTTGTATAGGATACAACAATACCCATATTGTTCATTTAGTTAGTAGAAAGGTTGCCATTTGTAAACCATTCAATCACTAAAACTTAATAATTCTAACTTGATGTACAATAAACCGTCAAAAATTCATGGCTTACTTAATTTATTTCAAATAATGTCAAATATTTCATAGTCTGTTACTTCAAACATGGATTGTAATACATTGTTAAAAGCAGAAAAAAAAAACGAAATTTATTTGTGGAAAAATCCAATATGATGCCCATTTAAAATAAGAAAGTTGCTAGTGATATCTTGAAAACCGAGTTTGTTATATTTTTGTAAAAAACATATTTAGATTTGATAATTTTAGATGCCATCTACAACTTCATAAAAATAGAGGGTGCGCTAAAATGATTGTGGTCAATTCAAATTTCCCGCCTAAAAATCTGGGGAATTTGTATGCTTAAAGTTCATAGTAACACAAAATCATATCAAAGTCAAAACAAAGTAACTAGACTTCACAAAAGCAGAGGCGTAGGTGTAATTTTTACCGTTGTGTCAAAACTTCAGATTTTTTAATTTCGTTATTGGGCCTTTTATTTCACAAACGTCAGTTTTTATCAAAATTAATTTGCGTAAATCTTTGTTTTGTGTTAGCATCTGCCTCGAAAATGAAGTAAAACATTTTCAATATTTGACATTTGCTGTGAAATTAGATTTTGGAAAAAAAATTTGCTACGCCATTGGATGACTAGGAGATTTTCTTTTTAATGGGGTAATTCTGAACAAAAAATGTTAGCCGTAACAGCGATGTTAAATTTGACAGTCACCCTGATGTCATAAAATCGCTATTCTGTAAACTTTACTGTAACTTAACGGCAATGCAAATTAACATTTTCGGTGTTAAAATACATTATACATCATTCTAATGTTATTATTTTGATCGATTATACATTAATTGAATATTATTAGTTTGATTCATGTTATTTTAACACCGAAAATGTTATTTTACATAGTCGATAAGTTACAGTAAAGTTTACATAATAGCGTTTTTTGACAACAGGGCGACTGTCAAATTTAACAGCCCTGTTACGGCTAACATTTTTTGTTCAGAATTACCCCATAAGATTTCAGTTGTACCAACCTGCGTATTTGGTTGCCTACGAATCAAACCACAATCATTTTAGCTCACCCTGTACTATACATATACGTCAAATTAAACTTCATTTAAAATTAAATGACCGTTAAAAGTTTGATAATATCGGTCGTTAATACTACTTATAGGGGTTCTTCAAAAATGATTGATACTATATTGACATTCCATGTTAGGAAACCTAAGTTTCCCACAGTTGGCATTCACTGAATTGAATGAATTCTGCTCCCGTGAAAAAACCACCGCGAATATTATAACTGCACTAATTTTAGTTTTGAAAACAAACAGTTTTATACAGGGTGATTCAGACCACCCGTGCCACCCATTTATCTCGTGAACGCGTTATCGCACATCACTAAAATAAAAAACTTAATTACCAAAGTGAACCTAAAGAATCCATTGGTGAACTTATTTTTTTCCGGAACTATCCGAACCGGAGGTAACTTTGATTTTTTGAATGGCAACATAGGTCGAGTTTGGTATGGTTTGATAGGTCTTCCAAAAACAAATAACTTTTATTAAAATATTTTTTTAATATTTTCCATGGTTTAGAATTTATTTGAAAAACAAAAAAAATTGTTAAAAAAAGTAAATAAAAATTATTGCATATTTATAAACTCTTTCTACAAATTCTAATGTTTTACTAACTATAAAAATCATACTTGTCCATATTTCAACAAAATTCTTCAAAATATGCAATAATTATTATTTACTTTGTTTAACATATTTCTTTTTGTTTTTCTAAAAAATTCTAAAGTATGGAAAATATTAAAAAATATTTTAATAAGAGTTGTTTATTTTGAAAAGACCTATCAAACCACACCAAACTCGACCTATGTTGCAATTTAAAAAATCAAAGTGATATCCGGTTCCGGATAGTTCCGGAAAAATATAAGTATGGTTTAATAGGTCTTTTAAGAACAAACAACTTTTATAAAAATATTTTTTTTAATATTTTCCATAGTTTAGAATTTATTCTAAAAACAAAAAAAAATTGTTAATCAAGGTAAATAAAAATTATTGCGTATTTTGAAGAATTTTATAAATTTATAAAATCTTTCTACAAATTCTAATATTTTACCAACTTTAAATATCATACTTGTCCATATTTAAACAAAATTCTTCAAAATATGCAATAATTTTTATTTACTTTTTTAACATTTTTTTTTTGTTATTCGAATAAATTCTAAACTATGGAAAATATTAAAAAAATATTTTTATAAAAGTTATTTGTTTTTGAAAGACCTATCAAACCATATCAAACTCGACCTATGTTGCCATTTAAAAAATCAAAGTTACTTCCGGTTCCGTATAGTTTCGGGTCGTTACGGAAAAAAATAAGTTCACCAATGGATTCTTTAGGTTCACTTTGGTAATAAAAAGTTTTATTTCGGCCATGTACGATAACGCGTTCTCGAGATAAATGGGTGGCACGGTTGGTCTGAATCACCCTGTATAAAATTTGCAACTCACCGAGTTTAAAATCACTAAAGAGTATGTTGTTGCATAGTTGCGGTATCAATCTTATTTGAGTTTACTGTATGTTGTATTTTCACTCCGAAGATGCAACTTGCGAAATGCACAATACCAAAATTCATAATTTATTATAGGCAACTCTATTAGCAGTTTAAAGAAAATTTGGATGCATACTTCAATTATTATAATTTTAATTAATATTATAAAATACTTACTGTTTTGTATAAGTTTATAACTTTAGCACGTTGCGACATATTTAATATTATTTGTTATATAATAAATAGGAATAATTAATAAAGTTTTTACAAGTTGTAAAGGTAGTATAACCCTGCTGGTATTTTTAGAATCTAAAACGCATTTTTTAAGTTTCGAAATAAAAATCAAACTTAACATACCTTATTATTTTATAATTTTTTAGATTATTTTTCATATTTAGTTGCTTCAAGCTTCAACATTCAACAATTTGTTGCTTTAGTTGACCATTGAACCTTCCAAGCAAAGATTCGTATGTCATTTTTACATACAAGTAAAGATAATCGAACGATATTCTTTCTTTTATATTTTATTGCGCTAGAAAGAGAAGCAATAAACAGATTACGTGGTTTCAGTTTTAAAATGAAATTCTGAACGCGAATTATGCAAGTTTTGAAGTCAACATGAAACATAACCTTAGATTTTACATCATTTCTTCTGATTTCCTCAGGCATTTGAATTCCACTAATTGTAATTTGTAATTTTTTATTTCAGTCTTTTAATTATTAATATTTAATATAGAAAAAATCAAAATGGAACAAAAAAGTACTGATACACATCTAAAGGCCATTCTGAACAGTCCTGCTCGATTTACTCCAGCTGTTCCGGTACCAGATTGGTCAACACCATCAGCCAGTTCATTTCCACCACAACTTACGGTATATTTTATATTTAAAACTCAAGTTTCACTTTTGTAAAACAAATTTTAAATCTATCGTTAAATAAGAGGCTAGAAAAGGATGAACGAGCTGCAGAGGCTCCTATTATCTTAGGTGCTTTAAACTCCTCTACAAATATAAAGAAAAAATTTATAATCGGAAAAAAATATTTTCTTGAAATGAAAGATTCTCATTTTTTTTAAAATTATTTGGGGCTACTACAAATGAGTTGAGCGGTTTTAGGAGCACCGTAAACTCTTTGTTAGAAGTGTTTGATATTACCCATCAAACTCGATTTATTGAGCAAGGTCCCTGTAGGAAGTTCTTAATTGGGGCTTTTATAAATTTTAAAAATTTAGAATTTTTTAAAATTGAAAAAATTTAGAATTTTTTAAAATTGAAAAAATTTAGAATTTTTTAAAATTGAAAAAATTTAGAATTTTTTAAAATTGAAAAACTTTTCAATTTTTAAAATTGAAAAAATTTTAGATTTTTTTAAATTGAAAAGATTTTGAATTTTTTAAAATTGAAAAATTTAGAATTTTTTAAAATTGAAAAAATTTTGAATTTTTTAAAATTGAAAAAATTTACAAGCTGTTTGAAATTTATTTATTTTATAAGAAAAATAATGTTGAATTTTTTCTAGACCCCAAAAAGTAATTCCCAGATGGTTGTATTAACACCCGGAGCAAGTGCAGGTGATCCTCATATGAACATAAACTTACAGTAAGATATGAAACGAAAAAACCTATTTTTTAATAAGTATCAAAAATTTTTTAGGAATTGTGTGGCTACTATTGATTTGGGATGCGAATTAAACTTAATGACAATTAATTTTCGTACAAGGAACTCCGAATACAATCCTTCAAGATTTAATGGTGTAGTCATGCGAATAAGAGAACCTCGATCAACTGCTTTAATATTCCGCTCTGGAAAAATTGTTGTTACTGGAGCAAGAAATGAATCCGATGCACTTTTAGCTTCCAAGAAGTTTGCCAGAATAATACAAAAACTCAATTTTAAAGTAACATTTTATTTAGTTTAAGCTACTTTATAATATGCTTTTAAATTATTTTGTTGTAGGTCAAGTTTAATAAATTTAAGGTGCAAAACTTGGTAGCAACATGTGATTTACGTTTTCCTATCAAATTGGAAAATTTAAATCAAATGCATGGGCAATTCAGCAGGTTTGTATTTTTTAAATTGCATTGTTCAGACCTTGAAAGAACAGAGATACCATGAACTTTCGCAAACTTTATTATAACAATAGTATATTAAAAAAGTTTCATAAGTCGCATATTGTAGCAAGCGTTGAATTTTAAAATACTAGTTGCGTAGCGACGAGTATTTTAATGAACAAGTGCTACTATCGACTTATGAAACAAGTTTTTTATACAATTTTTTTTATTTTGCCCCTTTTTATCTATTTAAAATATAGTTTTCAATTTTAGTGAATTTTCTGGTAGTTGGCAACTCTAATGTCAGGTTTGTCAAATCATCAAATAACCTGTAAATAGCTTGGCAACTGCCACTTTAAAATCAACAAACTTCAGTACTACCAACTTCAAAAAATAAATTTTACTACTCAGTAACGCACCAATAGCAGTGCGGTACTGGCTATAAATTTACTATATATACCTCAGACCACCCGTCCACCCCTTTTATTTTGAGAACGCCTTGTCGTACAAGGCTGAAATAAAAAAAATTATTAGCAAAGCAAACCCGACATAGTTCGAGTATGGTATCGTTTGAAAGGTCTTTTAAAAAGAAACAAATTTTATTAAAATATTTTTGTAATATCTAGCATAATTAACAAATTAAACGAAAAAAGAATATGCAAACAAGTGACCATTGGTGTCTTAAATTATGGAAAAATTAAATTGTTACCATCATCCGTAAATGGGCAAGAGAGAGATTTTTTTAAATTGAAACTCTTTTTTGCGTTTATAGCTTTATTCGTTAAAAATAATCAACTTTATTTTTTTTTTTGAATTAAGGTAAATACATAACCTAAAAAAGATTATTTTTAACAAGCGAAGCAAAAAATACATGTTTCCATTTAAAGAATCATAATTGCCTCTACCCTTACCCATTGAGGATGATGGTAGTGTTTTAATTTTTCCATAATTTAAGAAACCATTTGTCACTTGTTTGCTTTTGTTTTTCGTTTAATTTGTTAATTATGAAAGATATTAAAAAAATATTTTAATAAAAGTTGTTTCTTTTTAAAAGACCTTTCAAACGATACCATACTCGACCTATGTTGCCATTTAAAAATCGAAAGTTACTTCCGGTTCCGGGCACTTCCGGATTATTCCGGAAAAAAATAAGTGCACGAATACATTCTTTGGATTTGCTTTGGTAATAATTTTTTTTATTTCAGCCATGTACGACAAGGCGTTCTCAAAATAAAAGGGGTGGACGGGTGGTCTGAGACACCCTGTATATACAGGGTGATGATAAAGTTTGGAACCTTATTCTTAACCACCGTATTTAATTGTTTTGGGAAAATCGCTCGGACAGGTCAATTTTAGTTTTTAAAATGCCATCTCTTGATATAAAAAAAATATTGATGAGGTCACTGGTGCTTTAACAATGACGTCATCAGCGATTTTTTTAAATGGAAGCCCCCACTTTTTTTACTCATTATCGATAGAAATTCATGTCACTTAAACAATGATATAAAAAAACAATTAAATTTTTAAACAAATTTTTGAATACAAAATCTTTTTAATTCAAAAAAGGAAATTTTTATTTTAACGAAAAAGGTTTTATAAAAATAAATTTGAAGTTACCAATAATAACAAAAGAAAGTAAATGTTTAAATTATGCGCATTCTAATGCAAATGTTAAATGTATTTAACAAAATTTAATAAATAGTCTTGAAAATCTAATTTTTTGATTCCATTTAAATGTAAGGAAATTTACAAAAAATAAAATTTTAAATTTACCATTTATTTAAATCGGCCAAAATAAATCTTATACAACATTCAAATTTAATAGTACAAATTAATTTTAAGTTTATATTAAAAAATTTTTAAACGAAAATTTGTTTATAAATGCAACAATTTTTTATATCATCGTTTAAGTGACATAAATGTCTATCAAAAACCAGTGAAAAAAGTGAGGGTTTCCATTTAAAAAATCGATGATGACGTCTTTGCTAAATCAGTAGTGACGTCAATAATATTTTTATTATACCAAGAGATGGGATTTAAAAAATTAAAATTAACCTGTCCGAGCGATTTTCTCAAAAAAATTAAATACGGTAGTTATGAATTAGGTTCCAAACTTTATCATCACCCTGTATATACTACTATATATATAGTAACGCACTGTTGTCAGTGTAACGAACCAAAATAGAAAAAGTATTTTTTTATTTAAGGTCTCCAAAAAATCATTTTATATATTTATTAACAAATTCGCAAAGTTCTATTGTGAAGTTGAGTTTTCTTTATGTTTGATTTCACAATAGAACAAAAATACTGTAGAGTACACACCTAACCAAAAAGTTGTTTGGAAGATATAAAATGAAAACAGCCTTGCGAATTTGTTAATAAATATATGAAATGATTTTTTGATGACCTTAAATTAAAAAATAGTTTGTTATAATAATGTTTCTAGTTATTATTTAGTTTTTTTTCTACTTTTGGGTTGCATGATTGTCACATTGGTAGTACTTAATCAGCTGTCTACAGCAGAGCAAGAGAGATGTGCCGAAAGCCGAAAGTTCATGGTATCTCTGTCTGAACAAGGCAATTAAATGGTAATCATCTTAAATTTTAAACCATCTAATGGGATAATTTAGGATTTGTAATCTTATCAATATTAACGCAGTAAGTCATGCCACATTAAATTTAACACAGGGTTTGCTTATTTATGTTCCCATATAATTTTATTTGGTATACATATGTGGAAGGCGGAACAGTTTCTCCAAACTAGAAATGTAGTCCAGTCATTTGGGAGTAAAAAGGGGGGTTACCTGGAATGTTCTCTGGGAGTTTTGAAAATTTGTAATTTTCTACATTTCGATGTGCTCTTTCCGAATTTCTACTTCACACCTCATACAGGGTGAGCTAAAATGATTGTGGTTTGATATGTAGGCAACCAAATACGCAGGTTGGTACAACTGAAATCTTAAAAAGAAAATCTAGTAATCCAATGGCGTAGCAAAATTTTTTTCCAAAATCTCTAATTTCACAGCAAATGTCAAATATTGAAAATGTTTTTCTTCATTTTCGAGGCAGATGATAAGACAAAACAAAGATTTACTCAAATTAATTTTGATAAAAACTGACGTTTATGAAATAGAAGGCACAATAACGAAATTCTAAAATCTGAAGTTTTGACACAACGGTAAAAATTACACCTACGCCTCTGCTTTTGTGAAGTCTAGTTACTTTGTTTTGATTTTGACATGATTTTGTGTTACTATGAACTTGAACCAATCAAATTCCCCAGATATTTAGGCGGGAAATTTGAATTAACCACAATCATTTTAGCTCACCCTGTATTTAATAATTACCAAAAACATTGCAACATAAATAATAAACACCCTGTATATTCACTTGTGGCTGATACTATGTTATCATTATGTTATTAATAAATAATTTCATTTTAGTTATGAACCTGAATTATTTCCGGCATTAATTTATAGAATGGTCAAACCTCGACTAGTTTTGCTAATTTTTGTGAATGGGAAAATTGTGTTCACAGGAGCAAAATCCAGAATAGAGATAAAAGAAGCTTTGGATAATATTTATCCTATTCTTAAAAGCTTCAGGAAGAATTAAGATTTTTTACAAAACTGACGCAAGAAACCCCCAATTTTTGAACTGTATACAATTTTCTTAGTTCCTAAGAACATATAATTACGGAATATTTATAATTTTATTATTGTTAAACTTCAAACTTAACATCAACAGATCAATTCAGTGGTTATTCATTATTTTTTATGAGGAGTCTTATTTATTGTTACTTTCATTTTACATTGTTAAGCTGTAAAACCTTGTTGTAAGTTATTTAAAATAAATTTTTAAATTTTTTAATGATGTTTAATGTATAAATCATATCAGATTTCTATTGGTTGACTTTTAACATTTTCAAATATCTGTAGCTTGTAGCTTCCATTTTTAAATTTATATATTTAAAATAATTATTTTTATTTTAAAACAAATTTTTAAAAACGCAAAATTGAATTTTTTAAATTTCAAAATACTAAATACTCATCTAAACTAAACGATTTTTCATCATCAAAAGATTCATAAAAATCAATTTTGATAAAAATAGTTAAATAAGTCGTTGCTTAATCCAAATTAATCAAAATCCACGGGGTGCTATTTAAGAGGATAGTCGGCAAATTTGTCGCTTGATTTTGAAATTCGCTTGATATTTGCGGTTTTGCTCATAAATTTTTTCCTAATGGAGTTTTTTTAAATTTTCTTGTTTTGGTATACAGAAGAGTCTTCTGGCTCCCAATTTTTTTGTTTTTGTAAGTCAAACCAAATAGTCATACGGCAGCAGTAAAACGGGCGGCTTACAAAAAATCATTCGCTTAGAGGCGTTTAGAAAAGTTATAAAAAACTAATTGAAATATTTTTATTTATGAAATATTTTTTTTGCACTTCCAAACAATAATGAGCCATTTTACTCTCTTAATGGCAGAAGTAAAAGTAACACATTTACTACCAAGTATTCATTTAATCTCTAGGGATTAAAAGTCCCATAACGGTTCATTTAATCCCTAGGTATTAAAAAATTTCCGTAGTTAGATATTACAAACACAGATGGCGCGCAAGTTTTTAAAAATAAATGTTTCTGAATTCTGAATTATATTTGATAATTTAATAGGTAAGTATATTTCTAATATTACTACAATAATTTTTAGGGTATTTTTATTTGGGAAAGGAATCTATTATAGTTTTTTGTCTTATATTCAAAAAATTTTATTGACAAGAAATTCTAACCTCTAAATTGTCTTGTATTATTTATTAAGATATCTAATGGTTTTATCTAATGTAGTATGCTAAATGCTTATATTTATACAATTCAAAAGATTTTTGTTAGTTGTTTAAGTTTCTAGAAGATAAACGATAGAATGTTTCATCATCACTCGGAAGTTCATGCAGACTGATCCGTATCGAATCATGGTATAGGTACTTAAATTTTTAATATTTAATTTATCATAAATTAACCGATCAATTGATTTTAGGTTACCGATGTGCTTCAAAATTATACAAGACTGGAGAAAACAACGCAGATTTATTAATGGATATGTACATTTACAAATTACTAAATATAAATATGTACGTTTACTCTAACATTACAATCAATACAATTTGTTAGACCAAATAAAGGAGGTACAACTTGTTCAATTATTTTTTTTAATAAGGTGACGGTTATGTCTGGCTCAGTAGTTATTTGCATTCGAAATAACCATTGTCCCAAAATTGAAAACTTTTGTTCAAATAATTAATTGGAAGTGCAAAAAATTTAATATGCACCGCTGGAGCAAAGTGCATTTAATCCTTCGTGTGGTTGTTGCCCTCGACTACGTCTCGGGCAACAATTTCCACACTCAGGATTAAATTACTCACTTTGCTCCCTTGGTGCATAAATAACTATTCCAACGCTTGTTAAGGTATAAAAGAAGATTTCAATTTTTTGTTTTAAGTATATTTTTAAATTTTTTATAGCGCTTCAAAAATGTTGATAAATTTTTGCGGTATAAAAAGCGAAGATACCAAAATAAATAAATTGCAAAATTTATTTAATGAAATGAATTTTAACTTTTATTCACAAAAATAAACTATAATTAAAAATGAAATTTATTAAAATATTAATAATAATAACTTTATTTACGGAAAACTCCAATTTTTGCAATTATAATTATATTGCTGGGTTATAATTATTAATTTTAAATCAACGTTCATTAATAAAAACAGGCAAGTATTGTACGTTAAAACGATTTTAATTTTTTTAAAAACTTCATTAAATAAATAAATTTATTAATTAATATTTAATATTAAAATAAAAAACTCACTCTATTTTAAAAATATTTAATGAGCCAAAACGTTTTCGTCAACCAATGTTGACATTATCCTTAATTTAGAAAAAGAAATATAATAAATATATCCGAAAATATAAATCGCTCAAGGAAACTTAGACCTAGCAGTCTGGTTCAAAAGGAATATCTAAAAATCTAATTTTAAAATTATGAATTGTTTGACCTATACAGGGTGTTTCTAAATATATGCGAAGAAATTCTACAGGCGATTCCTTGACCAATTCTAAGACAAAAGTAAAGAATAAAAATGTTCTCAAAAGTGCTCTATTTTTTAGTTATGAGGTGTCAAACTTTCTATATTTTTTTCATTTTTTGAGTATAACTTTATTTTTTTAAGATAATTTGATCAAATTTGAAACATACTATAGTTATTGTAGTCGTAATAAAATAAAAATATCAAATATCGAAATAAAATACAGGGGGGTGTATTTTGGGGGTATAGACCCCATTTTTTATGCCATAACTTTTTTGTGCTACCCCACTTAACATTTTAAACGAGATATTCTAATTCCTTGCTTTTTTCTGAAAATTTTTGATCTCCTTAATTTTTTCATAGCTGGTACGGTTTAGAAGTTATTTAAAAACATGTACGAAGTTGTATGCCAATTTTGCATTAAACAGGGGTGTTTTTTTTTTTTAAATAAATACCAGAGACTTCCTAGAAGACTATTTGAGACGAAAACAGAGAATAAATATTTTCTCTAAAATGCTTCGTTTTTAATTTTTTTTATTTTGTTAATTACTTTCTAAAGTAAAGTCATTTTTAATCTGGTTATGAAATTTTGTGGTGGGACCTTTATTGAAAATTGTAATATTTTCACTATCTATAAAATTTTGAACTTTTTGTTTATATTCATTTTGATAAATAAATTTATTTTTGTAGAAATATTTGGGAGTTAATTAAAAAAATAATATGAACCAAGGACATTCAATAACGATATTAGCTGTAAATTAATTATAACGCGCAGTGTAATTTCACGTTAATTATTTTCAATTAAAAATAAATAATATTATTTTACATATATGAATAAATTGATTGCATATTTTTGTTGTTATTAATTAGGCTGTAATTCAATTATAAGTCCGTGGTGCACTAAAATAACCTCTGTATACATAAAATATTTAAAACTATAAAGTTATTGGATTTTAATTCATTAAAAAACAGAATACACCTAAAAAAATATTTTCAAATTTTTTTGGGGGTTTTACTACATTTAAGAGTACTTATCAACTATGCTAAATAGGGTGCTGCGGGAACTCCAATAACTCATAAACCACTTTATATTTTTGTACCAAATTTTAGTAGCATTTAAAACTATTTATCAGGACTAAATTATCGCAAAAGAATTAAAAGATATTAACTGTAAGTATATTTTTTACGGCCCTTAAAGTACTACTATTTTACAGTAAAATTTCTCAAAAACCAATCAAAGTATGAAGTTAATTTCGCCACATTAAGCTAAGACATGAAATATGAATCGATTGGTATCATAAACATAATAATCAAAAATTTTTTTGTCCAGTTATTATGGTTCTACGAAATGTTGTTTTTGCGCAAACGTAGCCCAATTTAAACGCAGCAACAAAAAAAATTCATAAACATAAATAATATGCACAATAGTTTTCACTTATGAAGCAAAACTGTGTATACAGTATATTCAAAAATGCACCCCTAAGAAATTGTAAGCTTCTGAAGTTCATTTAAAAAAAAATAATTTTTTAATTTCTGCCAAAGTAATAAAAATTTTTTGATGAAATTTTGCATGCTTGCGTTTTTAGAAAAAGATTTTTTGTCTCTTATAAATTTTGTGTAGGATGTGCCATTTTCGAATAAAATTAAAAAATGGTAACAAGCTGCATCTTCAACTTTTCAACTGGATTTCCTAATTTTAAAATTAAAATTCGAGTTAAATGAGTATTTTCTTAAAAATGTATGTTAAAAAGCTTAACTTACTTACCATTTATTAAATTATTTTTTTTAATGTTACTCAGAAACTGCACTTCCTACGCAAAATTTGTAGGGAACAAAAAAAATTTCTCTTGAATTTCTCTACAAAAGCCAATAATGAATGGAAGGAGTAACAGCAAACGAACAATTTCTTTGATGAATTTTTATTAATAAATAAGAACCGACGTTTCGACTACTATTATAGTCTTATTCATGGCTAAAATGACATATAACAATTCTTTAGGTAACAGGTATAAATTCAAATTTAAAAAGAAGGTTGACAATTAATTTTACAAAAGCCAATAATATTTTATTAAAATTTTTGAATACCAAAAGTTTTTAACTGATTTTTATGTCCTTTGGTACCATATAAGACCAGTTCCAGTAATTGGTAAAATTTTTACCAAATAAGCGTTTTTTTATAAAAGTGCACGTATACAAAATTTCAAATTTTCATCATAAAATATTTATTACTTTGGCAGCAATTAAAAAAACATATTTTTTTAAATGAACTTCAGAAGCTCATAACTTCTGAGGGTTGCATTTTTTGGATATACAGGGTGTTTCTGAACAAGTGTCGAATATTCTAGGAATGGGTTTTTGGACCAATTTTAAGACAAAATGAGGAATATTTTTTTTAGCTAAAATGCTCCATTTCGGAAATGCAGGGCATTGAAGTTTATACATTTTTTTTCATAATTTCATTTTTTTGCATAATCTTTTTCAGACTCTTAATTAAACTTGTATTCTTCAAAACATTCCTAATTTTATCTAATTTTGCACAGTAATAAAATAATTTTATTTAATTTTGTAGACATTTAGAAATTTGAAGTGGTTTATTTTATCCCATAACTTCTAATCGCAACAAGTTATCAAAAAGGTTAAAGAAAGCAAAAAGTTAAAAAAACGTGTAAAAAAGTGAATATTTAATATTTTTCATTACTATGATGTTGTACAAAAAAATTAAAGAGGATTCAAAGGGTTAATTCACCCGAAAAACGTCACCCTAACTTTTTTTTTTGAAAATTTGCTAATTCATCTTAAGGCGGCTGCCAATAGTAAGGTTTGTGCAAAATTTGAGTCAATTATTATTAAAAATGTAGATTTTATGTTAAAAAATTTAAAAAAAAATGAGTAAACTTCAATGCTCTGCATTTCCGAAATGGAGCATTTTAGCGAAAAACATTATTCTTACTTTTTGTCTTATAATTGGTCCAAAAACCCATTCCTAGATTATTTGACACTTGTTCAGAAACACCCTGTATACAGGGTGTTTCTAAATATATGCGAAGAAATTCTGCAGGCGATTCCTTGACCAATTCTAAGACAAAAGTAAAGAATAAAAATTTTCTCAAAACTGCTCTATTTTTTAGTTATGGGGTGTCAAACTTTCTACACTTTTTTCATTTTTTGAGTATAACTTCTTTATTTTTTAAGATAATTTGATCAAATTTGAAACACACTCTAGTTATAGTCGTAACAAGATAAAAATATCAAATATCGAAATAAAATACAGGGGATGTATTTTGGTATTTGGTATTTGTAATTCCTTGCTTTTTTCTGAAAATTTTTGATCTCTTTAATTTTTTCACAGCTGGTACGGTTTAGAAGTTTTTTAAAAACATGTACGAAGTTGTATGCCAATTTTGCATTAAACAGGGGTGGCTTTTTAAAAAAAATAAATACCAGAGACTTCCTAGAAGACTATTTGACCAATTTTAAGACGAAAACAGAGAATAAATATTTTCTTTAAAATGCTTCGTTTTTAATTTAAATAAGTTTTTTTCTATTTTGTTAATTTTATTTTAATTTATTCATAAAGTACCTATTATATAACCTTTTTTTTGTTAAATTATTTAGGAATGGTTGAATTTATTAAAATGTTATGAAAATGCATTTTCCAGTTTAAAATTATTCAAATGAAACTAATTATGAAAAAAAAATTCAAAGAAACAATTTATTAAAGAAAAAACAGGTAATAATACTATTTATTTGGAGGTGAATATAACCAATGATTTATATGTGTTATTTAATTACCTTTTTAAAAAAATCTGCATAATTAAAATATGTATATGCATATAAGATTGCAGCATTTAAAAATAAATGAATAATGTGCTATTTATTTTGAAATTGCTTTTGGTGTAATTATTAAATTTTTTTAAACTTGACTTTTTAAAGATATAAAATACCGCTTCACGTCAGTCAATAGGAAGTGGTAAGAGTAGTAATTTTGTGAATCTACCTATTCTATTTCCGTTTTAGTTACAAATCGACAGTCAAATATGCTTCAAAATTTCAAAAAATACATTAGAATTTGTAAGTGTATCTAGGTTAAATATATTAAGATGTTTTTTTAAATCAATATTTTTTTTTTAAGTTTAACTTTAAAAATTAAAAAAAAATATATTAAAAAGGATTATTCCTAAAATTAATTTATTTTAATAAAGTTTTAAGACTAATATAGTCGTAGTTTAAAATTGTCGTCTTAACCAAAATTAAGAAATTTAGAATTTCTACACAAAGTTATTAATTTGAAGGTTTATTTATTGTTTACATTTCCTAAAAATTACCAAATTTTAGTTGATAATTTCTCTTGTTTATTTTATATTTGGACTTAAAAAAATTATAAACCGTATCCATAACTCTTTTTTTATATCCTCTATAACTTAATATTAAAAAGAAAAATATTACTAATAAATGTCCAAAAATGGGATTAATATGACTTTTATGTTTAAGGGCCGGGAATGCAAAAAATTTTAAATTTTGACATGAAAATTTCATTACTGACCCTGTATAACATAAAAACTGAATTTTTTTATATGATCCAAATTGCAGAAATGATCAAGATAAAAAATAAAATTCATGTAATTCTATTCTACTTAGATGTTAATTTACATACACCTTTTCAAAAAATTTTTTTTGTTATTGTATTAACTTTTTTATTTTTAAAATTTTTTTTATTGTATAAACTTTTTTATTTTTAAGATTATTCTTTTAATTATATGATTCGATACCCACAGAGTATTTATAAACTGAGCCAAAATAAAATTTTTGTATTTCAAAATTTTTATATCAAATCACCTCTCACCTCATAAACCAAACAAAATTTCCCTGTGTTTTAATTTTTCTGGATATTTTTGTTAAAAAATGATTTTTTCTTTTGCAGATACTAGAAACCTTATTTACTTTATAATTACTCCTTACCTAATTTTAAGGGTAATAAATACCTCGTAATATTGATCAATAAATTAATATTATATTATATTTTAGAATATTTATAACAAGGATGTAAATGTGTTCCAAAAATTTATAATAATGGTTATATCGATTGGGGTTTTCATAGGATTCTTGACGTTTATATTAATATTGGGATTATATAAAAAAATCGTAGAAACTATACTAAAAGTGAAACTGGGTAACAATTTTATACAAATTGTGGCAGGACTAGATGGGTTATTAAGTTTTTACGATGATACTTGTGGATTAATCAATGTTTTATTGCAAATTGAAACTTCCAAAAGTGCAGATGAATTGTACGAAAAATTTAATCAACGAGTCATTGAATATTTCTTTAAAGGAGAAGTACATAGAAAATTTCTTTCAATAAGGAAAGTATTTATGGGACAAATGTATTTGGAATATACTTACAATATTGGAGTTAAAGATGTCCTTATTAAAATGAATGAAGATCTAATACATAATTCTGATGAAATATTTTATAAAAATTCAACGATTTCGTCCCCAATGAACAATTCATTTAATTGGGATATTTTATTTTATACTAAACCGTACAAGATTTTAAAAAATAATAATAAAGTTTTTGTAATTCAAATGAGAATGCATCATCTTCTTGGAGACGGAGTTGCCCTTTATAATATATTTTCGACATTATTAAGCGACGATGAGAACCCTAAAGATTGCCAAATAAAATCTGTAAATTCCCAAAACGATAATAAGGACCTTAAAATAAAACAATTAAAAAACTTTAGAACCTTCGCTGATGAACCAAATAATTTAATTTTTAATGGACTAACGATTTCTGACACGACTTGTTACATATTTGCTGAAGAAACTGGTGACTATTTTAAGAAAATAAAAGCAATAAAATCTAAATTTAAGGCGGTCTCGTTTTTATCAGTCTTAATGACTGCATATTCTGCAAGTTTAAGTGAATATTTCATTACAAACTGTTCAAATAAAAACGAATTGGTTGAAAGTATTAGTTTCGTAAGTCCAGTACAAGTTGATAAAAAAAGAATCGCGAAATACTACAGTGGTAAAAGATGTGCAGAAATAACAAATGATTTTTCGCTATTTCCATTTTCTATACCAATTGTGCCTGAAGGCAAGCTTGGAATTCCTGTTCAGGATTACATGATTGAAAGATTACTTCTTATTCAAGAGGAGTTTGAATTAGTTATTAATTCATCAGATATTCCGGTAATTTAAGATTGTTTTCTATTAAATTATAATATTTATAATTTTGTAGGTTATTTATTTATTAATGAAAACAGTGGTTAATGTTATTCCTTATTGTATGGCGAAAAATCGTGGTCCTCCTTTATACACTGGTATTGTCAGTCATGTTCCAGGAGGCCCAGATGTAACAACATTTTCCAATGACCGTTTGCTTAGTAGTAATTATTTTTTAAAGAGATTGCCACATTATGGTAAATGTTGCCATGTGATAATAAGTAATTCAACTACCTTTATATTCTATTTTAGGTATAGCATTTTATTTTACTACATACCGTGACCGTTTAAGCATCACGTTGTTAGGAGATAAGAGCAAGTTTCCCACTAGAGAAGATTTGATAATAGTTATTCAAAATCTTTTGAAATATCTGGATATTCTGTATGACCAAACGAAAAATATAAAGAATTAACTTGTTTTTTGTTAAAAACGATTAACTCATGCTTTAACCTCACTTCCACTCTAGAGTGGGTCCTATACTTCTAGCGGGTAAAATGAGAAAAAAATTGTTACATGGACCATATTGTAGTTTAGTTGATATCAAATATGTCAAATTTGGATACTATACCTATTCAAATTATTGTATTTCAGCAGGTATCAGATAAATGAATTTAATATCAGGGGGTTTATTTTTTATTTTAACTCTACAAATGTAGAATGCGAGAAATGTCACCTAAAATGTAGTGTAAAACATGGAAGTGGTATATTTTTGGACACCCGTCCACTCAAAATGGATAAAGTGTCGATTAACGAGTTGCCACCGTCGCTATTTCAGTTTTCCTCTATCTAAATAGGGGGTGGCCTCCACTATTAAGCCATTTGAAAAAATAAAAATATTTGCAAAAAACGCATTTTAAAAATTATAGAAATTAGTTTCTCAAAAACGGCCGAATGAATTTCTTTTTTTTTGTCTCAATCATACTTACAACCAATGTTTAATAAAAACTAGGGTATTTTCTTATTCCATATAACATGGTAAAATTTCAAATTTTTATTTTCATAAATACAGAAATTACAGAGGTGGCCCTAGTTTCGTGGACACCCGGTATATGTTATATTCTATTGCCGAATTCGGCCAGCAGCCGAAATTTAATATATGTATATATAGACCTTTATGGGCATAAAATTAAATACTAAATTCTCAGCTAATTGCAATAAATAACCCAAATTTAATACAAACATCACTAGTGCTGTTGCGCTTTATCCAAAATCCTCTGCATCCATTCCAGTCCCTCCCCTTTCTCATTTAATATAAATCTTATATTCCACATTTTCTGTTTCTCCATTTCATTCCAGCTTGTAGTTATACATTCACTTCCCCAATGCTCCTATTCATCCCGACCTTCCTCACAAAATCTACAGCATCTATATCTATTGTCCATCCAGTACTCCATTCCTTTCTCCACACTTCCACATCTGAACCTGGCAATCATTCTTTCTTCTTCACCATATTACTGTCTCTGCACATAGGCGGGTTCTCTTCCATATATACAAATATCTTTATATCTTGGGTTATATCTGCTATCCCTTATTTCCCTGTAACGAATTTGCCCTTCAACTTCTGTCAGCCTTTCTTTAAAATTATATTTAAAGACATTTACCCTAATTTTCCTCTTAACTTCTTCCTCCGACCAGCCTACTTCTCTATACATTATACATCTAGCTTCATCCCACTTATTCCATACATTGCATTTTTCTCTTCCTTTTGCTATTCTAAATACTTCTTTGATGTAACTTCCCTCTTCCTTTTCTAATATTTTTTTTTCAAATTCAGCCATTCTAACCTTAGCTTCTATACTTACTTTGCTGCCATGCCGTTTCTGTAGTCCTGTGTATCATGATGTTGACCATTCTAGCCCTAGTATTTTTCTCATCCATCCTATCTGCATCCTTTCGATCTTTCCTTCCTCTTTAATGCCCCACACGTGATACAAAATTATAGATTTCGCTCATGCATTCATTATTTTCCGCTTTGCTTTTAGTGACCTTTCCCCAATTTTTCCACAATTTAGTTTCTGCTACCTTTGCTTTTCCCACAACAAAATCAATATGCCTCTCTGTTCCTCCATGCATTCCGAAGATGTAACCCAGATATTTCATTTGTTTAACCACCTCAATTTTATCTCTATTCCATTGAAATATTTCCTCTTTACCCGTTCTACCCCTTATTTTGCACACCATCACCTTGGTCTTACCCACGTTCACTTCTACATTCCTTTTGTTCATGTATCTTCCAACTCTTTCAATACTCTCCTCTCCTCATTTCTCCTGCATCCTTCGCACTAATCACCAAATCATCCGCATAACTTAATACTCTTATTTTCAGACGCCCTATCACAACCCCCCACCCCCCCGGCATCGTTCTGCTACTTCAGAACCCACCTTTGGACAATCTGTTGATCCTATAAACATTCTTTTGACTTGTGCTAACATCTCACTAGGCACACCTAGCTCCATCATTTTCTCTATTAGCATGCATCTGTTCACTCTATCGAATGCAGATGAGTAAGTACTCTTAAGGTGCATGTTGCTAATCAAAATAGGGGGTGGCCTCACTCTGATGCCACATAAAAAATTGAAGATTTTTGCAAAAAACTCATTTTAAAAATTAGAAGAGTTAAATGGTTGTAGTAGTATTATATAAAAAATCGTGGAAACTATACTAAAAGTGAAGCTGGGTAACAATTTTTTACAAATTGTAGCAGAACTAGATACGTTATTAAGTTTTTACGATGATACTTGTGTATTAGTCAATGTGTTACTGCAAATTGAATTTAAAAAAATAACAAAAAAAAATCGAAAATTATTTTTGAAACTTGAAAAATATTTTTTTTGTCACAATCACTCTTGCAACTTACTATTGTTTAATAATATGTGCAAAAAACAGGGTCTTACATTTATAATAAGAAAGTTGATGTAATTTCCAGTGAAACCGGAAGTGAAATTAAACATTTTTTAGTAAATATGGTAAACAATGGGAAGAAATGAAGAAACACCCTGTATTTCGAAAATGGAGCATTTGGGCGAAAATTTTCAATCTAACTTGTGCATGTAAATAGGTGAAATAATCTATTCTTGTAGTTAGAGACATACATATATTTTGAAACAACCTGCATAAAAGTAGTAGGAAATTATTAACGGAATCCTTCAAAACTTTTGTGGAACGTAAGGGTTCTATGGAAACCATATTGAAAAACGGTTGGGAAGAGCCTCAATTTGCTTTGACTCGACATGCGAATTTTTATTGTGAATTTTTAACATAATATTTAACTTTCTGGGTTTATTTTTCATTCTCATTGCAAAAATTCAAACCAATTTACATTCCTTCGGATATTAGAGTATTCCTGGGCATGTGTTGACGTTTATGGTTTAACTGTAAATGTGACACCTCAACAGTTAAATATCAGAAAGGCATTGTGTTCGTGCGTGATATAGTCAGCGTGGTATTGTCAGTGTGGTCATTTATTTTCACTTATTTATTCCTTAAAAATGTATTGGAAAATTTGACGAATGTGACAGAAATTGTATTCTTTGGTAAATTTCGTCCTTACAAAGAAATAAAGTTTAAAGCAAGCTAAAAAAATCGACAATCGTTAAAAATCACGAAATTTCACTACCTTTGGGTCCTATAGTGTTAATGGTTTGCAAATTATTGGAAATTTATCTTTAATTTAAAAAAATAAAATTTTTAAAAAATCGTAAAATTGCATTTTATAATACTAAACATCGTCCTTACAAAAAACAAATATGCATTTCAGTTTATATCAAGTTTTTAGAAAATGAATTTTATTTAATAAATCGTTGAAAATCACATTTCAGGAAATTTCATAAAAATTTTATTATTATCACATATCGTCCTCAAAACGAAACAAAAAATATGTGGTTCTTTCAGTTTTCCCTTTAAGTAGCCGAATTGTACTTTTGGTAAAATTAATTTTTTAGAGTTTTTATTTCAACTTTTTAAATTATGATAAAAAATTTAAAAAATTCAGAAATAATAATAAATCAAGTGAGGCAATAAGGGCGATTAATACCCAGATTTTGGTCAAATCATTTAATTTTAAAGACTTTTAAATTTGTTACATGGGTTGTAATGGACAATTTACATGGTAATCTTAAATGTTTCTAATTAAAGGCCTTTGTTTTGATCAGAATCTGCCTATAGAAAGTGAGATGCTTTAATTTTAAAATCAATTGAGTAATGAAATCTCATTTGAAAATAGAGGTCCATTTTGATTGCACTAGTGACAACCAAATTGTCCATGGGAAAATATATTTTAAATTTTTTATTTATAAAATATACATATATTAATTTATCTAAAAAAAACTTGTTCATACATAACATCAATGTACTTAAATATATTTTCTAAAATTTCATTCAATTCTTGTCTTTTTATAAATTCACTTTTTCCAGCTGAAATCCCAAATGTTAATCTATCATCGTAAGTCAAAAAAGATAAACCAAAACCTAAAAATCGAAAAATAAATAAAACAATAAAAAACTAATCATTAACCTTACCATATTCTGGTAATTTTGGTATAATAAATGTAACATTCGCAATCTTTGATCCGAAATGTGTTTGTACAAGAGGACCTCCAGGGATGTGACTCACAGCTCCAGAATAAAAAGTTAGGGGCGTTTTAGTAGCTATTATATTAGGTAACACTCCAAGAATTACATTAAAGAAAGTGTAAATAACCTGAAAGATTATTTTAGTAAATATTTTTTTTGCATTGATTATGCACTTACTTTCATATCAAACGAGCTTTTAAGCTCGTCAAATTCTTCCTTTATTAAAGAAAGTCGGTCCAAAAGATAATCTTCAATTTTTTCATGAGCATATTTCTTAGGAACAATTGGAATATTAAAAGGGCATATAGTAAAATCGTTTCCCAATGCTACATCACTATCAAATTGAAATAATTTTCCAACACGTTCTAAATCGACTTGAAGTGGAGTCATTAACAAAATATGCTCAGGAATTTTATTCAAATGTTCATGCTTTATAAAAAAATCAGCTAAACTTGCAGAAAGTGCAGCTATTATTACATTATAAAAAGAACCTTCTTCGGTCTTATTTTTAATAAATTTAATTTTTTCTATGTATTTCCGCCCTGTTTCGCACTTAATGGCACAAACCCCTTCTTTGTTACTTTTTGAATTAAACAAGATGTGCTCTGGCTTGTTTACGGTTGTTAAAATATTTTTTAAGTTCAGACTAAAAAAGCTCGTACTGTTTTCATGTTTGCTTGCACTTGATAATATTTTAGAGGCATAATTGGGTAAATTTGGTTCTCTTTTTAGCCACATTTTATATAGAATATGATAAAAAGCTAAACCATCCCCTACACTATGATGCAATCTAAATAATATCGTATAAGTATTCTTATTTTCTCCCAATAATTTTTTGGGAGTTCTACAAAAAGTGATATCCCAATTAAAAGTGTTATTACGAGGTAATTGAGTTTCTGAAATTTGGAAATATTTGTCAATAAAATCATCTTCGCTTTCAAATGTGAACTCTTTTAAAATTTCATCAACTGCAATATTTGTGGCTTCATGAAAGTATAAATGCCCCATAAACCTTTGACGTGTAGAAAGTAATTTTTTAATAGTTTTGGGGCTTTTTAGAATTTCGTTTATTCTTCTCCGAGAATCTTCGTAAAACTCCTTAAATGGCCTTTCTTCTTCTATTGATATAAACATACAGATGGCTCCGCAAGTAGATTTATATAAGGTTATAAGTTGATCAGTTCCTGTAATAAGGCCATGATATTTAGGACCTAAGCGGCAATAAAGAATAATATCCACTAGTTTTTTGTAAATAAAAAATATTAGAAATAATATTGTTAATATTATGACTATAGGTACCGAAAGAATTGCACTTAGAACTGATTTTGAAAAGATGTGCTTTTTGTTTTTGGTTAAGTAATGCTAAAAAAATAATATTATTAGTATTAATTTAAAAACTCAAAAGAGACATATTACCTGTATTATGGAATAGGGCATTAATTGGAAAAAGAACGCCAATATTAGCTCTGAAAGTAAAAAAAATATTAAATCTTAAAACCATATAATTTTTTACTTATTTTTTAAATAATATGTCTCTCATTATACATATTTATAAGAAAAAAGAATATCTTGCTAAATTCTTTGGTATTTTTTTTAATTCTAACTTCAAACAATTTCCAAAGACTAGCTCAAAAATGGAAAATTAAAATATACGGGGTGTCCCAAAAAGAAGTTACCTGAAGAAAATCGTAGAAAGTAGACGAGATATCATCGACAAAAAACCCAGGGTCGGAACAGTCCAGTTTTTTTTTGACGAGGCTTTGAATTTTGTTTCCACAGAAAATGTCGTTAAATCGAAATTCTGGTATAGGTTATATACTATTAGGTCAATTTAAATGAAAAAAAAATAGCTTTACTTTACAATATTTTTCATTTAAATTCATCAAGTAGTTTATGATCTATAACAGAATTTCGAATCAACGACATTTTCTGCACAAAATTCAAAGATCCGTTAAATAAAAACTGGGCTGTTCCGACCCTGACTATTGGTTTTTTTGTCGACAAAATCTCGTATACTTTCTAGGATTTTCTTTTGAGCACTTCTTTTTGGGACACCCTGTATATTAAGAATCAAAATTGCATATTTTTATTTACCGTTTTCACCTTTAAGATAAAATAATTAATGTTTACCAATAAAAGTTCGTCGAGTTAGTAGGGTGAGTTAGTACTAGTTCTAATTCGACCGTTTACTCTACTAATGAAAAATGGAAGAGGTAAATCATCTGCTAACTTTAGGGAATAGGAAAGCAAGTGTCATTAAAAAGACCAAATTAATAAAAACAGCTTGGTTATATTTAATATAATTATTTCTTAATAAAAAAGTTGGGTTCACAAAAAACTTTTTTAAAATTAAACCAAAAATGACAGAGATGAGATTAGATTAGATTAAAATTAACAGTTAGGTAAAAACAAATTTTCATAAACACCTCTTTAGAAGGGCATAATTTGTCACCAAAATTTTGTTCCCAAATCGACTTTGTTTCGACGTCTAAACAGGTCTTAAGAATAGTTTTAGGTATTCACCGAACACCGAACTCGAACATTTTGTTGTTCGAACTTTAAAACATACAAAAGCTCGAGCTGTTCGATACCATTCTTTATAATTCGACTAAAAAATGAAAGTTCGAACTCAATAAAGTTCTAACCTATTAAACTTTGAACTCGATAAAGTTCAAACTTTTGAATATACACATTTCCAACACGAAATTTTTACAAAATCTTACTTTTTTGAATTCGAACTTTCTTTAAACTTGATCTGTTTCCGATCCTGATTGGTGAATTTGAACTTTTTTCAAACTCGAACTTCTTGCAAACTCAACATTTTATGAACTCAACTATTTTACAAACCTGAAAACCCTTTTCGAACTTCTCTTTAAAGCCCGAACGAACGGATTAAACTATTTTAGAGTTAGTACATCACTAATTTCTAGTTATAATTAACAGTTGGGAATCAATATTATTTAATTCAATATTTTTCATTGCTAATTCGCTGTAAATTAATGAAGCCGCACGTGTTGCAATTTCACGTAAATTTTATTGTTTAAGCTCCATTAAACATAATATGAATAATAAATTTTGTAGAAATCCGCGGGAGGTAATTTAATAATTTTATTCTTATACACTAGAATGAATTAATTTTGCATATAAAAATTGTTATTATCTAAGTAAAACTCATTCTGTGCGGAAAAAAATATTTAAAAGTATAAAATTATTGAATTTTAATTCATTAAAAAATCAGTTATAAAAATAACTAAAGAACGTTATACAGGGTGTCCTAATTGGAGTTGCATTACACATTATATGGCTAACTTTGTTATTAATAAACACACAGATTCAGTTCAATGGGCAATTTTGTGCAGTTTTCTATACTCATTTACATGATTTCCAAATTATCAAAAATTTTAACCCATTCTGAAAATAAACCAAAAATTGAATTATAAGTTTTTTGGAAAATTTTCTTATTTGAAATATACGCCAAGTGATACACTACGAAATATTAAAAATATTAAAAATATTAAAAATATTAAAAATATTAAAAATATTAAAAATATTAAAAATATTAAAAATATTAAAAATATTAAAAATATTAAAAATATTAAAAATATTAAAAATATTAAAAATATTAAAAATATTAAAAATATTAAAAATATTAAAAATATTAAAAATATTAAAAATATTAAAAATATTAAAAATATTAAAAATATTAAAAATATTAAAAATATTAAAAATATTAAAAATATTAAAAATATTAAAAATATTAAAAATATTAAAAATATTAAAAATATTAAAAATATTAAAAATATTAAAAATATTAAAAATATTAAAAATATTAAAAATATTAAAAATATTAAAAATATTAAAAATATTAAAAATATTAAAAATATTAAAAATATTAAAAATATTAAAAATATTAAAAATATTAAAAATATTAAAAATATTAAAAATATTAAAAATATTAAAAATATTAAAAATATTAAAAATATTAAAAATATTAAAAATATTAAAAATATTAAAAATATTAAAAATATTAAAAATATTAAAAATATTAAAAATATTAAAAATATTAAAAATATTAAAAATATTAAAAATATTAAAAATATTAAAAATATTAAAAATATTAAAAATATTAAAAATATTAAAAATATTAAAAATATTAAAAATATTAAAAATATTAAAAATATTAAAAATATTAAAAATATTAAAAATATTAAAAATATTAAAAATATTAAAAATATTAAAAATATTAAAAATATTAAAAATATTAAAAATATTAAAAATATTAAAAATATTAAAAATATTAAAAATATTAAAAATATTAAAAATATTAAAAATATTAAAAATATTAAAAATATTAAAAATATTAAAAATATTAAAAATATTAAAAATATTAAAAATATTAAAAATATTAAAAATATTAAAAATATTAAAAATATTAAAAATATTAAAAATATTAAAAATATTAAAAATATTAAAAATATTAAAAATATTAAAAATATTAAAAATATTAAAAATATTAAAAATATTAAAAATATTAAAAATATTAAAAATATTAAAAATATTAAAAATATTAAAAATATTAAAAATATTAAAAATATTAAAAATATTAAAAATATTAAAAATATTAAAAATATTAAAAATATTAAAAATATTAAAAATATTAAAAATATTAAAAATATTAAAAATATTAAAAATATTAAAAATATTAAAAATATTAAAAATATTAAAAATATTAAAAATATTAAAAATATTAAAAATATTAAAAATATTAAAAATATTAAAAATATTAAAAATATTAAAAATATTAAAAATATTAAAAATATTAAAAATATTAAAAATATTAAAAATATTAAAAATATTAAAAATATTAAAAATATTAAAAATATTAAAAATATTAAAAATATTAAAAATATTAAAAATATTAAAAATATTAAAAATATTAAAAATATTAAAAATATTAAAAATATTAAAAATATTAAAAATATTAAAAATATTAAAAATATTAAAAATATTAAAAATATTAAAAATATTAAAAATATTAAAAATATTAAAAATATTAAAAATATTAAAAATATTAAAAATATTAAAAATATTAAAAATATTAAAAATATTAAAAATATTAAAAATATTAAAAATATTAAAAATATTAAAAATATTAAAAATATTAAAAATATTAAAAATATTAAAAATATTAAAAATATTAAAAATATTAAAAATATTAAAAATATTAAAAATATTAAAAATATTAAAAATATTAAAAATATTAAAAATATTAAAAATATTAAAAATATTAAAAATATTAAAAATATTAAAAATATTAAAAATATTAAAAATATTAAAAATATTAAAAATATTAAAAATATTAAAAATATTAAAAATATTAAAAATATTAAAAATATTAAAAATATTAAAAATATTAAAAATATTAAAAATATTAAAAATATTCAACAGTTAGGAAAAACCTTTATTGTAAGCAGTGTTGAATCCAGAGGAGGGCCCAGGGGGGATAATCACCCCCGGAGAACCATAAAGTCCCCCCCCCCCTGGGAAAAATTATTAATTATTGTCTTTTTTATTTTCCCAATCATTTGAACAGAAAATAGCGCGAAAGACTACTTACAATATGCTTTCCCTTGAAACGAGCGTTTTTTGATATCTTAGTTTTTCCTGTGTTTTTGAAACCCCCAAATTCGTGGAGATTTTTAATTTATTTTTATATGACGTACACCTCCCCCCATGCAATGTACCCCCCCGTGCCATTTATTATCCCCCTCGAATTGAAAGGCCTGGATTCAACACTGATTGTAAGTGACAACATATTTTCTAAAACTTAAAATCTTACATTTTTAATATTATGTAGAGTGAGTTTCACTTAAGACCTTCACACCCCTATATACAGGGTGAGTTATAACTTGATGTAAAAAAATCGTACACATATTCAACATTATATTTGAAACAAAAAAGTATGTCAAACTCGTCGTTTTTAATGTTCCTTACCCAGAAATATTTATACAATGGGAGATTTTACATTTTACAGCAAGTAATGTTAAAAACGATGGTTTTGACCATTGTTATTTTGTCTTTTGTTTTTTAAGTATGAAAATTAACCCCAAATGACATAAGTGATAAGTGGTAATGTATGAAAAATATTTGACTCATAATTTGAACAAGAGTGCATATTTAAGGGACTATTTAACGAACATTTTTAACTTTTTTGTGCAAAATTAACGTCACAAAATAATATCTGATATTTTTGATGTTTTAGTTATCACAAAAAATAATCACTTGTCAGTTGAATATAGTCAATAATTTTTTTGACCTAAATACTTGGAAATTGTAATAACAATAATAATTATTGATAATTACAGTTTTTATGTTTATATTTTCAAAACCATTATTATTGTTTATTCATGATATTCATTCACTTATAAATATCAATTATATAAGTAAATAGATTTTTTTACTTTAAAAAAATATTTGTTTACCTTTCCTTGAAATACAAAATAAACTTTATTTTATTCAAGTTCGCACAATATTATTGTAATGTGCAAATATTTAAAGAATTGTTTCAAATACAGGGTGTCCCAAATTTCGACCGACAACGATTAACTGGAGATAGTACATCTAAAATTAAGTTGATATCACCCTATTCATCTATATCCAAAAACGCACCCCTGCCCTGGGCAGATTTTTTAATGAAATTTCGTATACGTACAAGCTGCTTCACGATGATCTGGTACACAAAAGAAACGCTAAGGCAGCCAATAAGGACAATAATAGACTATTAATTTGAAAGTGAATATAACCAATTTATTTATAGTAGTTATTAAATTAAATACAACAATCTACATAATTAATTTATGTGCATATAACTGCAACAAAAAAGAAATAAATAATGAACTAATTAAATAATTGCCTTTGATATACGTATTAATTTTTTTTCCATTTTTACTGGTTTGATATAAAAAATAAAAATACCCCTGCCCGGCAGTGGAGTGGTAAAAGTGCAGTATAGTTTTATGATAAAAAGAAAGAAGACTGATCTACATATTCGAATTCCGTTTTAGTTACAAATTGACAGTCAAATATGTTTCAGAAATTTAAAAAAAATATTAGAATTTGTAAGTGTATCTAGTCTAAATAGAATAGCCTATAATCAGCGATAGTGATAAAATATTTAGAGAAATATTACGTATACAATTAAGTTTTTTATTTTATAAATATACATTTTTTAATTTTTGACAAAGTAAACTTTTGTAAAAAATGAAGAAAATATTATTAATAATTATTTTTTATCCAAATTAAAATATTTCATTTATTTAAGTTTTCGGGGTATTTATGTTAATAAAAATAATTTTTCTTTTACAGATACCAGAAATTTTATTTATTTTATAATTACACCGTACCTAATATTAAAGGTAATAAATATCCCCTAATGTTCATCAATAAAATAATATATGATATTTTAGAATTTTTCTAATAAGGATGCAAATGTGTTCCAAAAATTTATAATAATAGTTAAATCAATTGGGGCTTTCCTAGGATTCTCGGCGTTTATATTAACATTTGGATTGTACAAAAAAATCGTGGAAACTATACTTATAGTGAAACTGGGTAAAAAATTTTTACAAATTGTGGCAGGACCAGATGCGTTATTAAGTTTTTACGATGACACTAGTGGATTAATCAGTCTATTATTGCAAATTGAAACTTCCAAAAGTGCAGATGAGTTGCATGAAAAATTTAAACAACGAGTTATTGAATATTTCTTTAAAGGCAAAGTAAATAGAAAATTTCTTTCAATAAAGAAAGTATTTATGGGACAAATGTATTTGGAACTTACTTACAATATTGGAATTAACGATGTGCTTATTAAAATGAGTGATGATCTAATACATAATTCTGATGAAATATTTTATAAAAATTGCATGATTTCTTCCCCAATAAATGGTAAATTTAATTGGGACATTTTATTTTATACTCAACCGTACAAGATTTTAAAAAATAATAATAAAGTTTTTATAATTCAAATGAGAATGCACCATCTTGTTGGAGATGGAATTGCCCTTTATAATATGTTTTCGACATTATTAAGCGACGATAAGAACCCTAAAGATTGCCAAATAAAATCTGTAAATTCACAAATCGATAATAAGGACTTTAAAATAAAGCAATTAAAAAACTTTAGAACTTTAGGTGTAGAACCAAATAATTTAATTTATAGTGGATTAACGACCTCTGAAACCACGTGTTACATATTTGCTGAAGAAATTGGTGAATATTTTAATAAAATAAAAGCAATAAAGTCTAAATTTAAGAAGGTCTCGTTTTTATCAGTCTTAATGACTGCTTATTCAGCAAGTTTAGGTGAATATTTCATTAGAAACTGTTCAACTAAAAGCGAATTGGTTGAAAGTATTAGTTTTGTAAGTCCAGTACCAGTTGATAAAAAAAGAATTGCGAAATACTACAGTGGTAAAAGATGTGAAGAAATGACAAATGATTTTTCGTTATGTCCATTTTTTATACCAATTGTGCCTGAAGGTAAACTTGGAATTCCTCTTGAGGAATACTTGATTGAAAGATTACTTCTTATTCAAGATGAATTTGAATTAATTAATAATTCATCAGATATTCCGGTAATTTTAAATTGTTTTCTATTAAATAATAATATTTATAAAAATTTATAATTTTGTAGGTTATTTATTTATTAATGAAAACAGTCGTTAATGTTATTCCTTATTGTTTGGCGAAAAATCGTGGTCCTCCTTTATACACTGGTATTGTTAGTCATGTTCCAGGAGGCCCAGAAATAACAACATTTTCCAATGACCGTTTGCATAGTAGCAATTATTTTTTAAAGAGATTGCCACATTATGGTAAATAAATGTTACCATCTTATAATAAATAATTCAACTTCAAGTACATTTTATTTTAGGTATAGCATTTTATTTCACTACATACCGGGACTGTTTGGGCATCACGTTGTTAGGAGATAAGAATAAGTTTGCCACTAGAGAAGATTTGATGTTAGTTGTTCAAAATCTTCTGAAATATCTGGATATCTTGTATGATCAAACGAAAAATATGAAGAAATAACTTGTTTTTTGCGAAAAAACATATAATACACGGTGTCCCACTTTTTTTCCAGCAAAAATTTTTTTTAGATCGTAAATGTCATTCTGAACAAAAAATTTCCTAAGAACTATTATGTTTTTTCGAATTACATCAGACACCCTGTACAATACATTTGATTTTATTAGAATTTTTTATTTAAATCAAGTATGTTATGGATTTTATATATTTTTAAACCAATCAAAGATGATTAATTTTATGGAGGTAAATTTAACCTTGTGGTCTACTTATTTTTAAAACAACCAAAAATGTTCAAAAAAAACATTTGGCAAAGAAAAAATCGAAATAATGATTTAAACAAGAAAAATATAATTAGTAAGAAAATTATACAGGGTATTCCACAATAATCATGAAAATCAATTTTAAAATTGCTGTAGCTGAGTCCAAAAAAATATTATCTAAAAACAAAATTCCGGAAAAAAAGTGGGCACTCTGTATATTTTTTTGTAATTTATGCTATAGTATAATTACTAATTGTAAGATTTGAACACTAAAAGTAAGTGGTCTTGATTCTACACCTTTTCCAATTTTATATCAGAAATGGGCATCATCATTTATATTTCAAAAAAATTAAGTTAATCTCAGAAAGTAAGTATAATATGTGAAGTTTTTGTGTGTTTTTATTATTCATTAAATTTAATCCAAAATTTTCGGGTCAAAATTTACTTTAAAATTCAAATAATTCTTTCTGAAAAACAATTGATGATTTCTAAGGTACATATCAACCGTTATGAAATACCATTGATGAGTTTAAATTAAGTACAATTGATGGTTTCTGAAATTGAATTTATCTTTCCTGAATCAGGAAAAGGTGTAGGTACTTGTAAATTGTAGAGGCCCAAAATCGTGGCTCGTTTGTAATTAGATGAAAAATAGTTAGTGGGCAGAGGCACACTCCGAGGTTCATTGTAAATGGTGGCAAGTTGGTACGCTGGAAAACAGTATAACGGAAAACAGCATAAAGGTATTTCAGCATAATGGAAAATAGCATAATCAAGAAACCGGAAAGTAGCATAACGTACTTTAGCATAGCGGAAAGCAGAATAACGGAAAATAGTCTAATTTCCGTTTAGGCCATTTTCCGATTATCTTTTTATAAAAGTAAAAAATTTTAATTTCTCTGACGTCACAACTTCTCATTTTACCTGCAGCGTTGTCAAATGTAAAAAGAGAAGTTGTGACGTCAGAGAAATTAAAATTTTTTACTTTTATAAAAGTTATATCAAAAAACTGATTGAATATAAGTGTTCAGTTAGGCTTGATTTTTATAATAAAACTAAAATTAAAAAATCGGGGAAAGGCCCTTTGCAGTGAACTGAGCAGTGAGCGAACATTCAAATGCCCAATTAATGAGATTTCCGATAAATCCCTTTCATTCTATTTTCCAAACGATATATTAAATGTTTATGTTTCAATCTGGTACAGTAAAGTAAAATTATTATTATCTATTAGAAATCGAGTACAATTATTCGTTACAGAAATAAAGTATAGCCCGGGGCAAAAGACAGTATTTAAATCCTTTGCCTACTCCCTACTACCTTAGTGAAAAATGATAGGTCTGAGCGAATAATGGCTCTATTTTCTCGCGAGTAGAATACTATACTTTTTCCATGACTTTTTTTTAATTTACTATTTTTCTATGTAAATTTTATTCTATAGTTAAAATTACCCATAAACTCATTACCCAATAGGCTGTCCAGTGATTCATGAAATTGTCCATAATCCATTGCTCATCACCCAATAGGTTGGCAATATTGCAGCTCTGTGATAATTGTGATTGGTTCGAGCAATAAACAATGTTGAAGTAAAAGATCCCCAAACTGTTGCTAATAAATTTCTAGAATATTTTGTTAATACACCTAAAGAAATCATTGATAAAATAAAAAACTGTAATATTAAGCTCAACGAAAATAAAAAAAACGAAAAAAAGCATGTATTTACAGGAATTCACTCCTAATAACTAAAATGAAAAATAAGACTAGCTCTGGACCAGATGGAATACCATGTAACTTAATTAGAGAGTTTAGAGAAATACTATCTTTTCCATTATCACATTTAGTAAATTACTCTTTTGAAAGCGGAAATTTTCCAAATGGTTTAAAATTAACTAAAGTTAAACCTGTATTTAAAAAAGGAAATACATCTGACATGGCAAATTATAGACCAATCTCTTTATCGTGCTCCTTATCAAAAGTTCTCGAATATGCAATGTTGGACCGTTTAGAGAATTTTCTTCAAAAGTTTAAAATCTTATCAGAGTATCAACATGGGTTTCGCCATGGAAAATCGACACAGACAGCGTTATTAGCATTCTATGAGCAAATTTTAAATGGACTTGATTCCAAACAGTTTCCCATGGGAATTTTCTGTGACTTGAGTCGGGCTTTCGATTGCGTACCACATGCTCAATTAATAGAAAAACTGCATCGCCTAGGAATTCGGGGTAAAGTGGGAGAATGGTTTGTATCGTATTTATCTCAAAGGTTCCAATTTTTTGAAATTAAATACAGCGCACACGGTAATTTATTTACAAAAGAGTCGAATGTGCTTCCTGTCACAATGGGTGTTCCACAAGGGTCAATCCTAGGCCCAGTTTTATTCACGTTATACATTGACGATATTACAGAATTTTTATCCAATGTTTTTGTTTTAATGTATGCGGATGATACATCTGTTGTGACTTCAGGAAGTACAATTGAAGAAGTTGAACGATCATGCAATAATTATTTCAACAAATTGGAAGAATGGTTTTCTGCAAACAAGTTATTTTTAAACACTGAAAAAACACATGTAATATTATTTCTTACCAAGCAAAGGATTTTAATAAAAAATCCTACAATTATGTTCAATTCAATGCAGGTAAACATTTGCAATAAAGTGACTTTTTTAGGTGTTGTAATTGAAGATACACTTGATTGGTCTGGACATTGTACCAATTTAATTTCAAAAATGAATAAATCCTGCTATAAGTTAAGAGCGCTAAGACACTGTTTAGATATACAATCTCTGAAGAAAATATATTTCTCGGAAGTACAAGCCAGATTAATGTATGCTATACTATTATGGGGATGCTTTCCCTGGCTTATGAAGGTCTTTGTTGTTCAAAAGCGAACTGTTAGTAGTATACTGGGCATTAGGAAATTTGAATCTTGTAGAAATCACTTCCAACAACTACAAATTTTAACACTTCCCTGTTTATTAATTTTGGAATTGGCTACATGTGCATATAAAAATAAGGTTGTATTAAATTCGAAAACTTCGCATGGTTATCCAACAAGACATTTTAACTTATTACTTCCAGATAATGTAAACTTGTCAGCTACTCAGAAATCTTTTAAGGTACTGAGTATTAAAATTTTTAATGCACTACCCCTGTCGTTAACTCGTTTAAATTTTAAGCAGTTCAAGCTTAATTTGAAAAGATTACTTCTCAAAAATCCATTCTATACACTAAATGAATTTTTAGAGTCTATTTTCTATTTGAAATTGAATGTATGAACAGTTATATATTGTCTAATTTATTTTTTTTCTTATTGCTTCTATGTTTTTTTTGACATATCTTATACTTATAGTTTCTTGTAAGTCTTTAAAGATGAATAAATATATTATTATTAAATATCAATATCAAAAATATCAAAAATATCAAAAATATCAAAAATATCAAAAATATCAAAAATATCAAAAATATCAAAAATATCAAAAATATCAAAAATATCAAAAATATCAAAAATATCAAAAATATCAAAAATATCAAAAATATCAAAAATATCAAAAATATCAAAAATATCAAAAATATCAAAAATATCAAAAATATCAAAAATATCAAAAATATCAAAAATATCAAAAATATCAAAAATATCAAAAATATCAAAAATATCAAAAATATCAAAAATATCAATAATATCAAAAATGTAGTAATGAACTTTATAATAATTTATCAAAAAAATCAAATGTAATGAATCGTTTATTCAATAGACGTTGAAAAAATAATTTCAATAACGATATAAAACATTACGTTATTAAAATTATATATTATATTATATATAAAATGCACGAATTTTAATCCCAACGACGATTCTAAGATTGGGATTAAAATGAGTTAAGCATTTCTAAAAAATTATCGATAGATATTCTTACCACGAGTGATATTTGGAAAGAGAATATAATGACTGAAAATGGTGTATAAATCTTGACATTTTAATGTGAAGCCAAGAGCTAGCGCCCTCTGTTGATACTTTTATAAATCCGAATATAAAATTTGACATGTGAAGCCAATGGGGTAATTCTGAAAAAAATTTTTAGCCGTAACAGCGATGTTAAATTTGACAGTCACCCCGATGTCAAAAAAACGCTATTCTGTAAACTTTAGTGTAACTTAACGACAATATAAAATAACATTTTCGGTATTAAAATGCATTGTACATTTATATAATGTATTATTTTGATCAATCATTAATGTATTATTATTACTTTGCTGTATGTTATTTTAACACGGAAATTTTATTTTAAATAACCGTTAAGTTGCAGTAAAGTTTACAAAATTGCGTTTTTTTGACATCAGGGTGACTGTCAAATTTAACATCGCTGTTACAGCTAACATTTTTGTTCAGAATCACCCCACAAGATGTTGCTTTGAAACAAAAGTTAACTTGAAATTATAAAGGACCTTATCGTTTTCCTATGTGTTTTTGGGCAAACATGAAAAATAAGTTAAACCTACAAAAATTAACTAAAATACCCCCAATATTAATAATATTTCCAATTTCTTCAATAAATATGAATTATAAATACATTTATGAGATTTTACATTATTTAAAAAAATATTTATTAACACGACAACAGCGGATTTTAAAATTCAAATTTTGACAAGTACTGTCAGATAAATTTTAAATACCTTTCATTTACGTTTAAATTGAAAGCAAATGACAGTTAAAACTAATAGGGTGTTTTCCTTGTAGAACCTATGTTAATAATCGAATACAATCGCCAAAAGGATTAACCTGATGGTAGATACAAATGACCTTTATTATAAGGCACTTTAGAACAATGGTTACTGTTACAAACAAGAAGTAATGCCCGGGCTAACAAATTCGTATGCGCTTTACAAAGGTATCTGGCGACTGACTCACTGTGACTCACACTGGATTGAAATGTTTCCCACATTGGGTGTTATTGTCATGCGCACACATTGCTTGCGTTCATACGTTTATTTATAAAAACAGCTAAAACCGGCGCGTACACATAAAAAGAAATGAGGTACGCGCTCATGTAACATACTGGAATGAAACATTCTAGCAAAGAAGAAATAACTTGCCGAATGTCGTAAATAGTATCTTGCCTACTCGAGGGTGTGTCCTACAAAAATAGAAGGAATTTACAAGCCCTTTGCCGCCGCCGAGGTCCCTTATCGGTTCTACTTTTTACTAATAATTATTCTGCATTTAATTTGGACGTTTCGTTTGAGAGGTAATAATTTCAATGTTGCCTGATTGTGCAATAAAGTCTTACGATAACCTGTAATAGATATTTTATTTTTAATTGACGCCGTAATATTACAAATCTTATTACAACTATTAAAACTATAGCCATTGAATTTACAGTAAAAGTTTCAGAGCTCCAGGGAACTGGAAAAGTCATTTTTTATCAAATATTTTAAAAATTGCAAAAAAACGACAACTGTGTAAAAATTGTTTAATTGTAAAAAATATATTCTTAAATTATAAGTTTATTTGAATAAAATGAGGAAAACACCAGCATCGTTGTCTAATTGTGCAAAAATTAATTAATTTCAATTGCGTTTTTTGGCGAAAGCGGTCTCCTAAAGAGCGAAATATTTTACACTATTGTATATTTATTTCTTATTTATATGTGGCATAAGTTTCATTCTTGTACAAAATGCTCCCAAAACCCGATAAGGTCCTTTTAGAATATAAATTCCAAAACAAATTAGCAAAATCATTAAAAATGGAAGAAAGTATTGTCAGTGTGGTATTTGTATTTTCACTTATTAATACCTCAAAAATGCATTGAAAATTTTTACGTAAAGTGACAGGAATTGTATTCTCACGCTTATAATAAGCTAATATTGCCTATTTAAGTTGATGTGTAAGTTAAAATAGTTAATTAGGTAACTTTTGTTCCAATTATAAATATAATTTATAAAATATTTACACGTTTCAGATGTTTCTACCAAAACAGCGCCCCCTATCGGTAGGTAAAATTCCTAAGTGTAAAATGTAATTAAAATTACATAAATGCACAACAATTAATTGCGTTTTCGAAGCAAAACAATAATTTTTTATCATGTTCTTCATTAAAACTTAAAAATTAGATTTTACAAAAATAGCGAGGGTTACCTACTATTAACAATGGAAAATCAAAAAAACATTTAATAACGTATTATTTTTATTGCACTATTTAAGCTGTAAATGAATTAAAACACGCGCAATGAAATTTCAAGTACCTAAACGAATTTTTAATTATCAAAAATAAATTTTTACAATAGGCAGGGGATAAAATCAACAATTATTTTAATTTATAAAAAAACATTTTGATTGTGTTTTTATTATTGATACCTACTGCAGCTTTTAATCTTCAAATTAAACAAGATTTATATGCAACTTTATACATACATAACTGTTACATGTGTTATTTATGAGATTTTTCAAGCATAAGAATATTTTATTCATAAGTTAAGAAAATTTCCACTTCAGGTGTAAATATATTTTCAAAATTATATATTCCTCTATCATCATTTTGTTAGAATTCTAATTAAATTAAAAAAAAAATGAAGAGCCCAGATAAATATAGATACATATAATTCATAAAACATAAGCATGTTATTTTCTTGAAAATATGCCTAATAGGTTTTCTTATTTCTTTAACCAAAAAATTGCATCGTAGTCCCCTTGCTAATAACTTTCTGTTAGTAGATAATATTGACTTTAAAATTTAAAGTTTTAAGCGGATACTATTTATAAAAAATAAGATCTTTTTATAAAATCGGAATATTATATTTTCCAACTAAAAGTTTTTCAATTTTATATAAATTTCAAATTAGAAAACATAAAAATAAGCAAAAATCCTCAAGAATTTTTTAAAACAAAAATTAATTGACTTACGTTTTTTGGCATTTTTTAAAAAGCTTTGCACTCCTTTTCGCTCAAAAACATCCATTTTTAGTTGTAGCCAAATAAATTTGCAGCATCCAGGGGACGGGGAAAACCTGATCTGGTATAAACCACGTAGCTTGCAAAGAAGTAACCGAGGGTGACTGACTGACTTTAAACTTTAATTTAAAAACCAGTTTCGCCAATAATTGGATAAAATATTTCAAAAAAATAAAATAAGCGAAATATTTATAAAAACATTGGTAATACCCACTGGAACAACCATAAATGTTTTAGTAGATACGTTAACTCCACATTGAGCGATTTTATTAGGGAAACACCATGATAAATCTCACCATTTTTTATGAGTTCGACACCAACGTTTTTTTTTTCTTTAATTTTTATTCGAATAAATTTGGTGAAGAATTTACGTTCAACCCAAAATTTGCAAAACACTTTTGATTTAAATGAGTTTATGCACTGTTTTTTTATTATATCCCTGATTTATACATTTACTCCTTTGTAAATAGCTGTTATCTATGTAAATAGAATCTTACTTTAAGATTTTTTTCTTTATCATTCCTTGAAATTTGAAATAAACCTAATTTTATTCAAGTTTGCATATTATAAGAACGTAATACGCAAATATTTGGTTTAAATAAATTTTACTGTCCAAGTACTTCATTATTAAATATTATTTATTGATAGAATTAGTAATTCACATGAATATTACGCTTTCTATTATATTTTTTTCAATTATTTTTATAGAGATCTCTTTTATTACTTTCAAAAATCTTAAAAAAAAATCGGGATAAATTTCTCAAAGGAGGTTATCGGATTTTGGATGCATTTTGTACAGCTATTAAACTTGTACTTTTGAAAAATATTATGATTTTCCGTCCTCTGCAGCGCCCAAAAAAAAATTTATTAAAAGAATTTAAAACCGATATTTTAAAATTATTACCTTTCTTTCAATTTAAACGTAAATTAAAGATAGTAAATATTTATCTGATAGTAGTGTGTTCAACTTGTCAAAATTTGAATTTGAAAGCATCCACTGTTGCAGAGTTAAAAATTATTGTTTGCAGAAATTGTCTATAATTAATATTAGGAATATGTTAGTTCATTTTGATAAGTTTAGTGTATATTTATTTTTACCCAAAAACCCATATGAAAACAATAAGGTGCTGTTAATTTAAAATTTTCTTACACTGTTGCATGAATTTTTTTTTCTTATTCTTTATGTCTTTTATTTAGTTTTAAAAAATACTTCTGACACTTCTGTATCCTAAAGTACGATTTAAATAGATTTTCAATCATTTTTAATTTATTTATTTTTTTAACAAGGTGTCCCACATTTTTTCTAGCAAAATGTTTTTTTAGATTGAAAACTTTCATTCCGAACAAAAATTTTCCTATGAACTTTTAACCTCGTCGTTCACTTATTTTAAATACAGCCAATAATATTCAAAAAACCCAATTTTGCATAGAAAAAATTCGAATAATAATTGATTTAAATAAAAAATATATAATAAGAAAGAATATTATACAGGGTGTTCCACAAAAATCATGAAAGTTTATCAATTTTAAAATTGCTATAACTTTTTAAGGAGTCAAAAAAACATAATAGTTCATAGGAAAATTTTTGTTCAGAATGACATTATCTAAAATAAATTCACTGGAAAAAAAGTGGGATACCCTGTATAAAACTACCAAAATAATTAAAATATTTGTGTATAATAAAAGTATAACAGTTACAGTGTTTTAATTTTTAAGAAGCAATGCATGACCTTTCTGTAATCACTTAAGTTGTTTTTACAAGTGAGCATTTTTTTTTAAATTTTTTTATTCAAGTTTAGCCAGTTATGTTGTCTGATATAAGGTCCAGCTCCACACCAATGCCAGTAACAGGTATATATTACAGCAGGTGAAGCGGTTCGTCCTGTAGTGATTTTGTGAGAAAAATGAATCAAGCAACTTACAATGCCGTTTCAGTTACCAATCAACAGTCCAAAATGTTTCAAAAATTTAAAAATCATATTAGAGTTTGTAAGTGTTTTTTAATCTAAAAAATTAAAGGCATATAAGGATTAAATTTATGCACAATAGTTTTATGAAAAGTAAACAACATAAAGTTTAATTAATTATTTAAAAATCTGGTTTTAATTTTTACCTATACGAAAAATTTTTGAAATTAGTTTTTATTATAACTATTTATTTTTCATATTTTCAACTTCAAATTTCTATAGGATGTCAATTTTTTTTCAATAAAAATTTTTGTAGATGAATTTTAAATTCTTTTTTCATTTTTTTTATTATAAATCACTTTAGAATTTGTCTTCACATAATTATTTTTTGAATGTTATTGATTGTTTTTAAAACTGAGGAAGCCTTTTTTAAATTTTCAACAAGAAAATTAATTATCTTATTATTTGCTAACATTTTAAGATAAAATCCAAAGAATGGTGTATTATAATAAAAGAAAAACTATACAGAGTGCCAAAATAAAATATTAAAATTTAAAATAGTTCAGCATGGAATAAATTCAAAGACGGTTTCATTTTCAAAAACCGATTTGATATCTACTTCAAATTATATGTATTTGTAATTGCGCCATTGAAGATTTATTTGACGTCATCACATTTTTTTAATGGAAACCAGAATTTTTAGTAAATAATTTCGAAAGACGTCCAAACTTGAGTACCCATGCAAAATTTAATTTACTTATCTCCTTTCGTTCTGATGATATGATCAATCAAAAATAGCAAATTCTTAATTTTCGATTTACCACATCTTTGGAAATTTTGTATGCTTACAGAAGTTTAGACTTCCTTTCAAATTCTTTACTTAAAATTCTGAGTTTCCATTTTAAAAAAGTGTAATGACGTCACAAAAATTTTAAATGATGCAAAATATCCTCAATTACAAACAAAATTTGAGGTATCAAACCGTTTTTATGAAAGTCAAACAGTTTCTTGAATTTATTCCATGTTACAGACTCACCCTGTGTAAAGTCAGAAGTTCGCATTTACATGCGGGATATTTTTTTTTATTTCAACACAAGTATGAATCTGTAAATACAGAGGGGGGTTCAGAAAAAACGGAAGAAGCTATAACTTTTTTATTTCTTATACGATTGTAACCAAATATATACCAAATAAAATGATCAAGAGTAAAATATGAGATGGTAGTAAAAGTGTTTTTAGGCAAAACTCTGGCTTCACATGATAGACAACTTCGTTTTTAAAAATTTATATTTATGCACTTTTAATTATTCTTTTATTTTTTTTTATTTTATTACTTTTTATCATTTTACTTTACTTTATTATTAAAATTAAATTTAAAAAAATCTATGAAAAAAATAAAAAGAATCAAATTAAAAAAATGGTTCACACTTAATGCAAATTACGTTTCAACTTAAAAAAAATTGAATATTGTATGAAGTAAGAATTTCGCATAAATTAAAATCTTTTGTTACCATCATACACCTTACTTTTAGCCATTTAATTTGGTGTATTTTATTTCAAATCAGACAAAAAAAAATTTACAGCTCTCCCCGTTTTCTTTGCGAATCCCTCTCTCTGTATTTTTTTATTTGAAGTTCAAAATTTTTCAATGATATAAATTTAGGTGCCAATTTATCTGTTCGAACCGGTAATATTTACGGTCCCTACTTGTTATTTTAACGTTTATTTTTAATTATTTGTTTTGTGAAACATATGCTAATTTCTTTAAGCAGTGCAGTGCAAAATACATAATATTGCTTAAGTAAATTTGCGAGATGTGCAAAACTTCTTTATTTTGAAAAAAAAGAATACCGGGTGGAAATGAAAACCGGGTCACATCTATAACTTTTTTATTTATGAATAGAAAAATTTGAAATTTGGCTATGTTCTATGGTTCAAAAAAACAAATTTTATGTGAATTTTTTATTTTCGAAATCACTTCCGGTTTCACCGGAAACACCATGAACTTTGTTTTTTTAAATGTAACATCCCATATTTTTATTCATGGCTTAAAATACTTTTAAAAAAGAAGTATTTTTGAGATATTAGTTTTTATTTTTTGCGAAAAAAAAAATTTTTTCAAAAAAAAAATTTTTTCAAAAAAAAAAAAGGTTTTCGAAGTCGGTGAAAATTATCAAAACTAATTCTAAATAATTCAAATACATAAATAAAATTGTAATTTGAAAAAAAATTTAAGTGGTCTTTGAACTATTAATTTTTAAACTTAGTTAATGAAAATAATACCCCTACATATGGGGTACCAAAATAATCGTTATAAAATCCTCTTTTTAAAAAGTCGAATGACCCGGCATCATTGCATTTAAAAAAAGTGAGATATTTGATAAAATCTTCATAAACTAAGTTTAAAAATTAATAGTTCAAAAACGACTTAAATTTTTTTTCAAATTACAATTTTATTTAGGTATTTGAATTATTTAGAATTAGTTTTGGTACTTTTCACCGACTTCGAAAACCTTTTTTTTTTTGAAAAAAATTTTTTTTACAAAAAAAATAAAAACTAATATCTCAAAATTACTTTTTTTTAAGTATTTTAAGCCATGAATAAAAATATGGGATGTTACATTTAAAAAAACAAAGTTCATGGTGTTTCCGGTGAAACCGGAAGTGATTTAGAAAATAAAAAATGCACATAAATTTTGTTTTTTTGAACCATAGAACATAGCCAAATTTCAAATTTTTTTATTCATAAATAAAAAAGTTATCAAGGTGACCCGGTTTTCATTTCCACCCGGTATATAAAGTCAATTAAATGCTTTTTATTCCATTAGTAAAGTATTGAGTATTACTTCCAATAAAATTAATTGGAAAAAAATAAACAAATAAATTATTAATAGAAAATTATAATCTACAGACAGTTGTACATTTACGCGTGCAATAACTTACACTCATCAACGTTGTGTACAATGAGTCCCAGTCGGAAGTAGGACAGAAAAGAATCACGAGTTAATACGGAGAGAAACGTCTCGTCAGGCAGAGTAGCCTGAAATCAACTTATAATCGAGTTTTTTGTGTCATACTTTTGTTTGAAATAAACTGTAGAAATTTACTACAGACGCACGAACATTAAAGTATGCCAAAAAACAATCCTAAACGATTTCAAACATTAAATCGCGACTCCTCTGTTTAATAATTTAAAATGTAAAATGTGTATGTCAGTTTTACAAACATGATTTTTCACTCCTTCCAATAGAAAATTCTGTTCGCATAGCGACACACTCAAATTTTATCCGTCTAGAGCTTCCTTGCAAAATATATTGTTCTCAAAAATAATTAAATACATTTTATCTTGTAGAAAACTCATTTAAACAAAATTCAAGGTCAGAAAATAATGGGTTTTCCAGTACCCAGTACCTAATACCTAATAAAATACCTCGAAATATCAATTTCTTTCAAATATTTTAAGGTCTGCCCTTGTTTATTGTTTACTTATTCGTATGTATTTTTTAATTTAATTATTATTTTTTATGCTATAAAAATATTGTTTAATTTATTGTATGACATACATAAATAACATCTACTTTATAGAGATTCAGCACGAGAACATAATTTAAACTTTATTTTATTTTTACATTTACTTCTTTCGCGCTGTTTATACAGGGTGTTCCGTAAGTAATGCATAATAATGAAAGGGGTTGTTCAGGACACCAAAACAAGCAACTTTTGTTAATAAACCCATATTCGGAAATTAACCATTAAGCCAGGGAAATAAAAAAGATTTAAGGTAATTAAGTTAATTATTTAATAAAATATACAAAAATTGTTCGAAATTTCGGCCATTTTGTTCAATGCACAATGTTGCACGCTGGTTCATAGATGTTCAAACCCTCTGGAATATCCCAGGGATGTCTTGGACAATGGTACAAGCAGCCATAAGTCTTGCGAGAAGTTCTTCTTCTATAGTAACAGGCGTCTCGTACACCAGACTTTTTAAATATCCCCAAAGGAAAAAATCTAAGCTTGTGAGATCAGGGGAACGTGTAGGCCAATTAACAGGTCCGCCACAGCCAATCCAACGGTTGGGAAAAACTTCATCCAGAAACTGGCGTACATTTAAAGAAAAATGAGGAGGACACCCATCGTGTTGAAACCACATACCTTGTCTAATAATAAGCGGCACTTCCTCCAAGAGCTCAGGTAAAACTTCCTCCAAGAAATGGCGATACATTACACCATTCAAACGTGGTGGTAGTAGGTATGGACCAATTAAATTGTCTCCCAAAATTCCAGCCCAAATATTAATAGAAAATTGGTGTTGATTTCGCCGATGGGATTCAACATGAGGATTTTCATCATACTAAATGTGACTATTTCGGCTATTAAAAAGCCGTCCCTCGTGAAGCCTGCTTCATCCGTAAATAACACGAAACTGCCAAAATTAGGTTGAACCAAATGCTGTTGTAACCACCAGCGGGAAAAATTTACTGGAGATGGATAATCTACTGGACTCGTTGATTTGAATAAGGGTGTAGCAACTGTTCATGGAGAACTCTCCAAACAGTTGTTTGCCTTGCTCCCATGTTATGTGCAATGACACGAATACCTGTGCTTGGTTCTTCCTCTATACGGTTGAACACTTCTTCCTCAAATTGGATAGAGCGAATTGAACGTGGACGACGAACAGCTCTACGAGGTTCGACAGATCCAGTTTCTCGAATACGATTATGAATCCTAGCAAAGATAGAATAATGCGGTTGACGATGTTGAGGAAATCTTTGCTGGTACATGCGCGCAGCTCTCAAAGAGTTACAAAGAGCTTCCCCATAAATGAGATGCATATCAGCTAATTTCGCATTGGAAAAATTCACCATTTTCGAAAGTAATTAACTTTAATAACAAACGTAATTTATCTTAGAATAGCACAACAGAATAAACCGATGTTGATTTACTACTATCGTATTAAAGTTGTTCACTCCAAATTTGTGACGTGTTTTTTTAAAAATCTGTTGTGCAAGGTCCATTGTAAAGACATGATAATAAATAGCAAACATTTAATTACAAAGAAAAGCAAATAAAGCTATTTTTGTAAATTAAATTTAAAAAATAATGTCTCAACCTAGTGACTTAATGGTTAATTTCCGGATATGGGTTTATTAACAAAAGTTGCTTGTTTTGGTGGCCTGAACAACCCCTTTCATTATTATGCATTACTTACGGAACACCCTGTATAATTCCATCAGAGGGCGTCTAGAATGTAAAAATCGCCAATTTCTTTATCTCCTGTTATAAATATGAGAGAAATGAAACAATGTATCCAAAAACTAGGTAACCTTTGAAATTTAAGAGATTTGTTAAATAATAAATAAATGGGGTAAGATATCGTATAGTTGCAACTTTTCAAAAATATTTTAGGAATGTTATCATGTCCGCTAAAAGTGGATGGATTAGAGACTCAATCTCCTAACAGATCCTGCTTAAACTATTATTTAAATATACATATACCCTTGCTATTATGTAACTTATTAGGTTGGAAAAGGAATTTCTTCGGCGTATGTACTATATCTGGATTTTAAACATTTATTGTATCTCCTCAAAAACCCTAGAACCATAACCAATTTTTCATGCTTATTACGTTATTACTAACGTTACTTCTGCACGAAACATTTACGTACATTAGTATTGAAGGATTTACATTTTATTATTTTTAACTATACAACAGATGACGCTAAATTTTTTATTGTGCAAGGAATTTAAATATTTTATTTAAAATATTTAATGGTCATCATTAATAAATCATCATTTTTATCTCGCGCTTGCCCACTGTAAATATAGAATTCGTGAGTCAGAGTAAAGTACCCAAAAAAATTATGCTAAAAAATCAAACAAATGTACATTTAATTTAGTTTTATATATAGAGTTAGACTTTGCAAATAAACTAAAATGACAACATCATAAATATGAAGGTGGTACCTTTATACCAATTTTAATGGAACTTCATAAAAATTATTTTCAACGCTGAATTAAGTAGATTCTTTTTATCAGTTGGTAGGTAGAAAGTATGCGAATAATAACAATTTATTTAATTTATGGTGCAATTCTGTGCAAATCCCTACCGATAAGATAAGATAACCATGAAAACTATCCATTACAACCCATATAACAAACTTTACAGATTTTTCCTGCAAGGACTTACAGATTTCCACAGAATTGCACCATTAGTTTTATATTCCAAAGAGTTAGACTTTGTAAATCAAATAGACACAACTTGCACTTTTAGGTTGTTGAAAATGGACATTGGTTGCGATTCATTGAAAACCAATTACCTAGGATGGTTAATTCTTGATTTTTATTATAGAAGCAAACACTATTTTCATTTATGGTTAATTGAAGGAGGTTGGTCGTTAGAAAAACAAGATACACCATAAGAAATGTAGAAACATTTTTTTACATGAATTTAGTGTAATTATCTCGTAATGTCAATTTCTTTAAAATATCGTAAGGTCTGTCCTTGTTTATTGTTTACTTCGTATGTATATTTTAATTAATATGTTTTTAATGATGGCACTATTCATAAAATGAGTTAAAATATATAGTTATTGTATTAACAATTAAAGTAATTATTTTAAATTTTAAAAACAAATTAATGTTTGTTTTATTTTAGTAAAGCATTTTAAAATTATTAATTTTTAATAAAGATTAGTACCGGAAGAATTTTTTATAATATTAAGTATTCACAAAAAAATATTTTACAGAGATTTGTAAATGTGTAAGTAATGAAATAAAAAAAAATGCAATAAAAATTTATTTTAATAGTGTTTAAAATACTAAAACATATGACCTTACATTGGCTATTTAAAATTAAACGCCACACCATATTTAATTTGCTAATGCTTTAATGTTAGTATCGTAGTCATTATTTTTTCATTTATTTTATAACCAATATTATTATTTCCCGAACCATTACTATAATTGTTATACAAGGTGATTTGACCCTTAAATAGAGATGTCTTTAAAAAAATCCAAAAAATTTCATTGATACGATCGACTGGATAATTTTTGGATAAAAACACAAAATTAATATTTTTAAAAATTGCTTCAAATAGACAATTGTTAAAGAATATTTAACAAAACAAATCATATTTCATTAAAATTGACTAAATTAAATATCTTTATTATCTTGAAAAAATAAACGTTGATTGTCAAATATATTGTAATTGAATGATGAAATTGAAACACTCAAAATAAAAATTGTGTACAAAAAAACTCAATTTCAATGTCAATAGGGATTTTTTGCTAAATTTTCATTTATAAATACCAAAAATTAATTTTTACTTGCGAAAAATGTGCTTTGCTAATATTTGGCTGACTATCCTCTTAATAAGCAGTTACAGGGTGTTAATGTTTGGTGTAAAAGTTCAATATAAAATTGAAATAAGAAATAATTTCTATAATGCACAAGATGTGAAAAAATTCAGAAGATCAAAATTTTTAAGTAAATAGTAAGGCAAGGTTGTACAATTGAAGCTTAAGCTCTTTTTAAGTTTAAGACCAGTTTGCACCACTATTCCTTAAGCCAAGTATAGCCGGTCTAATTTGGGTATAGGCGCTTTCAATGTAAATTTTTGTCGATTTCAAAGGCAAAGTACAGCCAATCACCAATCAAGAAAAGCAAAATAGGTTTTCACATATCTTTTCTAGACATTTAAGAGAAATTTTTCGTATATTTTTGTTATATGTATATTTATTTATTTCTAAACTTCTAAAGCCTATAACGATGTAATAATGCATTATTTAGATTTAAAATTTACTAAAAAACATGCCTTGGGGTATCTTCTTCTAAATTAACTTTTAAAAAATCGAAAATAAGTTGTACTTTTCCTGGGGTTTGTTTTTAAAGAAAATAGTAAAATACATCACAAAGACAAAAATTACAAAAAGTTATCACCTGAAGATTCTACATTGCACTCATAAGGAAAATACTTAGTATTTTTAAGTGACAGATTTTCCATTGTATTGCTGTCAAATTTTAAATTTAAGCGTTCTTTAAATTTTAGTATTAGTCATATCCTACCTTTCTTTTTGGATTATTTTCATTGTCATAAAGGCAACTATTAGTCATTAACTTCTTTCTTGGTAGTATTCTCTTTTGATTGAAGTAGAATTGTATTTGTTGTACGATGAGATATTTTCATTTTCTGTAGTCTGATCTTATTCTTTTAACAATCAATAAATCTGTGCTGTTCCTTTTTTAAGATGGTCCAGATGTTACCATTTTTTTAATTGTATTTTCTTGGAATCCATTCCATTAGTGATGTATAAGTAACATCCAAAAGATAATCTACAAGTAACATCTTCAAGAGTAGCTGCTTTGATTGAAATGTCTGAACCGAATTCAGACGATAAACTAGTTATCTGGATCTTAAGCATTTATTTTATATCATCATTAACCCTAGAACTGTAGACTGTAGAACCATAACCAAATATTACCAAATGTTGCTACTACAAGTAAAATTTATAAACGTTAGTATTCTAGGAATAACATTGTTAATTACAATGGGTTATTTTGTAGTACACAATGAATTTCGTTGATCTGCATACTTCTTCTTGTATTTTGTAACATTTAACTTCCCCATATGTTTCCCTGATTAACTCGTGGTCTAATGCACAACTAACCTAAGTCAGATTTTGCATAAAATTAGAGAAAGCTAATTTAGTGAAAATATGACTCTTTTAATACCGAAACATCAAAACTTAAATTCACTAAAATAAATCAATCTGGATAATGTTCTAAGAAAGCTTAACTTTAATATTTCAATAAATTTTAACATATAAATTAAAAAATACCCCCTCCTGAAAAAAGTAGTTTTTTGACTTAGGATAGTTCTGCATTAGACCGACGAACTGTTAAGTTCCTCTTGCATTTTATTTATTTTCTATACAATACCAAGACTAATAAACTCTAATTTTATTCAATTTTATTTAAAATAATTGAGAAAAAACATAGAATCTCTAGAGTATTTTATTATTTTTTCCATTTTTTTGGTGGACCCTGTATAAAAAATGACAATATCATAAATATGAAGGTGGTAGTCCTAGAATCATTCACTAGACTAATTTAAAAGTGTAATCATTCTGAATAAAAATTTGAATATTTATTGAAATTATTTTTACATGCAAGTGAAATTTAAAATAAAAAATTCAGCAAAACTGAATAATCCTGACTTAAACCCCTTTTACTGAACTTACTAAAATAATACTAATTCTTAGGTGGTAAGTGGCAACCACTTGTATTTTTTTACTAGTGTGAATTATTTTCCTAAGCAAAACGAACAATAGGTTTATACAACATTCGATGTTCTCATGATTCACTTGACATTGAGACTAAAACATAGAACTTCATTGGACATTGATCAACCTTTTTATGATGAACTAGAGTAGTGGCATTTTGCCATGAGTAATATAATAAATATCAAAATGACCTTAAAATTTATTTTTTAAATCGAAGTCTATTTAGAAGGTCATATATATTTAACCAAAGATTTATTTAAAAAATTTCGAAAATAATTTTTTTATGTTTCTCTCTAATTTCAAAAATTAAAATATAATTAAAAATGATTACTCGTATTTTTTATATTTAAATATTTATAGTGTTTTTTTTTCTATTTCAGATACACAAAACCTAATGTATTTTATATTAACACCCTACTTAATTTTAAAGGTAATAAAAAGGCATCTTAAAATAAACCAGTATAATAATAATATATTTTTTAGCATGTTTCCAATCATAAAAGTGATGCAAATATTTTTCAAAAATGTATGTTAATGCTTAAATCAATTGGACTATTCTTGATAATATCCACATTAATATTAGTATTAGGATTATACAAAAAAATCGTAGAAATTATATTAACATGGAAACTTGGTGATAAGTTTTTACAAATAATAGCAGGACCAGATGCTTTACTGAGTTGTTACGATGATACTAGTGGATTAATCAGTGTATTATTACAAATTGAAACGACCAAGACCTCCGATGAATTATTTGAAAAAATTAAACAACGAGTCTATGAACATTTTTTTAAAGGGAATGTAAATAGAAAATATTTTTCAATCAAGAATATATTTATGGGACAAATGTACTTGGAACATATTAAAAAAATTGGAATTGATGATGTCCTTATTAAAATGAATGATGAGTTACTACACAATTCAGACGAAGTTATTTATACAAATTCTACGAAACGTTCTCCAATGAACGGTTTATTTAATTGGGATATTTTATTTTATACACAACCATATAAGATTTTAAAAAATGAAAAAAAGGTTTATGTAATTCAAATGAGAATGCATCACCTTCTTGCAGATGGAATCGTCATTTATAATATGCTTACGACATTATTTACTGACGATAGGAACCCTAAAGATAACCATATAAAATCCATGAATACTCCAAATAGTAGTGAAACTTTTAGGATCAAAAACTTAAAGAACTTTAAAAATTTAGGTATAGTGCCAAACAACTTAATTTATAATGGGTTAACGAACTCGGAAACTACGTGCTATTTATTTTGTGAAGAAACTGGAGAGTACTTTAATAAAATAAAGGCTATAAAATCTAAATTTAAAGGCGTTTCATTTTTATCGGTCTTAATGGCTGCTTATTCTGGAAGTTTAAGTGAATATTTCATAGAAAACTGTTCAGATGTAAACGATGTAGTTGAAAATATTAGCTTAGTAACTCCAGTACAAATGAATAAAAAAAGAATTACAAAATACTACAGTGGTAAAAAATGTGAAGAAATGACAAATGATTTTTCGTTATGTCTATTTAAAATACCAATTGTGCCCAAAGGTAAATTTGGGGTTCCTCTTGAAGACTATATGATTGAAAGGCTAGAACTTATTAAGAAAGAATTTGAAATGATCGGAGACTCCTCAGATATTCCAGTAAGTTAATTAACTAGTTGCTAATACAAAAATCTGATTTTGTTAAATTCAAGTTTTCCTTATACATTTTTTAGGTAATTTATTTATTAATGAAAACAATCGTTAATGTCATGCCTTATTCCTTGGCAAAAAGTCTTGATCCTCCTATATACACAGGAGTTGTCAGTCAAGTTCCAGGAGGTCCAGAACTACCAACATTCACCAATGACAGTTTTCATAGTGTTACATACTTTTTACCAAGATTGCCACATTATGGTGAGTACATGTCATCATTAAATATTAAAAAAATATTTATTTTATTTTATAACAGGTATCGCATTTTATTTGGCCACGTATGGTGACCGTCTCAATATCACGTTGGTAGGAGATAAAAACAAATTTGCCAATAAAGAAGATTTGATGCTGGTTATTCAAAATCTTTTAAAATACCTGGATGTTTTGTATGACCAAACAAAAAATATAAAAAAATTATAGAAAACATACTCTGCCTTTAATCTTGATAATGGATTATCCTGGAGCTAAATTAATGTAAGGCGAAAGTAAAGCCATCGTGAACTATTTTTATATTGTAAATTTTTTATTATTTTATTGTAATGTAATTAGTTATAATATTTTCTAAATAAACTAAACATATAAACAATGATGGTGATCGTAATATGCCTACAGCCTTGGTCAAAATTATGAGGCACCCTGTAAATATTACGCTATCTTGGCTACACCTTTTCCAGTTGTATTTCAGAAAAGATGAATTTTTAACAATACACCTTTACTCATTTGTTAGAAAGCCATATTTTACATAAAAATTCATATCTTTTGAACAAAAAGTCGTACTACCTTCAATTTTTTTTATTATTTTCTTATTTCTTTATACTAAAATTATTAACTTTCATATTTTTAATTTAAAACGCTACAACTTGTAAAAACCACACTAAAGTTGTATAACATTTAAAGTGAAATTTCATAAGTAAAAAATTATAAAGAAGTAAATTTTAAATTAATAAATAATTCTCCTACTTTAATTAATAACTAATAGTAATATTTTATCAGAGTATTAAAAGACAATAACTATAAAAACGTCTAGAAACAATCAAGGGCACTATACGCGTGTACGGAAGAAATGACGTCAGAATACATCGCGTAGTTGAAGCGGAGGGGATAATTTTCTTAAAATTCAAACGCTTATATTTACGTTAATATTTGTCGTATCGAATTGAAACAAAAAACAATTTTTTTGTAATTATGATTTCTAAAATATAAGATATAAAAATATCAATTATTTTTTTCGTTTTTCTTCCTCATTGTATGTGTGCTGTGGTTCACGTGCATAAAAACTCTCATTTTTTTACAATTTGTCCTTTCTGAAATTAAATTGATTTTTCTGAAATACAATTGATGTTTTCTTAAATACAAATAATCCTTTCTGAAATACAAATTATCCTTTCAGTAATGAAATTGAGACATGAAGGTGAAGAATAGAAGTGAATTACTTCTGATTCTGATGGTGTCTAAGAACCGTTCATTTGCTATGGTCGCTTAACACCGACCAGTACATATCATTATCCTGAATTAATGGAGACACCAATGTACAAAATGTAATCTTTTACCAAAGTACACTCACCGGCACAAAATTCGATCCATGCAATTTATTTGGTTTTACTCATTTATTACTTTTTGTTTGTATTCATAATATTTTATTTTCACTTATATAATTATTTAAGAGGGTACGTAGAAAAAGGTAACATTTATTTTTAAAAATAATGAAAACCGAGTATTGCTTCCTCGAGCTCTAATTACGGCTTCAATTCTTCTTGGCATGCCCTCAATAAGCGTTTGAATAGTATCAAGAGGAATTTCTTCCCATTCTTGCAAAACTGCTGCAGTTAGTTCACGTAGGGTGTCAGGAGCGGGAATTCGAACACGAATTCGTCTTCCAATCATGTCCCAAACATGTTCGATCGGATTAAAATCGGGACTTCTGGCAGGCCAAATTATACGATTGATTTGGACTTCATTGACGACGCGAGCAACATGAGGACGAGCATTATCATGCATTAGCATGAAATTATTGCCAACAAACGGAGCAAAAGGTGCAACATGTGGATCCAGAATATCAGTAATGTATCTGTCTGCAGTCATTGCTCCTCCATTTACAATTACCAGGTCTGTACAAGCGTCCATGTTAATACCGCCCCACACCATGATCGAGCCACCACCAAAATTCAATCTTGGTACAATATTGTACTGGGCAAACCTTTCGCCAGTCCTTCGCCATACTCGTTGACGTGCATCCGGAGATCTGAGACAAAACCTTGACTCATCCGTGAAAAGGATATTGCCTCATTCCGGATCACCCCAGTTTTTGTGTTCACGATCAAAGCGTAGACGTTCTACCCGATGTTCCCTGGTAAATTGTGGGCCATTTGCGGGTCTTCTAGCATATAATCCATGTTCTTGTAACCTTCTTCTGACGGTTCTTCACTTACTGCTACTCCACGTACATGTTTCAACTCATTCCGTTCTGTAATTGCAGTAGTGTCTCTATTTTGCAAGACTCTTAATCTAAGAAAATTATCATCTTGAGCAGTTGTACACCGTAGTCTGCCTGATCCAACTCTTCTAGAATAATTTCCAGTTTCATTAAAACGTTCTACAGCTCTTTTGACACTACATCTTGAAACGCCAAGAACCCCAGCTGCGTAGTACTGTGACCGCCCATCTTGGATAAGAGCAATAGCTCTGGCACTATCAGTTGGGCTTAAAACCATTTTTTAGTTTAAGGAAGACTTTAACTTTAATTTTAACTTTACTCGACCCTATTAGGAATGTTACTGTTGAAAGTTTTAAAAGAACTACACTTTAAAAATTCTTAAAAATTCATAACAATTGTGTTAACATTCAATTGTTGGATTTAAAAGAAATCTTTTATATCAAAATATTGTATAAAAATGTGCATAATTTCATATTTATATGATAATTAAAGATTACATTACATAAGGTCAAAATTAAATGAGTAAAATCAAATAAATCGCATGGATCGAATTTTGTGCCGGTGAGTGTAGTATACCTACTAGTCACAATCATCCACATCCATATGCACTTTTAAAGATATCGGTTTTGTTGTAATGGATTGGCCTGCACAGTCACAAAATCTCAATTCAATTAAGCGCCTTTGGAACATACTAAGCCGTAACTTGAAGTACAGTAAATACCTCCGAGAGGTTGTTAAAAGTAAATAGACAATTACATACCTCGACATTATCCATAATTAGTCACTATGAGTTATACACATCATAAAAATAATGTCCTTTACAACGATTTATACAAAACTGTAATAATAGATGATTATTTAAAAAAAAATAAACGCATCAAAAGAATGTGCAGAAGTAACGGTTAAGAAATGGGCGGGAAGGGATGCTTTTCGTCTGTTGAGCTATTACCAATAACGAAACGGTTTTTTATTTAAATGGAGTTAAGTTAAAAAACGTAATTTTGGCAACCCAAATCGGCAAAATTCTCCTATCTTCGTCTGAAGACTATCACAGAAGGTCGCGTCCTTGGAACAAGATTGGACACGGTTTAACGGTTGCGATTCTGTGGCTGTATCCTAACCTTTAAAAATGTTTTGCATGGGATCTGACAAAGTAGTGAAATGTGAAATGGAAAATCTTGTTGGTTGGTTTATTATTATTTATAATATTTTTAAAATTATTTTTATTTTATAAATTTCTTCCTGAGTACATGGTACTCTTAAATAATGTGGCGTAGAAACGGGTTAAGGTGCCCCCTTTTATAAATTAATTTGATACCAAACTGCAAAATTTTACAGTTTTGTAGAAGTTGAGTTTTCGACAAATGTTTATATGAACTATTTGTCTTATTTTTTCTACTCGAAGCCGCCAGCACCATTTTAGAAACACCCTGTAGAAATGTCTTTAAAAATTCGGCTTTTTTACAATAGTTAATCCTTTATCGGGATTCGGGAATAGTATCTCATGGCTATTTGAAAAAAATGTGATGAAGTATGAGTACACGTGGTTATTCTACATAACGTCACATAAATTTTAAATGAAGCAAAATGTCCCCAATTACAAACATAATTTGACAGTGGAGCACCCAGGAGTTATTGGGGGGAGAGGGGGGCAAACCTCCTTGCAGTGACTATTTAATTACGGGGACCTAAAGAATTTTTGAAATTAACCATTTTCTTGGTTCTTCAAAAATATTATATTAAAATTTAAATATTAGGTACATTTATTTAAATTATTAAAGTAGGAATTTTCTCACTTATATTAAAAATTCAATAATAAAATACACCTCCTAGTCCCCCCACTAGATACCCCCTATAATTTGACGTGTCAAGTCGTTTTTTAAATCGAACCGTCTCTGACTTTTTGAATTTACTCCACGTTACAGACTCACCCTGTGTATAAATTATACAGGGTGTAACTTAAATGCACGGCAAAAATTTAAGGGGTGCTTCCTTGGGTCATTTTAAGAACATTTATACCTTAGGTGATTTTTCGAAAAACGCTTCATTTTAAAAATACACGATGATAAAGATTTCTTAAAATGCATGTTTTTTATCACATAAAGTTGTTACTATGGCTACTAGACTTTTTTTCGAATATACAGGTAGATTTTACGTAATAATTTAAATTATTTATTAATCTAAATACAATTTACAATAAGTGTTCAAAATGAGAACCATTAGCTAGCAAACAAGAATCCAATCATCTTCTCATCGATTGGCGAACTCTTTCAAAGATACCAGGATTGTTTCTTATCGAATTACATTCGTTAATTATTCGAGTTCTTTGATCTTCTAAATTTTCTACCTCAGTCTGATAAATTAATGATTTCAGATGGCCCCATAGAAAAAAATCTAAAGGATTTAAATCAGGGGATCGAGGAGGCCATGGTTGTGGACCACTGCGTCCAATCCACCTATTAGGATAGTTTGCATTCAGGAACTCGCGAGCAACCAAACTAAAATGCGCTGGAGCTCCATCATGCATTAGCCACATTACTTTCCTCGTCGCCAATGGTACATCTTCTAACAAACATGGTAGCGATTGTTCCAAAAAAATCCGATATGCTTCACCAGTAAGCCTTGGAGGTAGAAATGATGGTCCAATAAGAAAATCACCCACAATTCCGACCCAAACGTTTAATGAAAATTGTTTTTGGAAACGATCTTCACAAATCTCATGTGAGTTTTCTTCGGCCCACGAATGTCTATTGTTAAAATTCATTACTGCGTTTCTTGAAAAATTTGATTCGTCAGTAAATAAAATTATGGTCATTAATTGGGGGATTTGGATCAATTTTTGAAGAAACCATTGGCAAAATTGTATTCGTGGTGGAAAATCGCGAGGTAAAAGTGTCTGAACGCGTTGAATGTGGTATGGATGTAACAACTGCTGCCTTAAAATTCTCCAAACAGTCATATTACTTACATTCAAATTTCTACCAATTTTTCGTGTAGAAGTACTTGGATCTTCTTCCACCAAGTTGAGCACATTTTCTTCCAATTCTAGCGTTCTAACTCTGATTGGCCTTCCTGGTCTCTCTCGGATCTTAAATGAACCACTTTTTCGAAGACAGTTATGAATGTTTTCAAAAGTTTTTATATCAGGAAGACGACGGTTGGGAAATATTTCACGATAAAAACGTCTTGCTCGTAGTGCATTTCCATTAGCAAGTCCATAGGTAAAATGCATGTCTGTCATCTCGAAATTTGTGTAATAATTCATAATTAGCAAAATAAGCTATGACAGGTGACAGCAACAAAGTTTGTAGCCATGGTAACAACTAAGCTTTAATTTTTACACCTATTATTTATTTAATAAAAAGCATGCATTTTAAGAAATCTTTATCTTCGTGTATTTTTGAAATAGCGTTTTTCGAGAAATCACCTAAGGTATAAATGTTCTTAAAATGGCCCAAGGAAGCACCCCTTAAATTTTTGCCGTGCATTTAAGTTACACCCTGTATTACAAAATGTACAATTATTAAATAGCAAATACAATTACAAATTAAAATAAACGCCAAAAATCATGAAACAATTAAGCTTTTAACTAACTCAGGTGAGGTCTCACTTTTTAATCGCCCTTATTGGTTAAATAACTTTTAATCAGGTAGATAATATTATTTCTGAATGAATTTTTAATCACTTTAAATTATATTTCATTAGAATGAGTATAATCTGTTGATTATAATTGTTTATTCTTTCTATTTTTTTTTTGGTATGGGTTTAGATGAAAAACAGCGACTTTCGCTGATCTTGTACCTTGTACCCTTTGGATTTTGTATAGATATATGTAGATTTAAGTTGGTAAACTGTATATGTATTTTTTTTTTGTGTGTGTATTCTTACAATCTCCAATAAATGATTTATTATTATTATTATTATAATCACCATTGTTATGTATCATTAAAAGTTTTATTATTACCTTTGAACTGACATTAGTTAAAAATTAATTTGGACATAAAATTTAAATTAAACAATGTTGACGTATTTATAAAATAATTAATGAGATGTAATAAACACGTGTATTCTATTAGTCATTAACCAAAGTATTTAATCTGTAATTACCGCCATCTGTGATAATAACCGTATTTTAATATTATAGCCATGTTTTAACTATCTAACAGTATATTTTACATACTTATGTTATTTTTTAAAATTTTACATAAAACATTTGCTTTTCGAAACACACTATCACAGATTTCAATTAAACATCTCGAATCGATAAGTGTTTTCAACATCTTACAATACTATTCTATCTTACTGTATAACCTCGTTTTAAAGCCTGATGACTGATGATGCCCTAATAAAGGCGAAACTAGTCGTTTAATCTTGTTTTATTTATGGTATAAGTTGGGATTTGAATCATCTTTCGCAATATCGTCGAACTTAATCCCAGATCATCGTTAATTTTCACTTATTTCAGAATAATTAATGTAATTTACACTTATGTTAGTAAGTAGTAAGCTGCCACCCCCAAACCTGACAGGAACCGAGACATCAATCCGAAAGTGGAAATGATTTTTAAAAATTGGCAACCACTTTTACTGACGTTTCGTAAAAGTGGAAATCATTTTCAAAAATAAGCAACCACTTTTACTGACGTCTTGTTAAAGTGGAAGTCATTTTTAAAAATAAGCAACCACTTTTACTGCCGTCTCGTAAAAGTGATTGCCTATTTCTGAAAATGATTCCCATTTTGGGGTTGTGCCTCGGCTCCTGTCAGGTTTGGGGGTGGCAACACATTTTTTAATCAAATTGCTTCACACTCTTCATCGACTGGCACAATTGTTGAGCTAGATGTTATGAGGGACAAACAGTTCAAAAAGAGGTACCGGAAGTGGTCATTTTTTAATACTTCGGTCAAGTTTCAGAACATAAAAAAGATGGCACACTCTTGACTACATAAAAAACTACCATCTCAACGCAAAACCCAGCTATATTCTATGAGGGAGACTTTAGTGCGGTCGGCTCCTGGACTATAAAGTGATAATTTTAATTATACTTCATTAGAATGAGTAAAAACTGTTGATTATAATCACTATTATTATGTATCAAGGCAAAAACAGTTTCCTGTAATTACGTTTTCCCAAAAATTGATCCGCTAAATAAAGGGTGAGCTAAAAGGATTGCGGTCAATTCAAATTTCCCACCAAAAACTCTGGGGAATTTGTTTGCTTCAAGTTCATAGTAACACAAAATCATGTCAAAATCAAAACAAAGTAACTAGACTTCACAAAAGCAGAGGCGTAGGTATAATTTTTAACGATGTGCCTAAACTTCAGATTTTAGAATTTCGTTATTGTGCCTTCTATTTCAAAAATGTCAGTTTTTATCAAAATTAATTTGCGTAAATCTTTGTTTTGTGTTAGCATCTCCCTCGAAAATGAAGAAAAAACATTTTCAGTATTTGACATTTGCTGTGCAATTAGAGTTTTTGGAAAAAAAATTTGCTACGCCATTGGATAACTAAGAGATTTCTTTTTAAGATTTCAGTTGTACCAATTTGCGTATTTGGTTGCTTACATATCAAACCACAATCATTTTAGCTCACCCTGTAGAACTTTATTGACAACCATTCAAATTCAAGAATTTGAAAGCTATCAAAATTGACAACATCAAATTTTGAATGATATTATTATTAAAATGCTGTTAGTAAATGAAGGAGCCAAAGTGAATATTGTAGCAGATTCAAATAATGTTTTATAATAAGGAAAATTTTTGCATTTTCTTCATTTGAAAATAACCACAATTACTGACAGTTACTTTTTTTTGCTATCGACTGTAATTTACACTTATGATATTAAGATAATAGTATATTCAACACAAGTGTTGATATGATCCACACGCGTTTTACAGTAAACTTTTTCTTCGACCAAAAATTAGAAGCAAAAATAGTATCAAAATTAAAAATTTTGGGTTAAAAATGATCAATCGGGCAACATTGCATTAATGAAGTTCTGACTGACTTTGACACTGACGTTTCATAAATTTGCAATAAAATATACAGGGTGTTACAGACCACCCGTGCCACCCCTTTATCTTGAAAACGGTTTGTCCCACATGCATGAAATAAAAATTTTGATTACCAAAGCGAACACAAAGAATCATTTGGTGTACTTTATAACTTCCGGTGCACACCGGAAGTACCTGGAACCGGAAGTACCTTTGAAATTTTAAATAGCAACTTAGGTCGAGTATAATATCGTTTAAAAGGTCTTTTCAAAATAAACAACTTTTACTAAAATGGGACGTTCGATGCTATAACAAATTTCACCCCCCAACCCCCCAGGGGGTGGATAAGGGGGGTGACTTTAAAATCTTAAATGGAACTTAAACACGAATGTTTGCAGGCTTGAATTTTATTTCTAAAATCTAAAGTTAGAAAATAATTTTACAAAAATGATTTAATACTAATCTGATTACATTATACAATATTAGACTCAAGAGTATACATATAAAAAGCAATTTGTATAATTCATACATATTACACTTGTTACCTAAATTTCCAATGTCAATTCCAAGTATATAAATAAAAACAAGCATAATTGTCTTAAATCTGTAGTAAAAAGACGTGCTACTATGAAAATTCAAAGTGGAAGCGTTTACAAGGTTTACGATTACCTAAACAAAAAATATGAGAATAATATTAAAAAAATTAAAAGCTGTAAGTTGAATTTATTATTTCATAATCTTTTATAAAATGAAATTTATAAATTATTCAATATTAATAATGTATTAATATACATTTTTAATATTTAGAAGAAAAAAAATATTTTTCGAATGTTTATTACTTTTAGATGCTCAAAATTTCATATATTTTATAATTACACCGTATCTACTTTTAAAGGTAATTTTAATTTAAAAATAATTATATAAATCGCATAATAAATAATATTTTTTTAGCATTTTACAGTAAAAAACAACCCTTCACTTCTTCAAGCTATCATACTTATATTAATATCTACACCACTATTATCCATATATGTTTTAATAATTGTAATACTTATAATATACAAAAAAATATCAGAGCTGATTTTAACATATAAATTTGGTGAAACTTTTTTGCAATTTGTTGTTGGACATGATGCAATAGTAAGCTCATTTGATGATACCAGTGGAATAGTCAGCGTTATAGTAAATATTAAAAGTAGTAAAACTGCTGATGAAATTTTTGAAGATATTAAAAAACGAGTTCTTAAATATTTTTTTACCAACAATGTCAATAAAAAGTTTTTTTCTACAAAACAAATTCATTTAGGTCATTTGTGTTTAATGCATGTTAACAATATTACCATTAATGATGTTCTCTTCAAAATCAAGGATAAGCCCAACGATTTTGATGAATTCTTATACCAGAATGGAAAATCACCCTTACCAAAAAATGGATTATTTAACTGGGATATTTCATTCTATTCCCACCCATACGAAAAGGCAGAAGACGGGGATATCTATGCGGTACAAATGCGAATGAACCACATTCTTGCTGATGGGATAATTATTTACAACATAGTTACAAATTTATTTAGTGACTCTTTTGATTTAAAAGAAAAATATTCTAAATCTCTAATTGTAAAAGATGAAACTACATCGTTTAAAATTAAAACAAACCTTCAAAACGCAAGTTGTTTTATATCAAAACCTGATAATCTACTTTATAATGGATTAACTGGTTCAGATGTGACATCTTGTTTGTTCGTTGAAAAAACTGGTGAATACTTTAATAAAATTAAATCAATCAAAACAAGATTTAGGAATATGCCATTTTTTGGAATTTTAATGACTGCTTATTCTGCAAGCTTAAGTGAATATTTTATTAAAAATAGTTCGAAAGAAAGTGATCTGGTTGAAAAAATCTGTTTAGCAACATCTACTCAAGTAAATAAAAAACGAATCTCTTATTATTATTGTAGTAAAAACTATAATGATTTAAAAAATGATTTCTCTGTGAATCCTTTTTATATACCAATTGTACCTAAGGATAAAATTGGTGTGCCTTTAGAAGATTATATGGTTGAAAGACTTTTGTTAGTTAAAAAAGAATTTGAGTTGATTGATAATTCTTCTGATTCAATAGTAAGTACGGGTATATTTTAATTTATGTTTTAAAATAAGCAAATTTTAGGTGTTTTATATATTACTTAAAACAATTTTTCAAGTACTCCCGTATTTTCTTGGAAAATGGTTAAAGCCACCACAAATTACTGGAGTTGTTAGTACAGTTCCTGGAGGTCCTGGAATAGAAGTATTTAATGGTGATATTTTATACAATATTAATTTCTTTTTGCCGAAAATTCCCCAACACGGTATGAATTTTAGAAAATTTAGATTTAGCTGCTTAAATATATTTTTTTAGGAATAGCTTTATATGTAATAACTTATGATAATCGTCTGAGTTTGACGTTAGTGGGAGATAAGAAAAAGTTTAGAAGTAAAAAGGATCTTTTATTGATTGCTAAAAATACTTTTAAGTATTTAGATATTTTGTATGAAAAATTAAAACAATAAAAACAATAAAATTATAAAAAAATCCCTCTTTGGAATTAAATAGTAATTTTATATATTTTTATTTAATAACAAAGTATACGTAGGTAATGTAGTTTAAAGATAGAAATTATATTATTAGTAAACAAGACAACAACTATAGTTTTATTTATTTTTTTATAATAATTAATATTTTAATTATTTAATGAGTTCTAGATGTAGTTTATTCAATTTTTTATAATAGCTTAACAATAATAATAATACAAGGTGTCCCAGAAATCGCGTATAAGCTCTCGCTACCTTATTGAGGACTCTTCAGGGATACTTGGAAAAATAGTTGAAAAATCCTCTTGGCCAATTAAAAATAAAACCTATTTTATAAACTTTACAATTTGTTTTTTTAAATTGAAAATTGCTCGTCATAATCATCTATCATAATTTTCAATTTTAAAAAATAAATTTTATAAAATAGGTTTATCTGTTTGCATACCATAATGTCACTTTTACGTGAGTCAATTTTATTGACATAGTGACGTTCTTTATCGGATTGAGACTCAGCATAAAAGAAATCACCATGGTAAGGATTTCATTATAGGCCACATTATAGAAAACGCCCATAATGATAACTTTATGGGCTCCAAATAGAAGTGTTTTGTATGTAATTCGGATTGTAAGCAATAATTATGGTTCACGAGGTGTTAGCAGGCTCGGCCTTCGCCTCGCCAGCAAATATTCAACCATAATGATTGACGTTACAATCCTTATGACATAAATAACTATTATCTGCTTGGATACTATAATGAAATAATGACGTTCTTTATCGGTTTGAGACCCATAAGGAAATCATCATAGTAACGATTTCATTATAGGCGCCAAATCATAGAAAACGCCCATAATTATATATTTGTGGGCTTCAAAAAGATGACACTAAGCTGTAATTAAATTTTAATTTATTTCAATTTTATCATGATTTATGCAAACAGATAAAGTTTTTTATGTAATTCGGATCGTAACCAATCATTGGTTCATGTCGTGTTAGCAGGCTCGGGATTCATAATAATTGACGTTACGATCCTTATGACATAAATAATTATTAAAGTTTTATTTATTACGTAAATAATAGATAATTATTAATAATATGGTCTTTTAGAACCGGTATGTAACACTTCTTCTAAAACATAATGATTCACTTGTTGATCGTCCTTGCTATTGATTTTATATTTCTTTAATTAAAATTTATAGCTTATTTTGCGAAATTTGCGACATTTTCGACCATAACTCAAAAAAGAGAACACTTTTCATGACATCTGACATCCCGTTTAAATTTACGATATTTTCCGTCCAAGTTTTTGAAGATTTTAGCCTGTAATCAGCGACCATGATGAAAATATTTAAAAAAAATTTCTTCATCAAAGATCTGCCTGATGTCGCTAATATCAGTTTTAAATGAAACATTTTATGGACTAAAAAAATGTCTAAAATCACTTCCAGTTTTACCGGAAACAACATAAACTTTGTCTTTTGAATGCAACACCCCATTTTTTTGTTCATAGTGGAAAATAATTTTAGAAATAAAGTAAGCTTGTTATATATTTAAATTTTTTTTTGAAAAAAAAACCTTAAAAATGTTTTTTTCTTCATCCGATGTTGATAAAACTATCAAAACTCATTCAATAATAAAAATATCTAAATAAACTTGGATTTTCAAAAAGTAGATTTTATAACGATTTTTTGGTAACCCATATTGACAATTTACCCACATACCTGTTTTCTAGTATAAAATGTGTTTCCTTGAACCATATAAAATAGTCAAATTTGAAATTTTTCTTCTATGTTTCTTTTACACCCGGTATACTTTGTTTTGTAGTAGCTTTTTTAAAAATCATTTTCTAATACCTGTAGGTACTAAAAAATCTTGTGGCTATATTTTTTGCAATTTTTGTCTTTGTGGAATAAACTGAACAATTTCAATAAAGCAGCAAAGCAATGCCTTCGTAAAAACTGTTAAAAATCAAAAATTGTAATAAATGGCTTATTAGTACACCAAAAATAGAACATTAAAAAAATTTCAACAAAAAAGAAGTTATAGTATCGACGGAATTTTAAAATCAACGGCTTAAATTTACCGATTCACCTCATCAAAATTTATTAGAAAATTAATGAAAAAAACACCCTTGAATGATTTTTTTTCAAGATTGGCTCCAAGGAATTGCCACCTCTCTGGTTTTACCATAAATGTGAATCACCTTGTATATTAAACAAAGTTTTCTTTTAGAAAAGTTACTCAATAAAAATTATTTCCTTTCAAAAGAATAACGTTGATGATAATTTTGATAAAAATGAAAATATTGTACTTGGTGTATGTACAGTTGGTCCCAGCTGGAAGTAGGGCAAAAGTAATCACAATCGCATATTCTCTGTCCTACTTCCAGCTGGGAGCAACTTTACCTATACTTAAATACCGCAGCAAGTTGCACTGTTAAGAGGGAGGTAGTAATAAACACAACGTCATTTTAATTATAAGGCGTATAAAAGGGAATTTAGCCTTATAATTGTTGGAGTCTTCTATTGTTTATACCAAACCAAAGTGCATGTTGTTGAGAATAAATTAGATATACTCTAGCAAAATTTTACTGTGAAAAAAATGGAAATTAAAATATTTAAAAAATTTCATAATGAATGGAAGACTATTTTTAATGAAGGTAAGTTAATAAGGATTTAATAATTTAATAGATTTTATGCAGAATTAAAAAATAAATTGTTACACGAACACACCCCAATACCAAATGTTTTTCTTCAATGTTAACTAACCATTCTTTTTTTGACGACATCTTATTAGCAAATTAATGACGAAAAACGGTTCGTTCTTAAGTAACTATTAAATAACAATTAAAAGTCAATTTATTAATTGATAATTGATTATAAACAATTTTATTTAGAATTGGTGTAATAAACAAGTTAACGTAATCAGCGTCAATTGTCAATACATATTTCCAAGAAAGTAACATAAAGGTTATAGTTAATTTTTATTAAACCTTGATTATAAAAAATGATAGTTGAATAATATTATTTTGAAAATTAATCCTTGTCATTCAAATGCATAATTAAGAGTGTGTCCTTGTCTAGTCGTAAATGATATCATGTAAATATAGAAATAATGGAAAGGCGAATATAAAAATTCAAAAGTGGATTACTTCTTCACTGGATAAATATGAACCAAATACTACAGACATTAAGACACTGTAAAATTCGACTAAAAAACTAATTGAAATAATATTTTTTTTCCAACGCCAGCGATAATTTAAGGTATGAACGAAGAGTGTATAGTTTAGTTGTTGTAAGTATATTTTTAAACTTTTTACAGCGCTCCAAAAATTAAGCAAAATTTTATGCAATGTTTGGAGCGCTGTTTTAAAGTTTATAATAACAAAAAACTAAACTACACTCTTCGTTTATACCTTAAATTATTGGTGGCGTTGGAAAAAAATATTATTTCAATTATTTTTTTAGAATTTTTCAAAATGCCGTTAAGAGAACTTATTTGTAAAGAGCCCGTTTTACTGCTACGGTATGACTATTTGGTTTGAATTACAAAAACAAAAATCAAATAAAGAAGAAATTGGTAGCCACAAAACTGTTCTGTGTACCAAGAAAACAAATTTTAAAAAAGCTCAACTGAAAAAAAAAATATGAGTAAAAAGTAAGTGACCAGATTTTTATTTTGCTAAGGACGGGAGAAAACCGCGACGACGGAGGGGCGGGGAAGGGGGGAGGGTAAAGTGCTGTTCAAAAAATTGCTTATTTTTGAAATTTAATTTAAATCACAAAAATGGTTATTAAAAACTACATTTTCGTCATTAGGAATAAAGAAAGAAAATAAAATCTGACAAATAATAAGGAAAAAATGCTCAAGACAAAAAGTGGGACTATTTTAAAACTCCGCGGGACAAATTTTAAATATTCGAGGCTGTCCCGTCAAAATCGGGAAGTCTGGTCACCTTACCAAATAGGCAAATATCAACCGAATTACAAAATCCAGCGCTCAAATTTTGCCGACTATCGGCTTAAAGTAGGAATTTTTTCGTTTATATTAAAAATTCAATAATAAAATGAATATCCTTGGGGGGGGGGCAGAGTAACTTGCCCCTGGATGTGCTCCTCCCTGATTAAACCAAGTTTCAATAAATTAATTATTGAGTAATCCATAATATAGTTAATTAATAAATAAAAATATATCTATCAACAAATAACATCAATTATTGATGTTCTTAATTACTAGGTATTATTAATTCTAATTATTCATTAATTATTATTAATTGATGTTATTTGTTGAAATTATAGTTACAATACAGGGTGACTTTAAAGTAGAGCATACAAATCGTAACTACCTTATTTCTTAGAATTTTCAAAAACAGTAAAAGTTTATACTAGCGCCATCAAGATGTTTTTTTGAGTAAACCTTTTTTAAAATTTCTTTTTTTGGTACACAGAAGAGAGTCTTGTGGCTACCAATTTCTTCTTTTTTTAATCACCTTGTATATCAAATATAACTTCCTTTCAGAAAAGTTAATCATTAAAAATATTTCCTTTAAAAACAATAATGTTGATGATTTTTAAGTTATTAGCCTCTATTTTCCGTTCGGCTTTTTCGTTTAAATCATTTAAACCAAATGCCAGACAGTGGAAGATAATTTAAAATTTTAGATTTTCCAAACATTTTCTTAGGAAGATTTTATAGCGATCGAATTTGTCTGGTGAATCAATTTTTGGGGGATTATAATGGTTCTGTTTAATATTCTTTTTTAGTATTACATAACAAATATAATTATTAATTATTAATTTTTTTTTATTTTTTAGTATTCACCAATATTGAATACATCGCTTATTTTATTATAATTCCATATGCTGCAGTCCAGGTACGTATTACAAAATATTACAATTTATAAAATTTTACTAAAATTTGTTTTAGTTCATTATATTAAAGGAAACTCAAAATACGTTTATAAAATTCGTAAAAATCTGCACAGGATTATTTTTTATAATTCCCTGGATTATAATATCCACTATTATTTTATCATTATTAGTTTTGTATAAACAGTTTATTATAATCACTTTAAAGTTTAAATTAAAAACTAAATTTCATGGTCTAATAGTTGGTATTGATAGCGTATTAACATTTTATGAAGAAATGGACCAAAATGTATGCTACGCCTTCTTTATTAACAGCCTAAAAAATGAGGAGGAATTTTTGGAATCTTTAAAAACGAGGATAAATAAGGAAATTTCATCCCCAAAGGCACATAAAAAACTTAACTGTGTGCGAAAATATTTCATGGGGCATTTATATTTTGAACAAGTTAACGACATTGATGCTAATGAAATTGTTAAACGTATAAGCTCAAAAAAACTAACACATATCGAGTTATGTAACAAAGTTGACTCAATTTTCCAAACAAAAGCACCGAGAGGTAATTCTTTTAATTGGAATATATTTTGGAGTAAGTTCGATAATAATTTCGAAGATTCAACTATTAATACGTATGTAGTGATATTAAGGATACACCATAGTATAGGAGATGCAGTGTCTTTATACAATATTACTTCAAATCTACTATGCAAGACCAATGACGCAAAGGATACATATGCAAACGCTTTTAATTTAAAAAATGGTCCATCCAAACCTTTTACAACGAAAATTGAAAATCTATTTGAGCTATTATCGGAACCAAAAAATTATCTACTCCATCCGTTAAAGCAAGGTAGAGGAGTGTATACGTTTGTAACTGAAAATGGCGAAATCAGTTGTTTAGAAAAGATGAAGGTTATACGAAAATACGTAAAGGGAGTTAGTGTATTAAATATTATTGCAACAGCTTATTCAGCTGCGATAAGTTCGTACATTACAAGTAAAAAATTGGAAGGATCTTATGTTCCAAATAAAGCTCTTATAGTAACCCCCATTAAAGAAAAAAAAGATCATTTTCTTAAATATTACAAAAATATTGTTTCCGATGAGGTGGACAATAATTTTACTTATTTGCCATTTTTCGTTCCATTCAGAAATGATAAGGAGATGGATATTGAAGAAAGATTTGCGATTATTAATGATAATATTAACGCAGTTTATAATTCTTGTGATTATAAGGTAAGCTTTTGGTCTCTGTTATCAATAATACTAAAACCGTAAGGAAAGAGGAAGGTGTTTTTTTTTTTCAAAAGAGTTGTAATTTTGTAGGTGTTCGGACGAAAAAAATTCTAGAAAAAAGTGTTCATGCAACTTTTCGATCGGACCACTCCGAAAAAATTATTCAACACCGAACGCCTTTTAGGTTTCACCCCCCAAATGTTCAAAATTCACCCCGAGAGGGTGTTTTTGTTCGTACTATTTAAAAATTTCGAGTTACGTTGTAAAGAGGGATGTTAATTCTAAGTGGGATATGAATTTTAATTTTTTTGGAGCACGAAAACACTGAAATTCCTGAAAACGATTGATTTTTATTTGATCAAAAGTAAATACATATATCTCTTGTAGAACCAACCTGGTTTTATACAAGGTGTCCCAAAAAAGTGATCAGAAAAAAATCTTAGAAAGTATATGAAAGTTCGTCAACAAAAAAACCAATAGTCGGTGACGCGTTAATTGATAGAACGTTAACTGCATGAATGAGAAAATGCTTTTTTTCCTGGAACTTTGAACATTGTTCCCTCAGAAAATTTCCTTAATTCAAAATTATGTTATAGTTCTTAACTTGGCTTGAAGTTATAAAATATCATCCAAAATTTATTTTGAGGAAAAAAAATTTTCTTCTTTCAAATATAAATTAGAATTCACTTTTTTGATATTAATATTTAATATATGTATATTGTTACTACTTTCTTACCTCTGTAAAACTTCACAATAAACTCTATCAAGTTTCATGGACAGTTTCCATAGTTACCATAAAAATATCTCCAGAAAGAATTAAATTTAATCATTAATTTGTTTCGAAAATTTTTTTAACGTAATTTATCTCAGAATTGTCCACAATTTAAAGGTATTAAATTTCATTGAAGTAACAGTAGTGGTTTGGAAATTTTAGTTTAAATATCTTAAATTTCCTTTTGGATTTTTAATGGCCATAAAAATTCGCAAATTTTCTTTAATTTAAGCGATCAGCACCAAATTGATAATACTTTTGTTCAAAGCCTAAAACCGGTCTGAACTTAGGAACCACAATACTTAAAACATAGTCCTAGTATATTAAAATTTCTTGTAGATTCCTTATGTTATCATGAAGTCATATTTGGAACTACTACCAAATGTTATAGCAAAACATGCGAAGAAGGTTCATTCTGTAGGAACCATTGGTATGGCACCAGGTGGACCTAAATTGAATTTTTTTAATGGAGATGAACTATTTAACGTTATGCCTTTTCTACCTGCCATCAAGGTTAATGGTAAGTTTTTTCCATATTCTGTTTTGATGAAAGCTAACCTAACTATTATAAATAAATTCAATTAAATAAATACATTTTTAAGGTATGACTAAAAGTTATATTTTTGTAATTGGTTACTGAAACCTTTTCATACAGGGTGATTCACATTTATGTTAAAATCTCCCGGGTGGTAATTCCTTGGATAAATCTAAGAAAACAAATCCTATAGACATGGGTCCGGAAAAGCTTCGTTAGGTTAGGTCAGTTTAGTCGGGGATGACTACCATTATTTTAAGCCTAACAATTTTCCCTCTACGTTTTTGGAGATTTTAACTTTCTACACAGAAAATACCTCTTAACCAAAGTTCGTTTTCAGGTAAATGCGAATTTTACTTCACTGAAATTTCTAATTTATTAGAAAATAGTTCACAAAGTAGGCGTGACAAATGACTATTAGATAGAAATAATTTTATTTCAGGTCAGAAGAGAACATTTGAGGCCCAAATGCTTCTTTCAATTATTTACAAAAAATATTCATTATTACATATTATAAGATGTACATACAGGATATAGAGTGACCCGTGTGTAACTAATCAAACTTTAGATCAAATTTCATCGTCAAAGAAACTATACAAGTAGGGATCCATTTTTTTTATTTGGAGATCCAGCGTTTTCAATTTTATGTCGACCGTTTTTGCTAGAGATTAAAAAAAATTGTGTAAAATTAGTATCCTCTTCAATTGGTAATAATAGTAATAGAGAAATCAAAGAAAAAAGTAAAAAAAAATGACGACTACTTTATTATCCCTTCTATTTCTTCTCACTAATCAAAACATTCTCGAATTAACTATTTTAGTCATTTTCAAAAAGTCTAAGTTAAAAACAACAAATTTGTTTCATTTTATTTAATTGCGGTTTGGTAAGTGAAGAAAAGATCGTGGAAGTCAAAATGTTCATGATTTGTTGTGGTAATATTTTGGTTTCAGAAGACAAAAAAAATCACCTTAATTGAGATTTTTTTGATAAATAATCGAAAAACTGAAAAAAAATAATTGTTTTACTTGCAATTTTTTTCAACATTTTGATAGGAATTTCTGTATTACTGTTGTTACTAATTGAAAAAGACTTGAGAAGTTTAAACTAAAAATGATAAATTGAGATCTACTTTCTAAACCTGAAGTTTGATCGAAAGAGGAAAATGAACATTCGGTAAATTCATTTAACTAAACATAAGCTAACACTTTACATTTTAATATATTTTCTTTGTGATTTTCTAAAAAAAAATAAAAATTTTAGCACCCGACATAGTGGAATAAAATCCGCGTTTACAAAGAAGAACATTGGCGACATTAGTACCTGTTCTGTGGAGAAATAAGCAGGGATTATTTTAGTAATCTTAAAATCTCTAAAAACTTGGAAGGAAAATTTGTAGGCTTGAAATAATGGTAATCAACCAAAAACTTTTTTAAACTCTTGAATGGACAATACAGTCAGAAAACAATTCCCAAACTTTCAGAGTAAATAATACCTCTTATAATAACTTTTTTATTAACAAAAACAACATTTCTTGCATCCCTCTTTGAGTTGAAATATCTTTCCAACGAAGCATTTCCGGTCCCATGTTTATAGGATTTTTTTTACTCTTATCCAGAGACTAAGGCATCAAAGACCTAGGCAACATTACAATTGCGACCCTGTTTTTTTAGTTTAACTTGAAAATGCGTGTGGATGACAAGCCGTTCTTCCTCAGCAAATGGAAAATAACAACCAAATTTCAGGGCCCTAAAATTACGGGCCCTGGGGACGTGCCTAAGTTGCCTAGGTCTTAGTCCGGCCCTACACGTCTTATGTAAAAACAATTATTTACATAATATTTTAAATTTAAAAACTGGATCGCAACTCAAATTATGTAAGATTAAAAGATGCTTATTTTTTTAAATACATACTTAAAAAATAATTTGTTATAAAATATTTAGACAATCGTTAACATTTTTAATATAAAGACTAATAGGTTTCGGAAAATGATTCAATTGAAAAATTATTAATTGTTAATTGTTAACATTTTTGTGTTTTATTTTTCAGGTATGGCATTAGATATGTATTCGTATGCAAACCGCTTCACATTTACAATTTCTGCAAATTCAGATAATTTCTCTTACCAGGACCTTACCTGCATTTTAAATGATACATTTTCAAATATTGATTTGTTATACCAAAGATTTAAAAATAAATAATAGTATATTATTCAACGAACGGGGAGCGGGTATGACAAGCCATTATGCACAAGGATGAATTGCGGCACGAAGCGAAAGCCAAGTGCCGTAAGTCCGAGCGAATAATGGCGAATAATCACGACTCCGCTAGTTGAATACTATACTGTATCGATGACTTTTTATTGTTTTCTTAAATATTTTTTGTTTTAATTATTTTTGTCAATTAAATTTAACCTAACCGTTGCTAAGCTACCAACGCAAAACAATGCTTTTGTAGCTAGCTTCACCCCGTGGATAAAGAAAATATGAGGAAATACAGCTTTTTGATTGGCTACCGCCTGTGACTTTTTGATTCATTGCTGACGGGGTGAAGTTAGTTAACTACATTCCTAAACAAGAAACGTGTTCGTATTATTCAATAGTTCTGATGAAGTGATTTGGTTGTTCCTTTTATATGCTAAATTTTTTTTTGTTTTTCCATATTATCCAGTGCGCCAACGTACAACTTTTAATAAAAAATATTTCTTTATTATTAAATGATTTAGTTATTTCAAGTAAAATATTTTTAGACGTATACCAATCTAGATGGAATAATATTTTTAAGCATTAGAGATTATTTGAAAAATTTCCCCATGTAGTAATATTATATCTTATATTTGAATGAATTCTTGACCAAATATTTTTGTAGATATAACTCCAAATCTTTCAATCCAACATTATTAAAACTAGCTCACCCCAAAGTGAGATTTTTAATCAAATATACATTAAGTATATACTTTACATACTCATACACTATCGATTTCGAAACGTTAAGGTTTCATCATCAGGTGTAACAGATTTTATTAAAACAAATATAAAAAATCCAACATTGGTTTTTTTAATTTTTTTCTCTCAAAAACTTACTTAGAAATTACCAGAGTTCAGTGTCTAATAATAGTACAAATTAAAAAAAAGTTTATATCATTTGCGGTGAAACTGGAATTGAAACTGAAATTTTTTTAGTGCGAAAAATTCGTTTTCTTATTCCATATAACATAGTAAAATTTCAAATTTTTATTTTCATAAATAAAAAAGTTACCGGGGTGGCCCTAGTTCCGTGGACACCCGGTATATTAGGTACCTCTGAAAAAACTTATTTTATTGCGTCCAAACTAGTAAAAATGGATTTTAATGAGAAACGCTCATTTAATAATAATTTGATCAGGCCTCAAAAAATATTATTGGTTTTATATTGCTAATAGATCGTATCCCACAAAATTTCAATAATACGTTTTTTGCACACATTGTTTTTTGGGAATTCTAATAATATTTTTATGACTTGTATGTTATTAAATAATCATTATTAAGCCTCCTGTAAAATTTTACTTTTGTGGGATACGACCCATTTATAAGCAATAAGATAACGTTATACAATATTTTCAGAAAGTTTAAAATAATTAAATCACCGTTAAAATTTTTGATAATATTTTTATCGTAAAATGCCGCATAGTTAATTTCAAGAAAAAACTTCCTATCAACATATGTATGTCCGATTTCGCATGTTTAAAAGACCTATTTATGTATGGATTTGAAATTTGGTGTAAATCATAATACACCTCAGATGTAACTTTCTGATTTTTTTCAGGGAGTGTTGACATAAATAAACTTAATTTAATTGGGCATACAGGGTGACCCAGTCATATGCCCACGGCCTATAGCTTCTTTGCTATAAAACATATCGACTTCACCAACATATATATACATCCATGCCCCACAATTTAAAAATATTTTCGATATATACAGGGTGTCCCATCATGGCCTACTGAACCAAAGTTATATATTTTAAATGGAACACCCAGTATATTATGACATTTTTGGATTCCTTATCAAAAAATAATTATACTTTGTATAAACTTTTATGGGTCTATCATCACTCGCCTTGCTGATATTTGCCATTTAAGCCAAAAAAAGATCAATTTTTGAAAAATCACTGCTCTAAAACAGATGAACATTCTGGGTTGAAATTTTGTCAAAAAATTTTCAACATCGTCTAGTCTACAACTACCATGTCAAATTTAACTTTGCGATATTTTTTATCAGGGTGCCTTATGAAACGCAAATTGAACAATTAAACGAAATTTTCAAATGGAACACCCTATATATTTTTACATCAATCGATGGCATTTTTTACAAGCTTTCTATTGATAAAATGTTTGTATGGTCGCTTATCAAAGGTTTAGGAGATATTAATATCCAAACTGAGAAACAGTGAAAAATAGACAAAATAGTGCTCTTGATGAATTTTGTTATTGATTTTTTTTATATTTGCCTATTATTTATTTCTGTCTTTCTCTATTTTGCTTTTCTAATAATGTTGTTTTATTTCAATAGTAGTTTTTGTTGTTTTATAACAAAAATAAAATCGAAATTTGCAATTCTCAATTTGCTGTAAGCGCTTGGTGAAGCTGAAAGAAATCCGCTTCTAGTTATCAGAAGAGAGCGTAAAAATGAAATTCAACAAAATTTCCTTGGTAACATCAGTTGTTATATTTTCAAAACATACTGAAATTTAGAAAACCAAAATTGATAATTGCAAGTTTCGATTTTATTTGTGTTGTAAAGCAACAAAAACTGCTTTGTAGTATAACACCATTATTAAAAAAGCAAAATAGAGAAAGACACAAATAAGTTTTAAGCAAATTAAAAAAAAATCCTGAAAAAAATTCACCAAGAGTGCTATTTTGTCTATTTTCACTGTTTCTCAGTTTGGATATTAATATCTCCTAATCCATTGATAAGCGACCATACAAACATTATATCAATAGAAAGCTTGTAAAAAATGCCATCGACTGACGTTAAAATATACAGGGTGTTCCATTTGAAAATTTCGTGTATTATTTTACTAACAATACATTTTAGAGTACCTATGTTTTAAGACTCAAAGTTTACACCACCGGAATGGAATTAATATGGTCAATTTCGCCAAAAAATGCTTCTTTTGTTATGGAAGGCAGAATAAATCGGCAAATAGGACAACTTTATTTATAGATGGTTTAGGATAATGTAATTTTTTAATTAATTTTTTAATATGAAAGTAATAGATAATAATTATTTTTAAGTAGAGTTTTTTAGTGCACGCATCACGTACGTATTACGTAAGTCTAATTATTTATCCGAAAGAAAATAAACAACATACAATAGGAAGTAACTTGTAACTTTTGTGTTGTGTAGATTTTTTTTCAAACTGAAACATTGTGCTATAAAAAAAATATAAAATATAATGGATTTACAAAACAATTTCCAAAAAAGTAAGTAATATTACGAACGTATTTTGTTCATTAAACAAATGAAAGTCGATATACTTAAAATCAACATAATCGATGAACTGAATCTGTAACATTCTCGTAAATAAAAAATAATTAATTTCTACAAAAAATTATCGTATAAGTAATTAAAAGGCAGCAAATATTTCAAGGTGATTATATTATTTTTGGTATTTCTTCTAGGTGAATTTTATTCGGTGGTTAAAAGTACAACATAACCTCAGTCGCCCGACAACTTGTTCTGTCAACGCATTCAAATTACCCATAATCCATTGGTCTATGAATATGAATGGACCAAAACCATTTGAAATTAGTTAATCGACGCATTACATAAACTTCAATAAATTTGAAGACCACAACTGCGCTTTTTTACTAATTTTACTTATCACGGATGTTCATCTCTAATATGCATACAAATTTCTCTACTTTTCTTCTGTTTTAGTCGATGTAAAAATGCTTCAGGAGCAGGAAGATTATTTCAAAATTATAAAGCCTTCCTACTTATCATAAAATTTTCGAATTTCTTGAAACAAAAGAATCATTGATATTTAGGATGTACTCAATATCTCGATTGAATAAACTAACCTGAAATTGCGCCCTTACTCCCCAAGTAAATTTTAATCTGCACTTGCAACGACTTACCTTACTGTAATTCCGATCTCCGAAAAAAATGCATCTCTTTACTACTGAAAAACCTATTTATGTAAAACTATTTTTGTAAACAAGGGCGTATTCAGGGGGTGGCTGAAGGTGCAAAAGCTCCCCCCCCCCCCCTCCCAAGATCATAGATATGAGCGAAAATATGAAAAAACTAATCAAAATTCCATTTTTATAAGAAAACAAATTAACCCGCTGTATTCTTGTCAATTATTTTTGGGGACTTTACTTTATAAAAATAAATTGCATTCTTATTTACCAACACTGAATCTTTTCTAAATTGATAAAGTTTTCTCTAAAGTTTTATGGACTCAAAATAGTGGTATCTTTATGGGGTTTATTTCAAAAATATGAGCGAAAATATCAAGACTAATTCGTATTTATTCTTTGAAAAAAATCCACCAAAATAATTATTTGATTATAAATAATCTTATAACCTTGGGTCACAATGGCGTTAATTAGCTTTACTTTAATTTAAATTGACCTTTTTTCATTTAAATTGACCTAATAGTTTATGAACTATGGTACAATTTTGAATTATTTACATTTACTGTGGAAAAAAGTTCCTCCAAAAAAACTGGGGTGTTCCGATCCTGGAAATTTGGGTTTTTGTAGATGAGTCTACTTTCTACGATATTCTTCTCATCACTTCTTTTTGGGATACACTCTACACTGTAATTATTTTCAATTAACAATTATTAAAGTACAGGATGTCCCAAGTCTCAAAAATGACGCAAGAGCTCTCCAGTACAATCCTTTCAGAGATATGATGAGACACGTTGGGAATTCATTTTTTTTTAAATTTAAAATTACCTACAATAAATACCGGTCATGATTTTCAATTTAAAAAAATAAATTGTGAATAATCTTACATTTAATTTATTACTTCACGACTAAAGAAAACCCAAACTTTTCAGGACAATTAGCGGGTTTTCACAATTCATGCCAAAAAAAAGTTGAATCCCCAACTTTGTCTCTTCATATCTCAATTAGGACATTTTTAACGATTTTTCTGAGGATCTCCCTGAAGGGTCTCCAACAACGTACTGGAGAGCTCTTGTGCCATTTCGAGACTCCCTGTGTATGTTTGCAAAATTTGAAAAAAATAAGATTAGATAGGTTAACCTGGGTTTATTTTTTTAATTTTGGAATCTCGAAAAAATCGCCCAATTTTGAGTTTTCATCAATAATTTTGCTCTTCCCAAGATGAAATCCTAGATACGCCCTTGTATGAAAATTTTGTGTTACAAATCAATGTTTTAGTCATAAAAAATGCTATAAACGTTACTAAAACCAATATAAACTCAAAGCAGGACAAAGCCTTTACTCAACTTCCTCCATTTTTTGCAAAATGTATATCAAAATAGCGCCAAATAAACTTAATCGATATTCTCAATTTAAATGTCATAATTTGCGTCAATGTCATAGATAAAAGTCAATGTTACAATTAATCACAATGTTATGTTAAAAATCTCCACAACGATTTTATAATTAATTATTAATAATATTTTAGGAATGCACTTGATAATCTGCGTTTTATGCGTACCATTCTCAATTATACAAGTAAGTTGAACAAATTCTTATAAAAAAATATTAATAATTTTTTTTCAGCATCTAATGCATAAGAAATGCAGTTGCAAAAAATGGTTATATGTTCCTTTATTATTTTTGAATATAATATTGAGCTTTCCTTTGTTACTCCTTTTTGTAGCAACTTTAATTGTATTTGGAATTTACAGATGTATAATTTCTACAATTTTGAGAACATGGCATGGAACTAGATTTAAAGGTCTAATAACAGGATTAGATTCATTGGTTTCAATTTATTCAGAAACTAGTGGAGCTATAAGCTTATTAGCACAGATAGAAACTACTAAAATTGAAAAAGCTTTCGTTCGAGATCTTATCAATAAATTATACTTCATTTTGGCATCACCTTCCATTGATCGTAAAATATTTTGTGTACGAAAACATTTTATGGGTTATGAATACTTTCATGAACTTAATGATTGTGGTTGTATAGATATTTTGAAGATTGTTCATTTAGAAAATACCGACATTTATAATGAGAAAATGTGTGATAAGCTTTATCAACTCATGATAGCTCCTTTACCTAAAAATGATAAATTTAATTGGGATATTACCTTATGCACAACGCCAAAAACTGAAAATATAACCAAAAATACATTTTTCCTCTTATTTAGAATGCATCATACAGTGGGAGATGTTTTAAGTATTAGAAACTTTTTAACTAAATATCTACTTAATGCAAACAAAAAATCAGAGAAATACTCTCATGAAATAGCTGAAAACCTTATGCAAAGATCTACACTAAAAAAATTTAACACAAAACTAGCACATTTTTTATTGACATCGCCTAAACCTAACAACGCAATTTTCAGTAATCAACCTCATAAACATGTAGTTTTTACATTTAAAGTTACCAAGGGAGGAGATTACGTAAGAAAAATTAAAGAAATTAAAAGGAAATTTGAAGGTGTTTCATTTTTTAATGTATTTTTAACTGCTTTATCGGCGAGCCTCTGTGAATTTTTCATTGATAAAAGTGGTGAAAACATACCGAAAACAATATTATTAACAAGTACAGCACAATTATTTCATAATAGATTTGTTTCTTGTACAAAAATGGATAATTTACAAAATGATTTTACCATGTTCGCACTTGAACTACCCATCAGAATATCAAAAAGTACTCAAATAGGTTTGGACTATGGCCTGATTGTTAGGCTAAAGTTAATTCAAACAGAGCTTTTAAAAATAATGAAAAGTTTTGATACCAGGGTAAGATATTTTTGACTTATTTTATTTATTTTTGTTTTTCAGTTTTTTTATGCAATTTTTAGAACTTTAATGGAAGTTTTACCCTCCTGTATTGCTTCTAAAGTAAAATCGGTTAGAGTTACAGGATTGCTTTCCAGTTTACCTGTTGGACCTGAATTGGAATTATATAGTGGTGATAGACTTAAGAGCATTCTTGGATTTTTTCCAAAACATACACAATATGGTAAACAACTATTCAAAATATTAAACTCGTCAGGCTATAAACGACAAAACGAACAATGGACCGAACGATAAATGGGTGAATTGGACAAAAGGCCAACGCAGAAAAAGGGAATTATTGGATAAAAGACCGAACGATATAAGACCTAACTAAAATGACGAAATCGGACTTGGACCTTTGGTCATTGTCAGCCTTTTGTCGTTTAGGTCATTTTATTTAGGCATTTTGTCTGCGTTGGCTTTTTTCCAATTCGACCTTTTCCTAATTTAGCTTTTTAACGATCAGCCTTTTTTCCTGTCCAATCCAATCATTTATCTTTCGGCCTTTTGTAATAAAGTAGGTATATAAAATAATAAAATAAAATGAATTTTGTGAAATATTTCACCTAGTTATTGAGAAATTATTTAATTTTTAAATCAAACAAAGATTTAAAAAAAATATTTCTATCAAAAAAAAATACTCTTGCAACTTTAGTTTATAGTATAATTTCTGACATACATTTTTTTTTAAGGATTTATTCTTACAATGTGCTCTTATGAAGGTGAATTGGGGATGGCTTTGGCGATGGATAGGAAAAAACTCAACCATACAGAAGCGACTAAAATTTTAGAAAATGTTTTAAAATATATCGACTTGTTATATGAGAACACAAAAGGCAAATAATTTTATACATTTTTCTCCCAATTTAACTGTAATAATTTAATGTTTTTCAATAAATCTAACAACTTTTAATTTTTTACTCCTGTTTTGTTCGTAACCTATCTAAATACATAATAAATTAAATTGCATGACACTTCAAAAAATTAAAAAAATATTTATTACAATTAAACCAGTTGCATTTAAAGTAAGCTGTCTTTTAAGCACTTGCACGATTTTGAAGAGGTCCTTGGAGTACCAAACCAAAGTAAAAACAGGATATTCATGTTTTGTTCGTCTCAAGAGCTATCTTTAGATTATTTCAATTTTCATTCTTCGCAAGTTCACTTTCAGGTGTGTAATTATAAGTGCCTTACAAAATGGAAAACGATTTATTAAAAAAGTCTCTTTATAATAAATGGAAACCTATTTTTGATGGAGGTAAGTGAATAAGGAATTTCACAGCGCTTAGGCCTTATGCAAAGTTTACCAAAAAAAAGCTTTTAATATTAATTTAGTTTTTATTGTACATATATTTTTATTATGTGAGAACAATTATTTTTTATACAGTAATGTAACCGCAGGCCTTTTTTAAAATAAGACAAAAAAATTTAAACAGGTCGACTTTTCAAGTTAGTGTGACGAATTTTGAGTGTAATTTAGTTTTCTATAATCTATAATATATCATTTGAGAACTTCGTAAAATTTAGAATTTAACAATATGAATAAATATTAAGGGCCATCTAAAATGACTTATGTGACTATTATAAAATAAAATGTTAAACCGATTGGCCAATTTTTCCACATGAATTGAAAACGATTGCGTATATTATTTTGGTTTTTCAGTTTTACTTGGCTGTTGCTTTTAAATTTAGGACAAACAATTTTAAACCGCCCTGCCAAGATATCTTCTTTTTATTTCTTAATATTTTTAAATGCCATAAAATGGAATCAAATCTAAAAAACATTATCTAAATAATAGCTGCAACAAATATTTAATTTAAGTTTTATTTTGTTACTTTTCAGCCAAATATTTCCTTAAAAATATAAATTAAAAAATAAAATAAACCACCTATTTTTAGACAATAATTTTATGATACCATTACATTTTATTGCAGCTTATAATATTTAAAAAATAAGGAAGATATTTTGGCAGGACAATTAAACTGAATTGAAAATTATGAAAATTTCGGTACATTTTCATGTTTTGCATCTGAAGCAATTTCAAAAAATGCACTGAAATCTTTGTTCAAATATTATACAGGGTGTTTTTTTAAGTTAATTCTTTTTTACAGGATGTAAAACTCAATAAATTAAGTCGTTGACAAAATATTTTGTATACAAAAGTCTTTAAATAAGAAATTTATACAAAATTTTAAATTAACGTTACTTTTGTTCATGTTTTACTAGGCACAAAAGAAAAAATTAAACAAGAATAGCACAAAAATGAAATATAAAGAAAATAACAAAAAACAAATAAAAATAATAAATTTGCCAATTTTTTAAATTTTACGATTATTTTTCTGACATTTGATAATATTTTTTTTTTCTAATTTTTTATGAGATTTATTTAATTTATTTATTTATTTATTTAAAAAAACACTGTTTAATTTTAGGTGACCCTTATCATCATCAATACATCAGGGCCACCATTATACTGTTAAATTCCAATTTTCAACAGTTTTTAAAGTTTTAAACCTCCTGCTTGGAAAAATGGATCTGTTTTTCTAAAACCTCTTATTTTCAAAAGTTGACCTGGTTACATTAGTTTATACAAACGCTGTATATTTTTTCCTAAACAAAGTTTTGTTTTTTAATAATAATTTTATTGATACAATTAATTATCATCAATAAACCTACCAAAATATTTTTTAACTATACACATATATTTTACAATTATAAACAAGGTAATTGAAATGACCTTCAATATCAAGCAAAACTTCCTCATAAATGTGGTTCTTTAGCGGTCAACTTGCAATGAGGATATACATTATTTTTATTATTATTTTAAGCTGTCCCCTCTGGTAACTATTTTTTTAATCGAGTGCTCAACTGTAACAATAAAATTTATTTAATAATATCTTTGATAATACTTAGTAAAGTGTTTAAATATTTTTAGATTTAATGGAAAGATAAATTAGTTTAAAATTTAACTACTCAAATTCCTTTTAAACTTTACATTTAAAATATAACATTTTACAAAATTTTAAAGGTCACGAATTTGATTTTTTTTTTAAATTTATAAATTAAAAGAATTTTTGCACTTTCTATATATAATGAGCTAGTTTAGTCCTTATTGATAGAGACTAAAACGTCACATTTCTTGTCTCTTGTCAAATTTTACTTTACTCTCTGCCTTGTCATTACTTTACTCCCGCCCACGTCATTTGTCATCACTTTACTCCCGCTCACGTAACTTGTCATTAAAAACTAAAATTAGTCATAATCTTGTAATTTGTCTGAATTTGCCGCGAAATCACAATCGTTGCAAACTTCAGTGAGTGAATTCTAACCTCTAATAAATTTATTTGGTTTGGTTTGGAACAGAACGGAACTTGATTTTTATTCAGGGGTCGGGGATTGTATTATGTCCGGTTTATTATTTTTTGCACTTTCTATATATAATGAGCTAGTTTAGTCCTTATTGATAGAGACTAAAACGTCACATTTCCTGTCTCTTGTCAAATTTTACTTTACTCCCTGTCTTGTCATTACTTTACACCCGCCCACGTCATTTGTTATCACTTTACTCCCGCTCACGTAACTTGTCATTAAAAATTAAAATTAGTCATAATCATGTAATTTGTGTGAATTTGCCGCGAAATCACAATCGTTGCAAACTTCAGTCTAGTCTAAACACCACCAATATATTGAGTGAATTCTAACCTCTAATAAATTTATTTGGTTTGATTTGGAACGGAACTTGATTTTTATTCTGGGGTCGGGATTGTATTATGTACGGTTTATTATTTTATAGATTGATACTAAATTTTAAATTTAAAGGTGTTTTAAATGTACACAGAATCGATTCAATCAATTAGTTAGATCTGTAAATATGGCAAAATCTTTTAAACTTGGTAAACTTTATTCCTGCATCATAACTTATCCACTTTATTTATTGTGAAGTTAATTAATATTTTTTTAAATTTATAAAATCAATTACAATAATTATAATATTAATCTACAATTATCTATATTTTATGAAAGTTGCTGTATAAATCATTATGACGGGCGAATAAAAATACCCGTCGCCGTCCGATGACAACCGATATTAGTCACAGCGATAGCCATATAATTAAATTATTGTGGAAACTTTTACCTATTAAAAAAGTGCAAAAAATTCTATATGCACCTAGGTAGTAAAGTGAATTTAATCCCTCCTCTGATTGTTTCCCTCGGCTTTGCCTCGGGAAACAAAACATCGTCGGGATTAAAATCAGTCACTTTACTACCTAGGTGCATAAATAACTATTATAGATTGATACTAAATTTTAAATTTAAAGGTATTTTAAGTGTACACAGAATCGATTCAATCAGTTAGATCTGTAAATGTGGCAAAATCTTTTAAACTTGGTAAACTTTATTCCTGCATCAAAACTTACCTACTTTATTTATTGTGAAGTTAATTATTATTTTTTTAAATTTATAAAATCAATTACAATAATTATAATATTAATCTACAATTATCTATATTTTATGAAAGTTGCTGTATAAATCATTATGACGGGCGAATAAAAATAGCCGTCGCCGTCCGATGACAACCGATATTAGTCACAGCGATAGCCATATAATTAAATTATTGTGGAAACTTTTACCTATTAAAAAAGTGCAAAAACTTCTATATGCACCGAGGTAGTAAAGTGAATTTAATCCCTCCTCTGATTGTTTCCCTCGGCTTTGCCTCGGGAAACAAAAAACAAAACATCATCGGGATTAAAATCAGTCACTTTACTACCTAGGTGCATAAATGACTATTATAGTATTTTATTTTTTTACTATTCAGGTCATAATAAATAAATATTTCGTCGTTTCGTACAATTTGAATTTATTATTTTATTTGTTTTAATTATATAATTTAATAAACTTTATCATATACAGGGTGTCCACGAAACAAGAGCCACACCTGTAATTTATTTATTTATGAAGATAAAATTTAAAATTTTACTATGTTATATTGCATAAAAAACCCTATTTTTTGTACTTATTATTACACATTGATAAGTTCCAAGTATGTTTGTGACAAAAAGAAAAAAATTTTGAATTTACAAAAAAAAAATTTGAATTCTCTTGTAATTTTTTTTTTATAAAATCTATTAAAATATTTTTAAGATGTAGGTAGAATCCTAAAGTTTACCAAAATAAAATAGGAAGATTTAAAAGAAAATGAGTAAGTACACTTCAGCATGCCGCTTGGACTTAGCAATGAGGATGAAAAACTAAAAAAATAATTGATATTTTTATATCTTATATTTTAGAAATCATAATTATAAATAAGTTATTTTTTGTTTCAATTCGATACGACAAATATTAACGTAAATATAAGCGTTTGAATTTTAAGAAAATTAGCCCCTCCGCTTCAACTACGCGATGTATTCTGACGTCATTTCTTCCGAACGCTGTCCGTTCCGTACACGCGTATAGTGCACTTGATTGTTTCTAGACGTTTTTATAGTTATTTTCTTTTAATACTCTCATAAAACATTACCATTAGTTATTAATTAAAGTAGGAGAATTATTTATTAATTTAAAATTTACTTCTTTATAATTTTTTACTTATGAAATTTCACTTTAAATGTTATGCAACTTTAGTGTGGTTTTTACAATTGTGTAGCGTTTCAACTTAAAAATTTGAAAGTTAATTATTTTGGGTTGTAGTATAAAGAAATGGGAAAAAAATTTAAAAAAATCAAGGCAGTACGACTTTTTATTCAAAAGATATGAATTTTTATATAAAATATGGCTTTCTAACAAATGAGTAAAGGTGTATTGTAAAAAATTCATATTTCGCTTAATAACTGAAATTAAAAAACGAAAATTCGTACAGCTAAGTTTGTAAAAATTATCGATATTATCTTATTAAATTTTTTAAAATTTAATTATTTTTTAAGGTACATTACCTAGAAAAATTTTGTTTTGTTTGAGTTTTTGGGGTGTAAAATTTTTTTGGGGGGTGTAGAGGGCAAGTGACCTCCTACATTTCATCTATTTTCTAATATCTTTCATTTGCGGGGTCGATTTTGAAAGATTCGAAAAAATATTTTTTGAGATATTTTTAAGGCTTAAATTTTTTCATGGAAATCGATTTTTATTGTTTTTCTCGAAAACTATAAAAGTTAGCGATTTCAAGTTTTTACCAAAGGTAAACACCATGGATAGACGCGTTTTAAAAAATATTTGATTAAAATAGGTTAAACAGTTTTTTTGGAAAAAATTGGCAAAGTTTTGGTAACATTTTGGTACAAATACGGGCCTGGACGACGTAATTTTATACCGAAAATTAAAATTTTCAGGGAATTTGGTGGGGGAGGTAACGGTGCGAATTTTAAGCTATTACTCGTCCCGGCGGTTATAATAGATTAGAAGATATTAATTATTTTGTGAAAAGTGAAAAATTTCAGACCGCAATTTTGGTTCCAAACGGAGATTTTGCATATTTTTGCTACATTTTCGGCCATAACTCGATAAAAAAAGGAGATAGCGAAGTGATTCTTTTTTTGTCGTAAAGTGGACCATGAAAGCTTTCAGAAAATGTACATTGCGTTAGGGTAGAATAAAATTTGAGGGACTGATTAAACCGAAACTCAAATAAAAATGCGACTTTTTTAAATGCGATCTTAAAAAATGTTAGATTTCGTTGTTTTTCAAAATATAAAATCCCTATGCGTGGGCGGTTTTAATACCAAGAGTAGATTTATCAGAATTTTTAAAAATGAAAATCCGTTAAAAAGTAGGCCATAACTTTTTAACCTCGCAAAATTTAAAAATGCACTATGCTCATTACACCACAAATATTGTTGTTCTTTGATAATCTGATGTAAAATTGAGAAAATTTTAAAAATTGACGGCTGCAGAGGGGGCTGACCAAAGCGCGCGTTTGAGCTATTTTATTAACATTTCACTTGGGATTTTTTTTTAAGTCCAGGGGTAAAATATAATCGTGCTGATTTTTTCTCGCATAAATAATAAAGAAAGAAGGGAAATATAAAACATTGGAATATTATACACGGTTGGGATCATAAGTTACGAATTTTCAAAGTCGGCGTCGAAAAAGCACTAATTTCAAACTACAAATTCGAGAGCGCCAAAAGTACAGAAAAAATTAAGATATCAAAAATAGCGCTCGTTTCCTGATGTAGCGCGGTATGTAGATGACAAATCAAGAAACCGCGATTTTTTTTACCTGCCGATATTCTAATCGAAGCCACACAATTTTAGCACTTTTGCCGACCGTAAAACCCGCGTGAGGCGACTAGGAAGTAATGACGTCACTTAGCTCGCAAGGAAAAAAAGTAGCGACGCGCTATTTCCTAAACTTTGTTAATTAATTGCGAAGCCATTTTAAGTGCTAGACCAAAAATTCAAATTGCAAAATTCAAGTTAAAAGGCACTCTTTTATATAAAATTATTTTAAAAAATGGTTTACAGACTCATTAAAATATAATTACAAATCTTGCATTATTGACATAGTTAAAAGTTGATGGTAATGATTGAATGAAATACAGAGTGTTCCGAAAATAAGCAGGCAATTCTAGTATTAATAGTAGAATCGATGAATGACATTTTTTGCAATACTAAGTATTTCCGTTTACAATAATTATCAATTATTTCATTAGTTTATAATAAAAATTTTGGATGTTAGTTTCGTGCCTAATTCATTATTTTCCGAAATTGTCACATAAATAACTGTTGTTTATTTATATATTTTAATTTTCTAGTATTCACCAATATTGAATACATTGCGTATTTCATTACAATTCCATGTGCTGCAGTTCAGGTAACCACTACAAAATAGCATTTCAATTAATCCAATTTTAATATTTTTTTAGTTCCTCATATTAAAAGAAACGCAAAATACATTTATTAAATTCATAAAAACATGCACAGGTTTATTTCTTATAATTCCTTGGATTATTATATCAACAGCTATTTTATCATTACTATTTCTATATAAACAGTTTATTATAACTATATTAAAGCTTAGATTAAAAAATAAGTTTCATGGACTCATAGTTGGTATTGATAGTGTGTTAACGTTTTATGAAGAATCGGATCAAAACGTTTGTTACGCTTTTCTTGTTAACAGTCTTAAAAACGAAGAGGAATTTTTGGAATCCTTGAAAACAAGGATAAATAATGAAATTTTATCCCCAAACACACCTAAAAAAATTAATTGCGTTAGAAAATATTTCATGGGGCATTTATATTTTGAAGAAGTTGATGATATTGATGCTGATGAAATTATTAAACGCATAAGCCAAAAAAAATTAACACATTTCGAGTTTTGTAACAAAGTTGATTCAATTTTCGAAACAAGCGCACCGAGAGATAATTCTTTTAATTGGGATATATTTTGGAGTAAGTTTGAGGATAATTCAGAAGATTCAACAATTACTACGTATGTGGTGGGATTAAGAATACATCATACTCTAGGAGATGCAATGTCCTTATACAATATTACTTCAAATCTATTATGCAAGATGAGTGATACAAAAGATACATATGCGAACACTTTTAATTTTAAAAATGGTCCTTCCAAAGCTTTTACAACGAAGATTGAAAATCTATTTGAGCTATTATCCGAACCAAAAAATTATCTAATCCATCCGTTAAAGAAAGGTAGAGGAGTCCATACATTTGTAACAGAAAATGATGAAATCAGTTGTCTAGAAAAAATGAAGGTTATACGAAAATCAGTAAAAGGAGTTAGTGTATTAAATATTATTGCAACAGCTTATTCAGCTGCGATAAGTTCGTACATTAGGGGTAAAGAATTAGAAGGACCTTACGTTCCAAATAAAGCCCTTCTGGTAACCCCAATTCAAGAAAAAAAAGATCGTTTCGTTAAATATTACAAAAATGCTTTTTCCGACGATTTGGACAATGATTTTACTTATTTACCATTTTTTGTTCCATTTAGGAATGATAAGGAAATGGATATTGAGGAAAGATTTGCGATTATTAATGAGAATATTAACGCAGTTTATAATTCTTGTGATTATAAAGTAAGTTTTTATACAAAGTCTTTTGTACTTTACGATAATCCAAAAATATTTTTCCCCTTTTCTTTTATGAAAGCCTTATTTGATATTTGAACCCTGCAAATTTCAATTTTTTTTTCGGCATAACAGCTTTAGTTCCATACTTCGTAGTTTTTCCATGTATAATATGTAAATTCAAAATTGTTTGATAAATTCTTAGATATATTAGAACAACAGTAAAAAACTTTTGTATAAAAAACTTAATTTTTCTAAATTTACAAAATTTACAAAATTTTAATTAGAGTAAAATTATTTTAAATATATTTTTAGAAGACAAAACTGTAATTAATGCCTTTTGTTTTTTTAATATTTTTTACTCTTGAAACATTCTAATAATTAATTAATTTTTTTATAGATCACTTATGTAATCATGAAATCATATTTGGAATTACTTCCAAATATAATAGCAAAATGTCTGAAGAGAGTACATTGTGCAGGAACCATTGGTATGGCACCAGGTGGACCTAAATTAAAATTTTTTAATGGAGACGATCTTTTAAATGTTATGCCTTTAGTACCTGCCATTAAAGTTAATGGTAAGTTTTTTTACTACACAAGTAAAATATTTTTTGTATGCATGATGATATTAACACCTTACACCTTAAAACTTTAATGTTTTATTTTTCAGGTCTGGCAATTGCTGTTTATTCATATGCTAACCGTTTTACATTTACAATGGCTGGAAATTCAGATAATTTCTCTTACCAGGACCTTACTTACATTTTAAATGAAACATTTTCAAATATCGACTTGTTATATCAAAGATTTAAAAATATGTAAAATTATAATGCACCTATTCTTTTTCTTAAGAACTAAAGTTTCAATAATTTTTAGAAAACCATGTAACTACGTAAAAAATAAAATATTAACCTGAACCTTTTTTAATTTCTATCCCACTAAAAATTTTTGAAACAAATAATGGCGACATGGATCATGAGCAACCATAATAATGTTCAATCTAATAAAGTCCTAAGTTCGTTCAACAAATTCTTAAAAACGTATTTGATAAACTTTCCATACTCAATACATTTAAACAAAGACAAATATGGTATACACATTCATAAAGATCTCTTTCTATTTTGCATCTATTGAGAATTTCGATTACGTATAGATGGTGCTATTTTAACGTAAATTTTCTAACAAAATGGAGGAAGGCGAGTAAAGGCTTTGTTCTGCTTTGAGTTTTTATTGGTTTTAGTAACTGCACTAAAGTTTATAGCGTTTTTGGTGACTAAAAAATTGATTTATAAGTACCAACACATAAAGTTTGCAAAAACAGGTTTTTATTTATTACTTCACTACTAGCTTTATCAAATGACCAATAGAGGTCGTGTCAGAGGTGGAAGTTTATAACTCCTAACGTAACGAGAGAACGGTGGATTGTTTCCTGCATTACTAGGGTTACGATTTTTGTCTCGTTTCCACATTAGGAACGTTTTTTTGTGTAAGAGAGAGACATAAAATATGTAACGGGTCAACCGAGATCAACCGAGATCATGTCGTTAGAGTTACAAACTTCCACCTCTGATCCCCACAATTTCATGTACGATTTTATACCAAAATTCTTTCGAAGCACTTTATTTTTTTTCCAAATAGCTATTACGGATTTCGGGTATGTTTGGCCTAGAACTGGCCTGTAATTTGTTTCGGCCGTTGTAAGACTTACAATTCGAGGGTAAATTCGGTACTGAAAAACTAAATATTGAAGCTCCATGATTAAGAATAAAGATAGATTGGTTTCTTTAGTTTTTTTATTGTAACATTTTTAGTCGATTTACTTTGGCAAATTTTACTTTGATTTCTTCTTCTCGTCGTCGTAAATGAAGGTACGTCTATGTCTTCTAGTAATGTAGAGAGGTTATTCTTCTGGTGGTAGAAGTGCAAGAGATGTTGTTTTTCTCGTGGTTGAATTATTCACCTCTTCTCCGGGGGGTGGTTGCTACAACATCCCTGTCTTAATCATGGTACATTTATTCCAGTATTTTCCAAAACAGGTAAATTCCCAATACTCAACCGGATGAAGGTGTAATTATCATTCAGAAATTTTTTCTATGTAGGTACTGTTGTAGCAAAATGTTTATAGTACTCATAAAAAGACATAAATAATTACTGGATTAAAATAAAGGTATGAGTAACATACAGGGTGTCCCGACAAGAGCTCTCCAGTACGATATTGGGGAACCTTCAAAGGATTTTTTAAACTGATAGATTATATTGAAATAGTTGACTAATATTCATTTTTTGTAATTTGGAGTGTGTAGTATGTACTAGTCAATTCGATTACAATTTGAGTTTATTGTAAAAGAAATCAGCACCCGATCTCCTATGTTTTTATGTGAAAGAAATCAGCAAAAATTAAGATAAATTATATCTTATTTATTCTTACCTTGGCATATGTATAAATACATGCGTACATTCTTCTGAAGATCCGGGAAAAGCATTTTTTGAAAATCGTATTTTCTTCTTCTTTTAAGATGCAACTGCACTACTTTGTCCCTTTAACCGACTTTCTAACTCCAGTTATAACAAAGATGCCCCACGTGACACACTGCCCCTGTAGAAATCAAAATTGTGTTTAGCTTGTTGTAATGTTGTGGCAATATTGTGATATAATTTTTCAATATATTCACATTATATTCACAACATTGCATAACAATGGAAGTAAAAAAAATGTGAGTAAAACATCCCATTGGATCTTGGATCTGCTGAATAAATATATTTTAAATTATTAAAAACGTTTATTTTTCTCCCGAATTATTTATGATTATAAATACTACCACAATATTTGTACCACAACGTTATCACAATTTACGCACGATTTTGTCACAACGTTTCCACAATATTGTCACTATATCACAAAATTTTCACAACATTATTTGGGTCAATATTTTAACATTTTCAAAGATTGTGACACAGTGTTTACACAATATTATAATATTGTGTACGATATTTCACAACATTGTCACAATATCGTGTTTCTACTCGGGTGTACAACAAACAATTGTAACAATAGAAATAGAAGAGATGTCATTATTCGATCTAAAATGAAATATCAAAAATTATTTAACGAAAATTTATAGTTTTATGAATACGAAATATGAAATATTACAAAAAAAGATATCCAAAATTCTTTAAAATGGAAGTTCTTTAATTAAAGATAATTAATTTTATCAAGAGATGAACAATTACATCCCCATTTTAATATTATACAAATTGCGAATTTTTGTGCATATTAATTTCCTTAAAAGAAATTTATCTTGCTATTTTTAGATTTAAAAATCTCACAAAAAAAACTAAACATATTTCAGAAATAGTTAAGTAAGATATTTTTTCCATATCATATTTATAAGTAGCTAATAAAACTGTTCAGTTAAAATGTTTACATTTTATAAAAGTTTAGAAATGCTGTGCACCTAAAGAAAAACAAATAAAGCTTAAGAGGATAGTCCGCCAAATGTTTGAAATGCGTACTCCTCGCTAGTAAAAATTGATTTTTTGGTGTTTGTAATAAAAAATTTAACAAAAACGCTCTTGTATTGCCTTCAAATTGAATTTATTTTTCATATAGAATTTTTTTTTGATGTATATAGTCTGTTATAAGGGAGTAATTTTGAAAAAATGATAAAAACGCATTTTTTATCATTTTTTCAAAATTACTCCCTTATAACAGACTATATACATCAAAAAAAAATTCTATATGATAAATAAATTCAATTTCAAGGCAAAACAAGAGCGTTTTTGTTAAATTTTTTATTACAAACACCAAAAAATCAATTTTTACTAGCGAGGAGTACGCATTTCAAACATTTCGCAGACTATCCTCTTAAATTAAGAAATGGCATTTTTTATTCAACTGGTTCAAGTTACTATTTTTCATAAAGTTATTTTTCCTTTGGTTAGTAATCTACTACAATATGCTTTAAACTAAATTTAAAAATGAAACTCATTGTGCTTCGATAAAATTTGATAAAAAATAATAAATATACAGGGTGATGATAAAGTTTGGAACAAAATTCGTAACTGCTGTATTTAATTTTTTTGAGAAAATCACTCGGAAAGGTCAACTTTAGTTTTTAAAATGTCATCTCTTGGTATAAAAAATATAAATGACATCACTGATGATTTGGCAATGACGTCATCATCGATTTTTTAAATGGAAACCCTTACTTTTTTACTCGTTTTTGATAGACATTCATTTCACTAAAACGATGATATGAAAAAATGATTACATTTATAAATATATTGTATTTATATAGCAATGATGATAATAAATATTATCATCATTGCTAAATCACCAGTGGCGTCATTAATATTATTTTTATACCAAGAGATGGCATTGTAAAAACTAAAATTGACCTATCCATCGATTTTCTCAAAAAAAAAATTAAATACGGCAGTTAAAAATTTTATTCCAAACTTTATATCATCACCCTGTATAATGTACGATCATTGAAATAACAAAAAACATAATTTAAAGTGGAAAAAAGAAACTATTGTTTCCATGAGGAAAAACTTTACTTTATATTTTTTGATTTATTAACTGATAGAGCAGATCTAATAGCAATTTTGGATTCCTAGTTGTAAAGTGTCTCAACAACTTCAACTAAACAAGTAATAACTAAAATGGTAATTTTCAGTCTTTTGCGATATTGTTTCTCTTCAAATAAGCAAGATACCGATGTAGATCCTTGAAAATCTTGAAAATTTTAAGCAAAATATACTTATTAACATACTTACAATCTTTAATTTTACATTATTGAATAATAACTTAAAATAATGAATAGGTATTTATTTTTGATTTTGTTTTTCTATATCATGTGACAAACATAAGACTATACAGGGTGTCTCATTTTTTTTCAGCTAACATTTTTTTAGATAGTAAATGTCATTCTGAATAAAAAATTCCTATGAACTAATATGTTTTTTCGACTTTAATGATTTTTGTGGGACACCCTGTAAAAGTTATAAATAATCCAACTTTTTTTATTGATTTGAATCCACATAATTTTCTGAATCCAACCATACCTCATAAATGATATTTTCTTTCAATTCATATGTTTTTCTTTTTCAATTTTGCGATTAATTGAGAATAAACAATTAATAAACAAATAATACGACATCTTAATAAAAATAATAAATAAATAATAAACATGAGTACACCATATTTGAAGTGAACTTTATGTCATAAAATTTATTAAAAAAATTGAACTTATATTGAATAAAAATATGGCTTATATAGGAAATCGTCCAAATTATTGATATGTTCCTTCATACCGATTCAACATTCCGTTTGAGATTTCAAAATTCCTAGTCTCGTCTCAGTCACGTTATATAAAAAATTAAAAAGTCAAAGATACTTAAATGTTAATTTTTTAAACCTTAGCAAGCAATTATGCTGGACTTTTTCAACACCCTGTATAAATGTTTTTATAAATTGACCAAAATTGGTTTCAAATCAAAAGGAATCATTCAAACTTATATTTACAATTAGTTACATACATATTACCTATAAAACTTAAACTTTTTATTTTTCTGTGCTTATCAATTATTTTATATTTTTAAAAACCCTATAAATAGTTCACCTTCAAAGATTTAAATTAAAAATTAAAGGTTAAAAGTAAAAAATTGGAACATCATACATTTCTCCGATTAAAATATAGGGGTCATTGGAGTACCAATTAAAAATAAAAACTGGATATTCATGTTTTCTTAAAATCATTACCTATCTTTGCAATCCTCACGTTTTATTCAGTTTAAGTTGATCAATTATCGAGTCCAAATAATTATTCAAAAATGGATATAGAAATGTTAGCAAACACCATTTTTCATAAATGGAAACCTATTTTTATTGTATGTAAGTATTTAAACCATTTTTTAGAAATTTTAATTTGTTTAGTTTTTCTTACTTTATTTATTATTCTTTAAAATAGTTTATAGGAATAGTTGTATTCAACACATTTCTAAAAATTAACATAAAATAATATAAAATAAAATAGAGGGTTAAATTTACTAGTAATTAGTAAAATACTTCCTCCATTGTTAGTTTTAAGAAATATCTAAAAAAATACTTTTTTAATAGCATTAGAAATTATTTTGGATATTTTTCTAAATTTGATTGAAATTTTTACTTAAGAAATAAACTTCAAAATAATATTTTTTTGCAATATCATACCAATTCGTAATTCTTTTGGAATATATCTAATGCAATACTAAAAATAAAATTAAATTCTCAAATTAAATTTTTGATTTGCATATATTAAAAGTAAATTTAAAGAGTAAGATAATATTATACAATTATTATTTCGATTAATTTATTTGTACTTTAAGGCCAAGATCCTATTTATTAATGTATATTATTCCCAACTGTTTTGTTAACAGAATAAAATTTTACAAAAATTCTGTCAAATTTTGTACGAAAAACGTTTACTAAATACAAAATTATATTAGGAATTAACAGATTATCAGAGGTATTTGAAATGTGTAGACAAAAAGCCATTATCTTTTTTAAAATTTGGGTCAAACAATTTCAAGAGACCTTCAATTACAAGCAAAACTTCATCATTTAGCTGGAACTGGAAATACGATAATTCATTTCCAACAATCTTTTTTCTAATGCTTAGAAAAAGTTGGTTTTCAACTAAACGACATCAATATTCGTTTTCACCAACGATTATTAAATTTAGGCATAGCTTATAGGCAGAGCCGGATTACTATAAAGGGTAATGAGGCTATAGTTTCAGGCCCTCCAAAAATTCGGCCCTTCAAAAATTCAGATTTCCTGAAAAATGTCGAAATTCATATTATATCCTTAAAAAATACATAGTGCTTGAGTAGTATTTGCATTTCTACTCCTAAGAGGTACTAAGTATACCCGATTGTGACCGATTTACGTCGAAAATGTACAATCTGTCAAGCATCACAGAAGGCTGTACTTTATTAATATTTCAAGAAACTAACTTCATCAGACTCTAATATAACTTCTACATCGTCTTCGTCTTCTGATGAGCTAGAGTAGACAATTTTTAACTTTGCTTTCTTGACTTTATTTCCGTTTTCTATTTTGCATTTTTTGGTTTTGAGTTTTTGTTTTTCGAACTGTTACACCACTTGTTGATGTCTGTTGTTATGCTTCCTCGGATAAATTCTTAACAGCTATACTTTTTCCTGCATGTACTTGGATCTTGTTCTTTCACTTTGGTTCACCAGTTTGTAGATATTCGGCTAGTTTTCAAGGTGTTCCAAAAAGGAATCTGCGATCGTCATGATCAACATTTATAATCTCGGGCAGACTGTCTAGTAACTTTTATTCATTCAAAGGATGTATTCCACATTATTCAAACCCACCAACCAAATTATTCATGAGCATTAGTGATTTTGGGAACAGGTCTTTAGGAATATAAGCATATTTGCTCTTTTAATTGGGCCAAAGAATGTCACATCCAACGGTTGTGTAAGATGAGTGTTGTTTATTAGGAGACACACACACTTTTCATTATGAGTTTCACAAAGCTCTAAAACGTGGGTACTTATGTGGGAAGATAGATAGATAGTCTCCTTTTAGGAAAATTAGCCCGATAAGTTTCCTAACATAACGTAGAAAATGAGATTCTAAAAAATCGAAACATAACGCGTGAAACCATCCATTTTTTGACTGGTTCTAGCGAACACCATCAGGGCCATTTTCAACCCAAGTTGACTATATATTCTCAGCCTTGTACACAGCATAGGATGGTATAATATCACGACTAAACTATCCACAAAAAATTAGAGAAGTAGAAGCCTGCTGGAGTTACATATATTTTCAAGATATTCAGTGGCTCTTTTACGGATTCATTTCGGTTTTCAGGGTCGTCCGACGTCCGACAAATTTGTCTCGTCGTAATTCCATATATGTGATGCCTTGTACAACGTCTTTTACTTTGTTCGTGTACTTTTCAATAACTTCTTCATTACCTTTTTTACTCAATCGAAATGAAAAACTTTCATGTCTCCCTAAAAATGTTTTGTTTACCCAGAACCAGGCAAGTTTTGCTTAAACTGGGGGACAACTGCTCCTTTTTTATCTGGATAGGCCTTTTACTGAAACTAGGAAATCTAACTCAACTAGTGGAATACCATAGTCACAGAGTTTTACTAAATGTTCTTCAAGGGACTTTTTTTCCTCCTCTGTGAAGATCCTTGCGCAATAAATTGTGGTGAAGATAGAGGAGCACTGTAGCGGCGATAAAAGATAGAACTACAATGCTCTTGGCACTGGAGTCAAGCCAGTGCTGTTACCTGTAGTCTATGACAAGAACCAAGTCGATAACTCTATTTAGTAACTAACAGTAGATCAAACTATCAAAAAGTTGATCCAAAGTTACCCAATAACATACTGGAGAGCTCTTGCGCCATTTTAGGGACACCCTGTATATTAATAAAAGAAAAATTGGAATTATTTGTTTCAGTTTTTACTTTTTATTAGCATCAGGCCAACATCGTCCTAAATTCGGCTAAACGGGCATTAAAGTTACCGTATTATTAAGAAACTGTTTGGAAACATTAATTTTTTTACAAAAAGTTTAATTTTTCAGTGTTGATCAAACTTGAATACATCACGTACTTCATTTCAATTCCATATGCAGTTATTCAGGTACATACTAAAAAATACAACTTATAAAATTTTACTAAATTATGTTTTAGTTCCTCGTTTTAAGAGAAACCAAAAATAAACTAATAAAACTCATAAAAATGTGTACAGGACTATTTCTCATAGTTCCCTGGATAATAACATCAACGATCAGTTTATTAATACTATTTGTGTACCAACAATTAGTTATATGTATTTTAAAATTGAAATTAAAATCTAAATTTCACGGATTAATAGTTGGTATTGATAGCGTGCTAACTTTTTACGAAGAAACTGAACAGTATTTGTTTACCACATTTTTTATTAAAAGTCTTAAAAATGAAGATGCCTTCTTGATGTCCTTAAAAATAAGGATAAATAATGAAATTTTATCCCCAAATACGCCCAAGAAAATAAATTGCGTAAGAAAATCTTTCATGGGGTATTTATATTTTGAAGAAGTTGATGAAATTGATGCTGATGAAATTATTAAACGCATGAGTTTAAAAAAATTAACACATTCTGATTTTTGTAACAAAATGGATTCATTTTTTAAATCAAGCACACCGAAAAATAATTCATTTAATTGGGATATATTTTGGAGTAAATACGATGATAATATTGAAGATTCTACATTTAATACATATGTGGTGGGATTAAGAATACATCACGCTTTAGGAGATGCAATGTCTTTATACAATGTAGGTACAAATCTACTGTGTGAGATGAATGACGCAAAGGATGAATATGCATCCAGTTTTAATAGTATAAATGGTCTTTATAAACCATTCACAACGAAAATTGAAAATCTATTTGAGCTAACGTCTAACCCAAAAAATTATCTTATCGATCCTATAAAGGAAAGTAGAGGGGTGTTTACATTTGTAACAGAAAATGGTGAAATTAGTTGCTTAGAAAAGATGAAGCTTATACGAAAATCATTAAAAGGAGTTGGTGTATTAAATATTATTGCAACAGCTTATTCAGCAGCGATAAGTTCGTACATTAGAGCTAAAAAATTGGAAGGACCTAATGTTCCAAATGAAGTCCTTTTGGTAACCCCAATTCAAGAAAAGAAAGATCGTTTTTATAAATATTACAAAAATGTTTTTTCCGAAGAAGTGAATAATGATTTTACTTATTTAGCATTCCATATTCCATTTAGAAATGATAAGGAGATGGATATAGAAAAAAGATTGGAGATAGTTACCAGGAATATTGCTAAAGTGTATAATTCTTGTGATTATAAGGTACGGTTTTATTTCAAATAAATATTCTTGATTTTGTATTCTTCGAAATCATTTTAAAAAATATGTAGATATTAAGTTATTAAATAAAATGAGTCATTCAAATATTTTTATAGATTAGTTATGTCATGATGAAGACATATTTGGAATTGCTTCCAAATACTTTAGCAAAACTTATGAAGAAGGTGCATTGCGTGGGAACTATTGCCATGGCACCAGGTGGACCTAAATTGAAGTTTTTTAACGGGGATAATGTTATCAATCTCGTTCCCTTTGTACCAGCCATAAAAGTAAATGGTAAGTATTTTTTTCGCCAAATTGTATTATGAATTGATAAAAGAAAAACAACAAAAATTAAAAAAAAAAACTATTTTTTGTATGTAAAGATTAGCAACTTTTGGAAAAAAATCAAGAATCAATAATATTTGAGATTGGTTTAGTTTGATTTAAATTAGTAGATATGTGGTAATTTTCTTGGGTTGATTGCAGGGTGTCCCATTTGACGTTGGACTGTATGGGTATCTTTGTTATTATTGGAGATAGAAAGTCGGTTAAATGGACAAAGTAGTAGAGATTTTTTCGAATATTAATAATTCATTTGCAAAAAAATTGAATATCCCATCTTCCCAACGCTATCTTGAAAAAACAAGAAAATGCGATTTTTAAAATATGGCTATAACTTCTTTATTTTCTGTGGTAGCAAAAAAGTTTTTTGACATAATATAGACAATTTTTTGTGTACAATGCAGTAAAACAAATGAATATTTTTTTTCGCTAACGCATTGACCGGAAATGAACCAAACTTATTTTTTTCTTATGGCAGCCACATTGGATTTACTTACACATATTCAGAATCAGTATTTTTTCTGAGTAATTTGGTGTACCATATGTCAAATTTAAAAAAAAAAATAAAATTATTTGATTTTACAAACTAACATTGGACTTTAAGAGATGTAAATTGTCAATAACATAAATGTAACCATTTAAAATATTAAATGTAAAATAAATCTTAACACATATGTATTGACAGTTTAATCTATTCAAGGCCATTTTTGGTTAGTAAAATAAAATTATTTCTATTTTTCCTAAAATATTACATATGATATATCAAATTATCCAGAAAAATACACTAATTCCGAATATGTGTAAATCCAATATGGCTGCCATAAGAAAAAAATTAGTTTGGTTCATTTCGGGTCATTACGTTGGCGAAAAAAAATATTCATTTGTTTAAGTGCATTGTACTCAAAAATTGTCTGTATTATGTTAAATAAATTTTTGGTACCACCGAAAATAACGAAGTTATAGCCATATTTTGAAAATCGCATTTTCTTGTTTTTTCAAGATAGCGTTGGAACGATGCGATATTCAAATTTTTTGTAAATGAATTATTAATATTCGAAAAAATCTCTACTACTTTGTCCATTTAACCTACTTTCTATCTCCAATAATAACAAAGATACCCATAGTCCAACGTCAAATGGGACACCCTGTATATAAATTAGATGGATCTTTTTAGTAATACGACTATTAATTTGGAGGTGAATTGATAGGGTGTCTATTCGCCTCGGATTTTCCGGGACAGTCCCGGATTCGGGTTCTGTGTCTGGTACGAGTAACCGTCCCGGAAAATGTCCAGGATTAGAAGCGTCTTGGAAAATTTCCAGGATATTGTTCCTTGAACTTTCTAATTTATTTAATTGAAGAGAAATATACATTTTTTATCTAATCAAAGAGAATTTGTTATTTGTTTTTAAACAATGTGATTTTAAAGAGAATGTATTTTTTTATTTATTATTATTAATTTGAGGTTTTGGTTTTGTTGTTTCAAAAAATTTTCCATATACTATTATAATATAATTTAATTTTATGTCAATTTTTATCAACTGTTAAAATTTATATTTTTTTATTTTTCAGGTCTAGCAATAGCTATCTTGTCGTATGCTAATCGTTTTACATTTACAATGTCTGCAAATTCAGATAATTTTTCGTATCAGGAACTTAATTACATTTTAAACGAAACATTTTCTAATATAGATTTGTTGTATCAAAGGTTTAAAAATAAGTAACGATATTTTTTAATATTAAATTTTAGGAATTTTCTAAACTAGTTAGATTAATAAAATAATTAAACTTATTTTATTTGTACACAAAAAATTAAATTTTATGAAATGAGAATGAAACTTTTTTATTTACCTTTTAATTTTTTTCATGTTAAAACTGATTGCTTATGACCTCATATTTTTTATCTTTAGCTAAAATAATAATAAAAACTTATGGATTTAGAACAAAAAAAAATAAAATAAAAAGTTATTTACTGTAAATAACGATCTGCATCATCGATTGCATTTTTGTATGCTTCTTTAAAAAAAAGTAATAGCTTTACAAGTTTATATCTGTAATATAAATACATACAGGGTGGTGATAAAGTTTGGAACCAAGGTCATTACTACCGTAAAAAAATTTTTTGTAAAAATCGCTCGGACAGGTCAATTTTTGTTTTAAAAATGCCATCTTTTGGAATGAAAAAAATATTCATGACGTCACTGATAACTTCACTATGACGTCATCATCAATTTTTTTAAATGGAAACCCCTACTTTTTTTACACATTTTTCATAGACCTTTTTATCATATTAATGACCACATAAAAATATTTAAAAAAATTTCAACCATTTTTGAAAAAAAAAATAAATTTACTCAAAAAAAAATTATTAATTCTCAATGAAAATATTACAAAAATAAAGTAAATTTTTAATTTACAAGTAACAAATTTTAACGAATATGTTCAAATTGTTCCCCATTGACCATTTGGCATTGTCCCATTCGAGTGTAGACACTCTGAATACTATTGTTAATAGCTTCTTCGTCAATTTGTAGCAATTCCGTCCTAATTCTAAGCTCCAATTCTTGTAAATTATTATGTCTATTGAAATAAACTTTTGATTTTAAATGTCCCCACAAGAAAAAATCTAAGGGCGTTAGGTCGGGAGATCGCGGAGGCCACTCAATTGGTCCCCTCCGACCTATCCATTTGTTGGGCAACGTGGTGTTAAGGAATTCTCGCACCGCCCTGCCAAAGTGTGGAGGAGCCCCATCTTGTTGAAACCAAATGTTTTGGTTAGGAATGTTGCGATTTTCATAATTGGGGAAAATACGAAGAAAAACTGGTAGCAAATCAGTCCGCAAAAAATTCAAGTATCTTTCGGCAGTAAGGTTTTCATTAAAAAAGTAAGGTCCTATAAAACGTCTGCCAATCATTCCCACCCATACATTTAACTTTCCCTGTCTTTGACTATGGGATTCTACAGCCCAAAGAGGATTTTCCTGTGACCAATACCTACAATTATGTCGATTCACTGATCCATTCAATTGAAAGGTAGCTTCATGGGAGAAAATTATACTACTTAAAAAATTTGGATTTTGATCACATCGCGCCATCATTTCTTCACAAAATTGCAGTCGGCGATCGGGATCATCTTCATTTAACTCTTGTATGAGTTTTATTTTGTATGGGTGATACTTTTCCTTTTTTAATAATTTTGCGACATAGGAATGATCCACATTATTATTTCTTGAAATATCTCTTGTTGAAATATTGAGATTTTCTTCAATCGCAAGTAATAAATTTAATTTGGTTTCTTCATTCACTTGAGGCCGTCCTTGTCGAGGCAAATCTCCTACAGATCCTGTTTCTGCAAATTTGGTAACTAACTTACTTACTGTAGATCTTGAGATTTGCGGTCTATTTGGATATTGCTCATAAAACAAAGCACAAGCTTCCCCATGGGTTCTTTTTTTATCGCCGTATCCTACCATAATTAAAATTTCGATTCTTTCGCGTTCGCTTAAACGAGGCATTTTTAATTTCGCAAAACTTAATAATTGTTGATTATTATTAAACAAACGAAGTAAGCTATTCAAGCATTGGTAAATGGATTTAAAATTTTATTTGCCATACAAAATAACGTCAACTAAAGCACTTTTATAAAGGCAATTTTTATTTCAATAAATTTTGAATATCAAAAGCTTTTTCAAATTTATAATAAATTACAATTTTATTTAAAGTTTATTATTACTCAAACATTTTATTTTAATTACCTTTTTTATTAAAAGTTATTTAAAATTAGTTTTAAGAAAATTCCAATTGTGTAAAGAAGAACAATTCGAATATTTTTAATAATAATTTGTTATTTTTAAACTAAAAATTAGTTTAATTTATTTTTCTTGTCATATTTTCATTGAGAATTAATAATTTTTTTTTGAGTAAATTTATTTTCTTTTTCAAAAATGGTTGAAATTTTTTTAAATATTTTTATGTGATCATTAATATGATAAAAAGGTCTATGAAAAATGTATAAAAAAAGTAGGGGTTTCCATTTAAAAAAATTGATGATGACGTCATAGTGAAGTTGTCAGTGACGTCATGAATATTTTTTTCATTCCAAAAGATAGCATATTTAAAACAAAAATTGACCTGTCCGAGCGATTTTTACAAAAAAAATTTTTACGGAAGTTATGACCTTGGTTCCAAACTTTATCACCACCCTGTATGTACTCCAAAAATCAGTGATGAAAAATGTAAAGATCTAAAATTTCAGATTTAGATTTGGTGACTTTTTCGGAAAAAGTGCCTCTCCTATATCGAAATTTGTTAATAGGACCGTAAATTTTATATGTATTTTCCTGTTTTTTATAAATTAAAAGTTAAAAAACGTCCATTCAAACCAACAGCAATAGGTATCTGGAATTGTCCAATATTATTTAAAAATTTAGAGATTTGTGCTCAGTCATAAAATCTATATTTTGAGATTTTAAGGGGATTTATTAAATTATTGACCATTCTCAATTGGATGGATATTTTGAAAATGTTACTTTTATACGAAAAATCACCATTAAATTAGTTAAAAAAATTAAACTCCATTAAAATTTTAAAATGCATATCATTTAAGACATTAAATGTTGATATATTATCAATAAAATTATTTCAATTGTTAAAAATCGGTCATTACTTTCGTTAGCATTCCGTAATTACGACACTCCTTAAAAATGTAAATAAGTAAAGTGCTAAACTCATCAAAACACCTTTAAACATCATAAAAATAATAAGCAAAACAATATACATTAGCATATTAATCGACATTTTAAAGTAAAGTGGCCACTTCCGTAACAAAAAGAACTATCCCATCGCCCCAATTCCCAATTTAAAATTAGCAGCAATAAAAATTATGTTAATTACTCGTAATGATAATTATTGCAGTTCTGTGCTACGTTTAATATTGGTAATAGTTTATATTTATGTTGTTGGTAATTGTTCATTGTTCTTATCTGACAGTTGTGTCTTTATAAAAGTAAAGCGCTCGACTTCAACCGCAAACTTAATAACCGATTTATGAAAGTTACTAAGATTTTAAAAAAAATATGAAATTAAATCATTTAGAGTTTTTGTTGTATATTACGATGGCAACGCTAGAGATTATTCAGAGGTAGGTAACCATTTCATAAACTTTAAAACAATATTTTGGAACCAATTAAAATTTCTAGATATATGTATACAAAATTATCATATGCGTGGTTATTGTTTTGTTAAACAAATCCATGTTTAATGTTTACAACCGGTATTATTATTGTTCACTTTCGTTATAAATCTTTCATCTTCTCAAAATCAGGTAGCTGAATAACCTTGACGATGGTCTTATGAACGAATACCTTTTTATACTTTACAATCCCGATTTTTAGCTAGAAATCAAAGCTTATATTTCAGATTTAGTTAATCACCAAGTTTTGATTTTTTTAAATTAAGATTTGCAAGTTATAAATTTTATGTTGTTGTTTAGAAAAAGTAGAAAAAAGTTCAAGCCCTTATGACGTTTTTTTACAAAGTTATTTATTTCTAAATAAAATATGACATGTTAAATTTTTGATAATTCAGATTTCGCTTGTTAATCAAAAAATTAAAAACAAAATATTGATAAAATTAATAATTGTTATTCAATAAATACTTACCGAAAATAAATTTTTATAACATTTTTAAATGCCACAAGAGTGTAACTTTTTTGAGGAGTCAATCTTTAAAAAAAAATTGAAAAAAAATTGGATCAAATTTTTTTCGTTAATTGTATTTTTTTAGAAAATCCTTTAACCTGTTAGCAATTTTTACTATATTAAATATTATAAATAGATACATTTTTAATTTTTTTATTAAAATCTTTAAATTGCATTTTTTTGGAAAAAATTACTCCTAACAGTATTTGAAAAATTTTCGTCCTATTTTAAGCAAAAAGTTAAATTTTTAGCTAGTATTTTTTTTGTTAAATTAAAGATCTATTAAAATTTTAACTTTCAGTTTTTGAATCAAATGCATGAGTATACAAGTTTATTAAATTATTGGGAAAGCTTTTATTTTAACTTTGCTTTCAATTAATTTATTTTACTAATTAGAACAATAGAATTGAAAGTTGTAGTCCTTAGAATAGAAAAATATAATTGAAAAGAAAACTAATAAATATACCTACTTTGTTCAGACTATAAAATAAACAATTATAAAATAAAATGAACTAAAAATATATCTTTTAAAAATGTTGAAGAATGGGTGAAATTTCTGTTAATATGAAGCAGGAAAACATTGTTTTTTATTTAAAAAAACTATCCTATTAAAAGATCATAACGAAAATTTTTAAGCTCAAGTAAAATAGAGAGATTTGTTTGTTGGTATATTTCAAATACTATGATCTTCCTTTTTGAAAATGCAAATTTCTAAAGAAAACTGTGGAAAAATAAAAATTATCCAAATATTCAAATTATTAGATTTAAAACATATTATGATAATAAATTTTAATTGATAATATGTTTTAATAGGAACACATGAAAAAAAAATTAGAAAAAGACGATTTCAAAAGTTAAAGAGAAAATATAAAACTTGATAAAATGTTTATTAAAAAATTATATGCATTGTTTTAAAAACTACATTCTTCTTTCTAAAGTAATATTTTAAAAACTTCTATATTTCGATTTTTATACAGGGTGTGTGTATAAATTCGTATATGTATATAATTTACGTGAAGTATTATTTGGAATTTATACAATGCTTATCCAAAAAGGATCAAGCGATATTTTTTTAAAATGGGATAATGGCATCAAACGACATAGTTGAACTCCAGAATTATTCTGGACCCATAATCCAATTTTTCTAGAAATATCACTTGGTCCCTCTTTGATAGGCATTATCCAATTTCACATTTTAAACGTTTTGCAGAGACTTCTTGATTTTTTAGAAATTTATACATATACAAACTTATTTATGTAAAACTTGTGTGCACCTCTGTTTTTATGTGTAGTGCATTAACTCACTAAATAAATAGATTTGTAGTGAACGAATCTTCTCTTTCAAAATAAGAAGATTTTAATACTAAAAACTAAAATGTTGAATTTGCCTTCGTTTGGCTACAAAAGAAATTAAAAAAATTTATTCAAAACTTATACCATTTAATACTTGCTTTTTATCAATAAGAAGAGAAAGGTAAACTTTTATTTGCAATATGACATGGTTTAACGTCAAAAAGTATTTTTAGCAATTTTTAAATTACACTTGGCAATTAAATTTAAATTATTTAAAAATGTCTACTCTTGAAATTATTTTAATTTTCAACATTTTGATAAGACCTCCGCAACTGGACCTAAGTAAACATATTTTTTAACTAAAAAACTGTTCAATATAACTTCCGGTTTGACAGGAAATTATATCAACTTTCTTATTACAAATACAACCCTATTTTTTGTAAATATTAAACATTGGTAATTTTAAAATATGTTTGTGACAAAAATAATATTCAAAACAAAAAATTTGATTTTTTTTTTGGAAAAAAAGATTAATAAAAACTATTAAAAGTACTCTTAAAAAAAATAAATAAATAAAATTAGGACGTTTTTTTAGATAATTTTTATAATTGTTAAGACGCTTCTTTTTGCAAGTATCCAAATTTTTTAAATGGCCGAAAATTTATTTAAATTGGAGATTTTTGTCCGATGACAGTGATATCCAACATAAAGGTATAAACTTCTAGTTTACTAAAAATTTTCACTAAAAAAATTTCCAATTTTTTTTTAAAGCTTTAAAAGAAATTTTTGTCAGAAACATACTCAACTTCCTAATGTTTAAAAACGTGTACATAAAAATAGGAAGGGAATTGAAATTTTTTTTAGTTCAATACTTTAACTTTTGATTTTCATAAATAAAGAAATAACACCCTGTATTTACAAAGAAAATAAGTTCTTGGTTTTCTAAACTTAAAATAAAACTTTTTATAATATAATTCTAATAACAATTAAAAATTCTAATCGAACATACTTATATTTCACTGAATGAACACTAATGTAAAAATTAAAATAAATTGTACTAATAAATAAAATACACTAATGATTGCATTATTTTCATAGCATCGTCAATGAAATTCCTGGCAATTATCAATTATATTATGAACTTAATTATAGTCACCACATTTAATGACAATTAACACATGTAATTAAACTATTTATTGCAAATTGCAATGTATTTTTTCAACAGTGCTTAAATATTGCAACTGCAAACTGCAGAGATAATTATGGTTTGTTTTAATGGCAATAAAGGATTGTATTATAAAATTATGAAGGTCTACTTTTATTAGATGTAAGATGTAGGACGTCCTTTTCTTGTTTCACATTTATTTAAATTCAATATTTATAAAGGTACACATAATATTTGCAGGTAATAAAGATGCATTAATTATACTTTTTACTTTAATCACTAAGATAAAAAAAATAAGTTACTGGGACTAGGTTATGGCATTGAATATTGTGGAAGCTAAAACTCAATGTAATAAAATTAGGCAATATTTAACAAACACCATAAACTTTTTATGTATGTCCATTTTTCAACAATTTTAAATACATATAAAAAATGAAAAAAATCTACCAGAGTTTTTTCTTATTTCTTTTTTTTGCTTTAATTTTCTGTTAATGTTATCCTTTTGAGTAAGCTAAATAATGTATACAGGATTCTTTTTTCTACTTTTAAAATGATTAAAGAGTATGCTTTGAAAATTATTTCCTTACCCTTTTTTTATTTCCCACTTTCAATTTTTTATGCTAGAGTTTCTTCTACATTTAGTTATTAATTTTTCCATTTAAAAACTTCTAATATAATTTTTGACATTTTGGCTTTCAAATGTTGCTCATTAAATATCGCATTTAATTTATCTAAAAATATAAACGCTTTATTCAAATTATGACATATGCAACTTTGCAAGCAGAAATTAATGTTGTTTGCTCTTATAATTTTCAGTATAAATATAATTGATCCATTTTCTATCTCCAAAGAATTTAAAGTATATTGGAATATACCCACATTCCAATGTAGATCTCATAACGTATATTTTGAAGAATTAGCTAAAAAATATAACCTCGAACAAAACAAGAATGACGATTTCAAAGGAGATAAAATAACAATTCTTTATGATCCTGGAAATTTTCCTGCAATTCTTAATGATGATAGAACAAATCAACCATTTTTACGAAATGGGGGAGTTCCACAAGATGGAAATATTAGTGACCATCTCCAACATTATAAACAAAGAATTAAAGATGATATACCAGACAAGGATTACGATGGTATGTATCAAAATTATAAATATTTTAAAGTCTAATTTAAAAAATCATTATTCCAAAATTTTCAGCACAATATACATTTCACGCCAAATGAAATACTTTAAAATTTCAAAAAAAAAAGGATCACAACAAAATATATTTAACATTTCCAAATTGGTAATAGCACTCTAATATTTTACAATATTCAACTCCTTTTTTTTATGGTTTTTTAAATTTTTTAGAAAGTAGTTTTTTGGAAAACTTCACTTTTTAAGAGTTAACTTCTTCCAAAGTCATTTTCTTTATTAAAAAAAACTGTGTTGTTATTCTTAATTGAGCATATAATACTTCCCATTTAATTTAGGAATAGTGGTAATAGATTTTGAAAGTTGGAGACCCATATTTCGTCAAAATTGGGGAACGCTTCAACCATATAAAACCTTCTCCATCGACATCGAGAGAAGAAGACATCCACCTTGGAAAAAAGCAGATATCATAAAAGAAGCTGCGAAAAGGTTTGAGAAAGCGGGGAAAAAATTCATGGAAGAAACTTTATTATATTCCAAAAAACTGCGCCCCAAGGCTACTTGGAGCTATTACGCTTACCCTTATTGCTTTAATGTCCAAAACGGAAACGGGCAAGATTGTCCCAGTGAAGTCCAAGAAGAAAATGATAAGTAAATATTAAATAAATTATTTTCTCAACTCAACAGCATTTACGTTTTAGAATTTCTTGGTTGTTTTCGAATAGTGACAATTTGCATCCATCCTTGTATATGTCAAATCTTAAAATGAACGAGGAAGAAAGGATTTCAATGATTGAAGGAAGAATTGCTGAAAGTAAAAGAATCAACTTAAAATTAGGGAATAAGAAAAGAATTTTACCGTACTTTTGGTACAACTATATGGATACTGGAAAATTTTTGACCAAGGTAAATTTATATTAGTTTACATTTCTTTATTGAATCTTTATTATAAATATCACAATCATATGTAGGTAAGTAATTTTGAGAAGACCATAATATTCAAACAATAACCGTAAGTGTCCAAGGAGTCCGTTAGAAAATCTACTCGAAAAATGGATAATTCCGAAATAAATAAAAACCAAATTCGTCCAATAGTAAACTAAAATTTTACTAAACATATTTGTGACCACTATAATAAGATTTCTGGAAATTCGTAAAATTTTATATTATGTATCATAATTTTTTGTGTTATTGTAATTTTTTTTATCCTTTTAGGAAGATATCCAAAACAGTTTTATTGCTTTGAAGTCTTTAAATATTGATGGAGTAATTTTATGGGGAAGCAGCAATGATGTTAACACGAAGAAAAAATGTGAAATGTTACACAAATACGTAGATCAAATTTTGGGTCCAAGTATTGTAGGTTCATAAAAAATAAATTGTAAATACAATAAAAGCTCTTATTCTATTAATTTGTTCCTCTACCTGGTATTACGAACTTTTTATAATATTGCTATACAGAGTGTTCCGTTACTGGTTCAATAAACTTCGGGGCTAAAAAGTGAAGCAAATCTAATAGAGAAAAAACAAAATAACTGGGTGTTTAGTTTTGAAGCTAAAGTTTTTTTAATTTTAGTTCAACGATTTTTATCAAATATCAAAAAAATCGCTATTCACATTTTAAACAGTAGCATAGGGATTAAAAAAATCATTAGAAAGCTAAAACCATTCTCTTAAAATTTATATCAACAGTAATACAAAAATAGTTGTAAAAATGTTGAAAAAAAAATCGCAAAAAATAATAAATACGGTTGTGTTTATTTAAGTTTTGTGGAACTTCTTCATATTCTCAACAAACCGGAGAAACCTTTGAAACCGTGGCTGTTCTTCACTTACTAAAGCCTTCTGAAGTTACTTCTATGAGAAGTAGTCCTGAGTATATTTTTCTTTCTTGGCAATTTTATCGACTATTTTTGTAGGACTGTTGTTACCAATTAAAAGGGGGTGGTTTTAGGTTTCCAGTAGTTAATATAGTAATTTTTTGGTTATTGGCAAAAATCGGCGACCTAAAATTCCAACGGTATACATCCGAAAAATGTGACTTTGAAACTCCGTTTGAAGTGATTATCGAAGGCCACCAAAGCGTAAAACAGATATTAAGTCACTTGGATAACAAGGCATCCTAGTAGTTCGAATCCAAATGAGAGGACTCAACTATGGGGTTTCTTTTACCTTGAGAACGTCCCCAACCATTACACAGGCAGAAACTCTGGCTGTGTAATTATGTAGTGATTACGTTGAAAACTCAAAGAAGCACAAATATACAGCCAGAAAACGATTAGGGCGTTAAAGGCCCACACCATTAACTCCAAATTAGCCTGGTAATACCGGCAATCCCTGAAGCAACTGGAAAGAGTAAACTAACTTGTCCTTGTGTGGGTACCAGAGAATAAACGGGAGGAGTACCTGCGGTGGGATCGGGATAATATAATAGGTTTCTTCCAGGGAATCGCTCTGAGTAGTCCAGAGCGATCCAGGGTAGCTCGGAACTACTCGACTGTTATGTGTTCCAGGCGGATCGGAGTAAACTACTCTGAAGCACTAGATTTCACCTCGTCGCCGTCCCCTAGAGTACCTACCTAATTTTTGGCGTGAACTACTCCAGTGGAGTGGGGGTTCTGATAGGCGCTCTTTATTGGTTTTTATAGTTATATTTACATACCACAACTCCTTACGTGTCCCAAGCGCGTTACTATTTTGAGTAGTTTATAGTAACTCACTTCAGAGAAGTTAAAATTTACTTGGAAAGCACCTAATGTCTCTGGAGTCAAATTCCGGGTTCAAAGCAGCTTCTCAAGCTAAGCAGGGACGAAGTAAGGCTCATCACATGCCTTGTAACTGGACCCCGCCCATTGAGGTATCATCTCAACAAAACTGGCAAGTTAGAAATTAAAACTTACAGATTCTGTGACCTGGAAGATGAAACCTCGGAACACATGATCCTGGTACACCCATCGTTTGCCCAAAAATGACTCCAGCCGTTTACCCAAAAATGACTCCCACCGTTTAACCAAAAATTACACCCTCAATTTACCCACAAAAAATGAATCCCGCCGTTTACCCAAAAAAAGTTATTCCCGCCGTTTACCAAAAAATGACTCCCGCCGTTTACACAAAAAAGTTACTCCTACCATTTACCCAAAAATTACGCCGGCCAAAGTTTATTTCACAAACAATAGATAGATTTGGGGCCCGACAATTTTACACTAAGGAAATAAATAAAATTCATAATAATTTGTCAATTGTACTATCACATTCAAAGTGTGTACATTAATTAGAAAGTTATCTGTGACTGTTTTTAATCAATCAACACCTTGATTCCTGTCTGCACTTAAAATAACTTATTGTATAAAACGAACAGCTGATTTTCTCCAATTGTTGCTGGATAAAAATAACTTTAATAATCAACCGACTTCTGATGAACCGGTAGGAAAGTCCTGAAGAGGGTAATAATCTATTACCGAAACGTCGACACATACAGTGCGGACATAAAGAAAATCCCCCCACCCCCCTACTAACTTTTGAACGATTATGTTTTCGATTCTTAAAATTTGTCCACTAAAGTATTTAATTGCGAACTTTCTAATAAAGGTATTTTGGATTTTGTGGAACTTCCGGTTATAACGGAAGTGAATAGCAACTTTCTTATTTTAAATGGAACACCCAGTATATTTTTGCATTTTCGTGTTCTCCATAAAAATACCATTAAATTGACCTATTGTAGTGTGTTCTACTATTAATACTTTCGGAATTACGCCCATTTGAAAATCACATTTTTATGCAACTTCATTTACACCGGAAGTTGGAGCCAACTGCCCCAACTTCCTTATTTTAAATGATTTTCTTCTGCAATTAAGTTAATAACATTAAATTTAAACAAAATTATGTTTAACCTTAAGTTCGTTAATTTTCCACTTCCGGTGTAAATGAAGTTGCATAAAAATGTGACTTTTCGAATGAGTGTAATTCCGAAAGTATTAATCGTAGACCACAGTATGCTAGGTCAATTTAATGGTATTTTTATGGAGAACACGAAAATGCAAAAATGTACTAGGTGTTCTATTTAAAATAAGAAAGTTGCCATCCACTTCCGGTATAACCGGAAGTTCCACAAAATCAAAAATACCTTTGTTAGAAAGTTCGCGATTTGAGTCGTCCGTAGGCAAATTTTCAGAATCAAAAACATAACACCGTTCAAAAGTTAGCAGGGGGGGATTTACTTTATGTCCGCACTGTATATATGTACATGCTAAATAAATCCTTCCAAACAGGCAAGGTAATTGGTTTTATTTACTTACAAAAACTACGAACACAAATCTTTCAAACTAAAAAAAATAATAATTTTAAAATTATTATATTACACTAAACATTTTGTAATAAATATAAAATTCATATTATTACCTATGTACAAGAAATTGGAGGTTTGATCTAGGGCCTATGTATAATATTTTTTACATTTTCATATAAAACTTTTACCTATTGGCGATTTCTAAGATCAGATGCGCCCTCTGGTGCGAATTTATAAACTAAAAGTTACAGTAATCCTAACCAATCAAAACCTGATAAAATTTGACAATTACTGTATCTTTTAGTTCAAAAACTTACATAGAGGACCAAACAGCGCCATCTCTTGGTAATCGAAATTCCCAATAATTGTTTCAAAAATAACGAAAGATTTTCTATCTGCTCCAAACTCTTGGCATGGCGCGCAAATCTCCCACTAAATTTACAACCCCCCTTTTACCCTTTAACATTTTTGCTTTAAATATTGTTTGGAGTAGATTTGGACAATAAGCACTACCAAAAATCAATCCAACCTTGTCTTGAGTTGAAGGTAGAAATGGACGCTAACCTTCGGAGGATTGAATATGCCTACCACCTTACGAAAAAATGGCTTATTATAAAAGATTTATTTTATTTGGCGTTTAAAAAATCTACTGCAAACTAAATATTAGGAATAAGTTTTTGGTTTTATTTTTACATAAATTTAGCGCGCAATTAGAAAAGTTTCTTCTTTAAATTTTGTATATTACCCAATATTTCTTTTTATGATTTTTTTAGGGTTTTTTGCTTCCTTGTAATGGTATTGTTACATTTATAGTTTTTTTTTTTTCAAAATAGTGTTTTTGATGGCATTTTAAGAGATATGGATAACTTTTTTGTATAAATTTGATTCAAGAATACTATTTTGAAAAAGGTTTAATTAAGATGTAATGCTTAAAAAATTACCATTATTTTTACCACCAACTATATCTTGAAATACCAGTTGTAAGTTGTAAACAATCAAAAAATTTCAAAAAAACAGAGAAAGAGAACGACATATCGTGGGCTAGCAAGCAGAAGGCACCAAATCCAAAATATTGAATATTGAATAATACGTAGGTATATCATTTGTTTGTTTTCTGAAAAGTAATGATATACGTTATCAACATAACCTATCTTTCCTCCAGGGTTTTGCTTTCCCACACGCATTTTGGACTAATCAGAAAGCTGAATTTCAATTCCGACACGGTATTTTAGTTAACCTTGCAATATAGAGGTGGCGCTGTATGAAAAAAAAGTGTCAGAAATACAAAAATAACCCTATCAAATTTTCATAAAAGCGCCGTAAAATAAAAAAGTCTCGCGAGAAAATAGCCATTATTCACGAAGGCCGAAATTGCGACACCAGCCGGCAGGCGAGTGTCGTAATAGGTCTGAGTGATCTTTTCTCGCTCGTTGAATAATAAAAATTGTTCACTATTTAACTATTATAAAAAAGAATTCGTTTTGATTAGGATCTCGAAGCTAGATCAATAGATTCTAGATTAATTGGAGTGTACCTTAGAATTGTGCAACTAATTTAGAAAACTTTTGTGAATGCTATCAACCTTTAAAATTGAAATTACAAAAATTATTTTTTTTGACTTAGTGCCATTTCTTGTTAGCTCAGGATATTATGTATGTTTTATTATTTTCTTCACCCTCTGGCAAATTTTCTTTAACATATTATGATACACCCTGTATATGACCTCAAAATGGAAAATCTTAAATGTTAATAGTCTGGAATTAGGAAATATCCACATTAACCAATAAATCGCAATGGAAATTTCAAAAGATGGAACATAGAACTAAACTTTACAGGGTGGAACAGATTTTACTTCCCAGGAAATATCTTAGATATTTGAAGAGATAAAAATATAAATCAAAAAGTGCTTTGAACGGCAGCACTTATACCTCATAATTTAATTCTAAAAAAATTATTGGTATTTACCACTCTTAAGACGCCATCATCATCATTTTTTTCTTTAATGGGATACCCTGTTTTTTATAATTAATATTGCATCTACAATTTATTCTAGAAATAGAGATATGCAGCACTTAGTATTTTAAGTACATTTTGTGTATAAAAAAATTAAAATATTGATCAAAGTAGTATGCAAAATTATTTATTTCGTTTTTTTTTAAGAAAATTTTTTAAATCTAAACTCACTGAACTTAACCTAATCTAACTGAACCAAACTGTAAATTACAAATTTTGTTAAAAAAACTAAATAAATAATTTTGCATAATACATACTTCGATCAATATTTTAATTTTATTTTATTAACAAAATGTATTTAAAATACTAAGTGTAGCATATCACTGTTTCTAGAATAAATTGTAGAAGCAATATCAATTATAAAAAACAATTAAAGAAAAAAAAATTATGATGGCGTCTTAATACCAATTATTTTTTTAGAATGAAATTATGAGGTATATAAGTGCTGCCATTCAAAGCACTTTTTGATTTATATTTTTATCTCTTCAAATAACTGAGATATTTCCTGGGAAGTAAAATCTGGGCCTCCCTGTATACCATGAAGTATGGTATCCATACTCCATGCTACTAGCTAAAACCTCAAATAGTATTGGTTCTTTCATATTTTATAAAAAAAATATTTCATGGTTATTTTATGAATCCTTATAGAGTTTTTGATAATTTTATTGAAATTTTAAGTAGGTACTAAAAAACTAATTCAATTTTTAAATCTTTGGTACAATAAATCTATATTATGAAATGAATTTTCCAGTATTTCATTGACATCTTCCTGTGAAAATTTACTTTTATTTGCTGCGAGCGAGACGGATAATTTACTATCATAAGAATAGAGTCCAAATGCTAAACCTAAAATAAATACATTAATTAATTATTTACCATATACTAGTCTGTAAAAGTGAACTAACCATTCGCTTGTAAAGCTGGCACAAATACAGCAATGCTCTCGACTTCACCGCCATTAAAAAATTCCAACTTCGGTCCACCTGTAGCCATCCCAACAGTTCCAGTACACATAATACTTGGAATTAGTTGTGCTATCCTATTTGGAAGAACTTCCAAATAACTTCTCATAAAAATATAAAGGAGCTAAAATTATTTTGACTGTAGTTTTATACTAGACACAAACCACAAGTGTAAAAAATCTATGACTAAAGTAACTTCCGGCAAATTTTAAAGTTGCGTTGCAACCTGATGTGTTTTAAACTCCAAAATAAATTGATCAAGGAAAAAGGAAGTCTTCTTAAGTCAAAAATTGAACAAATAAATGTTATACTTAATTACAGTAATAAAAGTTTATGTTTTTTCTTTCTTCCTAGATCATCTTTTGTTAGTTATGGAGACTTATCTACTATTATTTACAATAACAAAAATATTACCTTTCGATCACAGGAGGCATATGCTTCTTTAATTTCCTGGTTTATTTTGTAAAATCTTTCTTCAATATCCATTTCGCCCTCAGTTCTAAATGGAATCTTATAGGGTAAGTATGTAAAATCATTAGACAAATCGGAACAAAACTTGTTTTTATAATATTCATACATTCTATCCATTTTTTCTTGTATTGGTGTAACCACTAGAACTTCTGTAGGAACATAAGGCCCTTCCAACCCCTTCCGTTTTATAAAATCACTTAAAGCAGCTGAAAATCCTGTAGCTATAACATTTAAAACACTAACTCCTTTCACTGCTTTTCTAATTGTTCGAATTTTATTTAAGTAAATCGGTTTATTTTCAACGAAGTAACCATGAATACCTCCTGAATAATTATCAGGGATGAACAGAAAATTTTTGGGCTTATCCAGTAAATTGAAGAAGTTTTTTATATCACTTTTTATATTAAATACTTCATTACTAATATTTGCAAATGATTCAGCGTATGTATCTTTAATTGAATCAGATTTTAAAAGTATATTTGACATTATATTGTATAAACCAAAAGCGTCTGCTAAAGTATGATGTACTCTTAAGATTACAGTGTAAGTACTCTTATTAGTTGCTTTATTTTCTTTAAATTTACACCAATGTATACTCCAATTAAAAGTATTATTTCTTGGTAATTTTGTCATTATAACGTCATCAATTTTAGCAAGAAATCCATTTTTGGTACATTCATCTAAATGAAGGTAATTAATTATTTCATTTGATGAAATATAAGTTAGTTTTTCAAAATATAAATGTCCCATAAAATATTTTCGTACGCATTTTAGTTTATTTGGCGTTTCCAACGACAATATTAGCTTTCGCACTCTTTTGTGGAGACTTTCTAAAAATTCTTCCTCATTCAAGTTACTGTGGATAAATGAAACAAAATTTACAGTCCCCCCCATTTCTCCATAAAGTGTTAAGACTCCATTAATTCCTACTATAAGGTCAACAAATTTTTTCCCGAGTCTATATTTTAAAATTCTTTCAATTAGTTTTTTATATAAAAATAGTATTGGTAAGACAGTTATTGATATAGCTAACCATGGTATTATTAGAAAACAACCTATAAATCGTTTTATTACTTTTATCAGAACATTTTGAGTTTGCCGAAATAAAAGATGCTAAAAAGATAAGAGTTATCGGATTGCCACATTGTGATAATAAATTTACCTGTATTAAAAAATATGGATAAAATATAAAGTAAATTATATATTCGACATTGTTTAATGCTAAAATATTTTTTAATTTATTTTCAGTGATTATAGTTTCATTTGGTACTTACCATTGTTTATACGGTTTTGTAATTTTTCATACATTTTATTAGGTTTTAACTAGTTTAAATAATTTACACTTAGAATGCTTTCATTTAGTATATTTCACATTAAATGTACAATTGAAATTATTTATTTATTGTGCAAAAATCACCTTAGTAATTAAAATTAATTGTTAAAATCGCCTTGGAAATTCGTACTTTATTTAATAATGAGAGGAAATAAAGAACAAGTTTTAATATTTAATGTACATATTATAAAAACAGGAAATAATGTAAACTTCGTAGAAACTGAAACTATATTATGTATAAAAAATGAACAATTTAAAAAAATACAATACCTCTGTAAAGAATAAGTTCTTGCGAAATTTCTTCCATTTGGATAATTAGTAGGAAAATCTGTAAAAGCATTCGATTAAAATATAGACAAATATGTTTATTTTGTATAAAACTAAATTTTATTTTTGAATATCTGCAAATTAAACAAAACAAAAATAGCAGTTTATGGGTGCCACCAGATACGCTATTGCAAAACAATATTTTTATATACAGGGTGTTTCATTGAAAATTTCAAATGTCGTTTATTTCATAACCAAAATTTTTTCCAAAAAATTAACCGAATACGCCGACTTTTGTTTTGAGGGGGGCGCATTATAAGACCGATTTAAGCACTCTCACGTCACTCCCTTAAGCGGGGGGCGTTAACCCCCTAATTTCTTAAACGGCAACAGGGGTTGAGTAATATATCATTTGAAAGCTGCTTTTAATTAGAATTCAACAATATAAATTAAATTAAAATTGATCGATTCATTTTAATGAAAAAAAATAAAAACCTATTGTAATACTCAAATTTTAAGTTTGCAATAATTTTTTTTTAGTTATAAGATAATTTTATTTTTAAATTGACAATTAAATTAAATGTTGGAAATGTTTTCCAGAATTTTCCAAGCAGAAATAGAGACGGTCTTCAAACTCTGCGCGAACATTTTGTAGCATTACTGGTGTAATATTTCCACATTCGTTTATGATCCTTTGACGAAGGTCTACTAAAGTATCAGGTTGGTTCTGGAAGACCTTATTTTTTAATTAGCCCCAAACGAAAAAATCCAGCGGTGTGAGGCCAGGTGAGCGTGCTGGCCATTCAATAGTACCTCTACGGCCAATCCAACTAGGAAAGGTTCTGTTTAAATATTGACGAACTGGTAACGTATAATGTGGCGGAGCACCATCCTGTTGAAAAATTATCAAATATTCGTTCAGCATATCATTATTTTCTAATTGTAAGACTTGTGTTATAGTAGCTTCGATAATATTTTGCAGCATATCTAAATATTTTTCGCCTGTCAAGTTGCCATCAATAAATATTGGGCCTATAATATGGTCCCCGTAAATGCCAAGCCAAACATTTAATTTTTCTGGATACTGACAGTGCTCTTCTCGCATCCAATGTGGATTTTCTGTACTCCAATAACGACAGTTATGTTTATTAACTTCACCCCTCAAATTAAATGTTGCTTCATCACTAAAGCAGATGTTTTGTAATTGGTTTGGAGTATTTGATAGTCTATTAGACATAACTTCACAAAACTCTGTTCGGCGATCAAAATCATCTTCACTTAATTCTTGATGACAAGAAAATTTATACGGGCGATATTTTAAATTTTTTAAATTCTCCAAACTTTAGTACTTTGAAGCCTTGTTAATGTAGATAAGTTTCTTATGAAAATTTGCGGATTTAGAGATGTTTCGCCTACTACAGTCAAAGTTTCTACTTCATTTGGGGGGCCGCCAGTTCTTATTTTATTTCCTACTGAACCCGTTTCACGAAATTTATTGAACAAATCTAAAACATATCTTGTAGATACATTTTTATCTGGATGAAGATTATTAAAACGACTAGCTGCTCGAAGGGCACATCTTCTTTCTTCACAGTATAGCATAATAATCTCAACTCGATCATTCTTAGAATAAACCATTTTGAATGGTTAGGAGGTAATAAAGTTAGTGTAATCTATTTAATTCGGAAACTTGAAATACACTAAATTAAATTTTTTCAATTTTTAAATCACTTTTTATATAGATTTAAACACCTGTCAAATCATGTGGATAAAATAACAAAGAAATTTATTTATTGTTCTTTTGCGTTTAAATTTTAAATTAAATTATTCATGAAAACCAAACGGGACATCTTACCTTCATTTTTTTATTCAGTATTTAATAATTTGCTAATTGAAAAAAAGATGTTTTGGGTTAATTTAACATTTTTTAAATTTATTTATTGCAATGAGTTTTTAATTTTTTTCTTTAAAACGAGTCAATCAATTTTAATTTAATTTATACCCTGTAATTCTAATTAAAAGCAGCCTTCAAATGATATATTACTTAACCCCTTTTGGCATTTAAGAAATTAGGGGGTTAACGCCCCCCGCTTAAGGGAGTGACGTGAGAGTGCTTAAATCGGTCTTATAATGCGTCCCCCTTAAGAGCATCTTCCTAGACGCCCGCGATAAATTTTCCGTTGGAGATAATAACAAGGAATAGAAAATCCATCCCACTTTTCTGGAGCTTCTTTGCAAATTATTCACAAATAACTGACAATTAATGCGAATCCATAGAGGGCGCGCGAGTTTGGGAGGAATAATTGTGATAAATCATGAAATCGAGCATTAGTAGCCCAGAAAAAACTCAAGTTTGCTTCGTTAGATTTTCAATTTTTTTTCAGATTTATAATCTTAATTAATTAGGCTACAACTTAACCGATAGTCACCTTCTGCAACCTAACACAAAATTAATTAGAGGGGTCCAAAGTTAAGGTACTTTTAGGTCAATATATTTTTTTTTGTAGATTCTCCAATTTTTTTTCCTTCCCCTGGGAGGTATAGAAATGACTTCTAAATCGTCTACAAAAAAAATTATACAAAAATCTTTTTCGTACTAGCCTATTTTTCTGGGGTACTAAACCACTATATTTTCTGTTTAGGAAGATGCTCTTAAAACAAAAATCGGCGTGCTCGGTTAATTTTTTGAAAAAAATGTTGGTTATGAAATAAACGACATTTGAAGTTTTCAATGAAACACCCTGTATTTTTTGTTTAACGCCATTCTACTAAATCTGGACAAGAGGAAAAAATCCAGAATATACTGGGTGCGGAAAAAGTCCTGCATAATTCGTTGTAATTTTTTAAATATTGGTTTGTACAAGAAATATATTACATACATATTGTAAGGTTTAAAAATTAACATTCATCTGTAACTTTGCTTATCTCTTTCTACATCAAGTGACTGAGATAACACTATCAAATTTGAAGCATTAAAAGAGCCCATCTTTTTTTTTATTTGGAACCTATATAGGTTTCTGAATCCAATGATATACCGGCAATTCCCACCCCAGATTACCCAGAGCACCCCACCCCGAGGAGTTTACGTCATATCAAAATTTTTTAAATGGAAACTCACAAGTTTTATTAAACAAATCGAAAGGGTGTATAAACCTGTATATTATATTAATTATATTATTATTATTGACTTGTCTCCGCCCGTTCCGAACATATACAGGGTGCTAAAAAAAGTCGTAAACACGTTGTTAAGAAGCATTTGGCATCCGTTAGACAAGGGAAAATTTCCCAAAAAAATCTTCTGGTAATTTTCTCAAGATATGAGTGTTTAAAGTCGGGCTGAAAATTAAAAATCGCTACACATGGTGATTTTACCAATTATCCAAAGGAGTGCAAGTTGAAATTTTGAAATCGATATCTTATCAGTTGGCTTCACATCCACCTCCCAAACCGAAAACCTCATCTTTTTTCGATTCTGTTCGAAAAAAAGGTCGATGTAGGGTAATTTTCAAGTGGTTAGGCGATCTTAAATGGGTTGGCTAGGTACTAGGTACCATAAGGCGACGCATAAGATTCTTTTGAAAAAAATTCAAAAATATGACCTAGCAAAAATACCGCAAAAAAAACTGAAATTTTGTAAAAAAAAATACCGTTCTTAGCTTTCTCTGATTTTAATATAACGTAGCTTTCGATATCTCACTCCTTTCCGGAGTTTTATGCCCAAAAAAGTGTAAAAGTTGAAATTATCGTTTCTTTGGTAGAAATATTATGTTAATGGAATAATAATTAATTTTGGTAGAATCACCTGGTCGATTAAAACGTTTCATATCTTAAAATTTAAAGGGGGGTTTCCTCTACTGAAAAAACTCTCTCCTTGTAAAATTTACTACAAGCATATATTTCACCAGGGTGTATCACCACATACTTTATTAATTAACTGCCCAAATGATTGACAGAAATATTTAAAATTTAAAAACATTGCATAACATAAAGCAGATGGCCTCGAAAAGTAATTATTATATTTAATTCCCTTCTAAATATCAACAGTAAGATACTATTTCTAATTTGTAGCAAAAACTTTACATTCGGTGATAAAATTATCATTGAATTCTCACTGTGTGCAAAACAACACGTGTAACACTTAATATGTTTGTAATAGTTTTGTTTATTGTAGCTTTATTTTCGTTGTACATCCTAAAAGTTTTTAAAAACCGTAAATATGAGGAGATTATGAAGAAACTTCCAGGACCTAAACCCCTACCTATTATAGGAAACACCTTGGAGTTTGGATCAAATATAGCAGGTACACATCTTTTTTTTTCTAAACGACAATACTCAAAAAATATAAATTTCAGAATTATTAGAAAACGATATAAGATTATCCAAACAATACGGTTCATTTTATAGACTTTGGATGGGTTCACGTTTAGTTTTAGTGATTTCCGACCCAAATAAGTTGGAAAAAATTTTAACTTCAAACACAAATATTAAGAAATCAATTGGTTATGATGGTGTAAGACCTTGGCTTGGTGACGGATTAATCACCAGCTACGGTAAGTCAAAATAACGACATTTCAATTTTTAAAAGTATAAATTTCAGACGATAAATGGAGAGTACATAGAAAAATTATAAGTCCTGCTTTTCACTTTAATATGCTAACTGAATTTGCTTCACACATCAATTCAAATTTAAACAACCTAATCAAAACATTAAACAAAACAACAAATAACAAATCAACTGACGTTTTGTACCACCTTGGATTATTCGCTTTGGACACATTAAGTGGTAAGACAATAACAATACAGGGTGTCCCAAAATATGTGGGACCCACTTCTAGAATGGGTAGTAGATGTCAAAAGAATAAGAAAAGTTCATATAAACTTATGTCCAATTTCGCCATATAAGGGAGCTACAGCTCTTTAAAAGTGTTGTTAAAAAGTAGGTTTTTGCTCGTTTATTTCAAAACAAATTGGGGTAGAGATTTGAAATTTGGTGTGAATCATAATACACCTAGGATACATTTTTGTGAATTTTTTTGAAATTTTTTGCTTGCATTGAAAGGATAGATTCGGGGAGAGATGAGGTTAAAAATTGTCATAACTTTTTTGTAGTTAACTTTTACAACATTTTTTCTCCAAATTAATGTTCCCCATTTAATTCTTAACAAAAAAGATAGTCTTATTTAATGTCGGTAGAATGCACCGTTTTCGAAGAATATGCATTTTATTATTTTCTTGATGGTCCACACAATTTAAATTTAAGAAAATCATGTTAGCCATGGATTATTTTACTTTATTGTATTACCCAAAACTGTTTAAGAAATTGAAAAAATCACGAAAACGTATCCTAACGGTATTTATACCAAATATCAAATCTATTAATTTGTACTTCAATTTGTTTTGAAATAAACAGAAAAAAAAACCTCTACTTTTTAAGAACACCATTAAAGAGCTATAGCTCCCTTATGAGGCGAAATTGGACATAAAAGTTTATATGAACTTTTCTTATTCTCTTGACATCTACTACCCACCCTAGAAGTGGGTCCCACATATTACGAGACACCCTGTATACCTTTAATAAATTTAAAAAAAAATTCTTGCTAGAATCTGCATTGAAGACGAAAATAGGTGCTTTAGAAAATAATGATAATGATTACGTTGGAGCTGTTAAAAATTACTTAAAAATCAGTATTGCAACATTTTTCTCATTTTTTAAACAAAATAAAACTTTATTCAAATTGACTCCAGATTACAAAAAGCTAATGGGTTATGTTAAAATTTTACACGACGTATCGAGAAATGTGATCAAAACCAGGATCAACGAACGGAAACTTTTTGGTGAAAAAAATAAATGTGATGATGATGATTTTGGTGTAAGATCAAAAAAATATTTCATAGACATTCTTTTGGATGATAAAGATAAAGGTGGTTTAAGTGAAGAGGAGGTTGCTGAAGAAGTTGATTCATTCATGTTTGCTGTTAGTTGCTTTTCATTATTTTTTGGAGATGTATAATATTGTATAATTTAAGGGCCATGATACTACTTCAGCAGCCGTATCATTTGCACTACTTATCCTAGCAGAACATCAAGATGTACAACAAAAAATTTTGGATGAATCTAACGAGGTGTTTGGGACTGATCGTGGGTACGAACCAAGCTACCAGGATATTCAAAAATTACAGTATTTGGATATGTTTTTAAAGGAATCAATGCGGTATTACCCAACAGCTCCTTTTATTGAAAGAGAAATCACTGAAGAGATAGAATTAGGTAAACACTTTTTTATTTAAAACAACATTTATAGTATTATTTTTAGATGGGATTAAAATTCCAGTAGGAACAACCTTGCATTTATTTTTTTGGGCATTGCATCACAACCCCGAATATTTTCCAAACCCTGAAAATTTTGATCCTGAAAGATTTTTACCAGAAAATTCAAGAGGACGACACCCGTTTTCGTATTTACCTTTTAGTGCAGGACCAAGGAATTGCGTTGGTGGGTTTATTAAAATATTGTCGCTAGGTTTTGAAAATTAGTTCATCTTCAAATGCCTTTTGAGGCTCTAAAGTCATTTTTTGTTAATTTATTCGTACCTCTTCGTACATTACACTTTTTAATGCATTGGCGAAAAAGTAGGTACTTTTCTGAAGCAACGAACTAGAAAGTGACGAATTTTGTGTGGGTGTGAAAATAGCCGAACGAGGCGCTAGCCCAGTAAGGATATCACACGAGCACAAAATTCACTTTCTTGCAAGTTGCGTACGCTATTTTTCCGACGACCACGAAGATTTTGCGACCATTATTCATATTTTGTAGTAACATCTCAAAAGTCATAACATAACCTTTGATGACATCAGTTGACACCGAAGGTACAAGAATATTTTTAGTTAAATGTACCTAACTGGTCGAAACGAATAAAAAGTTTCCTATTTTATTTAAAATTTACATAAAAGTTAATTATACAGGGTGTCCCGTTCGTGGTTCACCAAACGTCAAGGTTAGAAAGTAGAGCAAATTTTATCAAGAAAAAACCAATAAAGTAGGGGTTTATCTTTTATGGTTTGAAAGTTACTGGGGTTTGAATTTGGCATCCCCCGTTTTAGCCAGAAATCAGTAAATGATCAATAGTTGCTTAATAATCAATTTTTCTAAGCAAAAGTTAAATTTTGATGGTTTTTGAAACAGTTGTATTATTAAATAATAACAAAAATGAAGGCGCACCTCAATTGTAACTAACTATGCTTAGAATCAATTCTCACAGGAGTAAGTTTAGAAGGCTCTAGTGAGTGCATAAAAAGAGTTAGGGTTTCAAAATTTTTCAAAATTTCTAGAGAATTTAACGAATTTTTAGAAAATTAAAAAAAAACACGGCCTTAATAGGTCATATCTTGGAGAAAATCTTCAAAAACTGCTAACAAAACAATTTTTTCTGGATTTTTTTTACTTTTCGAATTTTTTTAATACTTGATAAACTATTTGTGTTTTATCATTGTTATCAATGGAAATTTTGAAACCCTAACTCTTTTTATGCACTCACTAGAGCCTTCTAAACTTACTCCTGTGAGAATTGATTCTAAGCATAGTTAGTTACAATTGAGGTGCGCCTTCATTTTTGTTATTATTTAATAATACAACTGTTTCAAAAACCATCAAAATTTAACTTTTGCTTAGAAAAATTGATTATTAAGCAACTATTGATCATTTACTGATTTCTGGCAAAAACGGGCGATGCCAAATTCAAACCCCTGTAACTTTCAAACCATTTTTCGTGATAAAATTTGCTCTACTTTCTAACCTTGACGTTTGGTGAACCACGAACGGGACACCCTGTATAATGATTTTAATAATAAAACAAGTAATATCAGCGGGGTTAAATATAAATTTTTGTTTGATCTGTCCTTATTTTGCAAGTTCAAAAAAATCCGTGTGATGGTTTTCAGAATTCCTTTGCACCGCCTCTATCGAAAATTACAAGAGGTATTTCAGAGTTACAAAACAGAAAACCAAAGTCACTAGTGTAGCAATAATAGATTTTCTAAACCACTAATATGAATGAAATACGATTTACTTATATGGTCGTCGGAAAAATGATTATAATTGATGTTTTATCAATATTGACATTTGAGTGAAAAATAGCTTGTTTTAATTGGAGCAAAAGAACTTTTTGAGGCTCACATGTCTTATTTTCTTTGTAATAAAAAAATATAATATTTTAGGACAAAAATACGCTGTGATGATTACGAAGATGACTATTTTAAAAATTGTGCGAAATTTTGAGATAACTTCAGTGCCCAATTTTAAACCAATCATTGGTAATCATGCAATTATTACCAGCTTGAATGGAATACACGTCAAATTAAATAAAAGAAATGTAAGATAAAAATAATATTTTTAATATAACTATAAAATGCAGTCTTAACATTCTTTTAAAATATAGTTGTTTTTTTATAATTATTTCAAAAATTTCAAAAACTTTTTGGAAAAATTTTAATTTTCTCGTATTTTTTTGACGCGTCAACTTTGAAAAAGCGAACCAAACACCCCCGGTCAAACCAAAAACGTCAACGAATTTTTTTCGGAATCTTTAAACCTTAAAATGACGCAATTTTTTGCAGAAAATCTGAACAGTTTTTTGATGCTTCGGCGGGAGTTCAGTATGTTGCGTGTTTTGAAATAAACTGCAAATTTTACGAAAATAACTTTCAAATTTTAGCGCCTTCGGTACCGTGATCAAAGTCCAGGTACATGTGACTTTTTCTTACTTTTTTCGCTCAACTTTGAAATCTTCATTATCTTCATTTTTTATATTAAATTGAGGCCTTTAAATTTGCATTACTTTTTTTTGCTTTTTCGACTTTAAAAATTCGTAACTTTTGATAGGGGTTGGATATTATGGAGCGATATTTTTTATTTTGCTTATTACATTATTATTTATAATCAAAAAAATCGACACCTATAAATTTTCTCCTTTTGCTTCAGAAAAAAATCGAACGTAAAATGTTCAAAAAATCGCACAAACGCTGTGGGACAGTTGTACCACTGGCGCGCACAATTTTTAAAAAATTTCAAATTTTACTTTATTTGCCTTAAAAAGAATAAATTTTACAGCTAATAGGCTACTTTTTGTTTTTATACTCGAAGGGGTTGGGAAAATAAAGCAGAATTTTTGAATTTAAGGGTGGACGGCTCCCGTCCAGCCATTTTTTAACGGATTTTCATTTTTAAAAACTCTGCTGAATCTACTCTTAGAACCAAAACCGACACACTTAGGATTTTTTTAATTTCGAAAAAATAACGAAAAAATAATTTTTTTAAAGTCCCATTTAAAAAAGTCGCAATTTTTGAAGCTTTTCGGTCTAATCGACCCCTCAAATTCTATTTTACCGTCATGTAACCTTTTCTGAAAGCTTTCAAGGTTCTTTTACGACAAAAAAAGAATCACTTCGCTATGTCTTTTCGTTATCGAGTTATGACTGAAAATGTAGCAAAATTAAGCAAAATCTCTATGTATATGACATTTGCGCTACTTTAACAAAAAATAAGTTTACCCTACAAAAAAAAGTTTTAAACAAAAGTTGTAGGAAATTTTATGCTCTATAAGATTGATAATAAATAATTTTATCGTACGATTGATAGAAACCGAGATATTTGGAAAAACCATTTTCATCCCCATAACTCCAGAAGCAGGTACCCCATAACTCGGGACTCTTTAGATCCTAAATGTACTTACATGATTTAAGCTACAAATTAGCCGAGTTTCATTAACTCTGCAATTTTGTCCTTATTCAGGCTGTTTTTGTGCTAATTTTACTGTACTATAAAGAAATATTCTAAATTTAAATCAAAATCAGTTTTTTTCCAAACTACTAACCTAATAGACAACCAACATTTCGTGTTTTATAGAAATTTGCGTTTTCAAGAGTCAATTAGTTAACAATAATTAGCAATTTTAAAAATCATTTTATTAAAGATTTATGTTTAAACCTAGCTTTTCAAGCAAGCATATAAATATAGGGGAATGCCTATAAAGTTTTTATTTTAATCTTTCTTAGTTCAGGAGCTTAGGGTAATTGGGTAATATAAATGGTATAATCACACGTTCGATAAACGCATGCGCTTTATCAGCCCATAAAATCACGAGAAAGGTAAATAGAGAAAATAGAAAACCAAGAAACGAGCATGCGAGAAGAACGAAATAACAAAATTGTTTTATCAATAGAATTTGCACGTAAAAAGGAAACAAAAGTTTTAAATAATTTAAGTGACTATAGTGCTGTTATTAAAATATTGAAGTGCTAAATTTTCATTCTTGGATTGCGTTTCCATGGTTACGCACCGTTATGAAAATAACTGCCAGGAACGTTTGTAAGAATTAAATAGAATGTATTTAATCTAGTTCAACAAAATTAGTTTTAAAAAATTAATAATGTCTGAACATTCAGTGAGTACTTTTCAAAACAATTTGTCAACTAAAATTCTTGCAAAACAGAAAAATGCAGAACGGATGCGTTTAATGCGAAAAAATTTTAAAACTAGACAGTTAGAAAACATGCGTAATGCAGCAAGAATGCGATTGATGCGGCAAGATATGTTTACAAGAAAAATTGAAAATGCACGTAATGCAGAACGAATGCGAAAAGTGCGTGCGAATTTAGCTTTAAAGCGATTGGAAAATGAACGATTGCATAAATTTCGACAATTCAGTGATGAACTGAAGGAGAAAAAACGGGGACGAAACACGGAAAAACAGCGAAATCAACAAACAAAATGTGAAGAAAAATTATCCAGACTTGAATGTTTTTTGGAAAGTGAAGCTGGTGATAGTGCCAAAATTTGTAGAGAAAAGTGTAAAGGGAACGAAAATATTGGCGAACATTGCGATATTTATAATGACACTTAACATAAATTTTTAAAGTGATATGTTTACAAAAATAAATACCTTTATTTATAATTTATAATAATATAAATTTTACTTTACACATTCAATATTTCAATTTTTTTCTTATATTTTATGGAACTATTTAAAACAAAAGAACAGATAAAATTTTAACTTCATTATTAATACTTTGTTACATAATTACCTATGCAATATTTTGTTACAGTTTTAAATTCAAAAGTAAATAGGTAAATAATAAACTTAGCAAGGTAAGTAATTATTTTATATATTTATTTGTATTCAAAAATCCATAACTCAAACCAAACTAAAATTTTGAATTTATTTTATAAAAATAGTACCCTTGTAATAAAAGTTAAATAAAAAATAAAAATAATATATGAAAAATGAAATCTCACTTATTCTAATAGTTTTTTTTTCCGCATCAAACGGAATATAACGGCAGTTGCCTGGCGTCATTTATCGTAAACATGTTAAATATTTATAGAATTAAGTGTCGTTACTATAAAGGAACTTAAAACATCATAGTCATTCAAAAAGGCATTTTAAATTATTTCGTAAAATACTCAAAATTATTGTCAAAAACTTTTACTGTTTGCTTATTTTTTTGTCAAGGCAAATTAAAATACTACAAAAAGCTTTTAGTTAATTAAGTTTCGTAGAATAACAAAATTTTATTTTTCAAAATTATTAAATTTTTTGACTCATATCTTTGTATCGAATATTTCTTCGTATTTAAGAAGATTTAAAGGGCTTTAAAATAAGCTAAAAAGATTTAAAATGGCTGCAAGGTAAAGAAAAAAGGTAAAAGAAGTTAAAAAAATTTAAAACGCGTTCAATTCTCAAGAAAGAGAAATAGTGGACCAAGAGTGGAACTGAGTGATCAATTTTAATCAGTTTTTAAGTATCTTTCATTTGGGGGGTCGATATCGAAATAAATTTTTTCATATTTTTTGAAGGCTTGATTTTTTTTCAGGGTTTTCGTTTTTCTTAATTTTCTCAAAAAGTATTTACAATAGCAAACTAAAAATTTTACCCAACATGGACACCCATAATAGGAGTATTTTAAGTCCGACTTGATGAAAATCGTCCAAATTGTTTTTTCAAAAAAAAATTTCAAAGTTTTTGCAAATTTCGAGAACAAATAGGGTCCTCGAGGGCGTATTTTTCTCACCACATGAACCGGTTTTGCGTTTATTGATGAAGGAAAATATTTTGAAAATTTTAAGTAATAAATCGTCTTAATCGGTCAAGTGGTTCGGTCAAAATTAATTAATTTCCGATTAATCGAAAATTTCACAGCAATTTCTTCATTTTCAAATTTTCAACAGTTATTTGGTCATAACTTCTAAACGAAAAGAGATATCGCTAGAAAAAAAAAGTTTTGACGATCGGGTAAATTTTTTTTCGAAATCTCTACACGTACCAAATTTCAAGTTTGTAAGATAAAAATTGAATACCCCTCACAATAAATTCATAAATTTTCTGTAATCATGCATTAATAATTCAATGGTAATACAAAATCAAGTAAAGAAATATACTTATTCAGTTAAAAAGTACTTGCAGAATTGTACTTTCAAAAATATACAGAGTGTTTTATTGAAAACTTCAAATGTTGGTTATTTGACAACTATTTTTTTTTCAAAAAAATAACCGAATACGTCGATTTCGATTCGCTTTAAAAAAAGAAATAAAAACTCGTAGTAATAAATAAATTAACAAAATGTAAAATTAACCCTTACCGCCAAAAAATATTTTTTCAATTAGCAAATTATTAAATACTGAAAAAGATGTCCAATTTAATTTAATCGCAAAATGGCAATAAATAAATTTTTTTGTGAAAATGTATTTCTGCTTGGAAATTTCTGGAAAAAAGTTGGCACATTTACTTTAATTGTATATTTAAAAATAAAATTATTTTATAATTAAAAACAAAATTTATTGCAGACTTTCGCTTTTTTAAATTTGGGTATTACAATAGGTTTTTATTTTTTTTTTCTTTAAAACGAATAGATCAATTTTAATTTAATTTATACCGTCGAATTCCAATTATAAGCACCTTTCAAATGATATATTACTCAACCCATCTTGACCTTTAAGAAATTTGGGGGTTAAGTGCTTAAATCGGTCTTATAATGTGCCCCCCTCAAAACAAAAATCGACGTGTTCGGTTATTTAAAAAAAATAGTTACAAAATAATCGACATTTGGAGTTTTAATGAAACTGTATTATAGTGGCATGATATTTTTGTAAAAAAGTTAAAGAAATTAAAAATTATGAAGTTGAATGGTTTTTGCACTTAATCCTTCCCGCCCATCAAGGAATTGTAACGCAACATAAGTAACTTTACGCATTTTCAAATTTTTTATGACTTTTTTATTTTTTTGATAAAATAAATTTTAAGACTTTTCGTCATTTTTTGTACAAAACTTAGAACTAATTTAAAAATTTGCTTGGGCAAATAAAAGTAAGAAGAAAATTTATTTTCTTGATTATTAAAATTTTTCGATTTATTATTTTTCTTTTCACATTATTAAAATGAAAAACAAAAAATAGAAAACAAAAATACTTTTTAATCGAAAATATTTAGTATTCAGTCTTAAGAAGAAGAAAACCTACCACTCGCTAGTAAAAATTAATTTTTGGGTATTTGTAATAAAAAATTTAACAAGAACGGCTTTGATTGTTCTTCAAATTGAATTTATTATATTTTGATGTATAATCTTGTATTTTTATTTTCCTGAATAAATTCCGGGAACTTTTTGATCAAGGTAGTAGACTATACATGAAAAATAAAAATTATTTATGAAAAATACTATATTCAATTTGAATGGCAACCAAGGCCGTTTTTGTAAAATTTTTGTTTACAAATTCCCATAAATCAAGTTTTACTAGCGAAAAGTACGCTTTTCAAACATTTTTCCGACTATCTTCTTAAAAAAGAAGTATTACGTATTTCGCCGTTATTATTTTCATTTTTAGCTTTACCATACTTACATAGTTGAACAAATGACAAAAGTTTTCGTTCGTGTGCAATTCTCAAGAACATGGAAGCTTTAAATAAAAAGTTACCTAATCTAAATCTTTTTTATTTAAAATTGATTGTTGCTTTTGTAATTTATAAGTAGAAGTAGGAAGTGTTTATTTTCTTTGGTGATTTTCTTTATAGGATGCTAGAAAATATGTATGTAATTACAAGCATAATTCTTAATATGTGCGTGCCTACTGTAACTACCGACCCCCTAATGATATCAGGATAGTTCGTTTCACACGCACGCACTCAAAGTTTGTGTATTGAAATACAAAACACGCACCTTTAGTAATTATAATAAGCACGCACACACAACCAAATATGCTTGAGATAGCAAATGTTGTAGATATTAGGACAATGAATTTGCCTATGAAAAATGAAAAAATGAAAAAATTAAAAAATTAAAAAATTAAAAAATTAAAAAATTAAAAAATTAAAAAATTAAAAAATTAAAAAATTAAAAAATTAAAAAATTAAAAAATTAAAAAATTAAAAAATTAAAAAATTAAAAAATTAAAAAATTAAAAAATTAAAAAATTAAAAAATTAAAAAATTAAAAAATTAAAAAATTAAAAAATTAAAAAATTAAAAAATTAAAAAATTAAAAAATTAAAAAATTAAAAAATTAAAAAATTAAAAAATTAAAAAATTAAAAAATTAAAAAATTAAAAAATTAAAAAATTAAAAAATTAAAAAATTAAAAAATTAAAAAATTAAAAAATTAAAAAATTAAAAAATTAAAAAATTAAAAAATTAAAAAATTAAAAAATTAAAAAATTAAAAAATTAAAAAATTAAAAAATTAAAAAATTAAAAAATTAAAAAATTAAAAAATTAAAAAATTAAAAAATTAAAAAATTAAAAAATTAAAAAATTAAAAAATTAAAAAATTAAAAAATTAAAAAATTAAAAAATTAAAAAATTAAAAAATTAAAAAATTAAAAAATTAAAAAATTAAAAAATTAAAAAATTAAAAAATTAAAAAATTAAAAAATTAAAAAATTAAAAAATTAAAAAATTAAAAAATTAAAAAATTAAAAAATTAAAAAATTAAAAAATTAAAAAATTAAAAAATTAAAAAATTAAAAAATTAAAAAATTAAAAAATTAAAAAATTAAAAAATTAAAAAATTAAAAAATTAAAAAATTAAAAAATTAAAAAATTAAAAAATTAAAAAATTAAAAAATTAAAAAATTAAAAAATTAAAAAATTAAAAAATTAAAAAATTAAAAAATTAAAAAATTAAAAAATTAAAAAATTAAAAAATTAAAAAATTAAAAAATTAAAAAATTAAAAAATTAAAAAATTAAAAAATTAAAAAATTAAAAAATTAAAAAATTAAAAAATTAAAAAATTAAAAAATTAAAAAATTAAAAAATTAAAAAATTAAAAAATTAAAAAATTAAAAAATTAAAAAATTAAAAAATTAAAAAATTAAAAAATTAAAAAATTAAAAAATTAAAAAATTAAAAAATTAAAAAATTAAAAAATTAAAAAATTAAAAAATTAAAAAATTAAAAAATTAAAAAATTAAAAAATTAAAAAATTAAAAAATTAAAAAATTAAAAAATTAAAAAATTAAAAAATTAAAAAATTAAAAAATTAAAAAATTAAAAAATTAAAAAATTAAAAAATTAAAAAATTAAAAAATTAAAAAATTAAAAAATTAAAAAATTAAAAAATTAAAAAATTAAAAAATTAAAAAATTAAAAAATTAAAAAATTAAAAAATTAAAAAATTAAAAAATTAAAAAATTAAAAAATTAAAAAATTAAAAAATTAAAAAATTAAAAAATTAAAAAATTAAAAAATTAAAAAATTAAAAAATTAAAAAATTAAAAAATTAAAAAATTAAAAAATTAAAAAATTAAAAAATTAAAAAATTAAAAAATTAAAAAATTAAAAAATTAAAAAATTAAAAAATTAAAAAATTAAAAAATTAAAAAATTAAAAAATTAAAAAATTAAAAAATTTCGTCTTATTTTATTGCAGATGAATACAGAGTCCGCCGAAAAAATGGAAACACTTAAATATTTTTTGAACCATATTGAATTAAGCAAAAGTTTAGTTAATTTAAACGAGCTACCATTTGAACATATTTTTAATATACAGGGTGTTTGTTATATTAGTGATACGGTATCTAACTTTCGTTTTTTAATTGCAGCACCCTGTATATTTTTATATTTTTTGAGTCTACGTTTAATTTGAGTAAACTTTTGTAGAAATCCATTTTTTATAAAACCGTTGTTCTTGAGTTACAAGCAATTATTTAATGTTAAGTTCGGCAATAAGGATAAGGTATTGTTAACTTTTTATAAATTTTAAAGAGTTCTAACAAAACCCAATCCTTTTAGTTTAAGTAACTTAAATTTAAATTTAATTCACTTATACTTTTGTTTAGACAATTTTTGAAATTCAATAAACTAACCTAACCTAACCATTTTTTTAAAATTAAATATTAAGTTGATTATTCGTGTCCGTTAATTATTAAATTAAAGAAAAAATTTGTAGCTTTTTCGGACAAACTTTATTAAAAAACAATTCTTAAAACGCTAACGTTTTAAAAAGAAGCTAACCAGCTTCGAAACGTTGGCGTTTTAAGAATTGTTTTTTAATAAAGTTTGTCCGAAAAAGCTACAAATTTTTTCTTTAATTAAATATTAAGTTTGAGCGAATTAAGATTACCGAATAGTTTAATTTACTGATCACTTTTACATGTAAATAACTCCCTAGTAACACTACTGAACACTTTACTGGAAGGTGACTAAACCGGCCCTTATAATAAAAAAATAAGAAATAAAAAAGTTGAATATCGCGGCTTCGAATCTAGGAGGCCAAAAGATTATTTTTTGACGTTATTTAACTCAGAATAGTCAACAATTTAAAGGTACCAAATTTCATTGATGTAGCAGTAATGGTTTGGCAAATATAAATTATTTTCCAAAATCACATTTTTTGTTATTTTTTGCCATAACTTTACAACGAGTTTAAATACACTAAATTTCTTTTTTTAGATTTTTAATGGGCATAAAAATGAGCAACTGTTATCTAATTAAACCGACCTCGTATCCCTTCCATTTTAAAAGATACCAATGGTGAGCATCGAAATAATCACCACCCTGTATGTTTATTCGAACTTTTCTTATTATTTTGATGTTTTCTACCTTCTACCCACTAGCTCAATTTGTCCCACATATACAGGGTGATGATAAAGTTTGGAACATAATTTATAACTGCCGTATTTAATTGTTTTGAGAAAATCGCTCAGACAGGTCAATTTTAGTTTTTAAAATGTCATCTCTTGGTATAAAAAAATATTAATGACGTCACTGGTGCTTTAGCAATGACGTCATCAGCGATTTTTTTTTAAACGGAAGCCCCCACTTTTTTTATTCATTTTTTATAGAAATTCATGTCACTTAAACAATGATATAGAAAACAATTAATATTTAAACAAATTTTTGAATAAAATATCTTTTATTTTAACGAAAAAGGTTTTATAAAAATAAATTAAAATGAATTTGAAGTTACCAATAATAACAAAAGAAAGTAAATATTTAAATAATGCGCATTCTAATGCGAATGTTAAATGTATTTAACAAAATTTAATAAATATTCTTGAAAAACTAATTTTTTGATTCCATTTAAATGTAAGGAAATTTACAAAAAATAAAATTTTAAATTTGCCATTTGCCATTTATTGATTAATTAAAAATTTTTAAACGAAAATTTGTTTACAAATGTAATAATTTTTTTATATCATCGTTTAAGTGACATAAATGTCTATCAAAAACGAGTGAAAAATGGGGGGTTTCCATTTAAAAAAATCGATGATGACGTCATTGCTAAATCACCAGTGACGTCATTTATATTTTTATTATACCAAGAGATGGGATTTTAAAAACTAAAATTGACCTGTCCGAGCGATTTTCTTATAAAAATTAAATACGGCAGTTATGAATTATGTTCCAAACTTTATCATCACCCTGCATGTATCATAATTGAGCTTATCTTTTTTCTTAAAGTTTTTAATAATACCATACTAAAACTTCTGAAATAATCTTTAATGATATGTATAATTTATATTACATTATTATTATTATCAAAAATACAAAATGATAATAACGTTGTATGATAGCGTACTAAAATACGCACAATGCGCATAACGACATAACGACATAACTAACGAGTAAAAGATAACATGGCTTGTGAATTAGGTAATCGAATATGCACTAGATGGCGTAGCAACTTCTACTAAGAGCAATGCAACTGCTGCACCTTTATAACGTCAGGTTGTCCTCCTCAAAAGTTACTCTGGTTTCTCTTCAAAGCGAATAAATCTTTCGCCTTTTACTAAAGATTTCCGTGGAGAGGAACAACTCAAATGAGTCTAAAATAATTTTTTTAATGCCTAGCTTTTAGCTGGGCTTCTAAAATCACAACACTTCTAAAAAATAACTGAATAACTCCACGCTTGAACATCGGGCGGCTGGCGTTTAAAAAATCTTGAATTTTTTTTGTGTCGGTTTCAAAAATACAATTTAGAGAAATTCAAAAAATATAAATTGAAAATAATAGTTAAGTTTTTGAACTTTTTTACAGCATCCAAAATTCAGATTGCACTCGAAAATTTTTTATAATACATAATATAATCTTTTTGATAATAATTTATGGTTTCTGAAAAATATAAATTTTCTATAAAAACATTCTTTTAACAGAAAATTTGTGTTATTTTTTTACAAAAATGCACATCATAGAATTTCCAAAAAAATGTATTTTATTTGGGTAACTAGCGCCATTCTACTTAATTACTTCTATAGCAGTAATGTTACAAAAATAATCACAAAAATTTAAAAAAAATACATTTCATACGAAGTAAATTATTTGTCCTAATTATTTAATAATTAGTGATAAAATGGTTGCTGGTGATCGGGGACTCATTAGGGTAGATGATTATTATCCCTCGATTATAAATATTATTTAGCATTTTTCAACTGATTGCATAAGTAGTAGTAGTACCTACCTTCGTGTTCGTGGGGCATTTGCCTTGCCACGGGCGCTAGTTTTTGATACTTTGATAGATGGCGCTCAATTATTCTACTCAGTGAAACGTTGTACGGTTCTATTTATAAGATTAAATTATTTTTGTGAAAGTTATCGCTTCTCGGCCTATGGCTAAGATCAAAGTGTAGTATCTGTTCTTATCAGCTTAATATCTGATACGACCCGCATGCGGGTCCAGTATATTAAACTTATTTTTGGGAACAGATGGAAGGTAGGAGCTTGCTCCACTTCTGTCACGGGTTGGCCTTGCATTGCAGTACCGCAAGGATCGGCCCATATTAAAACACAACACTTAATTCAATACTCGAGTCCTCGAGTGGCAAATCCTAAAGAGAAAGAGTGAACATTCAAAATACAGATATATTACTGAATGTTAGACTTCTAGGTCGAATCCTAAAAAACATAAAAAGTCATAGCATCGGGCAAGTAGTACAAAAAAAATTATTCGATTTCAATTCTGTTTTAAGAAATCGAAATTTACATTGCGAAATCCTATATCTGATTTCACCGACTATCTTCTAAATATTCCACAATTCCTGTAAAGTTTTATACAATTCAATGCATTGTAAAATAAACTTTCGCTCTTCTTTAACTTTATTATTTTTGTCAAGCACAAAGCTCTTCGCTGCTCTGCGATTGTGACTGATATTGCACAACATATATTCTATTCTAAAAATCTAAATGATTTGATTTTCCACAATATATTGCGCAACCCGAAACCTTTCAATAGATAACTACAAACGATCAATATTATTGCACAATATGAAATATTGCACAATAATATTGACCGTCTAGGGGTAAGTAAAAAGTAAAGGGTGGTAATGTGGAGGATTTCAGAACAGCACGCGTGCTTGAAATATCAAATATGTTTTTTTATCAATTTATTGCAATATCATGTATTTATAATGTTTTCATAAATTTTTTTTTCATGTTTTAACAGTAATTTTAACTTGTTTTGCTTTATAATTAGAAAGTCTGCTACAGATAATTTTATGCATTATGCTACCCAAATACCACGAAAATTGTAATTACAAGACATTTATAATAATCATCAACTAATTATATTAGCTACAGTAATATAAGTTATTAAATAATAAAAAATATTGTATAATTTTAATGCGGATAAATGATTTTAAAAACAGCTTTCACACTTTGTGGATTTATGGATATTTTTTGTTTCAATGTCAATAGATGGCGCTCAAAACTTCTACTCAGAAGTATGGTGTTGCCTTCGGTTTAAAATGTCGCGGCAAGTTGGCGAAATCATACTTACCTGGCGTAGGGGTTACCGTGATCAACAAGGCGGTTCCCCCAGGGTGAGGCCCTTTCATTGCACTTCGATCGGGCTGACCCCTGCGATTATCCCTAATGTGGATAACTCGGGCGCGTAATTTTTGGTAGTCGGGACTGCGTACGCGCTGTCCCGGTCATAATAACACAACACATAATTCTCAAACCATTAAGGCGATAGAGAGTCGAATGCGCAGATGTTGGATGGTCTTTACTATTTACTCCTAAAACACTGTTCCAATCAATGGAAAACTATAATTATTGTCAATTTCTACTGTAAAAATTACCAAAAGTCCTTCGCCATATTATTATCTTTAAAATTTTTTAGAAATTTCAAAATAAGTTGATTAAATCAGTGCTGGAAAACCGAACCGGAATTGTTTTTTCTTACAACGCTCTACTATCCCTGGAAGAATCCCTCAACAATAACAAATTTGAAATGAAAATATTTGGGCCTCAGTTGTTATTTCTTAACATCAATTTATTCACAATATACCGGGTGGAAAAAAAACTCCCGCCGTTTACCCAAAAAATACTCCCGCCGTTTACCCAAAAATTACTCCCGCCGTTTACCCAAAAATTACTCCCGCCGTTTACCCAAAAAATACTCCCGCCGTTTACCCAAAAAAAATACTCCCGCCGTTTACCCAAAAATTACTCCCGCCGTTTACCCAAAAATTACTCCCGCCGTTTACCCAAAAATTACTCCCGCCGTTTACCCAAAAAATACTCCCGCCGTTTACCCAAAAAAAATACTCCCGCCGTTTACCCAAAAATTACTCCCGCCGTTTACCCAAAAAATACTCCCGCCGTTTACCCAAAAAAAATACTCCCGCCGTTTACCCAAAAATTACTCCCGCCGTTTACCCAAAAAAATACTCCCGCCGTTTACCCAAAAATTACTCCCGCCGTTTACCCAAAAATTACTCCCGCCGTTTACCCAAAAAATACTCCCGCCGTTTACCCAAAAATTACTCCCGCCGTTTACCCAAAAAAATACTCCCGCCGTTTACCCAAAAAAATACTCCCGCCGTTTACCCAAAAATTACTCCCGCCGTTTACCCAAAAAATACTCCCGCCGTTTACCCAAAAGAATTACTCCCACTAGTTTTATACAGCTTGAATCAAAATTTGCGCAACAGTAACATGTCAATTTAAAAATAAATCCCTTGCCGAAAGAACTTTTTTTTGAAAATGTACATATAATATTAACTTTTTTACTAAAACTTATAAAATTAGTTTGCTTATTTAAATTGTATTTATTTTTTAAGAGATGGAAATTGCAAATTAATTTGTCTACAATTACTGAAATGAGTTGAATAAAAAAGTTACTCCCACCGTTTACCCAAAAAAATTACTCCCGCCGTGTACCCAAAAAATACTCCCGCCGTTTACCCAAAAAAATACTCCCGCCGTTTACCCAAAAATTACTCCCGCCGTTTACCCAAAAAAAATACTCCCGCCGTTTACCCAAAAAAATACTCCCGCCGTTTACCCAAAAATTACTCCCGCAGTTTACCCAAAAATTACTCCCGCCGTTTACCCAAAAAAAAAAATCCCTTGCCGATTGTTTTAGGGAAAGAACTTTTTTTTGAAAATGTACATATAATATTAACTTTTTTACTAAAACTTATAAAATTAGAGTTTGCTTATTTAAATTGTATTTATTTTTTAAGAGATGGAAATTGCAAATTAATTTGTCTACAATTACTGAAATGAGTTGAATAAAAAAGTTACTCCCACCGTTTACCCAAAAAAATTACTCCCGCCGTGTACCCAAAAAATACTCCCGCCGTTTACCCAAAAAAATACTCCCGCCGTTTACCCAAAAAAATACTCCCGCCGTTTACCCAAAAAATACTCCCGCCGTTTACCCAAAAAAATACTCCCGCCGTTTACCCAAAAAATACTCCCGCCGTTTACTCAAATAAATACTCCCGCCGTTTACCCAAAAAATACTCCCGCCGTTTACCCAAAAAAAATACTCCCGCCGTTTACCCAAAAAAATACTCCCGCCGTTTACCCAAAAATTACTCCCGCCGTTTACCCAAAAGAATTACTCCCACTAGTTTTATACAGCTTGTATCAAAATTTGCGCAACAGTAACATGACAATTTAAAAATAAATCCCTTGCCGATTGTTTTAGGGAAAGAACTTTTTTTTGAAAATGTACATATAATATTAACTTTTTTACTAAAACTTATAAAATTAGAGTTTGCTTATTTAAATTGTATTTATTTTTTAAGAGATGGAAATTGCAAATTAATTTGTCTACAATTACTGAAATGAGTTGAATAAAAAAGTTACTCCCACCGTTTACCCAAAAAAATTACTCCCGCCGTTTACCCAAAAATTACTCCCGCCGTTTACCCAAAAAAATACTCCCGCCGTTTACCCAAAAATTACTCCCGCCGTTTACCCAAAAATTACTCCCGCCGTTTACCCAAAAAATACTCCCGCCGTTTACCCAAAAATTACTCCCGCCGTTTACCCAAAAAATACTCCCGCCGTTTACCCAAAAATTACTCCCGCCGTTTACCCAAAAAAATACTCCCGCCGTTTACCCAAAAATTACTCCCGCCGTTTACCCAAAAAATACTCCCGCCGTTTACCCAAAAATTACTCCCGCCGTTTACCCAAAAATTACTCCCGCCGTTTACCCAAAAAATACTCCCGCCGTTTACCCAAAAATTACTCCCGCCGTTTACCCAAAAAATACTCCCGCCGTTTACCCAAAAATTACTCCCGCCGTTTACCCAAAAATTACTCCCGCCGTTTACCCAAAAATACTCCCGCCGTTTACCCAAAAATACTCCCGCCGTTTACCCAAAAGAATTACTCCCACTAGTTTTATACAGCTTGTATCAAAATTTGCGCAACAGTAACATGACAATTTAAAAATAAATCCCTTGCCGATTGTTTTAGGGAAAGAATTAACTTTTTTACTAAAACTTATAAAATTAGAGTTTGCTTATTTAAATTGTATTTATTTTTTAAGAGATGGAAATTGCAAATTAATTTGTCTACAATTACTGAAATGAGTTAAATAAAAAAGTTACTCCCACCGTTTACCCAAAAAAATTACTCCCACCGTTTACCCAAAAAAATTACTCCCACCGTTTACCCAAAAAATTAATCTTTCCATAACTCGAATTTTGTTTGTATTGAGTTTGTGAAAATATTCGTTTTTAACTTTGCGAAATAGTTTATATATCATTATCTCCAATTTTTTTTAAGTCCCTTGAAGATTCGACTGTAGTTATTTACAAATTAACGCTACCGTCCCATGTAAGAACTGTATTTTATAAGTGTGTTGTATTTTATGAGCCCAGCTAAAAACTGGGCATTAAAAAAATTATTTTAGACTCATTTGAGTTGTTCCTCTCCACGGAAATCTTTAGTAAAAGGCGAAAGATTTATTCGCTTTGAAGAGAAACCAGAGTAATTTTGGTAAAGGAAGCCCGACTTTATAAACATGCAGCACCAGCATTGCTCTTAGTAGAAATTGCTACGCCACCTAGTGAATATTCGATTACCTAATTCACAAGCCATTTTATCATTTACTCGTTATAATTTTAGATATGTGCATGCATCATACGTGTATTTTAGTTTTATTAATATTTTTGATAGTAATGTAATATAAATTACACATATCTGAATAACAGATAATAAGGCATACAATGTTATGTTATTAGAAACGTAAAGAAAAAAATTAGAAAACATCAAAACAATAAGAAAAGTTCGAATAAACATATACATAATATGTCTGATTTTCCTTCGTAATAGATGGTCTATAAGATCCCGATTAAGATCGACCTACCCTCATCTATTATTTGAATGAGGGATGTTTTTTAAAACTAACAGAACGCGCATAGGTTGCCTAATCGCTAACCGTATCCTGACCAGGCTACCTATAATTAAAAATAATTTAATTTTTTGTTTTTACAATTTCCCTTTATTTACTATTTCAAAAATATGGTACCAATCGATAGTATACAGGGTGTCCCATAAGTGGACGATAAAACGAAATGAGCTGATAGAGGAGGTAATTTCCAATTGAAATAACTGCGTTGAAAATGCATGACCTTTAAAACCTTAAAAAAAAAATCGCCTGCGGCGCTAATTGGGTTTCAGTACATCCCCCCCCTAACCAAAATGATAAAATTTCATGTTTGTGTAGTCGAAACAAAACTTACAATATAGTCTAACCTCGGGCGTCATCGAACCTAGATACGGTTCTGTGTGGGGCGTGGGGCCGCTGAAATTTTCCCCGGTAGAGGGCTCAAATGGTCATGTGATCTTGTAATAAAAAAAAATATGATTTTCCGCGTTTTCATAATGCATGCCAATGGAAAGAATTAAAGTTTATGTCATAAAAAACCCTCATAAAAAAATTGGCAAGCGGCCCTCGTTGGCAAAGGGTTGAAAATTTCGGAAAAGTTTTGTGGAATGACACTGAAGTTTAACATTTTCACCAAACTTCAGTAGTTTTTTACATACTTTGCTCGAGCAAATCATGTTCTATCTCATTTTCTCTTATAGAACTAAAATGAGAAGGAAGTGATTTGCTCGAGCAAATCAGTGAAATTTTGGTAAAAAAAAAACACAACTAATGTCATTCCACATAACTGTTCCTAAATTTCCAAACATGAGCCAACGAGGGGCGCATGCCATTTTTTATGGGGGTTTTATGACATAAACTTTAATTCTTTCCATAGGCATGCATTATGAAAACGCGGAAAATGATATTTTTTTTATTACAAGATCACATGACCATTTGATCCTTTGGAACCGTGCGAATCGCATGCCTCTAATTTTCAAGACTTAAATTTATTTTAACTATCTTTTGCTAAAAGGGCATAGTTAATGCGAAAATCATACTTGGGTATTAAATTTCCCTTTTACCAGTAATACCGAAATATTTTTCGAGTGTTATTACCGGTATTGCAAGCCCTAATCCAACATCATTTAAAAGTCGAGGATTAACCAAATTTTTACCAATTTCATTAGAAAATTTTTACTTCTTTGGCTCCAATAAAACCAATTCTATTTTAAAAAATCAACTCCTCAGGGGCGAATTTTTATATATAGATAAATTGGGTCATATCAACTTATTTTTAGGTCTACTATCTCCAATTAATCGTTGTGGGTCGAATTTTCGGACCCCCTGTATTTCGAATTTAAATCGATTTCCTTATTACATTACAAAGATTTTATACAAAACGTGCTGGAGTTTCGAATTTCCGTAAATTGGATTTTTCGATGATGCACAATTTTTTAAACAAAGCAGCTTCAAATTTCCAATTCTATGTATATAATTTTTTTCATAAATCATTAAAATAAAAGATGACCGATATAAAATGCTTTTCTCCAATGTAAACAAACCCATATTTTTCGATAAATATTTTATTAACAAAATGATCTCAAAAATGGTTTTGGGTAAGTTGGAACTCTTTGGAAATAAAATATTTACAGAAACAAAAACGGTTTTTTGAATCGCAGAAATTTATTAGATATTTTTTAAAACTTTCAGAATGTAAATTTGTAATAGATCACGTTTTCCAGATCAAGTTTTTAGTAAGCAGTAGAAATTTAAAAGAAATAGTTCCTATTTCATTAAAATATAAATTTTATTCTATAAAATTTGCAATGTAATATAATTCATTATAAGAAAATTAATAATACCAACAATAAAATGGAATAATAGATCTTTGTAAAAATTAATTACAAAAAAAATATATGTATATAAAGCAATTAATGTTTGTAATAATAGACTAGTAAAGTAATAGACACCGTAAATACATATAAAACGGCTATAAAAAATAGTTTTATAGAAATAATTTATGTAATTTACATAATTTTGAAAGCATAATCCAATATAGAAAATTTATTTAAATATAGTGCTTATACAGGTATCACAAGGTAACACATTTATAATATTTAATCAAATTCAGCAAGAGTACTTTGTAATTTGGTTACAATGTTTTGGTAAAATTTAATTTGTTCTTCAACAAATTTTTTCACAGATAGTTTTAAATCAGTATCTCGCTCATTCTTAAAATGATTTAATTCGGCTATATTTGTATAAGTTAAAACATCACTTCTAGCTTTGATTTCAGTCATAGCTTGACCTGTAATTGATTTTTCATATTCCTTTCGCTTATTTTGTGCTGCCTTTGTAAAAGAAAAGATACCTTGAAATGAATTAGTCACTCCTTTATAAATATATAATTTATCACCAAATGGATCCCAATCTAAATACGGTTGTTTCTCGTACATATCCCCGATTTCCACGTAAGCTAAACCTAATTCGCACCCAACCATTTTTATTTTATTTTAAAACGAAAATTTTATTTCATTTTTTATAATATTTTTTTTTATTTTACTATATATTCTTATTTTTTTAAATAAAATTTTTGTACTATTTGCAAGAGTATTTATTTTGTCCTTAAATAAATATTAATTGTCATACTTTTTGGTTAAATTAAAAAGGTAGTTCAATTAAATTTTAAAAATAATTTAGAAAAATTAAAGTGTTGTTTTTTCGTTATGTTATGTTATGTTACGAACCCTAATTAAAACTAGTTATCGACCTACGCCAGCATGAAAAACTACGAAATTTTCGGATTTTTTTCGGTATTTTGAAATAACTTTGAAATGGTAAAAGTTCTATAAACTATAGGTATTTAATATACATCTCTATAAATTAAATTTGAAAAACAAGTAAACTTATAAGAAAAATCGGATAAGAAGTAATAGATAAATAGAATTGACCCGTTTTCGTCATTGCAGCGTGCATTAATTATTATCAATAAAATTTGCGGTTCTCGCAGCTAAACCCATGCACGTGTATCAATCCGAAATCGAAGTTAATAGTAAACAATAGGGTATAAGCTCCGCCCAAATGGCGTACGAATATGCGCAGCTTGCAAAAAATGCTGTAAAATTTATGCCGTAAGATTTAAGAGATGAAGATAAAATTCTCTTACTCCATAAATGATAAAACTTAAATCTTAAATTTGGTGCATGTACGATCTCATTTAAAAGCATACGTTTATTTCTTAAATCTTAAATGATAAATCTTAAATGATAAATCATAAATGTTAAATGTGTCTGCATAAATAGACCTTTAGAGTTTCAAAATTTTTCATAATTTCTAGAGAATTTAACGAATTTTAAGAAACTTAAAAAAACCATGCCCTTAATAGGTCATTTCTTGGAGAAAATCTTCAAAAACTGCAAAAAAACAATTTTTTCTGGATTTTTTTTTCTTTTCGATTTTTTTTAATACTTGATAAACGATTTGTGTTTTATCATTGTTACCAATGGAAAGAGGATACATTCAGCTTTAAAATTATATATTTTTTTAAATTTTTTACCAAGTTTTTAAGCAGCTATTGATCATTTACTGATTTCTGGCAAGAACGGGCGAAGCCAAATTCAAACCCCTGTAACTTTCAAACCATAAAAGATAGACCCCTACTCTTTTGGTTTTTTCGTGATAAAATTTGCTCTACTTTCTAACCTTGACGTTTGGTGAACCACGAACGGGATACTCTGTATACAGTAATTTCTCAAAGTAAGCAACTGATCTGAAACAAAAAATGGATCCGACATCTAACAGTTTCTTATTTGGTGGAGATAGTAACAAAAAATAAATAATAAATGTCTTTCATATTCAGCATATTGTTTACACAGATAATAGATATATTGGCCTAATTTTCTCAAAAATTTTTACTAGAAAAAGGAAATTTCTTCAATTTAAAGCCATTTGTTACTGATTTCAAGGGAGCCCAAAATAAAAATATAGTTGCCTAGTTCAAGGCTATCTTATTTTTAAAGTTGCTTACTTGAGGGTTGCTTAGTTTAAGAAATTACTGTATAAAAAATATTGATTGCGCAAAGAAGTGGATAATTTTTAATTTACAAACAAATAATTTTTGAACGATGGAGGTGGAGGTGTCTTAGAAAAATGGAGGTACCGATCCCCTAATTCCTAACCAGTATTGAGAGTTGAGAGTTTTCTTTTTTAAACGTTTATACAGGGTTCCATGAAAAAGGCGGACACGAAAAAAGCGCAAAGAAAAATGCGCACAAGAAAAAAGCGCACCTAGAATAAAGCGCACAAGAAAAAAGCGTACACGGAAATAAGCGCGCATGGAAAAAAGCGCACACAGAAAAAAGCACACACCGAAAAAAGCGCACAACGAAAAAAGCGCGCACATTGAAAAATGCGCACACGGAAAAAGCGCATTTCACATGGAATAATGACTATAAAACTTATGCTTGTATAAGTGAACATTTTTTGACGATTTATGTTGAAATCTATTATTAGCTTTAAATAATAGTCATTTTCTAATTTGAACTCTATTGGCGATTCAAATTAATATTTCCCGCTCAAATGTATGTTTGGTTACATATTCTAGTGACGTCACGTCAGTGACAAAATAAATGAAAATGTAATCTTGCAAAGTAATAATCAAACGCATTTAATAATACAAAATAAATTACGTAAGTTGACGTTATTTACTTGACCATAATAGACATTAACAAACTTTAAACGCTAAATTCGTCTGCACAACTATCACGGATGTGATCGCTTAGCTAGAATCGCCAATTGTGCCGGAACAGCATTGTGCATAACTGAACGCATCTTAAAACTGGGGAATTGTGAAAAAGAGAGGGAAACACAGCAACCGTTTGTTATTTTAATATTATTACATAGAAATCATGAAAAATAATAAATAAAATCTATTTCACCCTTATAATTATAAGTAGTACTTTAAGTTTTACCTAATTTTTCTTCTAAATAAAATTCTGGGAAAGCGTAGAAGTGGAAATACGATGAAATGTGGAAAAAGAGGTACTAGTTCCACTTCTACTCTCTTCCAGGGGCACATATTTAAAAAAAAATGCTGGAACCCAAAGAGTTTTTTATAAGGAAGAGGATCATGTAAATTTTATTTAGTTTTGTTAATGGTTACTCTGCAAAAAAAAAATAAAATAACACATGGTTGCTATACTTTTCTCTCTTTCTCACAATTTCCCCATCTTAAGATGTGTAACTCCAATTCCTCTGTTCCTTGGAAATGCGATGTGCTTATGAAACATAACTGTGCGAAAGAGATGCCAATATAATTGAACCTTCTGTTTATATTGACATTTTACTTCCAATATAATTCAAAAACTAATTAATACAATTAATTTTATTTAGATTATCTTAAAAGTACATTAAACAAACTATCTTTTGTATGGATTAATTTTAAAAAAATACACTTTTTATAAGGCTGTAATATAAACCTAAAAGTTGCCTATTTTTGTACGTTTTCAATAGCTATTAAGTATAACAAAAAATGAAAATTTGCATTAGTATTATAATAGTAATTATTATTTTTATTAGAAATGTGCTTTTTTTCCGTGTGCGCTTTTTTCAGAGTGTGCTTTTTTCTTTGTGCCCTTATTTCTGTGTGCGTTTTTTTCCCTGTGCGCTTTTTTCGTATTCAAATAAAATGTCAACTAAGATTTTTCAATTTCTTTTAATTAAAGTATCTACTCTCTTAAAAAAAATATTATTGAAAAATATACATTAATTCTTTATTTAAAAACTAAAAACATTTAAATCTAGAAATATTTTGTATTTATTATGCTAAAAATAAATTATTATTAAAAGGCGTTGTTGGCATAGTTTTCAAACGTTCTGGATTCTTCAAGAGAAACTGTTCGTCTTACAACAGACAAAGCATCTACCACATCTTCTATTACCGGCTTTCTTAACTCATAATCAAAATCTGCAGGCATATCATCAAAAGGACATAAAATAGTATCCTCTGACGTGTCATCCAAACCTGCGTCCCATGGTGTAATCTTTTTAGATTTCTCTTTCCAAATCGACGTGTCACAAAATGAACTTAAAGGTTTGCTCGAGGCATGCTCAATCAATGACTCTAGGTCTGAACAAGAAAATCCTTCAGTTTTTTGAATTACTTCTTCCCAATGTGGATGAGTGGTTATGAGTGGTATGTCCTTCGTAAGTACTTTCAAAATTTCACGGCGGTCTTTGTGATTTGGAAGTGGAATATACAGAACTTTTTTAAATCGACGTAAAAAAGCCGAGTCCAAATCCCAAGGTCGATTAGTAGCACCAATAAAAAAAGTATTTTCGTTTTTGTTAAAGTTGGACAAGTGACACATTAACTCAGTTTTTAATCTAAAAAAATAATATTATGTATTAAAATAAAAAAAAGTCGAACATTGGTATACAGTATACAGGGTATTACGTTCGTGATTCATCAAACAAAAAAACAAAAAAGTGGGGGTTCTATTACATTACTTTATACAATAATTATTATTGGGTACTTTGCATGAAAGCTCTCCTTGTTTAACGTTTAACCAAAATTTTCTATAAGCTAAAGATATAAATATTTTGGTATCCCGTATTGCGAATTTACCCCAAGTAAAAAAAATTACCTTCTGCTGTGATCGAATTCGTTATCCTTCCTCTTCATAAACAAACCATCAACTTCATCTATAAACAGAATTGTTACTTCTTTTGTATCTTTTAGTTTTGAAAAAATCGCATTAACTGCCCTGAAACCCAAACATTTTTTATGATGAATAAATATACAGGATGTTCCAGATTACGCGAATCACCCCTTTATTTCAAATGTCTGGCAAGAAATACTACCAAAATGAATCTAAAGAATCGTTTGGAGTAATTCTTAATTTCCGAAAACCCGGAAGTAAGTCGAGTAAGGAATCGATGGTTATAGTGTTTTCATTATTGCCTAATTCAAGAGACCATTTTTCAGGTAAGTTGTTTCTTTTTAAAAGCCGAATCCAACAAAACCACACTTGACTTCCCATTTAAAATTTTGATGTTACTTCCGGTTTCGAGTACTTGTTTCGAAAATTAGGAAGGAATTACGACAGAAGATCCCACACTAATGTACGACAAAACGTTCTCGAAATAAAAGGGTGATATGGCTGGCACCCTGTATGATATATAAAAAAATTACTTTTCAGTTTTTCCAATATATGACGATAATATATTACTGGAGAGAACGGAGAAGAGTTTCGCATTGGCCTCCGCTGCTAATGCATGGACTAAATGACTTTTTCCAGTTCCTGGTGGTCCGTATAATAAAATAGTTCTAATATTTTTCTGGTTTGCGAAAAGCCTCGGGTGTTTTAAAGGCCAAATAACTGACATCTTTAAGGTCTTTTTCACATTATCATAGCCAGAAACATCGTTTAAACCGTTTGCATGAATATCGGTTAGTATATTTAGTTCATCAAAGAGATCCCCATCCTTATTGGGATTTTTATTATCTGAATGAGTACGGTTTGAACTTTCTGGAATGGTGTTATGTTCTGTTATGTTACGAATTTTTATGGATACATCTTCTTCCTTTATTTTTTTGCGATTTAGAAACTCTTTCTCAATCAATAATTTCATTTGTAGAATTATATCCTAAATAATAAAAAATGTATTATTTTTTTTTTCAAAATAATGTATGTACTAGAGTGGATTTCATCTGAAGTGAACCTTTCCTGCGCTGCGAGCGCTTTTACCCGAGCGATTATTATTAAAACTAAATAATGCCGATTCATACATTACAGGAATCTCAGATTAATTGAGAAACCTTAATTCTAGGTGACCAGTACATCATCACGTACATCAATCATAAGCTAAGTTAATCTAAATATTCTTAAACATTGATTTCTGAGCAGGGTTCTCTTCAGATGAAAACCACTCTAATACGATATACTTACTACATTATTATCTTCGGGAATTTTTGTTAGGACAGATTCGAAAGAGTTCAAAAAACTTGAAATATCTTCGGGTGGAGGATTCTTCACGGTAGTAAGTTTCATACAACTCTCTAACCTAAACAAAAAATATAATAAAGATTCGTTTATTTATTGTAAATAACGGCCTGCATCTTCGATTGCATTTCTATCTAAGTATGCTTTTATTATAATTTATAATAAAGATATTTCGCGCGAGCCGGCAAAGTTTTTTACCAGATCACTCTACTGTTATGTTAGAGAGTACATTTTTGTTTTTTTGAAGCATAAAAATTTACCTATACAACACTGGATACGAAAAGACATTAAATATAAGTAACTACTTTTTTAGACATTTTTAAATTTTCCGTTGGATATAATAACAAGGAAAAGAAAATCCATCCTACTTTTCTGGAGCTTCTTTGCAAATTATGAGCAAGTAACTGATAATTAATGCGAATCTCTAGAATGCGCGCGAGTTTGGAAGGAAAAATTGTGAAAAATCATGAAATCGAGCATTAGTTCTGCAGTTATAACTCAAGTTTCCCTCGTTAGATTTTCAATTTTTTTCAGATTTATAATCTAAATTGATTAGGCTACATCCTGCCAGAGAGTTACCTTCTGCAACATAGCACAAACTTAAAAAGAGGGGTCCAAAGTTATGATAATTTTAGATCATTATATATTTTTTGTACATTCTCCAATTTTCCTTCCGGCAAGAATTAAAGAAATGACTTTTAAATCATCGTGCTATCTTTTATAACTGCAGAACTAAACCATTATATTTGCCGTTTAGGAAATTGCTCTTAAGTACAACTTTGTGGCGTTCAAACACCCCATTTAAGTGTAGACACCTTGAGACACGTGATTTTTCGCCCTTTTCAGTTTATTACTTGATTACTTACAAATACCAACAGAATTAGCAAACGATAAGAACTACGACAAAACACTTTTCAAAAGAAATTAAAAACTTTATAGACGCGTTCAGGTGTTTAATTGTTTAAATTGGCGTGTTCTAGCAGGTGGTTTATCAATTCAAACCAGGAGAACCAACCGACGGCTGTGGCGTGATCATAGAAGATAGAAGGAGGTGTACGGGTATGATTTAATTAATTTATTATAAAAAGCGTTTAATTTTTTTAAGGGCCTTTTCCTTTTTTACATTTAGATAGATCGACCGGTTACTACTACTGCTCAATCTGCTGAACGCCGCCATTGAAACATAAGTATGTAACCAAATAAAGGGTGAGCAAAAATGATTGTGGTCAATTCAAATTTCCCGCCTAAAAATCTAGAGAATTTGTTCGCTTCAAGTTCATAGTAAAGGCCGATGCACAATAGAACGCGAACCGGAACGAGAACGTGTATGAAGTTGAAACATGGAAGTTGAGTATGTACAGTTGGTCCCAGCTGGAAATAGGACAAAAGTAATCACGATCGTGTATTCTTTGTCCTACTTCCAGCTGGGAGCAACTTTACATATACAACACGGATAGGTTGCCCGTGAACATTAATACGATTCCCGAAAATAACGGGAAAGTTGGTGAAGTTTTATCTTTCGCGTTCACGGCGGTGACATGCACATGCGCATTTAAAACGGCATCACCCATGATAGTTAATTCCCAATTTTTTTTAACCTGCCTTTTCCTAATAATGTTTGTCATAGATAAAAGTGTTTTTTGGCCATTCTTAGTTATTTATCAAAGCAATTCCGGACATTCCGGAGTCTTTCTTGTATATTTAATAAAAATTTTGTGGTCTGATGTGTACATGTGTAGGAAAATATTCACAAATCCACCTTTCCGATTACATGCGGCATAAAAATGGCACGAGTCCGTCATCTGAAAATTTAAAATGATTGCAATTCCTATAATTATGTCTTAATGTACCACCTCTCGGGTGGTGATTCCTTAGATAAAAATAAGAAAAAAAGTTCATATAAACATATGTCCGATTCCGTTTCCTAAGAGAGTTACAGCTCTTCAAAGGTGCTGACAAGGAACAGGTTTTTGACCATTTATTTCAGAATGGATACTAATAAAGCATTCAAATTTGGCATAACTCTAAATATGCATTGGACTCACGTCCACGATTTTTTTGAATTTTTTTTTATTGGTTCTAAATGGTATTTTAAGAGATCGTTGGTGGTAAAAACAATGGAAACTTTTTTAGTACTGCATTTATATGAGATATTTTTTCAAAACATCATTCTGTAATCAAATATACACAAAAATGGTGCTCTTATACAAATTCGATAGAATGAGCCGTTTAAGAGAAAAGTGCATCTAAAAATGTGCTTGCCAGGACAGTTGTCATGGTTACCATACTTTGTAGGCCTATTATTTTACCAAAATTATTCCATAATTTATGAAAAAAGGTTAATATGTAACTTATGAAATAATTTTGGTAAAAAAAAAATAGGGTCTAAAAAATATTTTAGTATGGTAACCATGACAACAGTCCCGGCAAGCACATCTTTAGATGCACGTTTCTCTTAAACGGATCATCCTATTCAATATGTATAAGAGCACCTTTTTTGTGTAAATTTGATTACATAATGATATTTTGAAAAAAAATCTGATAAAAATCCAGTAATTAAAAAGTTACCATTGTTTTTACCACCAACGATCTCTAAAAATACCACTTACCACCAATAAAAAAATTTCAAAAAAATCATGGACGTGAGTCAAATGCATATTAAGAGTTATGCCAAATTTGAATGCTTTACTAGCATCCATTCTGAAATAAATAGCAAAAAACCTGTCAGCACCTTTGAAGAGTCTCTTAGGAAGCGGAATCGGACATGTTTATATGAATAAAAATAAAAATAATCTAATAAGAATATTTTTAAGTAAATAAAGAAAACTTTATTTATAGATTATATTTTTAATTGGCGGAATGTTAATTTTGGTATGAAAATGAAATGTCCCTAGCGAGGTCCGCCTTGTTGTGCATCTAAAACCTAAACGTTTCCCGTCTGAACTGTCTTCATGTTCTCGTTGAGGTTCTCGTTCACGTTCACGTTTACGTTCACGTTCACGGTCTATTGTGCACCGGCCTTAACACAAATTCATGTCAAAATTATACAATCATACGCGAACGAGACGAAACTCGCGAACGAAATCGACGCAACGGATTTCCGATTCAACTGCAGATGCACAACAAGACTATCCGAGTACAAATTGATTGTTAGAATTTACATAAAAGCTGAATTGACGTTAAAAATACGCATGTGCAGAGGTGCCCGCGAACGGGAAAGATAAAACTTGGCCAACTCTTCCCGTCGGAGTCGTCCAACTCGTTTTGTTCAAGTTTGTTGTGCATATATGTATTGGTTTCCCATGATTTAACTTTCTTCGTGGATCTCGTTCGCGGGTTTCGTCTTTCGTCTCGTTCGCGTTTGATTGTAGAGACGCCTTAACTAGACTCAACAGGGCTGGATTCCTGAAATCTCAGACAATGAATGTTAAGGCGGCTCTACAATCAAACGTGAACGAGACGAAACCCGTGAACGAGATCCGCGAAGAAAGTTAAAACATGGGAAACCAATACATATATGCACAACAAACTTGAACAAAACGAGTTGGACGACTCCGACGAGAAGAGTTGGCCAAGTTTTATCTTTCCCGTTCGCGGGCAACGCTGCACATGCGTATTTTAAACGTCAATTCAGCTTTTAGCTAAATTCTAACCACAATTTGTACTCGAATACGGTCTTGTTGTGCATCTGCAGTTGAATCGGAATCCGTTGCGTCGATTTCGTTCGCGGGTTCCGTCTCGTTCGCGTTTGATTGTAGAGCCGCCTTTACATTCACCTTCCTCGAAGCGCATGCGTCAAAATCTCATCAGCGAAACCAAATTCACTTGGTCTGAACCAGGCGAATCAAGATTCACGAGTGAAAGTTTGCGCATGCGCTCGAGGAAGGTGAATTTAATATTCACTGTGTGAAAGTTCAGGAATCCACGTCCTGGACTCAACTACACAAAAGCAGCGGTGTTTCATAAACATCAGTATGTATTTATAAAGACTACTTTGCGTAAAACTTTGTTTGGTGTTAGTATCTGCCTCGAAAATGAAGGTCATCACAATAGAATTCTAAATTTATATTTCAAAATCGTGAATAAAAATAGAAATCATGTTTGCAATTGCTGAAAAAATGAGGTTATGTTGTTTCAACCATTATCATAGAAAATGTAAACATATTTAATGGAATTGTCAAGTACACACCAATAAATCGGGAATAATCGAACAAGATCGTCCTTTGACATTTACGCCGCCTACCCTGATCTTTTAAATCATTTGAATCATGCAAGCATGTAAAGTGAAAATATTAATTATTTTAATTTTAAATAGACGTTTGAAGAAAAAATAGCATGTTTTTTTCGGACCTAAAGTGCTTTTCAGTACCTCGTTCGCAAAATTGGAGTACTCGCCACTGAAAAGTGTCACTTTAGCTCCTAATAAAACAATATACTATTGCCACGACATTGGATTACTATACTTTATTTTTTAATGATAAAATATGAACAGAAACATAATTAAATTCCCCATTTCTTTGCACTGAATACAAATTTATACATGTAAATACATTAGTAATTCATATGATTAATATTTTGAGGTTATATGTCAAAAATCTTCCAAAATAATTATCCGGTATAAATCTTGCTGACTTTTAACCAATCAGGGACGTTAATTTTTGGCATTTTAGCGCGAGAAATTTAAATCACTCCTCCTAGTTAATAAATAAAGTATAGGGGGTTTTATTTTTAAATTTTTACTTGTACCTACCTGCGTATTTGGTTGCCTATTTATCAAACCACAATCATTTTAGCTCACTCTGTATGAAAAACCCTATAAACACGTGTTTTCAAATACATGTCATATTGCATTCCAATTTTAAATATAATAAATAACGCCACCCAACACCCATCGGAGATAACAAATATTCAGGCTTATTAAATCTTTGGGGACAAAGAGTTTATTTTATTTATGATTATACTTACAACTTTATGGTGTTCATATGGCCCAGTAAAATATCGACACTTTGAGACATGATTCTGCACCCTTCTCAGTTTATTACTTTATTACTTACAAATATCGACAGAATTAGCAAAAGATACGACCTAAGACAACACTCTTCAAAAGAAATTAAAAACTTTAAACGCGCGTTCACTTGTTTAATTTTTTAAATTGACGTGAACTAGGTGGTTATCAATTCAAAACAAGAGTACCAACCGACGGCAAACTAACCCCTCATCAAGTGAAAAATGGATGTAGGCAACTAATATTGCATTTCGAATTTAAGCATCAAATTATTTCAATATTTGTACGAAATCGCGCGACCCATTTATGCGCTATCAATGACAAAGCTAAAAGTTTAGTTGCAAAATGTATATGCTACTTGCTATTTGTAATTTTTAGCGCGCGAATTCGTACGCGAAATAGTACATAAAAACATACATAAAAATGTCATACGGCTATTGGGAATTTCGACTACGGATAGATGGCGCTATTTTGACGTAAATTTGAATAAACATGAAGGAAAAAGTAATAAAAGATTTTTGCGCCGATTTAATTTTTATTGGTTTTAGTAACTGCGCCTGTGTTTAGATCAAGTTTTTTGTGTTTAAAAATTGTGTTTATCTTTTATTGACCAGTGTGTTTTATTTTTTACTTGCATAATTGCATAAATACATTGTTTTGGGGTAATTAATAAATTACAGCCTGTAAAAAATATTATTATTTTAATATAGTAATAATAAACCCAAGGAAACTGATTTAGAACTGCACGGAAATAAATTTTACAAAAACAGGTTATGTCAAGGTAGACCTTTTCTAGCTTCAGCAAATAACTCCCAGAGGGCGTATCTCAAGTCGAGAGGCATGAAATAAACCCAAGAGCCAACAATCACAAAAAATGTACATTATGATATTTTGTGATTTCATAAGTTTTGCGAACAAGTCTGATTTTTTGTGCCTTTTTGGGAGGAAATATTTTTTAAAGTACAGAAAAGGATATCTCAAAACTTTACATTACAATTATACATATTATAATTGGGGCGAACCTCCTTGGAGTTCACTTTATAAGTTCGGGGGTCCGACAACATTTTTGTGGACGAGCTGTTTTTCAAAAATATAGTTTCAAAATTTAAAGTTTAGGATTTTTAAATAATTAAAGTAAAACTTTTCTTCTTTTTTAATTTATAAAGTAAATTAAAACCGCAAAGAAAAAAAAAATTTTCAGTTCAATTTTTTTCCATGAAAAGTCGCATTCAGGTTATGTCTTTGAGTTTTATAAAAGTTCTTCAGATTGTCGATACATCAGGGAAAAATTTGAAAGTGTGTATCACGTTTCCTTCACTTACTACAGCCTTCTGAAAATAGTCCTACAAGAAGAGTACAGCCTATTACCAGGTGATGGACATTCCATCAAGTGTCACTATTCACCCAGTGAGAAAAAAGTTACGGTTTCAAAACTTACCTTGATTTCTTAAGAATATTATGAAGAAGTTTCAGAAAACTTAAAAAAACCAAACCGTTACGGGTCTTACATTCAAAAACTGAATTTTTTTTTTTTTTAATTATTTTCTTTGTGATTTTTTTTTAGTATTTTAACAATTTTTTTGTATTACTGTTGTTACCAATTAAAATAGGAAGGTTTTAGCTTTCTAATGATAATTTTTTTAAATCTCTACGCACATTGGTTAAAATGTAATTGGCAATTTTGTGATTTTTGACAAAAATCAGTGACCAAAAATTGAAAACGCTGTAACTTCAAAACTAAAAAAGATAGAACCCACTTTTTTTGATATTTTTCAATTAATTTTCTAACCTAACCTCTACGTTTGGTGAAACACGAACGGAACACACTGTATGATTTCGTTTTTAAGCCAAGGTAAAAAAGGAGTAATTACACAATTGAACTTTCAACCTAATGCATATTTTACAGCTTTTTAGTGTTTTACAACGCAATAAGAATTTCTAAAAATTTCGGCGCCTTTTTCCCCATAGGCCCGGGTGCCCCAATGTGCCAATCCGATACTGTACATTTATCACGAATTAAATACAATAATTAATAAAAACAAAGCAGTATTTGTATGAAAATGTCTTTAATAAATAGGCAAGTATATAAAATATGCATACAGAGTCATTGTAAAAATATACAATTGCAAAAATTAAATCCGTTAATTTATGGAAAATGAAAATAAATTAATTCCTGTAAAATAATTAAAAATATATTTTTAAGAGAACTTTAGGCCGGATAAAAGAACTTTTAAAAAACTTTTTATTATTTTACTTCGAACAATGAAATTGATTGATTAATGAGAAGCTCTTGAATTAACAAAATAAAAATATAATTCTTAATATTTAAAATAAAATATTAAAATTTTACAATTTATTTGTTGGATAATAAGTATTAAATACTGATTAACATTTTAAATTTAAGCAATTATCATTTAATAAAATTAAAAAAAATTCAGATAATTTATAATACAATTATTTCTTATAAATACACTACACATGAAAACTAAACATTACATTACAAAACAAACATAAATTTTATAAATCAGTTATTCGTGCAAACTTAACCGCTTTTTTATTATTACTAAAATTATTCTCACTAGGTGCCTCGCTTTCAGTATCGCTTAAATTTCCATCCAAACTTTGTACTATTGAGCTAGTAAAACTAAAACGATCTGAATTACTAACATCTTCATTTTGATCTGTACTTTCGCTTAAAATGGAAGCTTCATCGTCCACCTCTTTAGCATTAATATACCTAATTTGCTTATCACAAAATACATAAATACCATTTTCATCGCAGCCTAAACATTGGGGATTACTTAATTCCATTCTAATACACCTAGCTTGTTCTGGATTACAAGAATCTTCATTAATTTTGTAAATTTCCACTGCATTAAATTGTATTACATACAAGTAATGCTTGCTATAATGAAAAGCTGAAGGTAAATGCTTCCATGTTAAATCATTTTGACGTGAACTTCTACCGTACTGATCCACAAATATAGCAAACTCATTGAAACACAATAAGTATTCACATTTAGAAATTTGTTGTATTGAAACGGGAAAAGATTTCATTTTATAACACTTAAGTACGTGTTTAAGGTTTAAATCTGAACTGTCTAAAAATTCGTCGGCTTCAAATGTTTTTAAGTCAACTTCAAAAAATTTATCGGCACCTATTATAACACTGTGTGGAGTAAAATGAATACAGCTAACAGGTTCTGCTGTATCTAAAATTCGTTGCGGTATTAATTCTCCTGCCACTAAATCATATTTTAAAATAATCAATTGCTTTGGTGTCGCAACACAAACACACTTATTGTAAGAAAAATCTGATTCCTTAATTATATGAAATCCATCAAGATTGTTTATTTGTAAAGTTTGGAATTTTAATGTAGGTTTCGTACAAGGCGAGTACTGCGATAGACTAATTAAATGTTTTAAATCGCAAGTTACTAAAACACGCATTTCATCCACTATCATTAAGGCAAGATTAACTTCATTTATGATAATAATATCATATACACTCAAAGGTCCTAAGATGTGTAATAAACCATCCTTTTGTATTGAATACAACCCAGTTTCTGTTCCTATTAGTTTGATATCATTATTCAATCGATTGTAACAGTTGATTTCCAAGCAGTCATTATTTGTGTACATGATTTCTCCTGAATACTTATCGTTCATTTTAAAGACGTTATTTAGACCTAAAAAGAAGTAATTATTTTAGTTACTTAAACATTACTACGTTTTTTTATCAGTAATTTTTAGTATTTCACTTGAATGGAAGTAAAAATATCCACAAGTTTAATAAAATCAGTTTCAAAGACTAATCAATAATTGGTATTAAAAGACAAAAGTTCTCTTAAATCTTTCTGTAATTTACCGTTAACTACATTTTTGGTTTGGTTGATATCGGATCATTTTTAAACTGTCACATTGATAATTGCGTTTTTTGTCATAAAAATTTATCTACCAAAACTTTTTTAAAATTCAACATAACTTAGAACAATAAAGTAAACTTTTGTGTAATAATTCCACATACCTGTAAACCATTTTTCCCGATCTTCAATACTCAACGTCATGAAAATCATGCACTGCGATGGCCAGCATGTTGAATTTGGCATAGTTTCCACTTTAATTACAAAAGGCAAATCATTGTTAGCAACAGGTGTTCCAATTTCAGATGGCAACGGTTCTAAAACAACCTTTCCGCTTTCTTTTTCACGAAGTAAGAGACTTTGTACTGCTTTAATTCCAGAATCATTTGGAGGTTCATTATAAATACTTAAAGCTGTGTTAGTGAGACAACCATAATGTTTTTCCCAGCCATTGGTACCACTGAAAAATTATTATGTTAAATTTAGATTTACCAAAATCAGAGAGATTTCAACGTTACCAACAAGCTTAATATACGTAAGTTCCACATTTGTGAAATAGAAAATTATATCTATTTATAATACAGTTAATTTGAACTCAAAACGGCCACTTGCAGGAAAGTTGTGGGGTACTTTTGATTTCTTCGATTCTATGTTTTCTGAAGTTTGCTAATAAAATTTCATGACGCAACATAGAGGTTTTCTGCTTATAACTGGAAAACTACCAACTTTTCGTAAATAACGTTCAACCGTTCAAACTCAAGTGCTAGTTGAAAATTGGCATTTTTCGTCTCTCCGCAAAAAAACACTTTTTGTTTAACTACATTTTCTCTCATAACTCGGAAACGAAAAGAGTTAGCAAAGTGATTCGCGTCGAAAATTGCAATTTTTTAAAAACGATCTTAAAGAAAATACTTCTCGTTATTTTTTTCAAAATTCAAAATACCTTATGCGTGGGGTACTCTGATTCGAAGAGTACATTCGATTGAAGTTATTAATTGAAAATTTCGTGCAATTTGGGGTGAATTTCGAACACTCGAGAGGTGTAAGCGATTTTGCGTAAGAGCTTGAGTTTTTTTCGGGGAAAAGCTGGAAAAAAAAAAACTTTTCGACACGTTTAATCTTAGAATTTTCTCTTCCATCCATCCACAAAATTTCTCTCTCTACCCATAAAACTAACTTATCGTTTTAGTACACAAACAAAACAGAGAAAATATGCCAATTTTCAACTAAACCTTGAGCCTGAACGGTTCGTTTTTAAATGTTGCATCACGAAAATGTGTTAGCAAACCTCCGATTCGAATTCGGCACCCAAAAAACACATAGAATGGAAGAAATCAAGACTACCTCACCACTTTAATAGTAAAAACACAATTTGACAAAACTTAAAATTGTAAATTTTTTTATAAATTATAGAATTACTTACGCAGGAATTTTTACCCATCCTTCCACATTAATTTTTTCATTTTCAACTTTGTCAGATTTTTCATTGTTTTTATTGATCTTGGAGAGACTATCAGAATAATGCTTTAAAAGGGCATTGGGCAAACCACAGGTTCTGGGTAACAAAGTGGAACAAGATGGGTGCACCATCACATTACACTCTTTGCATAAAGTAATATTACGCCCAATCAAAACTTGATTGGTACAGTGGAAGCATTTCGTTATTTTAGTACAAAGTTTCGATTCAAACCTAAAATAATAGAAACTAGTTTTAGCATTTTCTTAAATTGCAAAAATATAATTTTTTTATTAGTTCTACTTACCGATGAGGAATATTGTGATGCATTCTTGGTACAGAATTTTGTCTATTTAAATCGTTCTTTTGAGATGACGGACTTTGAACAATTTGAGAAATTATTTCATCTTGATTTTGCAAACATGAAAAAGTTTCATCTTTAAAAATACTCTCATTTTTCTTATAAGTCTCGGTCTTTATTTTAATCAATTCTTGCTGCAACTTTTTATTTTCATCTTTTTCTTTATTTAACTGGTATTCTAAATCTCTATAATTAAGGACCATTGAAATTGGGGGAACATTTTCTTTCTTTGAGTGTCCAAAAAGTTTATCCGAAAATGTTTTCTTCTTCTTATTACCTTCTTCTATCTACAAAAAATACAAATGCAATAATATAAAATTTCAATGAATTAATTTTAAAATAATTAGTTTTTATGAAAACTAAAATGCTTACCTTAGATTGAAGAAAATCAATAAGTTTTATTTGTTGCTGAATAGTAGCATTGGCTTTTAAATCACGTTCAGTATAATATTGAATTTTTTCATTCAATAAATCTTCAACTTCAGCAATTTTATTAATTAAAGCTTTATTATGTGCCTATAACAATTTTAAATTAACAAAAGCTTTTAACTTTCGTAGATTAACTCTTACCTTAGATTCATTCAAATGTTTTCCTAATTTATAATTAGATTCCTTTAAATTATTAATAAAAGTAAGTTGTTCCGAATTTTCTTCTTTCAAATAATCATTTTCTGTTGAATAATCTTCCACTTGCCTTTCAAATGATTTAATCGTTAATTCGAATTGTGAAATTTTCTGCTCGTTCGCAGTTAATTCTTCAGATAATTGGTTAGAATAATTTTTGAAATCCGAACATTCATTTTTATATGAATCAAGTTCTGTTTGTAAATGTTCCAAATCATCAGTTACACGTTTACATTTAGTTTCAGCAAGAAGCCTTAAGGATTTTTCTTCATTCACAGCTTTTCGGGCAGTTGATATGTCAGATTTATCATCATTTACTTTTGATTTTAATGTTTTAATTTGTGATTCTAATTGATGGCGTTTCAATTCGGAACAATCCAGTATAGTTTCAAACTCAATAAGTTGACTTTCTATAACTGTACAAGCTTCACGTAAGGCTTTTCTATTCTAAAAACAAAAAAGCAATCAAAATACTACTCTTATTATGTACAAATAATTTGAAAGAAACATAAAGTTTACAGTTCCAAATAAAAGTGCCCAACTTAGGAATTTTAGTTATTCTTGTTTGTAATCTTATTTAATTTTAAGAAAACTTATTTTGATTTTTAGTGAATAATTTGGTTTACTTACCAACAAACTATTTTCCAATTCTTGATTACACTTCTCCAGTTTATTAACGATTATTTCCTTATCCTTTTTCATCACATCAATCATGTTATTAAGAAGTACATTTTTATTTTGTAACTCAGTAATATTTTTTTCCAGGCCGACATTATCAGTTTTAAAATCATCTAATTTATTTAAAAGCTCGCAAATCTGGAACTCTTTGTCTTCAATACTTCGTAACAATCGATCATTTTCTTTGTCCTTATCAGCCTCAGTATTTTTAACGTTGGAAAGCTTATTTTCGAGTTCTTTATTCTCTTCCTTTAATTTCAGGATATCATCATATAATTTTTCATTTAATTGACTTAATTCAACAATTGCACATTCTTGGGAGCTCTTGCCATTTTCTAATTTTAAATTTAGGCTTTCAATTTCCTTCTTTAACTCTTTATTTTTGGTTTCTTCTTCTTTAAGATCACGCTCTACTATTTTTTTATCCAGATCTGCATTTGATAATTCTTTTTCTAAACGCCAATGTTTGGTTTTTAACTGTGATAGCTCTTGTCTTTGTAATGCCGCATTTTCTGACACCTACACAAAAAGAAATTGTCAGTAAAAATTTACAGATTTGGACATCCTATGATACATTATAACTGTATAGAGATTAATAGCATTTTCTGCTTCAACAGTGCAAGTGCGTAGCGAGGGCAACATGTGACGTCATGCACTTTTACGGATTGCTGAGGAATTCACTCGAAGCCGAAAACTCCACTCAATGCAAGTTTTAGTAAGGATCCATAACGATAGAATTCCAAACTTTACGTAACCTAATCTAAACTCTTGAAACAACAATAGCCAAATGACATATTTGGTCCGCCATATTTGCACTGGAACTGATGCACCGGCTATCCGAGTTGTTGCCGAAAAAGTTGCACTCGGTGCGCACTGAGTGCAATTTAAGTCTAAGCAGAAAACAGCACCACTGGAAAAGTTCGCACCGAAGAAGCAAGCACCGACTCAGTGCAACACTGGTGCGCACTATGTGCAATAAGCAGAAAACAGTATAATTTTTGTTGCAAATATGTATATGAAAAATACTTACTTCCAATAATTGATGTTCCAATCTTTCAATTTGCTCTTGCAAAACAGTTTCTCTTTCTGATCCATTTTCGAGTTTAGCTAAATCTTCTTGTAATTTTATGAGAAGTTTTTCCAAAGTGTTTGCTTTTTCATCTTTATTTTGCATGGCAATAACAATTTCCTGATATTTAAAATCAATTTCATTTCGTTCAGATCTCATTGCTCTTAATTGTTGCTCCAGTTCCTTAACATTCATCTCATATTTTGATTTAATTTCCTCAGCAGAACTTAGTTTTGAGGCTCTTAAAGAATTAAGCTCCCCTTTTAAATCTTTGATCTGCTTTTTAAGTACCATACCATTGTCGATTTCCTGCTGCAACTCATGATCTCTGCTTTTATCAGCTCTTAAGTCGTTAATTTGCTCCTCCAATGAACAAGCTAAATCTTTATACTTTTTGGAATCTTTACTTTCCTGTTTTAGTGCCTTATTTGTGTCTTCAAGCTTTTTTACGACATTTTTCAACTCTGTGTATTGGTTTTGTAGGTCTTTTTGAGATTTTAGTGATTTATCTAATTGATTTTTTAGAGTTGATTCATAATTTTTAAATTCATCTAATTTTTTCTCTGCATCTTTTCTTTTCTGTATTTCCAAAGTTAGTTGATTTTGTAGGTAACTCATTTTATCTTGCAAATCGGCAGTTACTTTTTCAAGCCGGGATTCGAGGCCAACGACACTGCTTCTTCTTAGTTTTTCAACATTTTCTACAGACGCCTGAAATTCAAACAATAAAAACTGATTTATTATAATATGCAAATTATTACCTTATGTTTGTTGCTTAAGTTCAAAGCCTCTTGAAGATTTTTGTTCAGAGTTTCAATCTCGGTTTGTAATTTTGCACACTTTTGTCTACTTTCTTCCAATTCACTATTTAAATGATCAAGTTTCGTTTTTTCAGAAACTTCCCACTTAAGTTTTGCACACTTTATTAGTTCCAAGGCTTTCCTTTCCAAATCAGATCTGTGTTTTCTTTCCATATCAAGAGTTCTTTTTATAGTCTAAATTGATAAATAAAAATTTACTGTAGAATTTTAATTATTAAAATTATTTTACTACATCGAGTGACGACATATTAAAAATTTTTAATTACCTGACATTCAGAAATTTGATTGGCTAGATCTTGCTCCAACTTATCCCTAACGCTTTGAATACTCTCCAATTTTCTTGATCTTTCCTCAAGCTTCTTTTCAAGACTATCTTTCTCTTGTTCAACATCATCATTTCTGATAAGTTTTCGTTGAAGCATCTCAATTTCCATTTTTAAACCTTCCACTATATCACTTTTAATGGACAGACTGGCTCGATAATTTTCCTTATGCTCGTTGGGCTCCACAGCAAAAGTAAAACCAATAAATGGTAGATTTCGTCCATTAAATTGTGTACGAGACTTAAAATTCTCTATAAATGGTTGTTTCTTTTTAGCCTCGAGATCAGAAAAATTGCTAGTATCATCAACTGATGTTATTTTAGGAACAAATGGTGGAACCTGATCTCGTAAATCATTAAAATGGATGCTTTTGAATATTGGATGTTTTAAAATTTGATCGTAAGTTAAGCGATTATTTTCATCTGTAAGTAGAGCTTTAATAAAGGAAATATATCCTTGTGTTAATAAAATATCAGCTGGAAATTTTAAACTTTTATTGTGGTTTATTATTTTTGAATATGTTGATGTTGTGTTTTGACCATTGAAAGGTGTTTTTCCGATTGTTAATTCGTAGGCTAAAATTCCAACGGACCAAAAATCACAAGATTTCTGAAATTAAATTAAAAAATTAAAGATAATATGTTTCAAATCGTACTCAGGATACTTGCGAACAGTACAGATGTGTGCAAGCTTTGCTAACAAAATCGCATTTACATAATAGTTAAGTTAAAAAGAAACAACAAATATAACAAAATAGCTTCTAAAAACGTACTTTTTTCTCTCAAAACAGTGGCACTTACTCAAACAACGCGATCGAAAAAATGAGTTCAAAGGCAATATCGGAAGAAAGTGACAACATGGAATGGGAAGAAACTCGTAAAAGACGCATCAATATTAATGAAAAAAGTCAACTTGAAATAACTAAAAGAAAGGATACAAGAAGTGGATCTGAAAGCAACAGGCATAACAATTTACACATCAATACAACAAGCACCAGTCAACCAATCCACCATAACAACCCCAAGAATTCCACATACCATTAACTACTCAGAAAAAATGAAAGAAATACACCACAAAATATACAAACAGGTATTTTTAATAACTGCCGAATTATCGCGCGTTAAATTTACAAACATCTGGTGCAAATATTTCTACAACTCCAATGATATTATAATACAAACAAGAAAAGGTCCTCTTTTGTTAAAATCAGACAATGAAAAAGAGGCAATAATAAATGTATTAAATGATATGATTCAAAAGCATCATCAACTACTACCAATGTGACACCCCAAATACCAACCCCAACACTTGCAGCAGTCTTAACATCTGTTGATCTCAAAATAAAAGACAATAAAATTAGCGCAAAACTACACGAAATTGGAATTAATTACAGATACTGCAAAAGAATCACTTCCAGGCTACTGGAAAAACAACTTTCCTCGTTCGTATTATAACGGGTTGCAACACTCCATACGAGAAACTTCTGCAAGAAGGACTATTTTACAAAAACAAACGCTATTCGGCCTACACAAACGCAACTTCTCCACCTATCTCATAAGCATGTGGCAGATGCTCAGAGTTTACACACACAACTGAAAAGTGCACAAACCCAATCAAATGCAGCGAAACTCACTCAACACAAAAATGCACTTCAGAATTACCAATTAAATGCACAGCATGCCAAAGCACAGAACATGTGGCTTGGTCTGTCAAATGCCCAAATAGACCACTAAAACCAATTGAAAGTATACTGAATATGAAAATAAAATCACTGAATAAAAAATCTAAAGACCTCCCAAAGAAAGTAACAAAAAATACCAGAATACATTCTCCACTCACCATACATGATCATATAGTCAACACATACATCAACGAAATCAACGAACCTGCTCACACTAATAGACAAGAACTTCTTTTCTTGTAAATGCGGATTTTATTCCACTACGTCGGGTGCTCAAATTCAAATTTTTTTAGAAAATCAGAAAGTAGGCATGGTAATTGCCTAAGATTGCCACCTTATGTGATTATCTAAAAAGTTGAATATCGTTTTTTAATATTTGTCATGCCCATTTTGTGATTTTCTAGAAAATTAGTAATTTCAGCAACTTACGCAGTCGAATAAAATCCATATTTACAAGAAAACGAAGAACATTGGTGACATGAATCAAGAGATCAATAAATCAGCACCCGAGAGATTTTAACATAAATGTTAATCACCTTGTATCCTGCTTCGGTATACAGAGGGGTGCACAAAAAACGGCCAACGATTCAGCTTCGTTATTTCTTATCCGATTTATGTAAGTGATATGTCAAATTAAAAGGTTTGAAGAATACTATTATCAGATAATAAAAGAATAATTTTATTTTTGAAAATATCAGAGGAGGAGGAGGCAACTTTTTTTTTTCAAATGGCAACATATTTTTTTCGATTGAAAAAAATCATTAACAAATATAATCTAAACCAATTGTACCAATAATTTTTTTAAATTTTTTTTTTCAATTGTTTTTTTTTTATTTTTTATTTTTGAGTTTTCAGTTTTTTATTTTTTAAGTTTTGTTTTTTAATTTATTCTTAATATTTTTTAATTTATTAATAATTTTTTAAATTATTTAATTAAACATACCAAACATACCAAATCGATCAAAAATAAAATTAGAGGAAGAGCCAAATACTTTAGTAGCTTAACTTATAAAAATAAACAATAAAGGAATCAATATTGAAACAAGCACAAAAATATACAAAATGGTCTGTCGTACTCTATTAGATTATTGCTGCCTAATCTACTCCATTGGCGCGTTTATATTACTTGGGACACCTAGGCGTAAAGTGAGTGGGTGGCCCCAGCAATAAGGTATATTTCTAATTTATACCTGCTTAATCCTGAAGCGGAAAAAATCCAAGGGATTAGGGTAAATATAATATATTTACAACCGGGGTGGTAAATTAGGGAAATCGTCAACCAGCCAATTTGAGGCCCCCAAAGATCGGAGAACCTGGGCGCGCCTATGCCTAAAATCGCGACTGATGCTAAAAAACATAGAAACGGCTGAAAGAATCTGCCTAAGGAAAATTACAAAAATGAGACATCCGCTAAATCAACTATACAATCCTTCAACAGGATGCTGTATAACATTATAACAACACCAAAGTAACACCGATTAAAGAACGAATGACGAAACTATCAAAGAAAATAGCTCAAAGATTTCCTGCAAAAGTATTTTTGTACTCCCCTCAGAAAGACTGACAGAAAAAGACGAATACATCCATCAAAAACCCTCAAAGATATCATTAATGACTTAAAAAAATAACAATGTTTCTCATTACATTATTTTATCAATACCAATACTGCAACTACATGTAAATCACATATGGCAGAAAGGTTCCGGTCAATAGCCAATTGGCATGTAATATGTATTACTGTTAATAAAGATTTATTATATATTGTTTAAAATAATTTAATTCCACTTACATTATATCCAGGATTATTTTTTCCATATTTGTTATCCATAGATTGTAATGCTTCAGGTGCAATATAATCAGGGGTTCCAACCGGAATACCACCAGATATTAATGCTCCGTTTTCATTAAACTTAGCAGCCGACCCAAAATCGGCAAGCTTTAAATGGCCACATCTATCCAACAATATATTATCTGGCTTGATATCACGATGTACATATCCCATTTGATGGAGGTCGTTTATTGCCAAAATCTATAAAACATTAACATTTCAATTTTGAGGGAATATTCGTAGAATTTTACAATCCTACAACTATTATAAAAGCATTTTTTAGGCCAAAAACATTATGAATTATGATAGAATAAAAACGAGCATAATAATAGTTGGTTTTTTAATTCAACTGAAATTGAACTTGGAAATTTCCAAATTATTTTAACCCTTAACCCGAGCATTTTTTCTTTAGTAGGTAGCTACCAGCAGATCGACGTATTTTGGTCAAATCATTACAATACGTTCACAAAAAAGCAATAAATAAAATTAGCTGTAAGCTTACTTTGAAAAATAAGAGCAAAAATATTGAATTTGAGCTCTTTATTCATAAACTACCAAAATAATATCTCAAAATAACGAAATGTCCCCGTAGCGGAGCCTTCAGAGTTTTACAGCAGTTAGCACATGTCCCCTCAGCGGAGCCTTCCGAGCGTTACGGGTTAACAATTAAACAAGTAACACAAATAATTAAAAAATTACGTAGAAAATAGCACAGCTCGAACGACCCCACCGAGCCTGATAGTACGAAATACCACTCGTCAATGTTTGAATTCTTTAAAAAATTGTGACTATTAGAATTGCATTTATGTACATACTTTAATTATAAAACATTTTTGCATAATTAAAACTTGCTTTTAATTACAAAAAACTGTTTTATTTTGAAAAATGTCTTTGAAATTATCTACATACTATAATCCAAACGCTTCGTAGATTCGAACGGGATATAAATTTTGGGTGTTCAGATTATCGAGGCCGTGCTGTATTAACAAAATAAAAACTTACAAGTTCAGCAATGTAAAACGTAGAAGCGCTTTCTGGTAAAGTTCCGCCTTGTCGATATAATAATCCGAGCAAATCCCCACCAGGATGATATTCCATGATAAAGTATAAATTTGTATTATCCTGAAAAGCATAATGCAATTTTGTTATCCATGGTGAATTTGAAAAAGCCATAATATTCCGTTCTTCCTCAAATAAAACACTTTTTTTATCAGAGTTTTCATATTTCCGAACCGTCTTCATCGCATACACATCTCCACTTTGCCGTTCTTTCACAACATGTACTTCACCAAAATGTCCTCTTCCAATTACGTTCTTTATTTCAAAGTCGGATAAGTTTACTCGTATTTTTTTCAATTCTATTATTATCTTTCGATATTTATCAACAAATGCGGCTATATTTTTATCAGAGCCCTTAAGGAATTCACAATTGCATTCATCGTATAGAATTTGAAGAGCATCAAACAATCCCTCACGTGTTAAAATTCCTGATTTTTCCTTGTCTTTAATGCATTGTTGTTTGCTTAAAATGTGGTTATTCAAGCGACCAATTCGCACACTTATCGCGTCTTTGCTCGGTTCCATTTTTTATTTATGAATGAATAAATTATTCCTATTGTTTAGTTTTTGTGGAAAATGAGAATAGACCAAAAAAACACAAATAATAAAAGTAATTTGTTTACACTTCAAATCCTAACGACATTTTACTTAAAACCCGAAAGACAGCGAAACGACGCAACGACGGTTACAAGTTACCACAGAACAAGGAACTGAAAGAACCACAGAAAGTACTCTAATAACCATAGAACAAAAGTATTAAGAGTCTACGAAATTTGTGATTTTAGAATTCTGCTCGCCCTCTGGTGGCAAACGTATGAACTTCAATACATACAGAGGTAAAAAACATAAAATCATAAAAAAACTTTACATTTGTTACCTATTGTTATAGTCTCGATTGCGGGTGTTTCATATGGCTGTAGTAGCTTAGGAGTGAGGGAGTAAGTATGGCATATTTGGTGATATAATACTTTAAGGGCGTTATCGTGCCGATTCATGTAAAAATTCAAATTTATCTTTGTTTTTAGGATTTACAGTTTTATTTATTAATTATTGTAAAATAATTATAATTCATATAAAAAAATTCAAATTTATTTTGGTTATAGAATTTACTGTTATTAGCATAACATATTATATTTTCTTATATATGTTTTGTACATGATGTGTTTATTAAGTATATATGCACAATGTAAAAAAATGTAAAATGTAACCGAGATAATCTCTCAAGATTTTTAGGTTACAATACTTTCTTTAATAAATAAAAAAAAAAAAAAATTAATGTAATGGGTTGGAGCGTACTTCGGACATGCAGATAGTAGATGATTGTGTATTCCCATCACACGACTTCTATATGCCAGACTATTAAAAACTCTATCCTGACATGCGACAATGTACCCCTCCGTTTCCGATTTAAGATTCTGCGATGTTAAGAACGAGAAGGTATGTTTTTTTGACAGGTTCAGTTTTTCTATGTTCTTGTAGAACTGTCCTTGAATACATTTTTGTATGTGTTCTTGTAAGTTTAGGTTGTTACTCGCGGACTTTAAGCATTTCTTTAGCTCGTTTTTTCGCATGTTAGTTATGCATTGATTTGACCTCTTTTTCTTTTGGTCCAGGGTTAGACCGTACTTCTCGGCGGCTTTCTTGGCGGCTTGAAACAAGAAAGAGTTGTTTCCTTCCAGTTCATGGATTCTAACAATAGTAAGTAGCGGATCCTTCGAGGTAAGTATGTTGACTGCTACTGAAATTGATGTTCTTTCAAATAGATTTTCTAGATAAAGAAGTCCTCTTCCTCCTTCTGTCCTGGGGAGATATACTCTTTGAACGGAACCCGTCGGATGAAGGCTTCTTTCATTATTTTCCTAGTAGCTCTATCAAGTGCTTGGAGTTCATTATGTTTCCAGTCTACAGTCTACAGCCCCAAATGTGTGCGAGAGTGTTGGTGGCTTGAATTTTGTTGTTTGCAGTTAGTTCAGACTTCCATATTTTATTCACTAGCGTCTTTTGTATCTTGCTCCAAGTTTATCCTTGATATGCTTTATGTTGTGTAGCTCCTTCTCACTTATTCCTAGGTATGTAATATATTCTTCGTCATTCATCAGGAGTTTTATTTCAGTTCGGTCCATTAGTATTATGTTATCCTCTTCTGTAGATTCTCCACTCCTACCTTACTTCAAATGCAAAACTGCACATTTATTGATGCCTTTAAGTCCTATCTTGCTGGAGTAGTCATTTACTATGTTAAGCGGACCAAAGTTACGTTTTCTTAAATGGAACACCCAGTATATTACGACATTTTTGGATTCCTTGAGAGTTATTCTTGAATCACACGACACAAAATCGTATACGACATGAAAAGGACAGACTCTTATTTTTGCATTTGAATGACAAGGATAGAATGATAAGAGTCGTATACGACATCAAAAAATAATCATACATGCATGTACAGTTGGTCCCAGCTGAAAGTAATCACGATCGCGTATTCTTTGTCCTACTTCCAGCTGGGAGCAACTTTACCTTTATTAGTCTATCTTCACCCGTTTTGCTGATATTAGCCACTTATTGAGCGAAAAAATGATCTATTTTGAAAAAATTAATGGTCTAAATGATAATTTTGTGTTGAAGTAAAAAAAAACGAAATTTTCAAATGAAACACCCTGTATATTTTAACATCGATCGATGGCATCATTTACAAGCTTTCTATTGATACATGATTTGTATGGTCGCATATTAGGTGTGTTTCTTTTACCAAAATTTGACTGATTTGCTCGAGCAAATCACTTCCTTCTCCTTTTAGTTCTATAGGAGAAAATGAGACAGAATATGACTTGCTCATATTTGCTCGAGCAAAGTATGTAAAAAAAACACAACTGTTAATGGTTTAGGAGATATTAACATCCAAACTGAGAAACAGTGACAAATAGACAAAATAGCGCGTTTGATGACTTTTGCTGAGGATTTTTTTTTCAAATTTGCTTAACACAATTTTCGACACTAACAAGCACTTGCTATCCTCCATTTTAAGCAACTTATGGCCGATCTCACCGACACGACTTAATATTTAAGAAATACTTTAATGGCTAAATTGACAGGATCACAATACAAAATCTGTCAATTCAAAATTTAAGTACTACTTAGGGGCATAAGTCGTGTCGGTGATATCGGCCATTAAAGAGCTCTACCGGTAGTTAAAATTCCCAATTTACACCAAGTTGCATTACTTTTTATAGCCCTGTATATTAAAGTATTGTTATTCTGTGGTTTCTACCTAAGATCACAGAACAATTGAGAACAACAATCCCCTCCAATCCTTACTTAAGACCTAACCTATAAATGCAATTTAAATTTTTGTATTTGCAAAACAATGGAAGAAACATACACAAAAGATTCTCTTCAAAATGGAAACAGAAACGATGAACCTGAACAATTAAACCGAGCATTTTTGCGAGAAAATTTCTTGAAAACTATGAATTATCTTAACGGTAAATGCATGTACCTAATTTTTAAAAATATGTTTAGTCGGTAAATAAATACCTAAATAAAGGGACTTTTTCTCCCAATCATTCTAAATCCTGAAGAAATTTTAAAAAAGCTTTGATAGAAACATTTTTATAATCAACGCAAATATCGACCGAACATTTAATACATTTATATAATTGATTAAATATGTAATTAAAATTGTAAATAGGTATATCTTCACAATTATATTAAAAAATTGCAACATTTAATACTTAGATTTACCGACTACCCATTCCAGTAAGCTTGTTTAAGCATTCACTTTTTAGGAAATGATTGTACGATATCTATGCACTCAGATACAGAAGTTACATGTGTATATAAAACCTCGGATGCACTGTTTGAAAATGTAGCTGTGGAAAATCTTAAAACACCAATTGGTCATACCTTACCAAAAGCAATATTAAGAACAAACGATATAATATCAATAAGTTTTATACTTCCAAGTGATTGATTAACATAAGTATGTTATTTGTAAATTAATTGTATTTGATTTAGTAATAAAAAACCTTTTAAAAATTAAAGTTTTATTTACCATAAAATAAACGTATTCTTTACAAGGAAAGTGTCTTAAATTAAACATAAAAATTAACAACTATTGTTTTTTAAAACTTTTAAGTATAGGATAAATATTATCGAACGCCTCATAAATTTCTTGTCGCACTTTAGCACCAGTCAACACAACTTTGCCAGATACGAATATGAGCAGCACAATTCTCGGTTTGACCATACGATAAATCAAACCGGGGAATAATTCAGGTTCGTATGAACTGAAAGAACTGTGGGTGAGAACAAGCCCCTCCAATCTTATGGGAAATTTAACGTCACAACTGCCCACCATATTTTGTATTTTGAAGTCCAAAAATTTTGCAGGAAACCCTAGTTTTTGGATGATTCTTGCATATTTTCTCGCTGCCAGTCTTGAGTCTTCTTCACTTTTGGCACCTGTGCATACCATTTTCCCCGATGAGAATATCAATGCTGTTGTACGGGGTTCTCGGATTCTCATAATCACAGCAGCAAAACGTTTTGGATTGTACTCGGCATTACGGGCGTGGAGAGCAATCTTTTTTAAGTCCAGTTTGCAGTTTAAATTCACTGTTGACACTATGTTTCTGTAAGATAAAAGCAAATGCTGCTGTAAACATCGTCATATCAAAAATACTTAATAAATAATAAATTAATTAGGACTAATTAATAATTTAATATACATTATATAGTACAGTAAAATTAGGTTTCATTCAAAAGATCAAATGTCGATTTTTAATGTTTGATGCCTTGAGTGGACTGAACCATTTCTGAAAGAATTTTTGACGTGTTTGTAACTTTCTGATTTATTATTTACCTGAACATACAAAAGTAATAATTAAATTATATTATTATTATTAGTATAGTAAAATTAGCACAAAAACAGCCTGAATAAGGAAAAAATTGCAGAGTTAATGAAACTCGGCTTATTTGTAGCTTAAATCATGTACATTTAGGATCTAAAGAGTCCCGAGTTGTGGGGTATCTGCTTCTGGAGTTATAGGGGTAGGAAGGGGGGAAAATGGTTTTTTCCAAATATCTTTCTATCAATCCTACGATAAAATTATTTGCTACATTCGATTAACAAAGTGATGTTCCGTGAAAATAATTTCTTTTTTTTGGAGTGTACATATTTCACTCGAGTTTTGGGCACTCCATGTGAAATTTCAGGAGCGGGGGAACCAATTGAATTTAAAACATTTGGTTTCTACTGGAAGGGATATCTAAAATTATTTCCCCAACAATCGCCACGTCGCGTTAAAGATTCCTCTTAAACACATCTTTAACATTAATAACGCCCAGTCAGGCAAATATCCCGGTTTTTCTGAAAAAAATATGTTACTGGCTAATAACCTCACCTGGAATCAATTTTAATATAGATTTTTATTTTAAATATGGTCTAAAATCAAATGAAATGGACTGCATTTTGGGGACACACTGACAACGGGAAGAATTGGTAAATGTCAAAAAAATCTTATTTTTGTTATCACAGTGCGCAAACTTAAGGCATATTCCATGTTTTAAAAATGCCATATATGTTCAAAAGACAGATTACAATCACAGGTTTTAATAAACATATGTATTTAACGTTTTATGTAAAAATATTTTTCTATTTATGTGTATATTCTTTAAAACGACGTTGCGTTTAGATAGGCACGAATAGGCAGTTATAACTCGTAAGGCTATTACATGGCATAATGTAAAATATAAATACACCAATCCAAAACTGGAGTAAGAGCTTTTTTTGTAGGTCTAAAACCACGAAATAATCACAGAAAATAGATAGATTTTGCTCAAAAAACATTCCTAAAAGATTTAATTCTTAGCCAATGCATTTATTGGATACTTCAGTTATACTTGAATGAAAATTACGATGAATAATAAAAGAAACGTACCTTTGAGTTAAGAATTTTTTTGAAAAATTGCTTCAATTTTAACAATATATACTATTTCTCAGATTTAAATGGTATTTACATACACAAAACATTTTTTTATCGGCAAAACATTACATTGTAATTCTACAGTTCATTAAGTAATAAGGACAAGCGCCAGATTTGTTTTGTATCTGCCCCACTGTGCGACATTTTTCATCACAGTCGCTGAATACAGGCTTTGTTATTTTACATCGCCATTAAGTTACAGTAAAGTTTACAGAATAGCCACATTTTGCCTTATCTCGAATCAATAAACCGATATCGAAACTAGTAGCAAATAAGAATCATTTTATTTATTAACAATAAGGAAGAATTATATACACAAACAGAAATTACTATTATATTTGCTTCCTTACTTCATTTGTTAAACTAGAACACGAGCAAAATGAAAAAAAAAATTGGGGTATCGGGGGCACATCAGGTTTACAGCTTTTAAAAATGTTTAAAGTGAACTTCAGATTGTCAAGAAGAGATAATTTTCACAACTGGTAGGCTACATTTTATCTTTACATTATAAAAGCTTAAAAGTTATACCGAAATAAATTGAAAATTTTGATTTTAAAATTCCAATCAGCTATTTATATCTAATAACAATTAACTCAAATATTTTTACACAATGTCTCTAGAATTATTAATAAGTAGATGTATTTCAATATTGTGCAAAGAATGCTTTTATTTAGTTTACAATATGAGACTTCCCTCAAATATATTTGTCATATTTTTGGCCTGGTATGTTAATAAATAAATTAATCTAAAAAACTTTCTACTTCCAGCATTCTTAGAAATCACTGTTTGTTTGCTTATTTCAATAAAAATCAAACATATGAATTTCAGCAAAATATTGTTTTGGTTAATGGCAGTTTGTTTACAATACATCGGAAACCACTGGTATGCAGTTAAGATAAGCTCAGATTTACTCCTTTGTTTCTTATTTCGACATGACTAATACAAAATAATGGCTGCTCAATAGTAGTCTTATTGTGAATCATACGATGTTTTAAATAAAACAATGTCGAAATATTATAAATATAATTTTTAGTACAGAAAAATATTGTGAATATGTTTTTATAAAAAATAACTTACTGTAATTGAGGGACAATTCCAGGATCAGCCGAGTGTGGAGTCATGGGTGTCATGGGACTAGGAGTGGCTGGTCCCATGCTTGATGGAGGTACAGAATTATTTGAACCCCCCAAATTAACCATCGGTGAGGAAATCATCGAATGTTGCTGAAAATATTCATGGTGTGCATTTGATACAAAATATGCAAGAAATAATTTTGACTTACAGGTGTTTGTGCTTGCATCATGCTTTGTGGAGTACTGAAACCAGTAATATAAGTGTGTTGTTTGGTTTGTGGCATCATTCCCATACCCATACCCAAACCTAATGTTGGTGTAAGCCCTCCAACAGGTGCCAGAGGTGGCATTTGTTGCTGTGTTTGTTGTTGTAGTACATTTGGTAAAATAAGTTGGTCTTCTTCAGGTTGATGCAGTGGTGTACCTAAAAATTATATTTATTTTGTTATTTGAACATGCTTAAATTCCACCATCTCAAATAGTAGTGACATAACTAGAAGAGAAAGGGTCTGCGTGACAAAGGTTGTTTGGCCGTCATATTATATAAAAGGTGTCTCGTATCGTTATGCAGAAATTTTGTGAGTGTAAACTAGGTTCAATTTAATTTTCAAACTCCAAAACAGAAAATAAAGTTCTTAGAAAAAAAAAATATTTTAGTTAACAAATACTCATACTCTACTTTAGAAAACTGGTAAGACATTTTTAATTCAGCAAAAACTTACACACCCAATAACCACAAAAATCGCATAAAGAATATTTAAATTTTAAAATACTGAGATTTTAATGCCACATGTTAGTAAATTAAATTCAAATTGTAAGAAAGAACATAATTTCTTTTTAAAATAAATTTTAAATCAACTATGTTTTTATTTAATTTTCTGTTTTGGAATTTGCAAATTTAAAAGTGTTGTACCTTTTGAATAAAAAAAAATTGACCTACAACTTTTGTGTTTATTAGTCTTAGAATTGAACCTACTTTACACTCACAAAATTTCTGCATAACGATACGGGACACCTTGTATTATAAAAAACTCTTCATGAAATGTGCCACAGGTAATTGTTTTTTTTAATTTTCAAGGTCATTACACTTGAATTCCTTTCCCCCCCACATACTTTTTACTTTCACTTGAAAGATAAAATGCAATAATTTTTTTGAAAATTAGCCTAGTGGAAAATGCGGCCTATAGTGGACCTGTTTGTTTCGTCATTGACAAAAAGGCGATTAATTTGTATTTCTTAGTTAAAATAATATTTTTGCCAATGCACTAAACAAATGTTTGACTTGGAAGTGGAAAATTTCAAAGAAGTAAGAAGACATCTGTAATGTCATTAGGTATGAATTTCCTATTTATTTATGTATGTATAATTTTTGTTTTTCATAAATCTTCACTTATTTGAGCGAAAGGATAAGATTTATGGACATAAAAAAGTGAAACCTCTCTGTGGTTTATTTCAAAGATATGCGCGAAAATATCTAGAAAAATAGTGAATTCTCATTAATTTTTTGAAAGAAGAATATTTTTTTGTATCAAAGTAATTTTTTGATAATAATTTTCTAACTTCTGGCCAAAGTGGCATTAAGGCTCTCACACACCTAGGCGTTCACGGTGGCGGTGACGATCTAGATCGCTCTAGAATTCATGCATCCACATACCTGCGCGATTTCGCACGCGATTGCTGAGCTGTTTCGATTTCTTACTTTCGTACCGTGTGCGTAAGTATTCAGTAAATGCCATTTGAAAAAATAAAGATATTTGCACAAAACACATTTTAAAAATTCTAATCGCCAACACCAGACCGCTCTAGTGTGAATGTGCTCATCTAAAACTATTAGCCGCGTTTGATCGTGATCGCCACCGCAGATCGCGCAGGTGTGTGAGAGCCTTTAATTAGCTTTACTTTACAAAATATTTCATTTAAATTACCCGAATACTTAAGAACTATAACAGAATTTCGAATTCAAGATATTTTCTGTGGGAACAAAATTCAAAGATCCGTCAAGAAAAAACTGGGCTGTTCCAACCCTGACCATTGGGTTTTTTGTCGATGAAGTCTCCTCTACTTTCTAGGATTTTCTTATGTTTACTTCTTTGTGGGACACCCTGTATGTGTACAAATTGAAGGCTGGGTTATTTTACCATATAGGCAAAAAAATAAAATTGAAAAAATTAATATTATTTTCCTGAATTTGTCAATAATTTTAAAATCCTTCAAAAAAATCAATATTTTGGGGCCATAAAATTGAATATTACCCAGGGTTTTGAGGGTAAGGGAATTGAAATATTGGAGCTCGAAGTGCCAGAATAATCATAATAAATTTTTATTTTATGTGTTCAAAAACCACTAGAACAAATAAAGAAGTGAAAAGAATGTTGTTCATTATGTTTGGTATAGTTCAGCGTTTCCCAAAGTGTGGGATGCGACCCAGCACCAGGTCGCGGAAAAATTCTGCTGGGTCGCAGCAAAAATTGTAAAAATTTTTGTGTATGAAATAAACAAACAAATAACTTGATTTTTATTAAAAAATATAATGTTTTGTAAATAAATTTTTTTTTCATAAAACCTCGTACCGGGCCGCCGTCAAAAAAGTTTGGGAAACGCTGGTATAGTTCCCAAACTATATGACGGTCTGCCGGGAATTTTTGTTCATCCTTTATAACGGGCTCTGGATATAACAATCAAATCCAGAGGTTGACTGTACAATTAAAAAAATAGATATAAACCAACTTAGGCACACAAGTTTTCAGTCAGCTTAAGCGTAAGTGCACTTTAAGAAAAATAATTTTCAGCAAAATAAAAATACATAAATATATTTGTATTGGTAATTAATTAATATATCATTAACTTACCTATGCTGGGTATACTAAAACCAGGACTGGGTAACATTTGATCCATTTTTGATGTTTTTTTTAACAAAAACTTCTGTTAAGTCCTATATCATGCCGAGTTACTTATTCTTTTTTAGTGTAGTAAATAGTGCATCAAAATTCCAATTTTCTTTTAATATTTTAACTGATATTTATTAAAATTGTAACCTCTCTTCTTCAGTTTCTTCTAAAAATTTAGAAAAATCAACAAACTACAGACATAAAACACCATAGAGTACCAGTCTTCTTACATCACGAGGGGCATAGACACCAAAACCTCCAGAATGCAGAAAATTGAAAACACTATACAGGGTGTTCCATAAGTATATCTACAAAATAATAAACTCTTGGAGATCGTAGAGAGTAGACATCGTAGAAAAAGTTTCCATATTGGGAATTTTAACTACGTATACATGGCGCTATAAATGGAGGATATTCGGTACTTGTCATTGTCAAAAATTGTGTTTAAAATGCATTCTTGTATCTTATATAGCTTCAGTAAATCTCAAAAAACATGTACCAATGCGTTAAATCAAAAACGTAAGTACCGAATATCGAAGTTCATATTTTGCCACAAGAGGGCAAGCGGAATCTAAAAATTCCCAATTGGAAATGTTAACTACTTATAGAGCTGTAAGCTATAAATGGGAGATATCAGAGGATATTCGGTATTTCTCGGTGTCAAAAATTGTGTTTAATATGCATTATTGAACGTTATTGGAAATTTTTAGATTCCGCTCGCACTCTAGTAGGAAAAATATGAACTTCTATATTCGGTACTTCCTCTTTTGATTTAACGCATTGGCGCATGTGGAATGGTAAACACCGCGGTCGACTACCAGCAGTCGGGCACTGATTTATATTAGGTTATTTCCAAGCTGGCAAAATTACCGTCCCAGGACGGCCACGGACATGCGCAGTAGTAACAAAGTATGCGCATTACCTATTACGCAGTGCCTTTTAACTAATGCGCATGTCCGTGACCGTCCCGCGACGATAATTTGCAAGCTTGGAAATAACCTATTATATGAGATTATACAGGGTGTCCCGAAATTAAGCGGCCAAACTTTGGGAGACGATTCTACAACTAATTTTAAGAAAAAAACTTCCTATAAACATGTGTCCGATTTCGCTTCCTAAGGGAGCTACAGCCCTTTAACTATTGTGACTAAAACTAGGTTTTTTGTCATTTATTTGAAAACGGTTGGTAATAAAGATTTGAAATTTGGTGTGAAGACTAATACGTTTAAGATATAATTTCTCAATTTTTTTCAAATTTTTTGACAGCTCTGAAATTTTTTGAAAGCTTTCAAAAAATCTGAAAAAAATTGAGAAATTATATCATAAACGTATTAGTCTTCACACCAAATTTCAAATCTTTATTACAAACCGTTTTCAAATAAATGACAAAAAACCTAGTTTTAGTCACAATATTTAAAGGGCTCTAGCTCTCTTAGGAAGCGAAATCGAACACATGTTTATAGGAAGTTTTTTTCTTAAAATTAGAATCGCCTCCTAAAGTTTCGCCGCTTAATCTCGGGACACCCTGTATACGAGGCATTTCGCTGCAACTGCTGAGCAGTCAACCGCTGTGACGTCACAGCGGTTGGCAGTTGGCAGTTCCACCGTTCGGAGAGCAATGCAACAGTCAACCACTACGGTCTAGATATTTATTTTTATTGAAATTGATTGAGATTAATAGGTCGATTATGTGCAAACCTGTAAGCCCTTACAGGAAATATGTCGGTAAGGTAACCATGGAAACCGCCCATTACAACCCATATAACAAACCTTACAGATATTTCCTGTAAGGACTACAGTTTTGTACAGAATTGCACCATAAAATGCTGAAGAAAATTTTTAGTGATTTAGAAGATCGAAAACTTATTTTGTATAATAACGAGAAACTATTGAAATATAAATATACAAGATAGCACGTAGAAAAAAGTTTCAGATATTCTAGGAAAATCTGGTTGATGATAAAAGTTTTAGTGTCTCTATTTCTTCTCCTTCATCGTCAATAATAAAAGCAATAAAAGTGTTCGAATCCATGTTTGGACTGGCAAATAAATGTAAACCGCGATGGTGAGCAGTTTTAACGAAATACCTCAACCTTCGCGTCCAACCGCTACTGTCGGCGAGATCGTGTGGCCGACGACATTCATCATTCTGTCATTTTCACTTTTCATTTACATGAGAAAATAAGAGTCTGCAGTCTGCCCTTCTAGTCTCGTCGACGACACGTTCTCGCCCGGTCCAAGAATAAGGCGGCTGCCCTGCTCTGACTGCGTCCCTGCACCGCAATATGCGCCAGATTGGATTTCGGTGAAACTGCTCGCCCCGAATTTTGGCACGCAGTTAACGCAGCGTAGGATAGGGCAGGGCAGCTCAGTTTTTTTGAATAATATATTTTTAAGCAACACCGTAAATTAAGACGCATCACGTGGTAGGACAGTTCTGCGCCACACGTGGACTGCGTGACACTTGCGATTGGAACGCAGAAAACGTGCGCAGTTTCACGCAGTATTCTTATGTATTTACTTTTCCTCAACTTCTTCTCCCTTCCATTGACATAAAATAATAATAGTTAAAAAATTCGGCCCGAATAAAACTTGCTATTTTTTCTTAAAACGTCGACATTTTTAAAATAGTAATATGTATAATAAATAATTTGAAAATTTTACATTTAATTTACAGACAACACACAATACAATGTTAGTGTATATTGGGTTGCCCAAAATTCATTTCTACTCCGCTCTTTTATTCCTTATCAGTGTAAAGGATCAATTTCTACTCCTAGGCAGTACAAAGTGACTATAGAATCAGTGCGAACATAAATGTGACATTTTAAAGCCTGTCAAACGTCACAGAAAACTGTACTTTGATGACGTTTGAAGAAAAACTTTATTAGATTAACCAACCCGTGGCCGCGCATGTATAACTAAATGCAATGTTTACTTTTTCGTAACTCCTTTCAGGTTGTAACAAAACACAAAACCTAGCCGAGACTAGGAATCAGAGGGTCCGGATTACAGTGTAGGACGAATAAAGCAACGTTAACCTTGCTGAAGGGCGATTTATTCGCAACAAAATCGCGTGCCTTAAAGAACAAAATGATATTTACAATCGTGAAGAAGTCTAAAAATTACAATCAAACGTTATACAATGACTTAACAAAACTAAGATTAGCTTACCTAAGTACCGCCACAGAGGCGTCTAAAATGATAAAATTGCCAATTTCGTCGAAATAAACACGAAATTTTTGCATTTTTAAAATTTCGCAAAGATCGGATTTATAAAAGTCACACCCCTCAAATTCTATTTCATCCCCACATAATAGGTACACTTTTCCTGAAACCTTTAAAGGTTTACTTTACGACAAAAAATCAAGAATCACTTCGATATCTCTTTTAATTATTACTATTATTCAATTAATTGAATTTGACCCCGAAATCTGATGTTTTTAGTGCAAAATCTCGAAAAGGGCGATTCTTCCGTTCGACTTTAAACATTTAAATAACATTTTTAACAGGAAGATTCTAAGAGACGCAGACGTATGAATTTTAAATTTTTCAAAACACTCCAACACTTTGAAACTTCCTTCTTGCATCCTGCTGAGCATTAACCCCATTGCCATTTAAAAGTTTCTTGGGCCGCGCTTTGTTTTTCATATTTTTTCGACGTTAACTTTGAAAATTTTAATTTTTTATAGGGACCAGCTAATATGACACTCTCGAATATTTTTCATTTTGCTTTTCAGGTTAATATTTATAAGCAAGTAAATCAGTTCTTTAAATTTTTTACCCCGGGTTTCAGGAAAAAATCGGCGGCACAGTTTTTAAAAATTTTCAAATTTTACTTCATCTCCCTTAAAATTAATAATTTCTAGGTACATATATGCGTAAATGAAAGTAATACAAACTCTTCGAATCAAAACTGCCCATGGATTTTTTCAATTTCGAAAATAAATGACTACATATCTATTTTGGTTGGTTGATCCACCTCCCCCCACTTCCGTCAACCTTACGAAAACAAAAAAGAGTCACTTTACCATCTGATTTTGTTTCCAAGTAACAATTGAAAATGTAGTTGAAATAAGTAAAATGACGGACGAAATATGCCAATTTTCAAGTAAAGTTTATCCAAATCTAGAATGCTGTAGTTGGAACAAGACGGGTGTATAGTCTTGTTATTAGCAGAATACGATTGATCGACTGATAATCATACTGATAATAAAAAGTATTGAGATTATGTATTATACATTTACATTGTATTAATGTGTTAGGCTTAGTTAAGGTGCGCGTGCGTAGTGTGCTAAATGTAGTGAGTGCAAGTAAGATGAAAAGGGGATGCTCTCCCTGTAGATCCGGGAAGATCCGCGTACCCAAATGTAGCTTTAAGATGCTTTAAGTTAGTTTATGTATTATTAGAAATAAAGTATTTAGTCAAGTATAATAAAACTCGTCATATTTATTCCACCCTCTCAACAAAAAGCACACCGGCATCGTATACGTGCTGTGCATGGGCAGTCGTGGTATCTATTCAACGCATAAACCAATCCGATCGACTTGGGTGTGCATGATGGGAATTGGGAATGACAAGAGCTGGCTGTTTGATTCGCTCAATATTTCGCCTGCAATCCACATTCTAGATTTGGACAAACTATATCGGTGTCGAGAAACGGAAATGTTCTCACTTTAACTGTGTGGAAAATTAAAGAAACGTTTGCTTTTTAAAAAATTTATTTAAAAATCCTTTTATTTACATAAAAGAAAATTAGTATCCTGCTTAGAACATAAATTAATAAGAAAATATACAATTAGAAAATCATCAATCATCAGCAAGTGATTTAGGAAGATACATGGTGTTAAATTCGTCATTCCAATGAATTAATTGAGGTCTTACCCCTGTAGACCACTCCTTTACTTCTTTAGACCACTCATTTGTTTCAACATCATAACAATCAATTTCTTCAAATTTAATAGCATTTTTATTAATATAACCTGGTAAAATATGCATTTTTGATTCTACAAAAATGGCGGATCCAATACGATGAGAACCTGGAATTGTAGTAACAAATCTCCATGAATCATTAGCTACATCATACTCCTCAATGCCCCTTTCGCCCCCACCTTGCCTATTACCTCCGCAGACATATATTTTATCTCTATAGGTGACCATGGTGTGATTATAACGTGGTGCTAAAAGTGGGGCACACGATACCCAAGTGTTGGTTAATGAGTTGTATTTCATCACTGAATCGGAAGAGAAGATATCATTCTTAAAACCACCTGAAATGTATATAATGTTCGCGAAATTTACAGAAGCATGGCACGAGCGGGTTTGTGGTAGGCTTGCAATATACTCCCAGGTTTTCTTCATTGGGTCGTAACTTTCCGCACTCGAAAAATCGCCATTTCTTAATCCTCCCACCACATAGACTTTATCGTCAACTTCGCATATACTAAAATGCATCCTTCTCTCGACATTCATACGATCAATTGTTTCCCAATTATTAGTTTTATGTGAGAATTTCCAAACAAACGAAGAAACACTTTCATCAGAAACATTTCCAATAATATACAATTCATTGTTAAGTACTACACCTCTACAGTTCCAGTAAACGTCATCATTAGCTTTAGGGATCCTGGTTAATTTAATCCACCTAGTGTCGTCAATAAAATTAAACAAAACTTTTCTTGATCCTTCATGTTCACCAATTCTTAATAACGCCTTTTTTAGACCGCGAGTACTGAATTTCGTCCTTAACGCATTGGTCGGTAGCATCGACAGCTGGGTGATTTTTTCATGAATTAGATGGATTAAACTATTTTCTGAAAATATTGTTTTCAGCCTTTCATTCAATTCCTTTTTAGAAATTTCATAAAATCGCACATGACCCAACATATCTTCTACGTGTTTTAATTTCTCCTCAATTCTAAAACGTATAAATTACAAATATTATAAATTTTGGTAATCACAAGTTCAATGATTTGGCGAATAATTTCTTTAGAAAATTATTATAGGCATTAGGTTCTAGGAAGAAGGTGCGGGAAAAGTCTTCCATAATGGCCATAACGTTTTTAATATTGGTTTGATGAAAAGAATTTTCATATAAATGTTGCAAGATTTAAAAATTGATTGTATACATACAGGGTGTCCCAGACCACCCGTACCACCACTTTTTTTCGTACATTTTTTTTTCAGATCAATCTACGACAAAAGGTTCTCAAAATAAAGTGGTGGTACGGGTTCTGTGGGACATCCTGTATATATGTGACCTGGCGTTTGTTTTTCTACATCACGTAACTGTCAAGTTTGAAATCTTTAATGGAATAGACCACCTTTTTTTTAATAATTTGAATCTTAATAATTTTCTGATCCAACATCACGCAAAAGTGACTTTTTTTCAAGTTTTTATTTTTTAATAGTTATTTTATCTATTTACCCTTTTACTTAAAACATTTTTTTTTTTCAAAAGTGAAGGAAAATATGACATTCAGTAAATTGTGTAGAACAAATTATTAAAAAAATGGTGGACTATTTCAAACTTGACAGTCTTATCTCAGTCACAGAGAAATGTAAATATTTAAACCTTACAACATTTATATGAAAATTGTTAGGCTCTAGGAAGAAAAATGTTGAAAGATTTAAAAATTGATTGTATACATACAGGGTGTCCCAGACCAACCGTACCACCACATTATTTCGAGAGTCCTTTGTCGTACATTGATGAGATACAAATTTTTACTAGCAAAGTGAACCTATAGAAGCTTTTGTTGTAATTCTTAATTTCCAAAACAGACCGGAAGTACCCAACACCGGAAGTAACTTTGGAATTTTAAATGGCAACCTAGGTCGAGTATGGTATTGTTTGAAGGGTCTTTTAAATAAAAGAAACAACTTTTATAAAAATATTTTTTTAATATCTTACATAATTAACAAATTAAACGAAAAAATAAAAGCAAAAAAATGACAAATGGTTTCCTAAATTATGGAAAAATGAATGAACTACCACGATCCTCATCAATGTGTGGGGGAGAGGCAATTGCCATTTTTTAAATGGAAACTAGTATTTTTGGCATTTTTCGCTTCGTTTGTTAAAAATAATCAACTTTTTTAGGTTATGTATTTCCGTTTAATCAAAAAATAAAAAAAGTTGAATATTTTTACCGAAAAAAGCGAAAATGAAAAAAAAAAAAATAAAAAGAGTTTCCATTTAAAAAATTCTCTCTCACCCATTGCGAATGATGGTAACGTCTAATTTTTCCAGAATTTAAGAGACCAAATGGTCATTTGTTTGGATATTTTTTTCATTTAATTTGTTTATTATGGAAGACATTAAAAACATATTTTAATAAAAGTTGTTTCTTTTTAAAAGACCTTACTAACAATGCCACACTCGACACCTGTGTTGCTATTCAAAATTCCAAAGTTACCTCCAGTTTCGGGTACTACCGGTTTGTTTGGAAATTAACAATTACACCAAAAGGTTCTATAGGTTCACTTTGGTGGTAATTTTTCTCATCAATCTACGACAAAGGGTTATCAAAATAAAGAGGTGGTACGGGTGCTCTGGGCACCCTCTATATCTGTGACCTGCTTGCTTTTATTTTTCTACATGACGTAACTGTCAAGTTTAAATTCTTGAATCGAATAATCCACCTTTTTTTTAAAATAATTTGAATCTTAATAATTTTCTGAATCCAACAGCACGTGACTTTTTTTCAAGTTTTTATTTTTTAAAAGTTATTTTATCTATTTTATCTATTTTTTTTTTTGAAAAGTGAATGAAGTGAAAATATGACTTATGGGGCATTCAGCAAATTGTGTAGAATCAAATTATTAAAAAATAAATGGTAGATTATTTCATTTAAGATTTCAAACTTGACAGTCTTATCTCGGTCACAGAGAAATGTAAATGTTTAAACCTTACAACATTTATATGGAACATTTTTTGGTCAAATCAATATAAAAAAGTTATAGCCACTTTTCCCGCACCTCTAAATTATTTTGATACTTGTTCTTTTTAGAAAAAAAAATACTCACGTAAGATTGCTGGACTTAAGTCCCCATTGTAAAATAGCCTCCAATAAATCCAACTCGGAATAGTTCACTATTTTATCAGCTGTAACGACATGATGAATTTTCTCTGGAGTCAATTTATAAAAAAACTCGGTTTGAGAGATGTCCCAAAAGTTTTCAACAAAAAAATTTAGGGCATGTTCCTTAACACCAACAAGCGAGTAGGACTCGGCGATATTCTCAACAGTACTATAATTTTTCGCATCAACATTCGACACCAAAAATTCCTCACAAAGTTTAATCGCGTCTTTTATTAGGAAGTAATCGGCGATGGCGAGGATGTCCAAGACGTTTTCCATACAAATTTCCAAATTTACCAAACCGTGCATGAACTTCAAAATATCCCCAAATCCTTTCGAGGTAATTCCGTTAATTTCAACTTGGTTACTGTTCGATTCCAGCATTTCGCTGGAAAACATGTCTTTGAAATAATCACTTTTTTCTAAAATTATTGCTTTATTCGCCATAAATTCTTCGCCAGATAAAATTAACGTGATGTCGTTGTTCGTGGCCATATTGAATTTATCTAAAAAAATCAATCAAGTATGTATTAAAAAATCCTGGTTAAAAAAATGTTCGATCAAAAATCGAATTTAGATTTGACTTGTATGAAGTTAGCTATAGCAGATTTCATCCATTGGTTATTTTTCAAAGTGTATGCAAAATATAAACAAAATAAATTATCTTTCCATTAACTACAGCCACCCCTAAAAAATCTAGGGTAAAATTGGCGAAAATACAGGGTGTCTCAGACCACCCGTCCACCCCTTTTATTTTGAGAACGCCTTGTCGTACAAGGCTGAAATAAAAAAAATTATTACCAAAGCAAACCCGAAGAATCCATTGGTGCACTTAGTTTATTCCGGAACAATCCGGAAGTACCCGGAACCGGAAGTAACTTTCGATTTTTAAAAAATCAAAATTGCCTCTACCCTTACCCATTGAGGATGATGGTAGTGTTTTAATTTTTCCATAATTTAAGAAACCATTTGTCACTTGTTTGCTTTTGTTTTTCGTTTAATTTGTTAATTATGAAAGGTATTAAAAAAATATTTTAATAAAAGTTGTTTCTTTTTAAAATACCTTTCAAACGATACTATACTCGACCTATGTTGCCATTTAAAAATCGAAAGTTACTTCCGGTTCCGGGCACTTCTGGATTATTCTGGAAAAAAATAAGTGCACCAATACATTCTTCGGATTTGCTTTGGTAATAATTTTTTTTATTTCAGCCATGTACGACAAGGCGTTCTCAAAATAAAAGGGGTGGACGGGTGGTCTGAGACACCCTGTATATGTGATTATGAACAAAATATCGAAAAAGTAAATTATAAGTATTTATTATTTATAACGCGATTAGAAATAATTTTGAAACGCGTGAGCTTGTTTTTCAACTACAATCTTCAAAGATTCAGGTTTAAACAAGAACCACCAAAATATCGTGCGCATACAGGGTGTTCCGTTCATGGTTCACCAAACGTCGGGATTGGAAACTAGAGCAAATTTAATCAAGAAAAAAGAAAAAGACTGGAGGTCTATCTTTTTTAGTTTAGAAGCTATGGCGTTTTGAATTTTAGGTCACCGATTTTTGTCAAAAATCACACTTAACCAAAGTGCATAGGGATTATCATTAGCAAGCTAAAACTATCCTTTTTCAATTGGTAACAACTAATACAAAAGTAGTTGTTAAAATGTTGAAAAAAAATCGGAAAGTAAAAAAAATAAAAAATAAATATTTTTTTTTCAGTTTTTGAAATTTTTTCCCAAGACAACATCCTTACGATTATCTTTTTTTTTAATTTTCGGAAACTTGTTCATATTCTTAACAAACCAAGTAAATTTTCAAACCGTGTAGCTCTTTTTCTTTACTTACGAAAGCCTTCTGAAGTTACTTCTACGAAAAATAAATAGGCTCTGTAAGAGGTTTGTCAAAGGGGGTGCATAGTTTGTCAATTAGGCTATAAGTGACATTTGATGGAATTCCAAGTGTTTTATAATAATTTCACGTCTATCCACCCTCCGATGGGTCTTATTTTGAAAAAAAAAAATCAAAAACTAAAAATAAAATATTATTTTATATTTTTTTAATTCTTTGCTATTTTTGCAACATTTTAACAATTATTTTTGTGTTACTATTGTCACCAAGTGAAAAATAATGGTTTTAGCTAACAAATGATAATTTTTTTAAATCGCCTACGCACTTAATTGGTTAAAATTTTATTAGCGTCTTTGTGATTTCTGGCAAAAATCGGTGATGTAAAAAATTCAAAACGGTGTAGCTCTAAAACTAAAAAAGATAGACCCCCACTTTTTTGTTTTTTCACGATTAAATCCGCTCTAGTTTCTAACACCGACGTTTGGTGAACCACGAACGGAACACCCTGTATATGTATTTTAAAGAAAATATCAAAAAATAATAAAAACAAAAAGTGATGTGCACGATCTTTTTATTGTAAATATTTTGGAACATAATAATATGAGTCAAATCTATTGCTAACTCGACACAAGTTTAGATTTGTCCATTATCTCAAAATGTTAGCAAACCAAATCCAAGCATGCGGCCTAATTTTATAATGAAAATAAATAATTATACCTGATTTGCAACTCGAGAATTTTCAAATAAATTTGGAATATTTTCACCAGCACGTCTAGTTTGCAAGAAATTCACTTCGCAACTAACAATTCATCAAACATTTGTTAATATTTAAATTTAAATGGAGGTAGAATTAGGGGGAGGTAATCCTTATTGAATTGGTCAAAAGGGTAGACTTATTATAGAAGTAGGGTTGAACGCAAAAGGTATTTTTCAAACTTTTAATCCAAAATTATCTTCAAATACTAAGAAACTAATCAACTACAATGGGGATCGGATTTGGGTCCAGATATTGTTGGAATCGTTGTTTATTTTTTTAGAAAAATTTATAATTTTTAAAACAGCACTCCAAAAATTTCTTAAAATGCTGCTTAATTTTTGGAGCGCTGTAAAAAGTTTAAAAATATACTCACAACAAAAATCCAAACTATACACTCTTCTCTATCATAAGTTAACTTATTGCTAGCATTGGAAAAAAATATTATTTCAATTAGTTTTTTAGAATTTTTCAAAACCCCGCTAAATAAACATTTTTTGTAAAGAACCATATATATGATTATCGGAAGAAATTCTAAAAAAATCCAATGGAAAAAATATGTCAAAAAACGCAAATATTAAGCGACTTTCAAAATCATGCTCTCAAATTTGCCGACTATCCTCTTAGTTTATACCTGCTTATTAAGAAATGAGGCTAAAATCCCAAGGGATTAGGGTAATTATAATATATTTACAACTGGGTTGTAAATTCGTAGTAATCGTTACTGAGCCATCTAGAAAACTACCTTAATGATAATTAAAAGTCCCAGAAACGAATTTGATTTCGAATTTCCTACGAAAGTATGCGATGTTTTTGTTCACAAACTAAAAGCTTAAATTTTATCAAATATACAGGGTGTCCCATAATGGGACACCCTGTACAGTCCAATGTCGAATGGGACTCCCATTCGACATTGGACTGTATGGGTATCTTTGTTATTATTGGAGATAGAAAGTCGGTTAACTGGACAAAGTAGTAGAGATTTTTTCGAATATTAATAATTCATTTACAAAATATTTAAATATAGCATCGTTCCAACGCTATCTTGAAAAAACAAGAGAATGCGATTTACAAAATATGGCAATAACTTCGTTATTTTCGGTGGTACAAAAAAATTTTTTTGACTTAATACAGACAATTTTTGTATACAATGCAGTAAAATAATTGAATATTTTTTTTCGCCAACGGATATACCGCAAATGAACCAAATTTATTTTTTCTTATGGCAGCCATATTGGATTTACACATATTCGGAATTAGTGTATTTTCCTGAGTAATTTGATATTTCATATGTGATATTTTAAGAAAAATAGAAAAAAATTTATTTTACCAACCAAAAATGGCCTTGAATAGATATAAACTGTCAATACATATGTGTTAAGATTTATTTTACATTTAATATTTTCAATAATTTTATTTTTTTTTTTAAGAAAAATTACGTTTAAATTATTGGGAATTTCGACTTGGGATACGCCCTCTGGAAGTTATTTGCTGAAGCTAGAAAAGGTCTACCTTGACATAACCTGCTTTTGTAAAATTTATTTCCGTGCAGTTATAAATCAGTTTCCTTGGGTTTATTATTACTATATTAAAATAATAATATTTTTTACAGGCTGTAATTTATTACTTAACCCAAAACAATGTATTTATGCAATTATGCAAGGAAGAAATAACACACACTGGTCAATAAAAGATAAACACAATTTTTAAACACCAAAAACTTGATCTAAGCTCAGGCGCAGTTACTAAAACGAATAAAAATTAAATCGGGGCAAAAATCTTTTATTACTTCTTCCTCCATGTTTTTTTCAAATTTACGTCAAAATAGCGCTATCTATCCGTAGTCGAAATTCCCAATACATTATCGCTTATAAAAGGCGAAAATGACGTGTTTTATTAGTTTCGTGAGCTAAAATCATTAAGACTGGGGAATTGTGAAAAAGAGAGGGAAACACAGCAACCATTTGTTATTTTAATATTTTTACATATTATTCATAAAAAATAATAAATAAAAACTATCTGACACTTATAATTAGAAGTAGTACTTTAAGTTTTACCTAATTTTTCTTCTAAATAAAATTTTGGGAAAGCGTAGAAGTGGAAATACGAAAAATGTGCTAGTTGATCTCTCTTCCAGGGCATATATTTTTAAAAAAATATGCTGGAACCCAAATAGTTATTTATAAGGAAGGGGATCATGTAAATTTGCAAGTCCTTACAGGAAAAATCTGTAAGGTTTGTTATATTATGGGTTTTAATGGACGATTTCCCTGGTTGCAGATATTGCACCGAAAATCATGGGGGTTTGTGTAAATGATAAACAAAACAAATAAATTTTTACCTCACTTGGATCGGCTGTTTCGGTCAAAACAGCGCCCCCTACAGGTAATTGAAATCGCGAATAGTGAATTTCAACTGCAAATAAATTTTCACTTTTTAATAAAATCCTTGCCTGAAATTTACATGCCATGTAATTACTACCATTCCCATTGAGAACTATTTTATTTAAATTATCACTCATAATTATAGTACATCCTGGGCCAAAGACTTCTATGTTTTCTATTGTTATACCGGGTCACCTCGATAACTTTTTTATTTATGAATAGAAAAATTTGAAATTTGGCTATGTTCTATGGTTCAAAAAAACAAATTTTATGTGCATTTTTTATTTTCGAAATCACTTCCGGTTTCACCGGAAACACCATGAACTTTGTTTTTTTAAATGTAACATCCCATATTTTTATTCATGGCTTACAATACTTTTAAAAAATTACCAAAACTAATTCTAAATAATTCAAATACATAAAATAAATAATCGTTATAAAATCCTCTTTTTAAAAAGTCGAATGACCCGGCATCATTGCATTTAAAAAAAGTGAGATATTTGATAAAATCTTCATTAACTAAGTTAAATTAATAGTTCAAAAACCACTTAAATTTTTTTTCAAATTACAATTTTATTTAGGTATTTGAATTATTTAGAATTAGTTTTGGTACTTTTCACCGACTTCGAAAACCTTTTTTTTTTGAAAAAAATTTTTTTTACAAAAAAAATAAAAACTAATATCTCAAAAATACTTCTTTTTTAAAAGTATTTTAAGCCATGAATAAAAATATGGGATGTTACATTTAAAAAAACAAAGTTCATGGTGTTTCCGGTGAAACCGGATGTGATTTCGAAAATAAAAAATGCACATAAAATTTGTTTTTTTGAACCATAGAACATAGCCAAATTTCAATTTTCTTTATTCATAAATAAAAAAGTTATCGAGGTGACCCGGTTTTCATTTCTACCCGGTATATGTATATGGACCGGACACGTGTCAATTTTTTGTGTATCACTGGCAGCCATTTTAAAAGTGTCCATTTTGGCGGTAAATTTGAAATATTGGATCACATAACCTATAATACTCATAATAATAATTATTATTATTAATATCTCTTAAACCATAGACATTCGACAATACAACCATTATATCAGTAGAAAGCTTGTTAAAAATGGAATCAAATGATGTCAAAATATACAGGGTGTTCCATTTGAAAATTTCGTTTAATTGTTCAATTTGCGTTTCATAAGGCAGCCTGATAAAAAAATATCACAAACTTAAATTTGACATGACAGTTGAAGACTAGACGATGTTGAAAAATTTTTGACAAAATTTCAACCCAAAATGTTCATCTGTTTTAGAGCAGTGATTTTTCAAAAATGGATCTTTTTATGTCTTAAATAGCAAATATCAGCAAAACGAGTGATGATAGACCCATAAAAGTTTACACAAAGTATAATTATTTTTTTATAAGGAATCCAAAAATATCATAATATACTGGGTGTTCCGTTTAAAAAAACATAACTTTGGTCCGTTATCTTGGAATGGACACCCGGTATATTACTAAAATATTTTTAAAATGTGCGCTTCAAGGTATTGTATATTCTATCGAAAATCTCATGTCGATATCTTTTTTCATTTTAGAGTAATGTTACTTCCTCGCAGCGATGGGACACCCTGTATGTACTTTGAAAGGTAAATCCATTAATTTATTATTTATTATCCGATATTTTGGTTGGTTGATCCGCCGCTTCCGCCCACTTTGAACAATTTCTGGATTCGCCTTTATTCCACCCCACGTTACGCACCTGCCCTAAAAGCTTTTAGAGTCCACCTTACGAAAAAAGAGTCACTTTACCATCTGTTTTTGTTTCCAAGTAACAATTTAAAATGTAGTTGAAAAAAGTAAAAGAGACTATGAAAGAAACCAAAAGAGACGCGTTACGGTCAGACTGCATCTCACACAAATGCTGTAGTTGAAATAAGAGGGGTGAGGGGTATAGTCTTGTTATTAGCAGAATATGATTGATCGACGATCGACTGACAACAAAAATCACACCTGCATCGTATACGTGCTTTGCATGGGCAGTTGTGGTATATATTCAACATTCCACATAAACCAATCAGATCGACTTGGGTGCATGATGGAAATTGGGAATGACAAGAGCTGGCTGCTTGATTCACTCAATATTTCGCCTGCAATCCACATTCTAGATTTGGACAAACTATATCGGTGTCGAGAAACGGAAATTTTCTCACTTTAACTGAGTGGAAAATTAAAGAAACGTTTGCTTTTTAAAGAATCTATTTAAAAAACCGTTTATAACAAAAGAAAATTAGTAATATCCTGTTTACAACATAAAATACTAAAAAAATATACAATTATAAGATATTGTAAAGAAAATGTGAAAAATCATTATTATCGGCGAGTGATTTAGGAAGATACATGGTGTGATAATCGTCATCCCAATAAACTCTAGAATTTACCTCTTCAGACCACTGCTCATTTAATTCTTTAGACCACTCATTTGTTTCAACATCATAAGAAACAATATCGTGAAATTCAGTATCACTATGATAATCTGGTAAAATATAAATTGTTGATTCCACTAAAGTGATGGCACCAATAGGATGACAACCTGGAACTGTAGTAACAAACCTCCATGAATCATTAGCTACATCATACTCCTCAATGTCCCTGTTGCAATATAACCCACCTTGCAATATAATATGCCTATAACCTCCGCAGACATATATTTTATGTCCATAGGTGATCATGGTGTGTCCAAAACGTAGTGATAAAAGTGGGGCACACGATACCCAAGTGTTGGTTAATGAGTTGTATTTCATCATTGAAGCGATAGGGTGATTGTCATGATTCATAAGTCCACCTGAAATGTATAGAACGTTCGCGAAATTTACAGAAGCATGGCACTTGCGGGGTTGTGGTAGGCTTGCAATATACTCCCAGGTTTTCTTCATTGGGTCGTAACTTTCCGCGGTCTTAATACTTGGAGCAAAACAGCCAATTCCAATTATTCCTCCCACCACATAGATTTTATTATCAACTTCACATACACTAAAATACTGCTTTCCCTCAACATTCATACGATCAATTGTTTCCCAATTATTGGTTTTATGTGAGAATTTCGAAATAAATGAATAATCACTGTCAACTTTACAATTTACAATTATATACAATTCATTGTTAAGTACTACACTTCTATAGTACGTGTCTAATTCAGCAACATTATTAGGGTTAGGGATGTTGGTTAATTTATTCCAATCATTGTCGTAAATAAAATGAAACAAAACTTGTCTTGATCCTTTATGTTCATCTATTCTTAATATCGCCTTTCTTAGACCGCGAGTACTGAATTTCCTCCTTAACGCATTGCGCGGTAGCATCGACAGCTGGGTGATTTTTTCATGAATTAGATGGATTGAACTGTTTTCTGAAAATATTATTTTCAGCCTTTCTTTCAATTCCTTTTTGGAAATTTCATAAAATCGCACATGATCCAACATATCTCCCACGTGTTTTAATTTCTCCTCAATTCTAAAACGTATAAATTACAAATATTATAAATTTTGGTAATCACAAGTTCAATGATTTGGGGAATAATTTCTTTAGAAAATTATTATAGGCATTGGGCTCTAGGAAGAAAAAATACATGGTGCGGGAAAAGTCTTGTATCATGGCCATAACATTTTTAATATTGGTTTGATGAAAAGAATTTTCATGTAAATGTTGCAAGATTTAAAAATTGATTGTATACATACAGGGTGTCCCAGACCACCCGTACCACCACTTTATTTCGTACATTTTTTTCTCATCAATCTACGACAAAAGGTTCTCAAAATAAAGAGGTGGTACGGGTTCTGTGGGACAACTGTCAAGTTTGAAATTTTGAATGGAATAGTCCACCTTTTTTTTAATAATTTGAATCTTAATAATTTTCTGATCCAACATCACGCAAAAAGTGACTTTTATTTTTTAATAGTTATTTTATCTGTTTACCCTTTTACTTAAAACATTTTTTTTCAAAAGTGAAGGAAAATATGACTTATGGGGCATTCAGTAAATTGTGTAGAACAAATTATTAAAAAAATGGTGGACTATTTCAGTTAATATTTCAAACTTGACAGAGTCTTATCTCAGTCACAGAGAAATGTAAATATTTAAACCTTACAACATTTATATGAAACATTTTTTGATCAAACCAATATAAAAAAAGTTATAGCCATTTTTCAGGACTTTTCCCGCACCTTTAAATTGTTTTGATACTTGTTCTTTTTAGAAAAAAAAAATACTCACGTAAGATTGCTGGGCTTAAGTCCCCATTGCATAATAGCCTCCAATAAATCCAACTCGGAAAAGTTTACAATTTTATCAGCTGTAACGGCATGATGAATTTGCTCTGGAGTCAGTTTATAAAATAACTCGGTTTGGGAAATGTCCCAAAAGTTTTCATCAATAAAATTAAGGACATGTTCCTTAACACCAAGAAGCGAGTAGCACTCGGCGATATTCGCAACAGTACTACATTTTTTCGCATCAACATTCGACATCAAAAATTCCTCACAAAGTTTAATCGCATCTTTTATTAGGAAATAATCGGCGATGGCGAGGATGTCCAAGACGTTTTCCATACAAATTTCCAAATTTACCAAACCGTACATGAACTTCAAAATATCCCCAAATCCTTCTGAGGAAATTCCGTTAATTTCAACTTGGTTACTGTTTGATTCCAGCATTCCGCTGGAAAACATGGTTTTGAAATAATCACTTTTTTCTGAAATTATTACTTTATTCGCTATAAATTTTTCTCCAGCTACAATTAACGTGATGTCGTTGCTCGTGGCCATATTGAATTTATCTAAAAAAAATCAATCAAGTATGTATTAAAAAGCTATGGTTAAAAAAAAATTCAATCAAAAATCGAATTTAGATTTTACTTGTATGAAGGTAACAATAGCAGATTTCATCCATTGGTTATTTTTCAAAATATAAACAAACAAAATTTACCTTACCCTTAACTACAGCCACCCCTAAAAAATCTAGGGTAAAATTGGCGAAAATATAAATATGTGATTATGAACAAAATATCGAAAAGTATTTATTTATAACGCGATTAGAAATAATTTTGAAACGCATCAACGCATGAGCTTGTTTTTTCAACTACAACCCTTCAAAGATTTAGGTTTAAACAAGAACCACCAAAATATCGTGCACATACATATACATATGTATTTTAAAGAAAATATCAAAAAATAATTAAAAAAAGTAATGTGCTCGAACTTTTTATTGTCAAAATTTTGAAACATAATATGAGAGTCAAATCTATTGCTAACTTGACACAAATTTAGACTTGTCTATTACCTCAAAATGTTAACAAAGCAAATCCAAGCATGGACGTTATAACTACTTTTTATGATGAAAATAAATAATTATACCTGATTTGCAACTCGAAAATTTTCAAATAAATTTGGAATATTTTCACTAGCACGTCTTGTTCGCAAGAAATTCACTTCGTAACTAACAATTCATGAAACATTATTTAATATTTATAGTTAAATGGAGGTAGAAATGGGGGGGAGAAGGGGTAATCATTATTGAATTGGTCAAAAGGGTAGACTTATTAACCCAAAATTATCTTCAAATACTAAGAAAGTAATCAACTACTGTAATTTTTATGAGAAAAATATTTCCAAAATTTATAACTGTAGTGGGCCATGGGGATCGGATTTGGGTCCAGATTTTCTTGGAATCGTTGTTAATTTTTTTGGAAAAATCTATGTAATTTGATTTTTACCAAATATTTTTTAAAAATTTTCTAATATTTAAAACAGCACTCCAAAAATTTCTTAAAATGTTTCTTAATTTTTGGAGCGGTGTAAAAAGTTTAAAAATATACTCACAACAAAAATCTAAACTACACACTTCGTTTATAAGTTAAGTTATTGCTAGCATTGGAAAATAGTATATGTATTGTAATAACACAAGTGTAGATATGAGATATGATCCGAATATCGGCTGAAGAGCATCTTCCTAGACACCCACGATAAATTTTCCGTTGGAGATAATAACAAGGAATCGAAAATCCATCCCACTTTTTTGGAGGTTCTTTGCAAATTATGATCAAATAACTGATAATTAATACGAATCCCTAGAGGGCGCACCAGTTTGGGAGAAAAAATTGTGAAAAATCATGAAATCGAGCATTATTTCTGCAGTCATAACTCAAATTTCTTTCATTAGATTTTCAATTTTTTTTTTCAGATTTATAATCTAAATTGATTAGGCTACATCTTGCCAGAGAGTTACCTTTTGCAGCCTAGCACAAAATTAATTAGAGGGGTCCAAAGTTAAAGGTACTTTTAGATCATTATATTTTTTTGTACATTCTCTATTTTTTTTTCTTCTGGCAGGAATTAAAAAAATGACTTCTATCATCTACAAAAAAAATTATACAAAAATGATGTTCGTACTAGCTTTTATGACTGCAAAACCAAACCACTATATTTTCCGTTTAGGAAATTGCTCTTAAGGCTCAGTTTGGAGCGCGAGCCGTAGGCCGTAGGTGCCTAGTGTACAAATTTAGCGTTTTATCGGGCGGCAAATGTGCTAAAACTGTACGCCTTCGATTGGAAGATCGGCAGGTGGAAAAAAATCGCGGTTTCTTGATTTGCCATCTACATACCGCGCTACATCAGGAAACGAGCGCTGTTTTTGATATCTTAATTTTTTCTGTACTTTTAGCGCCCTCGAATTTGTAGTTTGAAATTAGTGCTTTTTCGACGCCGACTTTGATAATTAGTAACTTTTGATTTAGACCTCCTAGAGACGCCGAATATTTTTTGTTTGCCTCCCCGCTTTGTTCTTTATAACGAAAAAAATCGGCATAGTTCAATTTTTCCCCTGGACTTTGAAAAAAAATCGCGAGTAAAATGTTCAAAAAATGGGGCTAAGCGCGGTAAGTTGGGTGTATCACTTTTGGCCCTCAGTTTCCAAAAATAACTATATTTTTCTGCACTACCCTATAAAGGAATAACTTCTACATCCGGTAGCGCGTAGGGATTTTTTATTTTCGAAGGGGTTCGGAAGTTATCCCTAAATAAACTCGAAATTTTGAATTTAGGGGTTGGCGGCTCCAGTCGGGCTATTTTTTAACCGATTTTGCTATTTTAAAAGCTCAATCGAATGTACATCTCAATCTGAAACCGCTCACGCGTAAGGTTTTTTGAATTTCGATAAAATAACGAAAAAATACTTTATTTTAAGATCGCATTTAAAAATGTCGCAATTTTTGACGCGTTTCGGTCTAATCAACCCCTCAAAATCTATTTCACCCCCACATTATATACCTTTTTTGAAAGCTTTCAACGTCCACTTCACGACAAAAAAAGAATCACTTCGCTGTCTCTTTCCGTTTTCGAGTTAACACCGAAAATGTAGCTAAAATAAGCAAAATCCCCGTTTGGAGCCAAAATTTCGGTCTGAAATGTTTCACTTTTCACAAAATAATTAATTTCTTCGAAACTATTAGGACCACCGGGAGTAGTAATACCTTAAAATTCGCACCGTCATCTCCCCCATCAAATTCCGTGAACATTGTAATTTTCGGTTTAAAATTGCGTCGTCCAGGGCCGTTTTTGTACCAAAATTTCGCCAAAACTTTGCGAATTTTTTTCAAAAAAACAATTTAACCGATTTTAACCAAATATTTTTTAAAAGGGGTCTATCGATGGTGTTTACCTTTGGTAAAAATTTGAAATCGCTAACTTTTATAGTTTTCGAGAAAAACAATAAAAATCGATTTCCATGAAAAATTTCAAGCCTTAAAAATACAGTTGAACTTCCCTATAACGAACTTCCATATAACGAATTTCTCTATATAACGAATTTTTTTTGAGAATCTTCACCTTGAAGGCTTTTCTAATGTATTTTTTACTCCTTATAACGAATAAAAGTTTCCGTATAACGAATTTGTTTTACGTCAATATTAGAATCTTTCATAAATTTTAGTCAATGGGTGGCTAATTTTAAAAATTTCGGAGAATTTTATATTAGATTAGTGTAAAGAATAATAGAAAATCAGGTAGGTAAATAGAATTTTTAGAAATGAACGTAAATTCCGAGATTTGTCGAGTCTTTTTATAAGGTTTACTTATAAGTTATACCTTCGACTTTGAGCAAATTTAGTTTTTGTAAAACATGCGCATTAAAAACAACGCCTTTTCACATTTTTAGTTAAAATAAAGAGCTATAAAGTAAATAACAATTTTTTATATCAAAATTACGAATTTCTATACATATAGCGAATTTTCTATATAACGATTTTTTTTAAGGTTCCCGTGAAGAAACGTTATAGAAGTTCGACTGTATCTCAAAAAAATTTTTTTCGAATATTTTCAAAATCGACCCCGCAAATGAAAGATAATAGAAAATATATGAAATGTAGGGGGTCACTTGTCTCTACACCCCTCAAAAAAAATTTACACCCCAAAAACTCAAAAAAATCAAAATTTTTCTAGGTAATGTACTTTAAAAATTATTTAAATTTTAAAATATTTAATAAGATAATATCGATAATTTTTACAAATTTATCTGTACAAATTTTTATTTCTTAATTTTAATTATTAAGCGAAATATAAATTTTTCAAAATACATATTTACTCTCATTTATCAGAATGCCATATTTTATATAAAAATTCATATCTTTTGAACAAAAAGTCGTTGAGCCTTAATTTTTTTTATATTTTTTTCTTATTTCTTTATACTACAACCTAAAATTATTAACTTTCAAATTTTAATTTGAAACTGTGCACCCTTGTATGACAACTATTACCGGCAGCGTTTTCCACTAGGCAAAGTAGTTGCCCGCAAATTTGGTGGCCCCGTATTTGAGATTTTTTAATAAATTATTTATTTCATTTTGCCCAGATCCTATTTTAAAAAATAATATACAAATGATAAAAAATATAACAAAGTAGATTAAAATTATATCATATTTAAAAAAAAAAAGGATTTTAAATCAACATGGTTAAAAAGTGTATTTAAAAAGTACAAGCGGCCAGGGGCGGATGTATATACGGTCTAATAGAGCTGTAGCCAAGGGCCCACTTTTCAACTTAAAAAAATTAAAAAATAACTACTAAAAATTTCGGGATGAGACCACAGTTTTGTAGTATCCGGGGGCCCCCGTAGCATTTTTGCCCCAAGTGCTTAATCCGCCCCTGGGCAGAATTCTCATATATTTTTAAATCGACCTCAAAATTAATTCTAGCACACTTAGTTATTTTTTTATAAATTTTTAAAAATCACTCTACAACTTCAACAAGTAATATTTACAAAATCATTGTTTTTTAATGTTTCCCTTGAATTTTTTCAACAAACTCAGATTTATATTTTACACAAGTCTCCAGTTTATTTAAATTGACCACAAAATTATTTTTAGCTCCCTTGGTTATTTTTTTTGTAAATTTTTAAAAATCATTTTACAACTTCAACATGTAAAATAGTGCAATTTTTATAAAATCTGAATTTATTTAATGTTCTTCTCGAAAGTTTTCAAGAAACTCTGATTTATTTTTGCAGAATTCTCTAATTTATTCAAATTGGTCGCTAAATTAATCCCCTGCTCTCACTTAGGCCCCCGATATTACATCTAAAAAGATCTTTTGAGTGACCAAATATATTTCAAATTGATCAATATTGTTTATATTTTTTCATCGTAATGCAAATTTTCCGTAATTTTACAGCATTAAAGAAATTAACACCCAAATGTAAATGGTCGGTAAGGCAACTGCATATACACCGAAAAGCGAGCCTTAAATAGTGCCATCTATTAGTATTTAATTAATTTAATTGGCATTGATGTAACATTAGTTGCCAACACAAAATGGGCAAGTTCTTGCATTTTGCTTTGATTTAGCATCCAAATATATTGCAAAATGAAAATATTATTTGCTATGTAAATGAATTTGTTAGATTTTTAATTAATTTTTTTATAAGGCAACAATGGGTGATATTGATTTCTAATCACCCTGTATACATATTAATTAATTTAATTATTATCTATTGTTAGTAATTTTAGTAAGCTTTTTAATACTTTTAGTCATTTTTAATGGTAATTAAAGGTGTAAACCGTAAAATCAAGCGTTTATTTGATTTTATGAGTAAAATAATTTTAAATATGGCGCGCAAATGGTTCATGTGTTTCCGGTTCCTTCCATCAATATTTGATGATTTGACGTATCCCTCTTTTGTCGACAGTCGGCTGAGTCGGCATCGTCGGCATTTCTGCAGCTGAAAAGAGAACAGTAAGATCTGAAGATTTTTCAACAATATTGTTGTGGTAATTCCAATAGAAGTTAAAGAATTAGTATTGCAATTAAATCCAAGGAAAACTGCACATAAACCGTGGTTTAACCAATATTGCAAAATGCCGTCTGCGGCTAACGTCAAAATAGAGAAGCAAATTGCTTCCGATAACGCCCTAGCTGATGCAGCGTCTTCTCCACCCATTAGACAAGCAATTACAGTTATTGAACATAAAATAAGAAATTTAGAAAAGCGAAAGGTGAGTGAATAAGCTTTTTTCAGAGGTTAGGGGAAAACATGGTTGGTGGTAACAGAAGTGCTCATAAATGCAATTCCGCCATTAACCAGTTTACTCGCTAATTATTTCGTTATTGTGATTAATTTACTAGGCATAAAGCACAACTATTTTAATATTACAACTTTGAATTATTCAATAAGCCTTTAAGAATAATGAATTTACTAATATTGCTAAATTTATTTTTCATAATTAATTAAATATTTACTTTCTTCTTTTATTTAGTAAGATTTCTTTTTACAAGGAATGTATATTTTCTATAAATTGCACAATCCAATAAAATACAAATCACAATATGTGATAGATCGATCGGGAACAATAAAACGATGTTGATTACTAATAAAAACTATTATTACTTTTATTTGAGGGTTTGATGTAACCAAGAAGTTCTACAGCATCAAAAATTATTGATATGTTCCTCCATACCGATTCAACTACTACCACTCTTTTTAAATTTAATGGATACTTCAATCAGTGGCGGATTTCCGTAGAGGAGGCCGCCTCTGCCCTCACATGCTCTTTTGACCCCTCACAACAAATAGTAATGATATTTTGTGTTCAAATATCAGATAATTCATTTAAATATGTTACAAATTTTTACACTATTCAACTACTCTTTTAACATAGAATTTATCACTTTGTGGTACAAAAGTATAAAATTTTTGGTAAAATCTTAGATTTGGCTCCAACATTTTGTTCCGTCTCAGAGGTGGAAGTCTGTAACCCTAACGAGTTGATCTCGGTTGTCAAATTTTCACGTTAGCTGAGTCGTTAGTTACGAGTTTTTGGTAGTCTGTAATTCCTACCGACTTACGAAACGGGACGAAATTGCAACCGACTAGACTTACAACGTTGCCGTCATTATTTTACGAAATTTGACTTGTAAATAATTGACGTAAAAAATAATAAAGTTTAAAGTGGTCTTTTTAATAAGAACAATAAACTATATAGTATATAGTCTTTGTAAATGCCTTGTTCCAATTTTAAAAAAGAGGTGCTACAGCTCTTCATTATGCCAGTTAATTTACAAGCTTACAGATTATCAGATGCACGAGTAATACGTTTTGCCTTTATTATACCTATTTTATAGAATTATTCACATTCAATAAAGTTTTGATAGAGGAAATTATCAATTTAATAGAACCGCTGCGGCGTTCTGTTATTTGAATTTGTAGCTTAAATTGACATTTTTCATAGTACCTATAATTCTTCAATATGGTTAGAAAATTAAAATGCGCATCCAAAACCATGTATCTATATGCTTCAGTTATGCTGTAGCACAGAAAAGGTGGAAAGCAATTTCTCAATTTCAACGATTTTTCGGAGAAGGAACGATATGCGAAAGTGTTTTTTTGCTTCAAAGCTGATGATACCAACTTAGACGACAAGGCAGGAAGAGGTCGATCTTCAGATTTTGCTATCTAGGTCCTTCTAGCGGTTATGGAAGAGGACAAACGTTGCACCTCTAGAACACGGGCTGAGAACTTAAATATCGATCATTTCTCATCTCTGTAAATTCGCCAAGGTGTGGAAATTAATTGGATTTTCCCGCACAAGCTTATTCATACAACGACATGGCCGAAAAAGTTCGAATTTTTACCAATTTGCTCCAGAAAAACAGCGAATAATTATCATTCCTCAACCTAATAGATTTTTGATGTGGATTGTAAGATATTCAGCATTAATGCTTCCAATGCCGCTGGATCACACGTCACACAATGCCTTCATTTGAAATTAGAGCTAAGTAAAAAAAGAATTAAGAAGAAGACATGAAAATAGATAGGTCTTCTTGGCTGCATGGTAAAATTGTATTCTATCTACAATATGATTAAGCTGCAATCTTCATTTGTATGCCTAGATTAAATACTACATCATAATTTCATCAGGATTTTTTTGTAAATAAATTTACTAATTTTTCCATGGCATTTATATGCCTTTCAACAAGTTTATAATTTTCTTTTAGTAATTTTTATTATTATTTATTTTCATTTACGTTAACGACGCTTCAAACACAGTTGCCTCCCCCCAAACGACTGAAACTCGTTATCAAAAACACGTTACTAACGAGATTTTAGCTTACAGACTACCATTTTTGTCAATCTCGGTTAGGAACGAAACCAATGATGTCAAAACAAACAAATAATGACGTGCTAACGTATAAAGTCGAGACATTAGCTGTTACAGACTTCCACCTCAGGTGGAAGTTTGTTTTTAGGCAAGAAAAATTAAAAAATCTTGCCTAAAAATAAGTTGACCAGATTTTTATTTTGCTAAGGCGGGACAAGAAAAAAAACTGGTCCATTTTCATCAAATTTCAATTTGAACCAAAAAAACAGTTATTAACAACATTATCATCAAGAAACAAAACCAAATATGACAAATAAAAAAAATGTTTAAGACTTTTTTAAAATTTCACGGGACGCGGGACAAATGTTAAAAAATCTGGCCACCTTACTAAACACCAACATGTTCTGCTTCTTTCAGTTTTTTTTCTAAAAATTCTAGATTTTACGTTTAAAAAAAATTAAGGTTTATTTTTAATATTGTAAAAAGTTGACGTTTTAAAAAAAAACTTTTCAGATAAAAGATATGTCTTTTTATACGTATACTATGAATCTGTTGCAAAAAATATAGATTCCCATTTAACCCGTCAGTGTTCGCGCTTCTTAATGAAACGTTAGTGCGCACTTTGGGTAAAATTCACCTATCCAGCTTTCTTTCATCTTTTTGTGTATTAAGTTACAAATTAATTCAGGATCTTCATCATCCGCAGATTGTCCGAATCACTATCGTGGTCACTAATAAAAAGTTCGTCGATTTCTGAGTTGCCAGATTTATCAGATAATATTCCATTATCATCATCCGCATCCAAAATATATGCTTGTAGTTCTTTTTGAGAAAGAGGACGAAATCTCTCATTTTAGTTGTTTCACATAGTTCATCCGTGTTCACAAATATGCAAAAGGCATTATACACCAAAAAAACACAACTTATAGGACAAAAATTTATTAACTTCTTCCAACAAATAATAATTTAATGTGTAACTTAAGAGCACGCACTTCAGTATATTTTATTTTATTAACAAATAAAGTTTAAGGGATAAAATAGGGGTTAATAGGATTGGTAATTATAATTACAGGTATACCGAACCGCAATTACATGTACATTTCTTGTAAATGAAATAAATTAATATATTCTGAGATCTTGGTGAAAAATACCCATAGCGAGCGCTGTTACGGGTTAAAAAAAGAAGTTGACCTTCAACTGACCTTGACAATATCCTGGCAGTATCAAACCAATAACACCAATTAGTTCCCCCCTTGAAAATATTTGATGGGTATTTGAGCGTTTTTTTATTTATTTCGTTGTTTTCGAGATATTCGCTTGTCTCAAGTTAAATGGTCCACCCTGTATAACATATTAGGAGTACACTATTAACCACATTATTTGTAGTTTATTACTGTACTAATAGTCCGTCATGTTTTTTCCGCAAACTTTGTAAGGTTAAAGGCACAATCTTAAAAAGAATAACACAGATTAATGATGAAAAAATTGTTTTAAATGTAATGGGTCCCGATTACTGGAAAAATAATGAGTAACTTATATCACATACAGTTTTCTCACAAAAACAAATCTAATTTTTCTTTTTTTAACAAACGTTACAATGTTGATGTGACTGAGCCGTATCCACCAGTCACAAGTATTAATTATTTTAAAAAAATATTATTTGCTGGGTCAAATTGAAAATAACTATCAAATTATTTAACGAAGAGTATGGTGGCTCCTACGAGGATACCACAATTGAATAATATGCTGAGTCCGCTAAATAAAGATCCATTGGCTAAGTGAGATTCGAACCCAGAACCTTCGGCTTACGGTAATGTCGGAATTTACAAGTCCATGCGACTAACCGTTCCGGCCACCAAGGTCCCCTATCTAATTTTTACGAAATAGGTTAGGTTTTAAAATAAATATAGTATTATGGTAAAATCATTTTTTTTTTTTCTCAATTTTGATTAAAACTTATCGTTTTAGTAAAGTAAACTTACGTGATTGAAAAACTTATCATTTTTGAAGTCTGCACTAAAAATTATTTCAAAATTAAAACAATTTTTATAAAGTATTTTTTTGCAGACCTGTGTAATTAATAATAGTTTAAAAAAAAATCTAAGAAGAGTAAATACATGAAAATCAAAAGTTGTAAATGAAAATAGAATTCCTAGAGTATAACTCTTAAATAGTATTTAACTTGAAATCATTTAACATTCATGGAAAATCCTGCTAACTAAACCTTTAAAGAAGACAGAAAACTTATAAATAATTTATTTGAAGTAACCTAACCAAGTACCTATAATATACTAAATGAAATCTATGTTTTTTAGTCAAAATTAGAATCCTATAGAGAATTACAACGATCAGGTAAGGACTTAAACCAGGACCAGAAAACAGCTGTTGCAAAATATGACGAAGTTGTGCAGACATTGGATTTTGCCCGTGATTTATCCAAACAATTTTTGGGAATTGCGGTTAGTTTCGAAAAAGAGGAGAAAAAGAGACTTAGGAAAGAAGCTCTTGCTAGGAGCCAGGGGGAATTGACAAAGGTAATTACTTTAAAATACATCAATTAGTTTTGGTTTTAATTTTTTTTATCTTAGATTCGAGAAGTTTTATTAGTTCAAGATGCATTAACGTGTATGGGACAAGAACCTATAAGAGATGATTTTTTAAATGGTCGTAATGGTGCTGCACAACTAACTCAAACTGATTTAAAGTAAGAATTCATTTATGTTATGTATTCTAATATCTGAGATTTTCAATCCATAAGGTCTTTATGCAATGAGATGGAATTTTGTTAATTTTAAAGTTTTCATAGTTAAATTTGGTAATTCGTTGTAGTTACTTATTATTAATTTATTTATTTCTAGATTATTGGATGATCTCTATGCAGTAGTTTCGCCTAAACATGAAGCAGGTGATCCTACAAGTTTTATGCCTCAGGTTCAAGCAGCTGCAGAGCATTTACTTGCGGTTGTTGATGGAAAACAAAAAGAAATATTTGGTGCGAATTATAGTCAAATAAAAGAGGTGATTGGAAAAATTCATGAAAGTGGATATTTGGATCAAGCTGTTGATACAACATACGTTGAAGAAGTTGTACCTGTTGATCAGGTAGAAACTTCAGAAGTTGTTGAGCAAATTCCTATTCAAGCTATGGATAGCATGAACTTTGAAGAAATGCCACCAAGGCAACCTCTAGTTGAAGCTCAACCAATTCCTCCACCACAGATTGACGCCCCAGTATCAATTCAACCACCAGTTCCTGAACAAATGTATTACCAACCCGCACCTCCTCAACAAAGACCTATTAGTGAAGTCATAGGTGCAGGCAGCTTCTTCTTTTTACAAGTAAGTTTAATTTAAAACCTACCACTTTTTATTTCAAGTTATAAAATATAAATTTAATTGTAATTGTTTTTAAGGAATCGGAATTGGACACACCTCCCGAACAAATACCTACTCAAACATTTACTAACCAAACTTATGTTGGTGCTCCTCCTCCACCGATTCCTATGCCGCCTCATTTTGCCCCATATCCTCAATGTGCGCCACAGCAACCACCTCAAGTTATTCCGACGCAACAACCACCAGTTCAGCAACCCCAGATTTTACCTTCCCAAACCAATAATGGCCTTGGAGAACATATTCAGGAAAATCAAGATGACAGGCAAAGAGGAAACAGGCATCAACCTAATCAACGTTCTAATGCAGCTCACCAACAGCAATTTTACTCTAATAACAATGGGTACAACAGGCCCAATAATAGAAGTAGGAATAATGGACCAAGGCCTAACACCAATCGTCACAATTAATTTAAATTAATAATTTAACGCTTACCATTTACTTTAAAGCATGTTTAAAAACATCAACTATTCAAGCTGAAACTGCACTGCAGATTTTTCTATTTGTATAAAAGATCGCATCTTTTTTGTATTTATCGTGGTGCAGTTAAAGACCCATGAACTTGCATTTACACTGGAAAATACTATGTTATAATGCATTTTATTACATATTCCAGTACAATTAAATAATATGTAGAATATACATAATGAATTATATATAAACAAAAACAAGTCAATTTTAAATGACCCTGTATTATAAATTATTCCTTTCATTTTTAGTATTTTTCCTTACTAAACTTATCCTAAATATTAAGAAAAAGGCACAAAGCAGATCAGAATAAGAAAGCAAGTGTTTGCAAGTTTTGCAAAATGTAACGAGATAATTCAATTAAAATGCAATTACATTTTCCCAATTTTTTTAATTATGTCGAGTTTCTTTTTGGTACTTTACAAGTTGTAATTTGTCATATTATGTAATCAATAAATTTTTTTCTTTGTATATTTTATATTTAATCCTATTTATTAAAACAATGCTTTCAAATAAGATGTTTCTTCCTAATTACTCGGAATAATTTCTTCTGTTCCAGTTTTTATTTACCAACTGCAACAGGCTGGGCAATAAATCAATATTACGCCTTTAATTCCCGCTGCGTTTCGAAAAATTGTAGACGTTTTTATTTCGAACTGCGGTCAAAGAGGATTTTCAATAACGATAGTGGTTTTGTAAAATAAAAAATTGGAATTTCAACTATAACCTTGGGCGGTGTTTATGTGACAGGTGAGCATACAGATGCACCTCTACCTAAAGAAACCAATGTATTTCATTTTAATGCAAGCGCGTATTGGGAATTTTAACTACGTTTAGATGGTGCTATAAATGAAGGATATTCGGTACTTGTCAGTGTCAAAAATTGTGTTTAAAATGCATTCTTGTACCTTATAACTACATATTCAACAAAACAAATAAATTTATTATTTAAAGCTTCAGTAAATCCCAAAAAACATGTACCAAAGCGTTAAATCAAAAACGTAAGTACCGAATATCGAAGTTCATATTTTGCCACCAGAGGGCGAGCGGAATCTAAAAATTCTCAATACTGACGAGTTGGTGCGATGTCGGTGTCGTAAATTAACACAACGTAAAATGCAAAACCGCTTTGGAAACCTCGTTAGTATGTTTACGACACCTAGGACAGGTGTTGACTAAAGACGCGCCGCTACTCTTCACTCTTGTCTATGCACACAGCCTTAGGGAGCGTGTCTAGATCTAGAAAAAGCATATTTTGAATTTTTCAGTAGTGTGAAATTACAAACATCTTACCACGCCATAAAATTTCTACTGAAATGAAATTCCGATGGAATGTTTGGTGGTTGTAAAAAACATTGTTTCGGTTTTCCACCCGAAAACACCCTAAAAATGAGTAACCTTATTTTTAAGAACTCTGACATTCGATAACGCTTTAACGAAGATTAGATTTATCGTCCTATTTTGGTTTCCAAAGTTCATATCGTTTTTCTTGTCCATTTTTAGCGCCCTGTATATAGATTTTCTTCAACCACTCTATAGGTAGGATTATTCTTTTGTCAAGAGACGTAAAATGTCATTTACGTGTCAAGTGTCAATCGGTAAATTTAAATTAATGTTTCGTAGAATATTTTTATAGGCTCTACTTTAAAAGTATAAAAATTCGAAATAATGTCGGTAAGTTATAATTTTTATTAGGAATTTAGTGATATACGGTGTATAAGAACGTTCTTTAGTATTAGAACATGTAAATTATAAATAAGTAAGTTTTGTCTGAGTATTCCTTCCTTAACATATTATAATATATTATATTGAGTTTTACTGGATTATGTGTTATATCTAAAAAGTCTTTCTCAATTATTATTGTAAAATTCTGAATTTGAAAATTCGATATTTAATTCTCAAAACTGCCCAAAGCTTTTATTAAAAAGTGCACAATTTTTTAATAATTTATTTGAAAAAGGTGTCTTGATGCCATTTTTATTGAAAAATTGTAGCTGAAGTTTTTGAGATATTGAAAATCATCTAAATATATTTTTATGATAATTGATTAAATAATAAAAGTGCTACATAAATGGTGTTATTCTGAACAAACGATGTAAAATTAACATCGCTGTTATTAACATTTCACTGTTATGTGGCACAACTTACGTTAAAACTGACAGCACGAGTAAAAATCGTATTTCGAACAATCCAAATTAATGGTGTTATTCTGAACAACAATGTTAAATTTCTCTGTGATGTCAAAAAAATGCTTTCTGTACACTACTCGGTACACTATATTGGATTGTTCAGAATACAGCGAAATGTTAATAACAGAGATGTTAATTTTACAGTGTTTGTTTAGAATAACTTTCTGGCTGAGGTGCCCTCTAAAGATAATTCTAAGACTAAACTATTTTTAAAAGTTTTGAGTGTATTGCAATTTCCGAGTTCTAATGCTCACCTAAAGTCATTGTTTGCCGCAAATTCTTCAGTATTTGTATGAAGAGAACAATGAAAACTTGATGTTTTGGTGAATCAAAGAAATTCAATAAAGAAACAAAATCCTACCTCTAAAGTGGAAGTTTGTAAACCTATCAAGTTGAATTTTCCTATAACACTTACGTATTTACAAAACAATCTATTTGGATAGAGGTCTAGAAATGAGACGAAAATTGTTATTATGCAAATATAGTCAACAATCCGTTCTTGGTACCTTAGTCGTTACCAACTTGCACCTCTGTTTCCATTAAAATATTAAAACATTTTTTGTGAATTATTATAGAATTGATGGAAAATTTCCCGTTGCACTAGCAGTTTTGGGTGCCAATGCCACCAGTAATTTTAATGTTCGTTAAAAATTTGAAAAAAAAACCAAAATATTGTCCTATGATTTTTTTTCAAATTTGTATCTAAATTTATTTTGTCAATGTTTTTTCATAATGAATTTATTTATTCTGTATAGCTTTTCTCTGTTATTCATGTTAAATAAATAATGGTATTCTTATCGAGAGTTTCATGGACTTGGGGGGGAGTATGAGCCAATTTCAAAATTTTACAGGAACAATAAAATACATCTGAAAATTTGGTATTTAACAGTTTCAAATGGTTATTTTTCACATTGGTAGTCAATGCCTATGTATATCCAGTTTTACCAAGCGAGGTAGTAGTTCAAATTTTTTATCAGGAAGTTTAAGAAAAAATTTACCAAAAAATAATTCATGTGCCCCTCTTCTTTGAAATTCTCAATATTATACGTTTATTATTTTCACTAAAATTGATTGTATAGCGCACAAAAATGTTCTAAGTAGGTGTGAGCATATTAAATTGCTAGAGTGGTTTTCATCTGAAGAGAACCCTGCTCAGAAATCAATGTTTAAGAATATTTAGATTAACCAAGTTTATGATTGATATACGATGTACGTGATGATGTACTGGTCACCTAGAATTAAGGTTTCTGAATTAATCTGAATTCCTGTAATGTATGAATCGACATTATTTAGTTTTAATAGTAATCGCTCGGGTAAAACCGCTTGCGGCGCAGGAAAGGTTCACTTCATATGAAATCCACTATACACATGTAATAAATGTAAGTTTTTATACACTTGACTCAATTTCTCACAAAAGTGGTCTTACACCATTGAAATTAATAAACTTTTTAAAAATAAAATATGTTAAAACTAAATAACTAAACATAAAAAAAAAATGGTTCAAACAATTTTTTTTTTTTAACTTTTACTTTTAGAGATATTTCCACTATTTGCTTTTAATTGACATCCTGTATAAAAGCTAAATTATTAACTAAATAAATTTATCCTACATTTAATTTTAACATTTTTGTCAAATTAAGTAATTTTCAAGAAAATATTTATGAAATTTTACATATCCTTTTCACTTTTGCCTACCTTACTGTTTATCATTAAAATATCCTATACAGGGTGGTGATTATTTCGATGCTCACCATTGGTATCTTTTAAAGTGGAGGAAATAGGAGGTCGGTTAAATTAGAGAAAAGTTGCTCAATTTTATGGCCATTAAAAATCTGAAAAATTTTTTAGAATATTTAAACTCGTTGTAAAGTTATGTCAAAAAAAAAACAAAAAATGTGATTTTGGAAAATAATTTATATTTGCCAAACCATTACTGCTACATGAATGAAATTTGGTACTTTTAAATTGTTGACTATTCTGAGTTAAATGACGTCAAAAAATAATTTTTTGGCATCCTAGATTCGAAGCCGCAATATTCAACTTTTTTATTTCTTATTGCCGCCATGTTTAATTTTTACATCATCAGATAATAAATAATAATATATTTTCAGATTGCTAATTAAGTTTAATGTGTTCCCTTAGAAAATGTGTTAAATTTAAGAATTTGTATAAAAAACAAATGAAAGCAATGTTTTATGGACAGTTTCTATGGTTACCACAAAAATATCTCCTCAAAATTGCTCTAATAATAAAAAAAATAATAGTAAACAAATGACCTGCAATAAGAGCATTTTATTTAAATAACAGGTGTCTTTATAATATTAAACAAATCAAATGATTAAAGTATTTGCTTTTTTATTATTAGAATTTTAATCAAATTTAAAGTTTCATTTGAGGCGATATTTTTATGGTAACCATGGAAACTGTCCAAAAAACATTGATTTCATTTGTTTTTTATACAAATTTTCAAATTTAACACATTATTTAGGGGAACACATTAATGTTAATTAGCAATCTGGAAATGTATTATTATTTCTTATCTGATGAGGTAAAAATGAGGCCAAAAAATTATTTTTTGACGTCATTTAACTCAGGATAGTCAATAGTTTAAAGGTACCAAATTTCATTGATGTAGCAGTAATGGTTTGGAAAATATAAATTATTTTCTAAAATCACATTTTTTAGATTTTTGGCCATAATTTTGCAGTGAGTTTATTTATCTTAAATTTTCTTTCAGATTTTTAATAGCCATAAAAATGTGCAACTTTTCTTTCATATAACCGACCTCGTATCTCGTCCACTTTAAAAGATACCAATGATGAGCATCGAAATAATCACCACCCTGTATACCTACTTTAAATTACTATGTATTAATATTAAAAATTTTTAACACAAGAAATTTTATGTATTTATCTACTTCAAATGTTATCTAATCTTTATTTAAACAATTCCTTACAAGTCACTTATTTGGTTCAGACAAATTAATAGGAAATCAATTATACTGTTCATTTATCATTTATCAAAAATGGTAACTAAAAGAAAATCTGTTATTTTTTGTTTTATTTTATGTAAATTTGATGTTATATTACCAATATTGTTTGTTACCCTGTATTTTCCTTATTTATGTAAATTGTTGTAAAAATGGCGATGCCGTTAATAAATAAATGATTATTATTAATAAACATATTGATATTTTTAGGCACAAATTCATGAGTATCAAGTCAAAATGACCTGCGAAGGATGTTCAGGGGCCGTAGAAAGAGTTTTGGGTAAATATAAAGGTTAGTATAAAAATCTGTAAGCACAGATAAGTTTTATATTATGTTTACCAATTTATTAAAAAACTATTTTTTTTTTAAATTATTTACTAATTTATACTGAGTTCCGAAAAAATCACACCCAACCTCTATAGTATCGAGTACAGACTATACCAATAATAAGAGAGTTGACGGTAAATTGAAACGGTCAAATTTGAAATTCGGTTGATATTTGCGTTTTTAGTCATAACTTTTTTTATACCAAAGCTTTTTTAAAATTTATTTTTTTTTAATAGGTATCTAAAATGGCTATATTTTTTTATAATTTTTGTCTTTATGAGATATATGAGTTTATTCCACAAAGACAAAAATTTCAAATGATTGCAACATGACTTTTAAGTGTACTTAAAAAATAAATTTTAAAAAAGATTCATCTAGAAAAAAGTTGACTAATATGTAAAGTATCAGTGGCGCACCCAGGATTTATTTTTTTTTGGGGGGGGGCGAACACCCGTGACGACGGGGCGGGGGGGTGTTATTCTAATTGATAAAATAAAAATTTAGTTTCATTTATTTAAAGATTAGAATTTTTAAATTATTTAAGTAAGAATTTTCTCATTTGTATTAAAAATTTCTTGATAAAATACATTCCTTTAGGGGGGGGCCACTGTAAAGTATTCATTACATATGCGTTTTCTGGCATGTAATGAAATTCATTACAACACTAGTGAATTTACATTACCATTACACAACAGGTTGCAGCTTACAGCCAATCAGAAAGCTGTAGTTGTAAAGTAAACTTATTACCTGAATTTAGCTAAAGCCGACATGAGTCGAAATTAAACGAAAAAAGACAGCTGCTATCTTCACTCTAATCCAGCGCCGTCTTCTGTTAACAATAATAACTTTAGGACATTTAGGTCTACAAAAACTATTTTAATACAATTATTTATTGTAAAAAAGTTAGGAAATTTCAAAGGCATATGCATTGAAAATAAAAGGCGTAGATAATAATTGTGATTAATAAAATATTAAATAAGTTAGGTTATGTTCAAAGTGACGTTAAATAATTTTGATTTTCAAATAAAAGTAGCCAAAACATTTAGTCGTAGATAAAGTATAGTATTAAACTCACGTGTATTACTATTACACACTCGGATTAATTACGACCTTCGTTAGTTACCCTAATCATTATATTCATGCCACGCTTGTGAATAAGCGCGTCGACAATAAGCGGTGTAGTGCCCACTGTATGTTGTGCCGCTTTGGGTACTCGGAGCATATAAATTTTATCGGCATTGTGTATATGGCTCGGCAGCATAGTTTGTCATGTCCAAACCCTCCAGTGGAAAATCAACTGTAACATTTAATTTTCCCCTAAACCTTTCTGTTGGTGAAAACCTTTTCAAATGGATTACTAATATTTTAGGGAACTTGTAGATCTTAAAAGATTTTCTACATTTTCTTCGCTGTTTACACTTCAAATGGAAGGCTTCTCATCCAAGGTATTCTCTCTGGTAAAACTGTCGAGGCACTGTGAAAGTCGTATAGGCCCGTTTTTGAGGTATGGGAAGCGACAAGTCCCAGAAAGGATCAAATGTAACTGAGCAGTGACCAAGGTGTGTGTGCATTTAAGTGTTGACTTTAATTCCCCAACAAAAATATCTACCACCTTAGAATTTTCTGTTCGTAAATACCTTTGCCAAGACTCCATTGCTTTCTCCGAATCACTTAATTTTTTAACTATTTCAGTGTGAATTGGCGTTGGTTTGGTGGTGACCCTATTGACGTCTTTGTTTAAATCTTCTAATAAATACCTATGGAATTCTGCATCCTGCTGTATGTACCCTATAAACCGTGGTGCAAAACTTTGTATTTACGATTTAAAGGATGTTGTATTTACAACATGATCCGATCAATCCACAATTCTTTTATGACATGCCCGAACGCTTCGATTCCCTTTCATTCCCGAGGTGGTAGTGTTGATATCACTTACATTAGCATCTTTTTTGAGATATTCTTATTGGAAAGGCACTGAATCGCAGAGTTAATGAAGCAGGTATTTCCGATATTTTTTAATTCTGTTTGATGGGACTAAATTAGTTTTATTTATTTTAATTGATTATTATCTATTGATCAAATCAGGGAAATTTAAAAATTATTGGTTTACAAATAGATAATAAAATATTTGATAATATAAAAATAGCTTATTATTTTTTTTGCAGATAAGGGTGTCGAAAAAGTAGACATTAGTTTGGATGACCAAAAAGTTAGAGTAACTACAACCATGACTTCTGAAGAAATATTGGAATTAATTAAAAAAACTGGAAAAGAGGTACAATATTTGACATCCAATTAATATTTCCTTAAAATTTAATAATGGAGTGACAATCCTGAATTCTATGGCAACTTATTATAGAAATTTATGTTAACATTAAACAAAAATATAATTGTAAATTTTATTACATATTTTTATAAAAACAGTATGTGCAAAATATGAAGCTATATTTAAATAAAGTAACTTTATTGTTTGGTTCTATGTATCCAGATATTGTAGTTTCTTAATTCTCTATTTATTTTTAGCTATAAAAACCTGTATATTAAAGGTATCTCATTAATAACACCCCCCAAACATTTTTAATGTTCTGAGGAAATTGTTCTTTTATGATGTAAAATCTACTTTAAATTCAAAATAAGTTATGATGCATGACTGCAGAATAATTCTAAATTTTTTTAATTTCAGCCTTCAATGATTTTTGAAGGTCACATTTTAAGACCAATTTGGTTTTAATTAGATAAAAATTAAGAAGACTATATAATTTTAAGTTTTAAAACTACAAAAATTAAAGTAATTAATTAGCATCATTATTATTATTTGACGGATAATGATTCTCAACAAAAACAAAAGTAACTACCTACTGGTGTAAAAACAATATTTGTATTTGTTAATTTATTCACAACATTCTGTATTTTTTAATAATTCATTTAATAGTTCGTTTTCTTCATCTTCATGTAAATTTTGGTTTTTTAAAAGAGATAAAGTTTGTTTTATCTTTTGTTTCTTTAAGGATGTTCGTAGTGCTTTCAACCTTTCAAATTCTGTATTGTCACTCATTGACAAATTTGATCGTCTTTCGTAAGTATTTCTCTCATTGCTGAAAGTTCCCTTAAATTAAAAATTTATTAAAGTGTAATTAAACAATTTATGTAGGAAAATAATTACAATATCTATTACTTCTTCTTTTATATCAAAAGGATGAGATTTATTGTTTCTACTTTTTTTGGATCTTCTAGTAAAAACTCGTTTGAAAAATCCACCTGCAATAGGAAAAAATACTCAACCATTTTTGCATTAAAAGTAAAATAAAAAAAACACCAAAAATTACAATCTCAGAATAGAAATTCAAAGGGAATTACATGTATAGGGAGGGTAAGATAAGAAATTTTTTTCTTACCTTTATTCCTTTTTGGAAATTTGTCTTCTTCATCCTAAAAATTTGAATATTCGTGTTTTTAAGATAAAAAGTCAAATGTGTAAATTAAAATTATTTAGAATTAAAAGTGTGAAAAAAAAGCTGGATCGCTTTTGCCTAATATTTCTCACATTTTCTAACTTAAAGCGTTTTCGTAACCATTCTCTTTGGATTTTTGAGTTTTGGTTATAATGATATCATGATTATGTTTTGAAACATGTAACAAGGTGTTTATAATTTACTTTATCTAAAAATCCTGCATCTTCTTTTTTAATAATCATTCCATCAGTAGAAGCAACAGGACATTCTTGACCATTCGGTTCGGTAGAAAATGTATACGGTAATCGTGTGGGTGCCATTTTTTGCCAATATTGATCTTTCATTAATTTAGGATTTTCATGATGAATTTTATCAACTATTAAATAGGTAATCTTAAATAGTTTTTATTAAAAATAAACTCATCAAATTCTAAGGAGTTTTTACCAAAACGTTGCGATCAATTAACCAGTTTACTTCAAAATCATCATCATCTTCTCCAAATGGATTAATTAAAGTTTCTGCTACTTTTAGCCATCCCATGTAAAAAAAGTATTCGAGTACTGGTAGAAATGGGAAATAAAGGTCTATACTTTTATCTACGTATTGTTGTGCGATGAGAGTTGTTAAAAAATAAAAATGTACTGCTAATGTAACAACCTGTAAATGGCTTTGATTTTAAATTATGATTTTATTATAAAAAATGTTATTTACCTGAGTATAAACAAGTGGAATACTAATCCAATCATAATCTAATAATGTACCACATTTACCCCGATATGTATTTAATTCCTGTAATAAACTGCGTACAGCCATATCATTTGTTATTACACCTTCTTGTCTAGCTTTTGTTATTACATTAGCTGCCCACGCTAATGGTAGCCTTAAAAAACAGTCTTTTTAAAAATAAGAATTAAAAAATTACATTACTTCTACCAATATTTCGCATATCCAGGATACTCATTTTCTAAATCTTCCCATATTTTACATTCATCAGACGTCATTAAACCAGCATCAACGAAATGTTTCATTGTAGGAAACCTTTTTTTCACCTTTGGTGATCGTAAAGACATGGTTACAGCAAATGCCAGGCAAAGATATCGCGCTATTGTCCTACGAATTAACCTGCCATTCTCATCCTAACAATAAATAATGGAAAATATTTAAATAATTAAATCTTAAAAAAAAAACTTTAAATTTACTAATTAAACCACTTTTATATTTTTTAGGAAAGGGCTTTAAATAAGTTTTCATCCAAAAAAGAATCATTTTGTTATCACTTTTAGCTTTTGAGTTCTGGACAATTAATGTGTAAACTCAAATTTAGTCCAGAAATTTTAGATTTTTGAAAATGGTTGATTGCTCGAAAACCATGTGGAGTACAAAAAATGTTTAAGGGCTCAAAATTCAAGGAATGAATTGTATTTTCCGATCTACCTAATAAAATGTTTGAAAGTCGTTACATAAACTCTCCAGGGCCGGATTTCTGCACAAATTTTAGCAAATATTTTGTGATTTTATTATGGAAAAACTAATCGACCGATTTTCACCAAATATTTTTTAAAATACATCTAGGTGGTGTACGTTTATGGTATAAAATTTTGTTGTTTATAACTAAGTAGTTTTCAAGAAAATTATTGGAATCGTTAACTTGGAACATATTTAAACAATAAATTTTTTGTTTTAAATTAATGCTTTAAATTTACTAATTAATCTAGAGTTTTGTATGTTTTTGGAATGGGCTTTTAGATAAGTTTTTAGTTAAAACAATTTTCGTTTTTGAGTTCTGGACAAAAATCTGAAAAATCCTACTTTAGAGTCAAATTTAATCCTGAATTCCTGAAATTTTAGGTTTTTTAGAAAATGGTTGATTTATCGAAAAATATACGGGATACAAAATAAATTAATTAATTAAAATTTTGAAAAAGGCGCCATCAGTTAATATATATCTTGTCAGGAGATGAAATTACTCTCCGATCTCCTTTTGGGTCCGCCACTGCCTACACTGTTCTTCTAAACGGCACTTCGAAAAAGTTCTGGGAAAGAACAATTTTTGAAATAATTTACAAAATGCACTTCATTTTTTTATATTCTTTTTAAATGGCGATGTTAAAATTTTATGTTAGTACAAAAAATATTGTTTAGTTTAAACCCATAAAGTAAGTATAAAAAATAGTATTATTGCTTTCATTTAATAAATCTCCAGTAAGTACTTACTTGTTGTGGAATATTGGCACTAATGAGGATTGCAAGATTATCTGGAAAAGGAATGGACAAAAATTGTTCCCACCATCGATTCATGACTAAAGAAACGTAAAATCCAAGAACAAAAGCTAATGGTATTAAGTTGTAAAATTCTTTACAGTATTTAGCAACTCTTTCGAACAGCCTGTTTTAAAATGGTTTTAGTTTTAAAATATTTTGATTTTTGTTACTTTTGCATACTTACAATTTTGATTCATCGTCCAAGGCAAAACGATATGTAAAATTTAAAGCATAAAAAAGGGCTAAAAATATTAATAGGTCTTTCCATATTAGCTTGTAGATACTTCCTTTCCACCTAAATTTATTGTAAAAACGCAAAATATTGTTATTTTTAATAAATTTCAGAAAGTGCACAATAATAAAACAAAGGTGATCATTTTATGTTTTTGAAACACTTAATTACTTTTTAGTCCATTTTATTTTACGGCTTTAAAATAAGATACCTCCAGGGTCAAAAGTAGGTACATAATTTAAGCTAATATTTTGTATTTAAAACAATATTTTTTTTGTCATATTTATTTTGTAAACTATGTTTATAACTTCAAGAAAAATAAGGACAATTAATTATAATTTTTCAATTGAAACCAACTTACCTCAAAAGTAGCTTCAAAAATACACTCAATCCTTTAGAGCTCACCACTTTATTTGTATAAGAAATGGTCATGTTTGTTCCTATTACAATAGGTACCGTTAAAACACTAACTTAATTTATTTAAACTAATTCCAAAACCAAAACAATAATGGCTTAATTTTAGATTAAATTCAGCATGTTTTGTTGATTGCTATATCATTGTTCTCTTATCAATAATTTCACCTGTTTTTTTATCTAAATAAAAACCAATTCATAAAATATTTCAATATTATTTTTATTTGTTTATAGTGCTTATGGTTACTCAAGATAAACTTGAGTAAAACATAAAACTTGATAGTAATAAAAGTGTAATCATCACTTTGCTTTGGACTTAGAATTTAGATTTAGAAAGTTGGTGGCCCAGTTAATCACTCTGATGGGTAAATGAACTAAAGTTTAATATTCAATAAAATTTTGTAAAAGGTTATTGGAATTTATTGCTTGCTAATGTAATCTATTACCCGGTATTACATTTGGATTATTTTTTTATAATTCATAAGATCTACAAAATATAATGTAACTACATCCACCACAATTTTTTTTGAATCACTATTATTTGCACTCATTGCTTATTAAAAGATAAAAGTGTATCAATATCAAAATCTACTCTTATCGCATTAATATTGAGTGATTTTAAATTTTAATTGTGTTTGTTTTAATAAAGTTTTTCCAATAAACGCTTTTTGAAATCATTTTATTTCATTATGAAATAGGTATCTTTGACTATGTTTATCTCGAGCAACTCAACCCAGCTTGAATTCGGCTTGGCTTGACCTCTACCATTTGAAGTACATGTAAAAGGTCAAATAAAGCCCGAATTCAAGCTGTCTTGACCTGCTCGAGCTAAACGTAGTCATATTAATATTTGGTTTTTAATCTCCCAAGTATTAAACTTCTAGTAGGTATGTGAGAAGGAATAAAAAATTAAGCAAATTCAGTTATTTTTGATTTTAATTTAAAATAATTTTTTATTTGACAAAGAAAGTCTTGTATTGAAATATATACTTTTGAGAACAATAGTAAACAAAATTTAATTTTAAAAATAATACTGCATTAATCCACGTTTATTGCATACTTATTTGGTAATACTTGTGCGAATTTAAATACAAAAATTTTGCTTTAATATTAAGTTTGAGTGTTAATGCTTATGTTAAAATATGTACAATATCTACAAATAATAAAAATAAATAATATTTTCTTATTATCACTGTAAGTCACATTAGTTTAAAATATTAAGCTATTTGTTATCAGCATTAGGTTTTTGATCTGACTGTCGCCTCTGGGTTCCATCATACAAAAATATTTCTGCATCACTTTGACCACTCAAAGATCTTGCTAATCTAGTGCCTAAGGAGGTTGAGATAATAGGAGTAGTTTCGCCTGACTTCATTTTTCCTATTAATAATTCTGATTCGCCATCATTTGGATTATTACTAATAGAACGTGCCAAATTCAACATTAAACTAAAAATGTTATGATTAATATAAAAAGGATAATAATTTTTTTGAGGTAATTACCGGCTCTTTCTTTCTTCTTGTCGTTGATTTTTGAGTTTCGTAAATTCATCATCAGAACTATCAGTTTCAGAACCAATACTTATATTATCAGTTTCACTTATTGGAACTGAACCTTTGGATTGAGATTCATTTCTAGATCCACGAGCTGAAGCGCTTCCTGGCCTTAAAGTAACATATTTCATAAATACTTTTTAATTCATTTTTTGATTGGTTACTAAATTTCAGAAAATACTTACACCATTGGAACTGGGACTGGTTGCGAAGGTGGTGGAGGCCCAAACATTCCAATAACACTTGGTCTTTGATCAGCACCATCTTTCATAGAAGTTATTGTCATTTGTTCATCGACTTCTTCAATAACTTGATCTTTCAAAGCAGTTGGGGTTTTTGGTTGAACAAAGTTATTTAATTCAACTGCAGAACTTTTTCGACTTCCCATTCTTGAGTCAATTCGACTATCTTCTCTATTAAAGATTTTCTTCAACATACTGGTTACAGATGCAACTCTATGCATTGAATCTGAAGAAATTAAAATGAACTTCGTTAATTTAAAGAACTAAATTAATTTTAAAATGGTTAGTAAGGTAAGATGTTATCTCACCCGGAACGCTATTACCCAAATGACTTGTATTAGGTCCATCTCGCCTATTGAGGCTTGTTTGACTGGGTTTCGCTGTAAACATTATTCCACTCTGCATATCTCCAAAATCATCTACTTTTAAAGATGTTGGACCTACAATTTCTTGATCCATCGATGACATTGCTATGTTTGCCGTTGATGGTTGCGGATGGTTTTCTTTAAATGCTTCTGAAGCTAATGTATGTGGTAAATCAGGTGGAAATACTTCATCCCAATATTGGTCTTTTACTAATTCTGGATGTTCATGGTGCATTTCATCAACAATTAAATAAGAAACCTGGAAAGAGGTAATTGGAATTTTAATAATATATTACGATATCGCTTTTCAAACTGCAACTTTTATTTTATTGAAAGCAAATTGGACTATTCAGTAATTAGTAAATTTAAAATTGGATATTTTTTGAAAAATTGTTAACATTTTAGAATGTACAAATGGTTTTTCTATAAAAGGTTTTTCTATAAAAATTTCTAAAGTGTCCAATATTTTTATAATAGTATATTTAGTACTCTTTTCTAATGGTTAATTTTTGTTAATAAAATTTTTTCCTAAACTATTCCAAATTATTTTTTAGGTTTTTGGCATATTTTCTTGCAGGGTTTTTAGATTTTTTCAAATTTAAAATATGAAATATGAAAAAAACTTACTTGTAAATTTCGATCAATCATCCAATTTATTTCAAAATCATCGTCATCATCTCCAAAAGGATTTATAAGTGATTCGGCCACCTTTAACCATCCCATATAAAAAAAGAATTGCAAGAGGGAAAATACTGGAAAGTAAAGATCAAATTTATATTGACTTCTTTCAACCCACTGGTGGCTCATTAACGTTGTTAAAAAATAACTATATACTGCCAAAGTTACTGTCTAAAATAATAAAAAGGAAGTTTAATCTAAAACATTACTAAAATACGATTTTTTATAAAAATAAAACTTACAAAGTTGCAAAATAAAAAAAAGGTGAGAATATACAAACTAGGATAATACAGGTTATTCAGCGAAGAATTCGCTATTTTAGGAAAGGTCTCTCCCTCTGTCGGCGAATTTTTGAAACTGTCAAGCAAACCATTATAAAACGTCAAACGTCTGTAGCAAGTTTGTGCATTTTAAATAAAATTGAGAAGAATATTTATTAAAAACTGTAAAAAACCACTAAGGGCGACTTTAAACTGTATTCACACGTAGAAATAGTAGCTTTGAAAGTTTATTAATTTGCCACAAAGAGGGCCAACAGCGCCATCTATTGGTATTTAAAATTCCCAATAACTTAGGAATAAAATAAAGCTAAGCATTAGAATTTTGAAAATAAGATATTAATATATGTCCCCAATTGGGTGCACTGTTTTAGCTCCTTTAATGTACAGCCACCTCTTCTAGGCACCACCACTTCACGACTTCATACTTTCATTTAATGGCATAGAATCTTAGGATGGGGTGCTTTCATGCGTTAGTTTCCAGTTACCACTAACTAGCATTAAAGTTTTTAGTAACAGTTACACAGAATTTATGAAAGCGAAATGTTAGCAGTTTTTGCCCACTTCATCAACTGTGAGCAACTAAATCTTATTTTCAAAATTTTAATATTTACTACAAAAAAAAATTACCTGTGTATACACTAAAGGCACACTAATGGTATCATAACTTAACAATAATCCACATTTGCCTCGAAATTGATTTAATTCATCAATCAATGTTTTTACAGCAAAGTCATCTCTTATTCTACCCTCTTTTCTACCCCTTGTTATAATACTTGCAGCCCAAACAATCGGCAGCCTGAAAAGTAAGTACTGTTATGTTTAAATACTTATAAATTGATCTATTTAAAATTATTTTTTGTAAAACAAAACAACAAGAGTACTTACCAATGTTTTGAGTATTTAGGAAACTTATCATCTAAATCGGCAATAATTTCTTTTTCACTCTGTTGAAGTAAACCAGCTTCTACAAAGTGATCCAAAGTAGGAAAGCGTTTTTTAACTCTAGGAGAGATCATTGTAAACATCATTGTAACACATAAACAGACATATCGCATAATTGTTCGTCTCATTACTCTTCCTCGTTCATCCTTTAAAAATTATTTAAATAGATTAAACTACAAAAATTTTTCCTTGTAACAGGAATCTAATCAATAAAACAAGATTTTTAAAAATTTTTAGAATAAAGAAAATGTTCTTTACCTGGCCATGTACTGTGGCACTTACAAATACTGCGATTGGATCGGGAAATGGAATGGTTGTATATTGATTCCACCACCTCGTCATAACTATTGAAACATAAAAACCCAGTACAAACGAGAGTGGTATGAGGTCACTGTAGTCATTGCAATACTTAACAATATTTTCAAAAATTCTAAAAACAAAATAAGTTAGTTTTTAAATACAATTTTGATATTTTTATCTTACCGTTTATGAAAATCATCCAATAAAAATCTATAAATTAGGCTTAAGCTGTAGTATATTGTTAGATAAATCAATAAATCCAACCATACAAGTTTATAAATACTGCCTCTCCATCTGGAAATAAAATAAAAGCATTTTATATTTTGTATGTGAGAAGTACTGTAACAAAGAGATTTCTCCTAAGAAGAAACTTATTTAGAACTTCGACTAAAATCTCATCACATTGATATAAATCGGCTATCATCAGTGGCGTAACTCCCTATAAGCAAGATTAAGCAATGCTTAAGCCCCGACGAAGCTAAGGGGCCCAATATCGTGCGATAAAAAATAAGAAAATTTATGCCATAAAAAACAAAACTTTCATGAAAATATCATACATTGAATACAATTTTTTTATTTTTATATTTTAACATTATAAAAGTTACTTTTCTATGTTTTGGCTCTTTAAAAAGGCCAAAATAGTAGGAGAGCCGACAGCACTAAAGTGTCCCTCATAGAATATAGCGGGGTTTTTTGTTGAATCAGTAGTTTTTTATGTACTCAAGAGTGGCAGCACATTTTTTTATCAATTTGCTTAACACTCTTCATCAACTGGCACAAATGTTGAGCTATATGTTTTATGAGGGATAAATAATAAAATACAAACTAATTCAAGAAATCGACGATGTTCTCAAGTTTTTCTTGGAATTTTCCAGCGTACCAATGATAAATAATAGTGCCACACACGATTGTACAAAATTTTGTAAAAATATTTATACAAATAAAAAAGTAATTCAGTTTTTTCCAACTAAAGTCCCAAAAACGTGATTAAAATATAAAATAATTCAAGAAGTCGACGATTTGTCTTTTGGTTGGGGTAGACCGTAGACCTTTGCATTGTTATTATTGTTTACGATTTTGTCTCCAAAATCAAAAAATATATTTTTATTATTATGGAGATTTTATTCTGTTTTAAATTTCGACCGTTTGTATCAAATTATTTCACAGAGAATGTTTGACCCGAATACAATCAATTGTGGGGCCTATTTTATAAACTTGCTTAAGAAGATAGTCGGTGAAATTAGGTATAGGACTTGGCAATGTAAATTTTGATTAATTTAAAGAAACAGCAAAGTTAATTGAAATCGAATAATTTTTTTATGCTGCTTAATGATTCCATGGTTTAGTCGATGATGTTTTTAGTTTATAATTTTAACCTTTTAGTTGGGCCCAAAAATGTGCAACTTTTAGGCTCAATTTACAACCTTATTATGAAACTATTTAAAAAAATCATCATCTGCTAGTTCCTTTAATATACTGTCAGAGTCAGAATTAATTTACAAAATTCAAATCGATTAACTCTTAATGAAGTAATGTTTATTTAAAAAACCTCCGTATAATCGCCTAAAATTCTAGTGGTATCTCTTTCGCACAGTTATATGTTTCATTCTCCCATCGCATTTCCAAGGGACAGAGAAATCAGAGTTACACATTTTGCCGACTATCCTCTTAAGGGCCAAAAATTACTAGTTACGCCTCTGGCTATCACACTGTATGAATTTGTATCTATAAAGTCGAAACTTTATTTTAGTAATATTTTCGGAATATCTGCTTATGCCCATGGGCAAATAATAATATTTAAAGCTCTGGAAGAAATTACACGTTTTAATTTTTTCGATAACTAGGTTTAAATCATCACAAGCTCTTAAGTCATAAGATTCTTCAAATTTTGATTTTGAGAAAGAAGATTGGATCGCTAGAAATTTATTTACTTAGCGAGTTAGTATATTTCACCTAAAAAACTGAAATGTACATAAGTTTGTAAGTTAATAAAAAAACAATAAGTCTTTTTATTGTGCCTAAAAGTAGGTTTTTCGTCATTTATTTGAAAACGGATTGTAGTAGAGATTAGAAATATGGTGTGAAGCATACATATGTATAATACCCTGCAGATACAATTTTATGATTTTTTTTTTCAGATTTTTTGAACCCCCTGAAAGCGTAGTTTTAAGAAGGGTTAAGTTAAAAAATAGCGTTACCTTTTTTATGGTTAACATAACATAATATTTATTTTCATAATATTATTCCTTATTTAATTTTAGTCAAAAATGGTACTCTTATACCAACTCGATAGATCGTCTTATTGTACTGAGAATATTTCAGGGGCTGTAGCTCCCTTAGGAAGCGAAATAGGACTTATGTTTTTAGGAAGTTTTTTTCTTAAAATTAACTGTAGAATCGCCTCCTAAAATGTTGCTGCTTAATTTCTGGATACCCTGTATAGACCCCAATGAGGATAGTCAAATCTTCAAAATTCCAAATGCAGTGTTTAATGCAGAGCGTTTTTTTTTTAATTTGTGAACTATAAAAACTCTTAAAAAAATCTTAAATAATACAAACACCTCTTCTTGAACATTTGACTCTATATTTAAGAAATAAAATAATAAATGATGAAATTTCACACCGACATTGTGTCAGGTGGTCCCAGAGAGGGAATTTTGTTCGTCACTCCAGAAGGTCTTTTTTATTATTTTAGTAAAATTTTGGTGAAGACAATAAAACATATGAGGTTTTGTCTAGATGAGATGATCTTCGCCTGTAAAACAAAACCCCACCTCAAAACTTAGAAGCAAAAGAAGAAGTACAAAATTAATCTTTAAAAAGTACAATGTTAAAATCTTTTCGATTTTGAGTTTATTAATATAAAGGCAGATAAAAAATGAAGAATGCACTTTTTGTCCTTGAGCCTTTACTTCCAATTATTTAAAATTTCCACACATACTTTTTGTAATTGGTATATCGCAACTACAAACTAAAATTGCGTGACTAATCCATTTATAAAAAAAATATATTAAATTTCCAATTTCCAAGCGTCGTGCGCACGATGCAATTATCTACATCCAGTTCCATGCAGAAATCAATCGAACCGAATACTTTGTAATTTGAAATTAGTAAAAATACGTGAATAAAGATTAATTGTTAATTAATTAGTATCAGTACTAAGTATAATGTTTGGCTAAAACAAAAATTTTGTATAGTTATCATCAAGGTCCAGTTTTTTTAAAACATAATGTCCAAGGCAAAGCAACAGTTTAATTTATCGCAAAAAATTTATTCACCTAACAATGCGTGGTAGTAATTTACCATAATTTCCGCATACAATATACATAAGTAAAGTAAAATGACTAATGACTAATAATAACATTTCAAATGAACCCTGGTATTGATTTGCAATTTACTTATATTTCGTGAAGTTTAATATGAATGGTCTATAATGCGCATACCCTTAAATAAAGTGCCATTGGTCATTGCCTTTTTAAAGATAATAAAATTAACGCGCTTTTAAGCTGTAAAATTTTTTTCCTCCATTAATTATCACATTTTGGACGCGCGAAGTCGTAAAATGTAAAACACAAGAACAAAGGATTTTACATTCCTGGCATTGAATTTTTTTGGATGAGTTTCTGACTTAAAAATAATAAAGTCAGTAAAATATAGTTTAATTTTAGAAGTAAAAATTTGGAATAGTTTGAAATGGTTAAGATCTGAATCATCTTTTTCTAATTATGAACATAGATAAGGCATTGCTTTGTTAAACCGCTGTGCCTTGCGGCAAATTACCCGTCAACGACCTTGGCAGGAAAACAAGCCAGATTTTACCTATGGTAGCAGTAACATTTCCATTCATCCAAATCGAAATAACTAAATCATAACCCAAAATGTATATCTCATAAATTAATTTTTATGTATTAAATTAATAATCCATATTATTTTATTTCCTATAATTATACTATGACTTTGAAACAAGTTAATAAGATAAAAGATGAAAATTAGCCTTTATAATTTTTATTTTGAAAAAAATGGACTTTTTTTATTATTCTTCAGATTGTATGTCGGTTTCGCATAGAAATACTCCAATAACCTTGTTTTTATAAATTCTCTAAATATTTCGTTTAAAAATGCTATGTCATGATAAGGAAAGAACTGGGGAAAAATATAAAAACATTATTAATTATGATGGATGCGTGTAAAGTTGCTCCCAGCTGGAAGTAGGACTACTTTTGTCCTACTTCCAGCTGGGAGCAACTGTACATAAAAAAACTCGGTAAGGTAAAAAATATGTATACTAGGACTAGGCAACAGGGATGTCTAATTTAAAAAAGAGCATTTGTAATAAAAAGAGTGGATGCAAAAAAATATTAAAAGTTCATAAAAAAATCTGATAAATAGTATCAAATAGTAGTATACAGGGTGGTCACTCTTAAGGTGCACACCATGACACCATTGGGATCTTGTGAACCTAAAGAGTTACAAAGTTGCTTAAATTAGAAAAAAGTTGCCCCTTTTCAAACTCCTTTAGAATCTATTTAGAAATCCGAGATATATCTTGGCATAAAATAACAAAAGAATAATTTTGTTATTTTATTTAAAAATAAACAGCTGTTTATTTTATGCCAACTTGATTTTGTAAATAAAAATTTAATATTTTTTTTCAATTTTTTTTAAATTAAAATAAAAGAACAATGTGTGTTACATCATTTAAATTGTATTTTTTTTTTCTCTATCCAATGGTATAAAAATCAAATATCGCGCCCATAAGAAAATCAAAAGTTGGTTTAAAATAAATGAAATCTAGTCAACCTAAAATTTTTTTCTCAATGCCAATCGATAGAGAATGTCAAATTATGTAAAACTGCCAAATTACAATCGAAAAAGTTAAGCGATTACAAAAATATGGAAGGAAAACAGAAATGCGAAATTTCAGATTTTTCATGATATTTCAGGACTAGAGCAAGATATCTCGGATTTCTAAATAGATTCTAAAGGAGTTTGAAAAGGGGCAACTTTTTTCTAATTTAAGCAACTTTGTAACTCTTGAGGTTCACAAGATCCCAATGGTGTGCACCGTAAGAGTGACCACCCTGTATTGTTTAATTAGGAGTAAAAGAAGTACTTTTTGTGGGGAGCATGTAGGTTTGCGGGACGAGCTTTGGCAGTCCGGGGATACATGCGAGCCACAAAAAGTTCTTTTACTCCGAATAAAACATGCTATTTTTTCTTCAAACGTCGAAATTTTTAAAATACTAATATAATAAACCATTTTAAAATTTGACATTTAATTTACATACAACAAACCATACAATGTCAGTATATATTCATATTGGGTTGCCTAAAATTAATTTCTACTCCGCCCTTTTACTCCTTGTCAGTGCAAAGTAGTAATTTTTACTCCTAGGCAGTACAAAGTAACCATAGAATCAACGAACATAAAAAGTGACAAATTAAAGCCTGTCAAACGTCATAGAACACTCACTGTACTTTAATGACGTTTGAAGAAAAAAGATTTTTTTCGCGGTGCATAATAAAAATCATAAAAAAGTAGAGGTGAACCGAATAGTGATTTGGTCGAATACGTGACTATCGAATATTCGGCGAAAAGTTAGCCAAATATTCGGTCCCCCTTCAACCTCCAATGTCACGCTTCATTGTTTAAGCTCAGCACACATATTTCGCCTGAAAAGATTTTTGTAAGAATGAACAATTTTCCCCTCATTCGCGCATAAATGTTTAAATTTTCGATTTACTTTATGTCCGCACTGTATAATAAGGACTTTTTATGTTACAAAGTTCTTCGATGAAAATTAAAATTAATTTAATTAAAATATTACGAATCTGCAAATGAACCAACGTGTTTCAATATTTGCTAAGATGATAAATTAGCTTCATTATAAATATTTACATTGCGGTTTTAGGTTTCGCCAATAAAACTCTATTTTTTGACATAAGTAATTATCCTAGCTCGTAGCCACTATAAATAATTAAAACAGTATACCACTAGGATTACGCTAATTTCTTTTTAAATCCAACTGTTTGGGTTGATTACCAACCCAAACAGTAATTAATATGGGAACATTATCTAGGAAAAAAATCGACCGTTTCCTACAGATCATTAACAACATCGCTCTTTTTTGAAGGTGCCTTTCAAATTCTAAAACTTGGCCACTCAAGTTTACCTGTTTTTAGGTTCATAATTGACAACAAAATTTCGGAGTATTGCGTTCAGAAGGTTCATTATCGATTCCTATAATAATAACTCCAAATACTATATACAGGGTGCACAAAAAGTTGGGCAACGCCTGTTTATTTTTGAAATTAAGCATCTTTGAAAAAAATTTTTCAAATAAAAGTTGTTCGATTCTTAGTGACGCACTATATGGAAATATTGCCCATAAACTTGAACAGCAAGATGAAGGTCAGGCGATAATTACTTACTTGTGTGAAACTATAGCAATAAAATCCAGCAATAGGTAATATTTTCAAAAATAAAAATAATTTAAAAAAAAATTATACCCTCGTATTCCTCTGGATAAAATAAAATTATTAAATTTTAAGGGTGAAAACTACCCCTAAACGATTTTTTTACTATAATAGGGAAAGATCATTTTTTATTTTCAATTTTCTTTTACAGATTAATTGTTTATACAAGTCTACATAAAATATCAAAAATTTGGGTGGCAACCCCTTCCCATTTTTTAAAAATTAAATTCAAAGTATAGCGTATAATGCGCGGAACGCGCTTCAAATAATCTCCAAGTTCTGTACGAAGATCATTTTTTATTTTCGAAGTTCTTTACCAGTTTGATTGTTTATACAATATTGCACAAAATATCAAAAATTTGGGTGGCAACCCCTTCCCAGTTTTTTTTTTAAATTATATTCAAAGTGCAGCTTATGAGCGGAACGCGCTTTAAATAATCTCCAATTTCTATTCCAAGATCATTTTTCATTTTCAAATTTATTTTCTAGTTTGATTGTTTATACAATATTACAAAATTTGGGAAGGGGTTGCCACCCAAATTTTTGATATTCTGTGTAATATTGTATAATCAATCAAATTGGAGAAGAAGTTTGCAATTAAAAAATGATCGTCGAATTGAAAATGGGGTTTGTTTAAAACTCGCACCATGCACTTTGACTTTAATTTTAATAAAAATGGGAAGGGGTTGTCACCTAAATTTTTGATATTTTGTGTAAAATTGTATAAGCAATCAAATTGGTGAACAAATTTGAAAATAAAATTGAAGTTTAATTCAACGCTCAGCGCGTTAAGCTGCACTTTGAATTTAATTTAAAAATAAATTGAAGGGGTTGCCACCCAATTTTATAATATTTTATGTAAATTCGATCCGCACATTGCGCTGCATTTTGATTTTAATTTTAAAAAAGATTATACCAGCGCCATCTTCCGGTTTTTAAAAAAATTATTAAATTTCCCCTTAAACTAAATAAAAACGCATTTTTATAATTGTTCATAAAGTACGCCCCTATCATAGACTCTACATGAAAAACAAAAATTTTATATAAAAACTAAATTCAATTTGATTGGCACTAGGCATCGTTTTTTTTTAAATTTTTGATTACAAATGTCCAAAAAACAATGTTTACTAGCGAAAAGTACGCTTTTCAAACATTTCGCCGAGTATCTTCTTAAATATTAGTTTAAAGTAACGCATAAAAATCATAACTACGTTATTTTTTTGAATTTTTAAAAACCGTAAATGACATGTCGCATTGTTCTTGAAAAACTTTATTTTGAACCCCACAATATTTCTTTCTCAGTTAATATGACGTCACTATGAGGTCATAAATTTTCTTTAAACTAATGCTTAAGGGGTAATTTAATAATTTTTTAAAAACCGGAAGATGGCGCTGCTGTAATATTTTTGGTACTGTTGTAAAACAGTCTTATGGGGTGATTCTGAACAAAAATGTTAGCCGTAACAGCGATGTTAAATTTGACAGTTACCCTGATGTCAAAAAAAACGCAATTTTGTAAACTTTACTGCAACTTAACGGTTATTTAAAATAAAATTTTCGGTGTTAAAATAACATACAGCAAAGTACCAATAATACATTAATGTATAATTGATCAAAATAATACATTATTATAAATCTACAATGCATTTTAATACCGAAAATGTTATTTTATATTATCGTTAAGTTACACTAAAGTTTACAGAATAGCGTTTTTTTGACATCGGGATGACTGTCAAATTTAACGTCGCTGTTACGGCTAACATTTTTTGTTCAGAATTACCCCATTAATAAGGTATTATTTTATGGTATAAAAACCATATCAATCCATTAAAAAAATCGTCATAGTGACGTCATGTCAACTGAAAAAAAATATTGTTTCAAAATAAAGGTTTTCAAAAACAATGCGACACGTCTTTTACAGTTTTTAAAAATTCCAAAAGATAACGTAGTTATGATTTTTATGCGTTACTTTAAACTAATGTTTAAGGGAAAATTTAATATTTTTTTTAAACCGGAAGATGGCGCTGGTAAAATATTTTTTTAAATTAAAATCAAAGTGCAGCGCAATGTGCGGATCGATTTTACATAAAATATTATAAAATTGGGTGGCAACCCCTTCTAATTTATTGATATTTATTATTCTTCCTTGATTGGATTTTTATAAAGTTTAAAATATTTTTATAAATTTTGCTTTCTTTTTTACAAAGCTACTATGATCTATTTTAAAGCGCAATTAAATCTAACCCTTTTAAAATGTGAAGGATGTTTCTTTAAAGTGCGTTTTATAATTAGAAATATAATACCTTTTTATAAACGTTCAAAACTATTATTTAAAATGGTTATTATTATTATTTTTTTTAAGTTTTATTCAAACTTAATTAAAGTTAATGCTGTTTATTCAAAGTGAAATTTATTTTAAGAAAGTCATATACAGGAAATTCAATTAGGATTGATACCAAAACTAGGCAACCAAATATACATTCGGGATGATTCTCTAACTTTTTCCACCGAGAGAATTATGTTATGTCTTTATCTTGCACTTTAATATTGACATTCTCCCACTCTTTTGTTCGCATATGCGAATAGCGATTCGTGTGGTTACAGAATATAGGGGTTATTGTAGTAATTTTCAGGGATTTTAATGATACTAGGTTTGTATACTTGTTGAAATCTGACTAAAATTTATTTCTGATCTTTTATTTTAACCAAAAAAAACCTCTCAGCAGCTATTTTTTGGGTATTTCTTAATCTTAAATAATAAAAAAGAAAAACTGATATTAAAATTCATCTCATTTTATTTTTTTTAATGTTACTGAAGTTTTTTTATTTCACTGTAGCCAACTGCGACAAATTATGCAAATCACCCGGTATAATCCTTTTTTGAAGACCTGGTATATTATTCTTCGTTGCTTGAATTTTCACAAAGTTTAAAATGTTTACATAATGTTTTCTTTCTTCTTTACAAAGCTGCTTCGATCTATTTTAAAGTGCAATTAAATCTAACCCCGTTTTATTTATAAACTGTAATTATATGAGCAAAAATATCATATTAGTTGTACAGGGAATTCATTTAGAAGTGTACCCGTAGGGACTTCGCAATCAGAAGACCAAAACTTCAAATAACAAAAAGGCTGCCTTTATAAGTTAAAAAAAACGTTTATATTAAAAAAAAACTGTTTTAAGTAGTATTTGCAACAAAATGAAAATTAGTAATACTTATGTAAAATATTAAACAAACGCACTAAACTCTCAAAGTGACTTTTTAATTTTATTGACATAACCAGCCCCCAAATTCTTGAAACGGTCCACACGATGTCGCATACCACTTTCATCATTCTGTCTTTCTCAGTTTCATGAAAAAATAAGAGTCTGTCCTTGCAATGTGGTATGCGACATCGTGTGGAGTGGTTCAAGAATACGCCTGTAAGTTTATACGGAAAGCAACCTAATAAAACTAAATATTACTAAAACGCCCGTTTATTAGGCAACTCAAATACCACGTCGGGTAGAGTTCTAAATTAAATCACTATATCTGAAATTTTGCAAAAGTACCTAAACAAAACGACCCTTTTGTAAATCAGCTTCTGCCAACGCACAGTAGGAAAAATACCCGAAAACTTCAAAATTGAAGTTACGATTTTGGTATTTTTTTGTCCTAGGTACTTAGTTAGATATTTTTGGCATATAACTTGATCATTTACAAGGCCCTGTGACTATTCCCACCCTTGGAATTAATTAATTAAAAATTAAACTGTTCACTCTGTTTTTTTGTAAAGTTGTCCGGATTTTATTTTGAAAATGGATTTTTTAAGACCGGGCTGAAGTTACATTTAAATGCATTATATCTTACATTCATATTTTTTTTTTTAGAAAAAGAAAGGTAAGGGCTCAATTTTTTTATATTTTGTTACAAATACAGTCCTTAGTAAAATTAGATAAAAAGTTGTTTCAAAATCAGACCATGAGTCAAAAAATTTAAAAAAGAATGAAAATAATCAGTCACTTTTTCACATTTAATTTTTTTAATCGAAAACAAAAAAATGTAAGGGCTCAATTTTTTTATATTTTGTTACAGATTATTTTCATTCTTTTTTAAATATTTTGACTCCTGGTCTGATTAAAAAAAAACTTTTTATGCAGTTTTACTAAAGACTGCATCTGTAACAAAATATAAAAAAATTGAGCCCTTACATTGTTTTGTTTTCCATTAAAAAAATAAAATGTGAAAAAGTGACTGATTATTTTCATTCTTTTTATTAAATACAGTTGAACTTCCCTATAACGAACTTCCATAAAACGAATTTCTCTATATAACGAATTTTTTTAAGGTTCCCGTGATAAAACGTTATATGGAAGTTCGACTGTATTTTGACTCCTGAGGTGGAAGTCTGTTAGCTATACGATTATTTTCGTACAACGAAAAAATCGTTTATTGAATCTGTTGCTATAGTGACGGATTTTGTCTTCTTTCAACAAATACAAAACGTCCATAAGGAAGGGTGATAGAAAATCTGTCACCAAGCAACTTACGTCAACAAACGATCTTTTCGTTATACGAAAACAATCGTATAGCTTACAGACTTCCACCTCTGGTCTGATTTAAAAAAAACTTTTTATGCAGTTTTACTAAAGACTGTATCTGTAATAAAATATAAAAAAATTGAGCCCTTACATTTTTTTTGTTTTCGATAAAAAAAATAAAATCTGAAAAAGTGACTAGTTTTTTTATTTTTATTTTTTATTTCTTGACTCCTGGTCTGATTTTGAAAAAACTTTTTATGCAGTTTTACTAAGGGCTGTATGTGTAACAAAGTATAAAAAAATTGAGCCCTTACATTGTTTTGTATTCCATTAAAAAAATAAAATGTGAAAAAGTGACTGAATATTTTCATTCTTTTTTAAATATTTTGACTCCTGGTCTGATTAAAAAAAAACTTTTTATGCAGTTTTAGTAAAGACTGTAACTGTCACAAAATATAAAAAATTGAGCCCTTACATTTTTTTGTTTTCGATTAAAAAAATTAAATGTGAAAAAGTGACTGATTATTTTCATTCTTTTTTAAATTTTTTGACTCATGGTCTGATTTTGAAAAAACTTTTTATGCAGTTTTACTAAAGACTTTATCTGTAACAAAATATAATAAATTGAGCCCTTGTATTTTTTTTTTCGATAAAAAAAATAAATTCTGAAAAAGTGACTATTTTTTAATTTTTTTTTTAATTTCTTGACTCCTGGTCTGATTTTGAAAAAACTTTTTATGCAGATTTACTAAGGACTGTATGTGTAACAAAATATAAAAAAATTGAGCCCTAACATTGTTTTGTTTTCCATTAAAAAAATAAAATGTGAAAAAGGGACTGAATATTTTCATTCTTTTTTAAATATTTTGACTGGTCTGATTTAAAAAAAACTTTTTGTGCAGTTTTACTAAAGACTGTATCTGTAACAAAATATAAAAAAATTGAGCCCTTACATTTTTTTGTTTTCGATAAAAAAAAATAAAATCTGAAAGTGACTTTTTTAATTTTTTTTTAATTTCTTGACTCCTAGTCTGATTTTGAAAAAAACTTTTTATGCAGTTTTACTAAGGACTGTATGTGTAACAAACTATAAAAATTTGACCCCTTACATTGTTTTGTTTTCCATTAAAAAAATAAAATGTGAAAAAGTGACTGATTATTTTCATTCTTTTTTTAAATATTTTGACTCCTGGTCTGATTTAAAAAAAAAACTTTTTATGCAGTTTTACTAAAGACTGTATCTGTAATAAAATATAAAAAAATTGAGCACTTACATTTTTTTGTTTTCGATTAACCAACCCTGTTATTCGCAAAGTTTTTGGTACAAATGCGGCAAAGGATCCGCCATTTTGTTTTTTTTTTGAAAAAATTTTAAATTCAAAATAAGCGATCTTAAAAACCACCACGTACTGATTTTCATCAATATAAAACAATTTTTGAGAGAAAAATAGTCTGCCATTTTTATTCCGCCATTTTGTTTTTAGAAAAAAATTCAAATTCGAAATAAGCGACCTTAAAAACCACCACTTACTGATTTTCAGCAATCTAAACCAATTTTAAAAAAAGTCGGCCATTTTGGTTTTGCCGTTTTGTTTTTTTTTTTCGGAAAAATGTCAAATTCGAAATCGGTGACCTTGAAAACGTCTACACCAATTTTCATTAAAACTGAAATACAAAGGGGGTTTTGACCATGTTTTCAAACATTTTTCCCACTGGGAAAGCAGCGTGAGAATAATCGACACCTATTTCAATTATAGCTACAATAAGAAAATTTGTCGGGCCTAAGGCGTTTTCGTTTCATTCCGGTTACCCCTTGGTTACGTTTCAAGGATATCCGTTCGTGTTCGATTCAATACCAATGACGTCATTATAACCGAGCGGTTACAGATTTTAATAACCAACTCAGGCGGGCGGTTAAGATGCTGGTTAATAGTTTCTCTCTCTCTCTATTGTTGTTTGAGGTTAGGTTATTTTTACACCTTATTAATAAAATACTCTTCTTTGATCTTGGGTGATCAAATCTTATGTAATTAATTACAGCTGCATTAAATTTTATATTAATTTTATAATTTAATCCAAAAATTTAAAAAAAATGAAAACAATTGATCCACTTTCTATTTCATCAAGAAAAGAAAAAACTTAAAGCTTTTTTATAATTCTTCATGTTTAAAAATAATTATAAATATGATAATAATTTCTTTTAAATATTTAAAAAAGGTTAACCAACGTAATTCGTTTCGGTTATAAGATGATCTCACTTCGTACGTCATAAAACGGTAACGTCAAAAATTCTTGTCAAAATGCTGTCAACCATAACCGGAATGAAACGAAAACGCCTCTAACTAACCTAACCTAGATAACATAACTAGCCTAACATACCTAACCTAACTAAAGAGTCACTCTCGTAACGCAATGTTTATACTTTGTGTTACAGCAGGTTATACCCTTTCTAACGGTTTTATAGGATAATTTAATATTCTTTTATTTGCCAAAGGCCAACTTTTTGAAATAAACCATAAAAATATTAAGGAATGAAACAAGCTTAAATTTAAAAAAATGAAGGTTGATTAAACGCGGCTAATTACCAATTACATAAGTCTTTTGTTTCTTAATTTAAATCAAAACACATGAAGTTAGCAACTTTAAATACATATATTTAAACTTCAAATAAAAAATCATACATATTAATAGTGTTTACTTTGATTTATAATTACCTTCTTAATAATTGAATGAAACATCCAATCCCTCTACAAGTTGCAACTTCTGCAGTATATGTCACAGTCATGTTTGATAAATTACTTTCTGCCAAGGCACAATTTTATGAGTAACAAAACATAAAAATCGAATTTTCCGAAAAACGCCACTGAATTTAGTGTTTCGTTTTACAGCGGGCGACAATGCTTGTTGTTCGACATCATTGATGTCAGGAAATAATGTGAATCATCTTTCTAATTTCAGTGGCACACTAAAAATATTATCTATTTAATAGAGCCCGCTTCCCGCTTCATAAAATAAAAGCAACTCAATTCAATGATTCAGTCACTTCAACTGCTTTGTAAATTATGAACGGCACGCGGCTGAGCACTCACGTAACTGTTGTCGAGATGGATGTTTGCGTTTTGATTCTTGTTTACCTACGATGATAAAGCGAGAGGGGGTCTAATTATTGTGTCGTAATGCAATGCACGTAAAAAAAGGCGGTTGAATTATTTGAACTACGGAAGTAGTTCATTTATTTTTCTGTGGTCATTCACGTTTTATTTTATTAAATACCAATAATAATCGATTTCATTTAAATTAATAAACATTAAACCATCATTTTCGTGTATAAATTTCAGAATTAAAATAATTTAATGCAAAATCCCTTAAAGTTAACAATCTAATAATAAAATAAGCAATACAAAACCATACAAAATTTCAAAATTATACCCAATTGTAATTTAAGTTGCCTAACCAAAAACGCAACCATAATGTCAACATTGCCAACTTTTTTGTTTCTCGAAATTAATCTGAAGTCTCTACACATACAATCAATAATGAAGATTCTGTATTTTAGTTTTTTATTTTAAAAAGACTGGAAAGATTATTTTTTGTTAGATTGTGTGTTTTTGGAAATAAATACAATTTCTAACAGTTTTACTTAAAACTACTTAATTCATATAGATACTTTTAAATAAATTAATTTGAACCATAAATAAATGCTATTTTTGTATTTTTTGTCAATAATAAATAATAAAGGTAATAAATATAGGCAACTTTATGTGCGAAAAGTATATATTTATTTCATTAATTTGAACATCAATAAATATTCCTAAAGAACATTCCCGAATTTAAAATAAAAAACAAGAGTAAATTTTAATTTTATGCCAAAGTAGTTCAGATTTTAATTTTTAGTAGTTCATATTCGGTGCAAGTGAGTAGCAAACAGCTGTTAATAATCAAAGCAATGTAAATATGTCAAAATGGCTACAACTGGGTGCTAATACAACAGCGTTCCGCAATTTCCCTTACTTTATCTATCTTCACCGCAGCTTTATAAGCGGGTGTTAAATTTATCGTATTACAAATGAACAGAATGACTATAATAGTGTTTTTGATAGATACATCGGCGTCTATGTTTCAAAGGTTCGTGGCATTTTTTGAGGTAATAAAATAAGGTTAGACTTATGTCATTTCAGGACTTACGTTGGTGGACGTACTTCGTTGCTAGATGTCGCCAAGACCGCTGTTGAGACTTTTGTAAAAATGCGGCAAAGAAGTGCTGAAAGTAGATATGATAGGTATATGCTACTAACTTTCGAAGAGGCTCCTAATAATATTAAAGCAGGTAAATAAAAAAATAACAAAAAGTACTTGTATGACATTTTAATTTTTATTTAATCTTTAGGATGGAAGGAGAATTTGGTAACTTTTATGACCGAACTCAAAAATTTGCAAAGTTATTCCATGACGACTATGGGTGTTGCAGTAAAACAGGCTTTCGATGTCTTAAATATCAATCGAATGACTACTGGAATCGATACGTACGGGCAGGGAAGGTGTCCGTTCTTTTTAGAAACTGCAGTTATTGTTCTCATAACAGATGGAGGAAAATTATCTACAGGTAATTATCATCACTCACAAAACTCATTTCTTAATATTCACTATTTCGAAATTCACGACGCCCTTTGGTGAAATTTTTTTCAACTCGTGAAATGAGTACTTAAAAGAGAAAAAAATTATTTCGCTTAATTAAAAATTAAAGTTTGTAGGTTACCTATTTTACGGCAAATTAGTATTTTAATAATAGTCCAGGAGCCGACCGCACTAAAGTCTCCCTCATAGAATATAGCGGGTTTTTTTGTTGAATTGGTAGTTTTTTATGTACTCAAGATTGTTTCTTTATGTGCTGAAACTTGACCGAAGAATGTGCTGTCACCCCCCCAAACCGGGGCAGGAACCCAAAAGTTGGAATAATTTTCAAAAATAGGCAACCACTTTTACTGACGTCTAGTAAAAGTGGTTGCTTATTTTTGAAAATGATTCCCACTTTTAAATAAGGAAATTATCTGGCCGCATCCTCAATAATAAATGAAGACTTTTCAGTCAGTTATATTTTAGCTAAGAGGTGGACCTGATTCTTAATTTTTCATTTGTAAATTGATGCGGTATTAGGGTACAAAGCAAACAAATACCCACTTTAAGATTACGCCGATAATGTTTCCTTGGTCAGTTTATCGGAATGAATTTCTGTAGCTGGTTGTTAAAGCAGGTTTTACGTTATAATGAATATTGAAGAGTTAATTGCTGCCGTTTTGACACAAAAAAAGATAAATTACACAGGAACAGAGAATGTAATCTGAAAACGGGTAACCTGCTTTGTTTGTGTTTTTACCGTTAGGCTGGCCGCACACTGCAACCGACGAAACAGTTTGATCCGATTCATTTATGTCGGGGGAGAATTTTATGATTTTATACACAGATTCCTGGACAGACTCACACTGGAACCGATAGCATGTGACAGCTTGAGACTGATTGCAACCGTCGTGTCGCGTCGGATACAAACATGTTGAGAGTAGGGTTCTTTTCTTTTAATAAAAACAAATTGTAATATAGCACAACAGGATCAATGCGTTCCATACTGCAAAAAAATTTATTTTTGTAATGGATGTGCCAAATGCGTCCCGCGACAATTGTCGTCCAACATTATGTCTCGCAACAGCTTCTGTCAAATATTTCTGTCTGCCGACGTTTTGCCTTGAGACATTTTAATAATAATAATATAAAATTTATTTAGCAAGTTTGCTATCATGATACAAATAAATTTACATAAATCTACTGGACTACTTCTACAGCCCTTATAAATTATTATTTAAAAATAATTCTTTCAGAATTTGAAAATGCGATAATTAATCTACAAAACGGCACAAAGCTTTTTTTAAAAAAAAATTACACATTTTTTATAGTTCTTGTTTAAAAATGGCGTTTTTATGCTAATTTTATTGGAATATTGTAGCGGAACTTTTTGAGATATTGAAAATCGGGTTGCGCCGTTTTGTAGAACATACATTTATCTACATTTATGGGGTCATTCTGAATAAACGCTGTAAACTTAACGTCGATGTTATTAACATTTCACGGTTATGTGACATAACTAATGTCAAAACTAACAGCGATGTTAAAAATAATAATTTAATAGCGCAAACTAACTTGATTTTTATATTCATTTAACGTCAGTTCGGTAGATTTAATGTTAATTTATTAAGAACTTATGAAACGTCAAATATTTTGATCAACGTTATTTTAACAGCGAAAATAAATAGCTGTTAAATTACAGTAAAGTGTACAGAATAGCGTTTTTTTAACATCGGGGTGACATTCGAAAATAACATCGACGTTACGGCTAACATTTTTGTTCAGAATTACCCCATTAAGTATTTTTTTATGATAATTGATTAAATAATAAAAGTGCTGCATGTAGTCCAGTATTTGTCGTTTTGCACATAAAATTTTGTTTATTGAATTTTATTCAGTTTGTGGGCGGAGGAAAGGGGCGGCAAGATATGCATTGGTTTTAAAATTGTTTGTATTATCATAGAGTACTAGTTCTAAAAGGATATTACTTATTTTGAGGAAGACGATTTTGAACACGCGGTTTAGGAAAGAATGCTCTTAATAATTTTCTTTAACATATTTACATAGACTTTCCTTAAATTTATTAACACTATCAGCGTTTCTTATTATTCTTGGTAATTTATTGAATTGCACTAGCCCTTTAGCCATTACCGTGTTTGACATCCTAGTGGTGTTATATTTATTTACATGAAAATTGTCCTTAATTCTCGTATTGTAATTGTGTATGTCAGTATTTACTCTTATCTTTTCCTGCAAGTATAGTGGACCCATCATTCCATTTTGTATAAGATAAATTTTGTCTCTGGCTGTTTCGTCATTTGTGATGTGCGGCCGGCCTTAGAGTCTGATCCTAGTGGACATCCGAATTTTGTAGCCGAATTATACGAAAACAATCTTTAGGTTTACTTTGCTGGAAAAAATTTTTTTATCATCAATGTACGGCAAAGGATTCTCGAAATAAAGAGGTGGACGGATTTGATATTTTCATCTTGTTACGACAATAATAACTAGAGTGTGTTTCAAATTTGATCAAATTATCTTAAAAAATAAAGAAGTTATACTCAAAAAATTAAAAAAATATAGAAAGTTTGACACCCCATAATTAAAAAATAGAGCACTTTTGAGAAAATTTTTATTCTTTACTTTTGTCTTAGGAACGCCTGTAGAATTTCTTCGCATATATTTAGAAACACCATGTATAATTTCAAGTCTTGAAATGACTTTTTTTTTCATTGAATAGTAAATAGGTGCAGTTTCGAAATTAAGACTTATAAATATAATTTAAAGAAATAAAAATAAATTCCTATTATCCAACTTAAATTTATACAAATCATCGCAAGAAATTATTTTGATTTACTTATAAATATCTGTATCATTATAATTTCAGTCAAGAAATTTTATCTGAAAAGCACATATTTTCTTTGAATTTTTATAAATTATTTACATTATCAACAGATTAAATAGTGACTCTGTAACTTTATTAATACCAAAGATTACCCACGTAATCCAACTCAAATTGGGACACCCTGTAGAGGAGCTTAAGGGGAAAATTTTAATCCATCAAACGTCGACGGTTGAGTTAACAGTTTTGATGAAATTTTGTAAAAAGTCAGAATATTTCAAAGTAAAATTTTTTCCTCTAAATGGAGTTCTGTGCTTATTTTAGGCACTTTTTCTGTCATAACTCGAAAACTACAAGTAATATCAAGTGAGCCTTATTTTAGCATAACAAGACCTTAAAAGCTTATTAGGGACGTGAAATAAATAAGGGTGAAATCAAATTTTGTGGATTGATTTGATTTAAAAGGGATCTTAAATTTTTTTTCATTGCTTTTGTGAAAAATGGCTCCAAAGTAATTTTTCGTCAGTTTCAAGCTCAAAAAAATTGTAAATTGGTGATAAATATGAAACTAAAACAAAATCCGACCTCTGAAGAGAGAATTTTATTTTTAAATCATGCTTTAACTCATAGCTTATACAGAACCGAAATCATTATAGGTATTTTACATGGTTTAGAACGTTAATTTTTCTATTGTATTCTTAAATTATGATGTATTAATTTGATAGTAAATGGCGTTCATGATGACTTCAATCTTCCAATGAATTCGCCATTGCCTGGAGCTGAAATGACGAGAGAGCCTTTTCGATGGGACCAACGATTATTTGCTCTGGTTTTGCGTTTAGCAGGTAGATAAACAATTATTTAATTATAGAATTAAAAATTAACTTAAGTGCTTGATTATAGGAACTCCAGCTATTGAGCGAGATACAGGACTTGTTCCAAGTGATAGTAGTCCAATTGATGCCATGTGTGAAGTAACAGGTGGGCGCTCATATTCCATTACATCTCATCGGATGCTTAATCAGTGTATCGATAGTTTAGTTCAAAAGGTAATTAATTTTGAAAAATCAATTTCTTTAGGTGGCATCTTCATTTTTTACACACAACCAGTATTACTACACCCACAAAGTATATAAACACTATGTTATGAGAGAGGTTGAAAGACTGGCAATTCGGGAAAGAAAGCGCTCGTATCATAGAAAACTGGAACTAAAATATTTAAATTCATTGCGCTTGATCGAAAAATAAAAACACTCACCGGTGAATGTCATTTGTGTAAATGTTGACTTACATAACGAAAGTTGACGAGTGCTTTCGATAAAATTATAATAGTGATTGTTGTGAGAAGAGACACAAAGGAACCAAGTAGGATAGAAATATTTATAATTTATAACCATCAAACCCGTCCATACACTATCAAACATATTGCGCAACAGAGCGTTGCACAAATTATTTTAAACATGTTTGAATTTACACTACAGTTTGTGGAACAACTCAAACATCGCCATACACTAACCGTTTTCGTTTATTGGATTTCATGCACAGGGGCTTGACGCACCGAGCACAATACTTAGGTTGTTTTTGTGCAAATAAACGAAATAGCACAAATTATCTATGTCAAATATCAAAATCTTAAAAGAGGTTAGGTTAATATTTTATTTAGAAAGTATAAATATCACACACAAATTATCAGTACAAATTCATATAATAATTCTGATCTACTTTATTTAGCATTGCTATTCTCGAATCGTATTCGTCTAAATTTTCTTCTGATTCTGAAAAACTTCTAGTTGGACAAGATTCTAAAAATAACAGTAAAATAATCGATAATCGGTACTGTACCGAGCAGCTAAAAGTGAATAAACAAAAACGGCTAGTGTCAACATGTTTGCACAACACCCTCTGTTGCGGAATTTAAATTTACAAAATTGATTTGATTCAGTCATATCCATTTTTACAGGTTCCTCATCTTCAATTGCAACAATTGCACGTTTTTGTAATTTAGAATAAAAAAAGTAATTCAAAATTTATTCTGTTTAAAAATTAAAATGATTAATTTTTTGCTTTAAAATTTTCAAAATAGAATTGATTCAGTCATAACATGGAGTATGGATACAATAAGAGAGCCAGTTTCCATAAGAGCTTGTATATCGCCATAACGGAGTTCGTCACCAGGATTTTTATGGTGGACTAGCCGAAAGGTGGCGCTTTAATTTATTTAAAAAAATAGTCTACCTCTAAAAATTTGCAAAAGATGGAACAACTATCACATTTTCTAAAAAATTAACATTGATCATTTATCCCTGTAGCCATTAATTTCTATTATTATTTTTCTTTAACTGGCAACTCGCTTTAAAAACTACATATTTTTTATGGAATAATTTCAAAAATTATATAATATACATTCAAAGTGTGTACCTTTTTACTAAATTAAAGGAATTACTATCAATTGGTTTGAAATAATACATATGTGCCTAGTTTCTTAGTAAAATTAGTCCATTTTTTTATTGTTCCTTTGATTTTAAATTTAAAAATTGGTACCAAAAAAGTCTTCCTGTGTTAAGCTGAAAGGCCCCAAAATTAAAGGCCTTTCCATACCACTGACCATAGCTATATTGTAGCTAAGACAATCAGACTTATCATGGCCTTCAAAAATATATTCATTCATTTAAAAACTGAATATTTTTAAATTTTTAGGTTCAAAATGGTGTTGTAATTAATTTTGAAAAGATTGGGCCGGATCCACCCTTAACGAACGAAAAAGGAGAAGATATTTTTGGAAAAGATGAATTCAATGGTGGGGATATCCGAGAATCGGATTACTACAATGAGCAGTCTAATTTAAATGATAGGCCTGCATTAAATTTACAATCACCTGCAAACACCTCATGGTACAATTGCCGTAAAATGATTCTTGTACCACGAGCTGCTACACAAAAAGGATATCCAATAGGTAAGTGGTTTAGATATAAAAAAAATTATAATTCACTTGAATTGAATTATTGAATTTAGCAATGATTAATTAACTTTTAAAAGAACTACCATAAATTTTTTTAAAGCTATTTGTTAATTTCGTAATACCAGTAAATATCTACCAAATTTTATTTTTTCTATTAAAGGTTTTTGGCCAATACCTGAATCATTTTGGCCTGAAATAACTGCATCCATTTTACCTCCAAGAACGGCACATCCAAATGTTAAATTCACATGTACAAGTTCTGATCCGATGGTTATAGAAAATCTTCCTTTTGATAAATATGAACTTGAGCCATCTCCGCTAACGCAATTTATATTAGCTAGGAAGCAACCTACTATTTGCTGGCAGGTGAGTGTAAATTAATTTGTAATATGTATGATTTTTAAAATTCATGCTTGTTATTTTAAGGTATTTGTTGCAAATAGTTATAAAAACTCGGAAGTTGGACATCCATTTGGTTACCTAAAGGCAAGCACAAATCTTAGCTGCGTTAATTTATTTGTGATGCCCTATAATTATCCAGTATTACTACCGTTATTAGATGAGCTCTTTAAGGTAATTTATTTTAAGGATTAAAATGTTTTCTGATCAATTTAATAAAATCAATAAATTGACTGCTTCAATAATTAATTTTTTTTGAAGATCCACCGATGGAAACCTACCCAAGAATGGAGAAACCAATTTCAAAACTACATGAGAACACTGCCAGCTTATTACGCAAGCTCAATGCGTAGAGCTTTGACAAGAATGGGTACACCTTTACAATTAGCTCAGACTTTAATTCCTGAAAATGCTGAAAACTGCCTTAGTTATTCCGTTACAAATTATTTAAAAAAATTAAAGAATCTAGCTAAAGTTGAATATGATAGGTTGTGTAATGATATTTTGCAAAGACAATCTGGGGTAAGTTATAAATTAGTAATTTGGTTAAATTTTAAATCATTTTTATTTTTTAGCTCTCAGCATTCAAAAATCAATTTAATACTCCAGAACAAATCAGAGTTGTGCCAAGGGTATCCATTAAAAAAGATTTAGTTAGCCATCCATTATTAATAGATGTTTTTAATTCACAAAAAGAGCAAATAATAGAACAAGTGCCTTTGTTTGTGTGCACCATGGACAAAGAAAGAAATGCTGTCAGCTTTAAAAATCCATTCGACATACCCCGCCACAGGCTAATGCAGCAGGTAATTTCAATAATTAATTTATTACGCCCAGGAACTTAAATTTTTTTGTAGGTTGCAAGAATGCGAAATAATTTTGTGCAATCCGATTGGGTGGCACATGATCAAGACACAGCACATGCACTTCCAATATCTCAGATGGGTAACTATCAAGAATACTTAAAAAGACAAACGCCGCAACTTCGAGAAATTGAATCAGCACCAGTTCGACAACACATGTTTGGAAATCCATTTAAAATCGATAAGCGAATGATGGTAATAACATGAGTTTTAATTCAAATAATTCCTAATAAATACTTTTTAAGGTTGATGAAGCAGATATTGATTTAGTTGGTTCAGGTTCTCCTGGAGCTAACCGAAATACAAAAAGGGGAAACTCTAATTCAATTGATATTACTGCTAGAATTCCAAATAAACGAAAACCTGGTCCATTACCAAGAGATATGTTTGTTAAAAGACCGTCTTTGGATTCCACACCACCTGCAAGTCCAGTTCATTCCCCACAACCATCGCCAATTCCTTGGATAAATTATTCTGATAAATCAATACCCACATTTGAAGAACCTCCTGTAGTAAATGTGATTACTATGAATGGAAATGATGGTCCATGTAATGAACGCTCAAGATCACCCTCGCCAACTTTAGAACTTGCTACTTATAATCCAGTGGAAAATAATATTGGTCAACACAAAAGTTATTCTATGATGGAAAATAACTCAAATGACTACTTTAGTTATTCACCAGATGACAAGCAAATTTCACAGATTTTGAAAGAAGCCAATAATATGGCCAATACTGTTACTACCCACAACAATGGAATTCCAAATGACGTTAAAAAAGAAAACAAGGTAATAATAAACTAGCTCTAGGGGTGGGTTGCAGGAAAGAGTTTAAGCATGTATTTTCTGTCATACTTGACAGTTTAAAACCGGTTTTAACTAAAACTTTTTGTGCCAAGTGCAATCCACACTAGGAAGCTCAACTTTAATTATTTTACAATCATGAAATAAAATAATATGTACAATCTACAATGTGCAAATACGGAAGTTTTAAGAAAAAATAATGAAATTAATTAGACGATAATCTTTAAAATATTTAAATCTTCCCAGAATATTAATTAATTTAATTAATTAATTCTTGATTGCTAAAAGTATCAAATTGAAATTAAATATTTTCAAATCTTTTTACTTAATACAATTTACTTTTAGGTTGTGCCATTACCAGTGCTTGTGAATGCTAATGACAATTTGGAAGAGATCGACTCTCACAACATAGAATTAAGAAAAAAATTGAATAGGCTTGTGAGAAAGCCAGGAAAAAATTTTAATGAACTCTTTGAAAATATTAAGACACTTAAGGGTACAAATGAAGTGCAAATAAATTTTATACAGATTATAATAAAAGAGTCTCTTCGGTTTAAAAGGCAACGATTGGCCCATTTATTGGAAGAACATGTACAGAAGTTGTTAAATACCGAGAATCATTTAGGATAGATATTTTTGTAGTCAATAAGTTTGTACATATCAAAAGTTACTATTAATTTAATTTTTTTAATTGTAGATACAATGTGATTATATTTTGTTTTATAAAGTAAAATAATTTAATTTCCATAAGTTTTTGGTTTGTTTGAATCACTTTTGCAAAAAAATTTACAGATTAATAGGCATATACTGGTCAAATATAAAGGCCTTTAATGGTGTAATTCTGGACAAAAAATGTTATAACGTCGATGTTAAATTTGTCAAAAAAACGCTATTCTGTAAACTTTACTGTAAATTAATGGCAACGTAAAATATCATTTCCGGTTTTAAAATGCATTGTACATCTATAGAATATATTATTTTGATCAATTATACAATATTTGTATTGTTATTATTTTGATCGATGTTGTTTTAACACTGAAAATGTTATTTTAAATGACCGTTAAGTTACAGTAAAGTTTACAAAACAGCGTTTTTTTTTGACATCACAGTGACTGTCAAATTTAACAGTGCTGTTACGATTAACATTTTTGTTCAGAATCACCCCATAAATTTAAAGGATTTGACCAGAATCTGGGTATAAAAGCCGATTGAACCATTTATATTTAAAATTTAAGTGACCCTTAAATTTGAAAATGACAAATAAAATCAAATAAATAATTTAAGTGCCACTTGATGGTTTATGTATAGTCCATGTCACGAATAAGTCAGCTTTTTCATCTCGCTCTTACTCACTTGAAGTATAGGACGCTTGAACGAGAGTTAGATAATAGCGTGACTTATTCGTGACATGCATTTTAACAGTGGTGAAATTGGCCCAAAGTATTAAAAAGAAGTGAAACAAACAGTCTATAAACTTATCACCTTGAAAATCAAAATAATTGTAATTCGATAAATCAAGTTAAAATGATTTTCCATTTTTCATGAATTTTTAAATAAATTGACAATATGAAAACTACTTTTATTTATTTTGTAAAGAATAAAAAGTTTTGGATCCATATTAGTTCTTATTAGGAATTTCAGCTATCAATAGAAGGCGCTCTACATGTAAACTAATATGGCGGAAGTGAGGTAGTTTTATCCAAAAACAAGTGTCTTTATGTTTCAAATCTTGCCAAGTATAATCACTTCACAATCTGATAATAAATTTTTACAAAAACTATTAAATTAATTTGGATTAAAACACAGAAAATGCACTTGGACTGTATGTAAACAAGCGGAATAATGCCGTCGAGTACCTCACTAGGCTCTTCATCAAAAGTGAAAAATGCATGTGGGCAACCAATGTTGCATTTAGGAACTATTTCAATACAAAATTAATAAATTATTTGCGGCAAACATGTTTCTTATTTAATTGTTTGATTAAAAAAATGTTATTCTTTTTTTGGGAAATATGGGCACTGCAAACAAGTATCAATGTTGTACAGTGAATTCAAAAAAGACTGAAACCGCAACTATGCAACCAAACATACTCTGTAGTGATTTTAGACTTGCTAATTTTCATTCAAATTTAAATCTGATCTGTCACTTTTACCAAAGCATTTCTCAGCTGTTTTTCTTCGGTTATTTTTTCAAGTTATTTATCAGTGTGTTGCAAATTTTAATAAAAAACGGTGGTTTTCAAAACTAAAATTAATGCAGTTAAAAAATTCGCGATGGTTGTTTCACCGGAGCACAACGCATGAGCGCATCAATTTCAGTGTAGCCAACTGTGGGAAAATTAGGTTTCCTACCTTGCAATGTCAATGGTTTCAATCTTATTTGTACATGTGGACATATTTATAATAAAAAATTATTTTAGAGAGAGAAGTTTTAACCGTCCTTCAGTTTCTGCTCACGCAAGCTCACGAACTACCGTTAATTGAAAAATCTATGGATTTTGAATGTGAAAAAGACTTTAAAATCTGGTTCAGCAATTATGAAGACTTGGGAATAATTATATTAGTAAAAATTAAAAAGATATAGGGTGTGGTCAATTACTGGTCCCAATAAAATAAATTATGGGAAATCCCAGCTATCGGGAATGGTTAACAGAATTACAATATTTAATTTAATAGTTCTAAGAAATATATACAATTATTCCTAATTAGGGTCGGGGTACCTATGGTTGTGAGTTGTGAGACAATGTTCACAACAATATTTAAGTGCAACGTGCAACTTTTTATTTTGTTAAAGAATTAATATACAGGGTGTCCCAATTAATAAAGTTACAGATTCGGTTAAATGGGCAATGTTTTGTAGCCATTCCGAAGATAAACGGAAAAAACCGAAAAATTCAATTTTTTAAAAAGTTGATTATTTCGTTAACTACAATAGTTACAAAAAAATGTTTCGGATAAAAGTTATTCGATTCGTAAAGACGGATATTGAATTAAAAAAATTATTAATAAATTAAAAATTATTAATAATAAATTAAAAAAACAAAATTTAAAGAAAATAAAAAATTGAAAACTCAAATACAAAGGAACACAATTGAATTAAATTTAAAAAAATTAATAATAAAAAAAATTAAAAAAAAATTATTGCTAGGTATAATTGGTTTAGATTATTTTTGTTAATATTTTTTTTCAATCGAAAAAAATATGTTGCCATTTGAAAAAGAAAAGTTGTCTCTTCCTCCTCTGATGTTTTCAAAAATAAAATTAGTCCTTTTATTATCTGATAGTAGTACTCTTCAAACCATTTAATTTGACATATCACTTATTGTGGGCACCGAGGCCTCCGTTTGTATAATTTTTAATCTATTATTGTTAATAATTCAAACTAAAAATATGACATAGGCAACCAAAATTATTTTATTTGATATAAAACACTAACATCGTTGCTTAATTGTGCTCAAATTAATTAATTTTTCACTTTTTTGTGCAAAATTTGACAGCGAACTTCAAACTTATTAAAATTTGACATTAACGTCATAAAATAATCGATGATATTTTTGACGTTTTACTTGTCAGAAAAAATAATCGCTTGTGAGTTGACTAGTTGAGTGGTATTTAGATGAGTGGTATTGGGAATTTTAACTACGTATAGAGGGCGCTATAAATGGTGGATATTCGGTACTTGTCATTGTCAAAAATTGTGTTTAAATGAATTCTTGTACCTTATAACCACATATTCAACAAAACACAAATAGATTTATTATTTAAAGCTTCATCAGTAAAGGTCAAAAGTCAAAAACGTATACCAATGAGTTAAATCAAAAAAGTAAGTACCGAATATCGAAGTTCATATTTTGCCACCAGAGAGCGAGCGGAATCTAAAAATTCTCAATACTGACGAGTTGGTACGATGTCGGTGTCGTAAATTAACACAACATAAAATGCAAAACCGCTTTGGAAACCTCGTTAGTATGTTTACGACACCTAGGACAGGTGTTGAGTAGACTAAAGACGCGCCGCTACTCATGTCTATGCACACAGCGTAGTTTCGACGTTGGAGGAAATCTACTCAAAATCCTATAAAATCATTTTAAATTTTTTTTGCACTTGGTAAAACAGTAATTTGTAATTTCTCATTTCTCTAAATAAAATGAACATAGCATTAACTACGTGTAGATGGAGCTATAAATGGAGGATATTCGGTACTTGTAAGTGTCAAAAATTGTGTTTAAAATGCATTCTTGTACCTTATAACTACGTATTCAACAAAACGCAAATAGATTTATCATTTAAAGCTTCAGTAAATCTCAAAAAACATGTACCAATGCGTTAAATAAAAAACGTAAGTACTGAATATCGAAGTTCATATTTTGCCAACAGAGCGCCAAGAGCGCGAGCGGAATCTAAAAATTCCCAAGATTCATTCTGATCATCCAGTATACAGAATTTGTTCTGTGGTTTGCTTTCTGCATTCTATGGTTTTGTACTACCAACCGCAAGATGGCCGTATTTTAGACTTCCTCTTCCTTTTAGGTGTTGTGAACTTGACAGGTACGTTACATTTCTTTACTTTTATTGGCTTTTATTAAAGTTTTTCAATATAATAAGTTCTAGTATACTCAAATATAAGGTAAAATGTTAAGAAATGCACCCATTTTTTGCTTATTCTAATAACTTTTCCATAAATTTTATGTTTTATGCTATTAAAACTAAAGAATCAAAACAACGTGGTTCTTCACGTTGACGTATCGATAAATTCTAATTTAACGTTTTAATTTTCAGAAAAATGCCTTCGGTGACGCTTAAAGACGTTGATCAGCATAAATTTGTGAAGGCTTTCGCCTCATTCCTTAAAAAGTAAGTAACATTTGTTTTCAACTAGCCTAACCTCAATATTAGTAGAATTTAATGGGGAGTGGGCCGATTTATGAGAATGAAAGAAATATGTATGCCGTGCTAAATGAAGTAAAGTGTACAATGTTTAGTCATGATTTGTTCAACAATTTCTATTTAATTCAAGGATGTGACAAATTGCTTCAGTAACCTGTGACCCAAACGAGTTGATCTCGGTGGGAAGTTTACTCATTATGTATTTTTTGGCTTTCTTTTATAAACAACATTTATAGGCAATAATGGTCTATTTATGCAGCCATATTCAGGGCTCAAAATGTAGTAATTGGAATACTGTTCTGGTTTGTAAAGGACCTTATCGTTCTCTGGGAGGATCGTGTTCCAACTTTGATATTCATACCACATGTATAGAAAAGTAAAATATTTAATTTTGTAAAATATTGGGTCATGAAAATATGGCCGGGCTTCAGAAAATGCTTTTGAAGTTGTGAATTTTTAACATCATTTTGCACAATTCGACAACGATGTCGGGATTAACAAACAACTAACATTGCATTAATGCAATATTAGTTGCCGACATCATCTAAATATGTTAATTTTCTGATGTTAATAATGTATTAATTACATATTTATAAATATTTTATTTTAATTATTTAGCGTATAGTTTTATCAAATTAATAAGTAAATTCACAATTAATTTTTCAAAATTATTTAATTATGGCAGAGTTGCCGTTTTTTCTTCAATTTTTACAAAAACTTGAATAAAAGATTTGGACCATTGCATAAGACTGATATTTCTATTACGTGATAAAATGGTATTAGTATTAAAGTTTACGAAAGTTTTATAGATGTCCATTCACTAGAACATCTTGAAATTAAAATGTTACGATTTTTACAGTACATTTCGGATTTTCTAAAACATTGGCAACTTTGGATAATTTTTTACCTTCGTGTCACAAATAAATCCATTAATTTCCAAATGTATTATTTAATTGTAAACATAAATATAATATATCCAAGCGCAGCTAATTATTTTTAATAAAAAAAAATACATTTTTTTGGAAATGAAAATAAAATTATCATCAATTTTTACAAGCGATTCCGGGCTCTGAGTTGCGCTAAGTTCTAAGAAAATTGCACTAATTCTTCTGACGAGATTGTATAATTTTTTTAAATTTATAGATTTATTTCTAGGAAAAACCATTGTACGTCCTTTTCAAAAATATTTATAAAAACTTGAAATGTTCTTTCTTATTTTGCATGCACGATTTAAATCGATCTCTAATAATTCACAACAAAATCAACTAATTAGAGAAATATTTAAAATTGCAAATCGTAATTACAGGTAACTAGCATATGTATTTTTTGACAATAATTGTCACACTTGTCAAAATTTAAAATTTGAATAGCCGCAGTTGCCAGCTTCCAGTAATGAACACTAAAGCCCACGATGACCGCAAAGTCGTTCTACATAAGACCGCGATTTTTTCTTTCGTGCATCAATGGTGACCGCAAGAAGCTCACAACGACCATATTTATTCGTGTATTTATGTGGTTGTTTGTTGAATGGTGACCTTTTGAGCTAGTGGAACGGGAAAATTTTGCGGTCGTGGTCGTGGGCTTTAGTGTTCATTACTGGAACACGCCCTTAATAATAGATTTTTGCCATACAGTTTAATTATTTAACAGCATCTCCTAAACAAAATTGCAGGGGATATTTTATATTTAAAATATTATAGTTCGTTTTGGTAAGTTAGATTTTAATTTCATTTCTGCCCAAATTCCCATATGAAAACGATAAGGTCCTTTGAAACACTTTAAAATAATTCAGGATAGATAAAAACATCGGTTTTTCAACATTTGACTCGCTGTCACTTTAAGAATTTGGCATAGGTAATTTCATGACGTTGTTCACAATGTCCAAATTAGTAATTAACGTAACGTCAGAATTACTACGTAACGCAAAACCTTTCTAGCTCAAAAGTTCTACGTTAATTTCTTACGTTCGTACATTTTCCTGGCACCTTGTCATAAAAATAGAAACACTCTATAACCAACAGGATGAATATTTCTGCACTGCTTTTATTAATTTTAGTTTTATAATAATATTCAAAGTACTTCAAAGTATATTACTTTTGACATTCTTTTGGTTAAAATATGGTACTTTCTTAAATTACCGCTAGATGGGGCTAACAAATTTGTACATTAATCTCCGAGGTTGTGAATGATGTTTTAACGGTAATTTATGTTCTATGTTAAGTGCAAGTTTTGCGTTAATTCAAAATACTAATTTAGAGGTAGTAAATACAGCTTTAGAATTAATTTCTCGAGTAATCAGGTGCGGGCCACAAAAAATGTCTCGCGGACCGCCGTTTGCACAGGGGGGTTATTTTTGAATCAGTCGACATGATATCGTATACGACATGACAAGGACAGACTCTTATTTTTGCATTTGAATTACAAAAATAGAATGATGGAAGTCGTATACGACATCGTGTCGAATGGTTCAAAAATATACCCCCAGGTTATGCAAAATTAATTATTTTTTAGGTTAAATTATTAAATATGAAATGCATAAATCCACCTTCAGTTCATAAGTGGAAACAAAACTAAATTCGTTACTGGAGCAAATCATTAATCCGATTCTATACAGTTACGACTTTCTCTTAAGTCCTATTTATGCAGAGAGAATTAAGATTTAGGACTATAAGATATAAAGTACTTGGTTTAAATGAGACCGTTTATGCACCAGATTTAAGAACTGTGAACTAAGACTTAAGATTTAATAGTTGGTGATATTCATATTTTCGGTCTTACATGTTAAATTTTATGTGAACTGCGCATGCGTTAAAATAAAAATTTAGGTGTGCACAAAAAACGGCCAACGATTTAGCTTCGTTATTTCTTATCCGATTTTAATAAGTGATATGTCTAATTAAATGGTTTGAAGAATACTACTATCAGATAACAAAAGATTAATTTTATTTTTGAAAATATCAGAGGAGGAGGAGGCAACTTTTCTTTTTCAAATGGCAACATATTTTTTCGATTGAAAAAAATCATTAACAAAAATAATCTAAACCAATTATACCAATAATTTTTTCTTATTTTTTTTAATTTTTTTTTATTTAATTTGTCTGATAAAATATCTTACTTTCAGAACTGGAAAGCTCCGTATTCCAGAATGGGTTGATTTAGTGAAAACCTCAATCTCAAAAGAATTGGCTCCTTACGATCCCGACTGGTATTATATCCGCTGTGCGGCTTTAATCCGTCATATTTACATTCGTTCTCCAGTTGGAGTGGGCACAGTGACAAAGATTTTTGGTGCACGTAAACGTAATGGAACCCACCCTTCACATTTCTGCAGATCAGCTAGAGGTGTTGCACGCAAATGCCTCCAAAGCTTAGAAGCGCTTAAACTCATTGAAAAATGCGAATCTGGTCGTAAAATCACCCAACAGGGAAGGCGTGATATTGATCGGATTGCTGCCCAAGTTAAAGCAAAAGAGCGCAAAGCTCTTAAGGCTGGAATTTTAACTTTGTAAAAGATTTTTTTTCAATAAAACTTAAGTAAATTCTAAGTTCCTTATTGTGTTTTTCTTCTTTTATTTAAATACAGGGTGTCCCAGACCACCTGTACCCTTTGTCGTACATTGATAAGAAAAAGAATTTTATCATCAAAGTCAACTTGGCGAATCTTTTGGAGTAATTCGTAATTTCCAAAACAAACTGAAAGTACCCGAAACCAGAAGTAACCACTACCATCATCCTCAATGGGTGATGGTAGAGGCAATTATGATTTTTTAATTGGAAACTTGTATTTTTTTGCATTTTTCGCTTCGTTTGTTAAAAATGATTAACTTTTTTAGGTTAGGTATTTTCCTTTATTCAAAAAATAAAAAAGTTGATTATTTTTAACGAATAAAGCGAAAAATGCAAAAAAAGTTTCCATTTAAAAAATTCTCTATCGTCCAATTTGCGGGTGATGGTAATGTTATAATTTTACCATAATTTAAGAGACGAATGGTCACTTGTTTGCATATTTTTTTTCGTTTAATTCGTTAGTTATGCAAGATATTAGAAAAATATTTTAATAAAAGTTGTTTCCTTTCCAACAATACCACACCGACTTAGGTTGCCATTTAAAATTCTAAAGTTACTTCCGGTTTGTTTTGGAAATTAAGAATTAAACCAAAAAATTCTTTAGGTTCACTTTGGTGGTAAATTTTTTTTTCTCATCAATGTGCGACAAAGGGTTCTCGAAATAAAGAGAGGTGATACGGGTGGTCTGGGACACCCTGTATATGAAAGGGTAAAATAATCAAACCATAATAATTAATTTTCGTTTATTTAAAATTTTAATAACATAAATAAGCATTTTTAAAGTGTTTAAAACTTAATACATACAATGAATAATATAATATCCTTAAAGGACGGGGTTTTTTGCTTAGATATTATAAGTTATAAATATGCGAGATCTTAATTCTTGTGTTAGTTTAGGTAAGTATAGTATTTTTGATTGTTCTACTTTTACATAATCTGCTATTAGGAAACAAGTATTTATAACAATATTAATTTAAAAGATATCTTGTTACCAATAGAAATCTGCAATATTTTTTGACTAGAACACATTGGGTAAACAAGACCAAAATAATTCTTAGATGTACCTAACTAAAAATAAAATTAATTTAAAATGTAGAAGCAAAAATAATTTATAAATAACAGCCTTATCATTTTATGTAATTTAAACCAAATTAATCTCAAATTTTACAGGTTGTTCGATGTTCGTTTTTCAAGTCTCAACATACACGGTTCTTGGTTCTAAGAAATTCGGTTAAATTAAGACAAAATTGGGTATTTTTCTACTACATGATTTATTGGCGGTTTTTAGATTCTAGACGTCCTCATGTCACTCTGGTGGAGTTTTATGATCTCTGAAGAAGAGAAAACGCCAAAAAAAATTATAGATTTTTTTTAACAAAGGTTTTTTAAAAGTAATTTTTTTGCTATATTAAAGAGTCTTGTGGTTCTCGTTTACAACAATTTTTGTCTTTGTGTGGTTAAATAAACAGCAATTATATGGGAGAAAGAAAAATAGTAATTCGTAAAAAATTGGGAGTTTTGGTTAATTCAATTTGAAATAGTTATTTCTCTAATGGAAAATGAAAGATGAAAAGAGTTCCCAGCCAAAAACCAAAAATACCTGAGATATTTATAAATTTTTGATGTTTAAAAGTTTTGTTGTCGAAAATGTCTTTCTTTGAGATCAATTTGGTTTAAATTGGATAAAAGCAAAAAAAATACACAAAATAAAAAAAAAAAAAACGGTTGTACGAGTACGTTGTACTTATCGACAAGATTGTGCTTATTAGTCTAGATTCTAGATTATATATTCTGTGAACATATTCGTTATAATAATATATTAATCTTTTTTGTCTGTTTTTTTCTACAATAGGTATAAATTTTGGCACAATTACCTGACTAATAAAAATTTGTATGTGTTTACTAGCTGCTTGGTTTCTTATCTCTATAATTAATCTTTATATAGTCAAACCACGGAGAATCAGGCAGTAGTAGAAGATTTTGCTTGTTGCCACATTTATAAAAAAATATTGTAAACTTTAAATTTTCCAAACTAAAATGTTTTACAACTAAACAGCTAAAAAGAATGCAATTATGACAAAATTCACCATATTTTCATATTATTTGTAGTGCAATTTGTAGTCCATTGCTTACATTCGTGGTTTTACTATAATAATCCTCAGAAGCTAGCAAACAAAACACTATTAATACTATCTGTTGCTATACATACGAACATAATATGACAATCTAGGTATTTTTCAAAATTTTATTTTTTTAACTTTTTTTTCAACAAATTTTTGGTTTTTAGTTTTATGTTGTCTCAATTGGGTTTAAGCTTTAATACACATTGGAAGAAGTAATATTCTAGTAATTAGTCCTTAAAAGTCGAAAGAAATATAGTTTTCGAAAAATGTATATTTCTTGCAATTAAAAGCGTTTGTCGAAAAAACCCAAAAACGGTTCTTTGGATAATTAGTGTTAGTTGTACGATTTTAAAAAATAACCGCTATAATTCGGCAACAAATTAAGTAGCATCGTAAATTACGAGGTATTAAAATTTTAGGTAACTTACTTAGTTAGCCCTCGCACCATGTCATGCAAAGATGAGAGTATTAATTTTTTTAAATTCTCAAAAATGTGCGGTGGAATTAGTTTGTGCATCATTATTTAAATATAGTATTGAGTTTAGACAAAAAAGATGCATTTATAGACATTTTTTGACTTTCAAGTTTTGTGCCCTGGAATAGTAATCGGTATTCGCTAACGTGATAAAGACCCAATAAAAATATGTCATGTAAAAGAATAAATATTCCAAATATTAGTTTGTAAATAAATTAATTGATAGATATTTAGAACCTTCCATAATCCTTTAAGTATTTACATCATATTTTTATTTTTAAATCTTTATTTTAATCGAATAACGTTTTTATAATACATATTATATTTACTATAGTATCATTAGATTAATATAAAAACTTTTAGTTTAACTAAAAATAAATGAGTGTATTTGAATTTTAATTACCTAATTTTTGGCAATACACATTTCATATTGGCATATTGGTACAGATAATTGATAATTATATTTAGTCTTAAGATTATCCATTAATTGCAGTCAATTGCTTAATGAACAGTTATTTTAAATCTTATTATTTATATTTAAACAGACTTGCGTGAAGTATTTTAGGTAATAATCCTAATAAATAATTCTTTGTAAATAACGATCAGTCATGATTATTTTATCCACCAAAACCCATGATTGTTAGAAAATTTTTAAGGATCACAAATTTTCTCATCAACGAAAAAATTTCTTACAATTATCACAATCTCTTTGAAACTCAGACCATTTGAATTCAATTCAATCACAATGGGATAAAACGATAAGATATACCTAAAGCACCTAGAGTGTAGCTTGGGGAGCAGCAGTATCAGTTCCAGGATCAACACCCGCTTGTCTTAACCAATGACGTAGATTTCTGGTTCTTTCCACTAAAGATGTTGTTGCTCCTTGGTTAGCAGCATGGGTAACCACAGTGCTTTGTGCGTTAGCCAAAGCCACTTGTTGCCTATAATTATGCAATCTATCTGCTAAGGTTGGGATGGATGGGGGAGCCGGTACGGTCGCGGTTCCTGCTAGAACCGGCCACCCAAGATCTGGATAGACTAAAGGAAGTGGCATAACTAGAAATTAATAAAACAAACCAGTAATAAAAACACACCCATAAAACTACAACTACCATCATATTGCTACTCGCTAAAACCTATAAAATAATCCAGGAATCAAATAAAATTTAAAAGTTCTAACTTTGTTAGATCTAACGGGAAGGGAAATAGAACTATTTTGGGATTAATGTATTTATTCATGTAAAGAATTGGTATTTACCTGAGGCCTGCTGTTGGTTCAAAACCTCCCAAATTTCCCGTATTTCAGAATTGAGATTTTCTAAACTTTGAATTATTTCTGATGATTCCTGGAGGTGTTCTCCCCTTAAAACAGTTTTGGCACCATCAGCAGCCGTTGCAAATTCAGTGGAACTAATACCAGAGCTGGCACTGTGAGAAGACAAATCACTTAAAGTTTCTTCCTGCTTTACTTGTTCATTAGAAACTGCGGTAGCACGTTGAAGAGATTGTTCTAAATGGCGCAATCGAATTACTTTTTCTCCAAGTAAAGAGCGAGTTCTATGGAGTGATACTTCCATATCAGTTAAATCTTTTTCTTCCTAATAAAATAAAGGTCTACAATATTAAAACAATTTACATAACAAATTTTAATTAACCTCATAGAAATTGCTTAATAAATTCGTCTATGTACGTAAAAGGGCAAAGCTCATATAAATTATAATAATTGTAAGGTTATGTTATAATGGAATATTAGATTTAGTCGATCCTAAAGAAATTTGATCATTTTAGTTAATTTTGGTAAAATTTTGTCCAGCTGTGTACGTTGATTTTGCGTAAATGTTTGAAACTAATTTGAATCGTGTTTTGTAGACTATTCAACGAACGGTGGTGTTATGTGGTGGACGAATTATTATTAAGTTTTATTCTCATTAATCATGTTTTATCAATATTGAGTCTGTGTGGATATTTTTTTAAATTGCTAATTTCCGATACATAAATTTGTACTCCAATACCTGACATAGTTGTTGTAATGTATGCCTAGCCATTGAACCATGTTTCAATTTAAGATCATTTTGTCGTTGCTGGAAAAGACACTTTTGGGTTCTTAAACTTTCTTTGGCTCTCTTAATGGAATCTCTTTCAAGATGAATGCGGTGCCTGAAAAATTCTAGTTCTGAGCTTCCCTCAAATTTTTGCCCATCCGAAAACGGGTATCTATAAACGACAGAAACGAGGGATGATCAAGTTTCTGCGCGCACTACTTATAAAAAATAGCGTACCTTAAATGGTAAGTATCAGCCTGTGCGTTTTGAGGAAATTGGTCTTCCAAGTCTTCTAATTTTTGTAACTGCCTCCTGAGGTTTTCTACCGGCGAACAGGAACGTTGCATTTTCTTAATTTTATTGTTGTTAATTCTAGTTGTCGAGGAACTTTTTATTCTTGAGAATATTTTTTTTCTACTTCTACCAGCGCAGACGACGTTGTCTTCGGATGAATCGTACTCAGCTTTTTGATCGTTTTTGACACTTTTTTCACTAGTCGATGTGTCGAGGTCTTGAATGATAATTGTGCGTGTTACTTTGTGCTCGGGTTTTTGCCGATTACTGTTTAAATCACCCCTTTGTAATGGTGGTTTTTCTGATAATTTTGGATGTAATGGTGAATTACTGGGGGATCTTAAAATCAAAAAAATAGGAAATACATTTTAGTACAAAAATTAATTGAAAGTATTTCATGAGCTGCCGCAAATAATAAGTAGCTGAAATTAGTAATTCGGTACTTCCGGTTTGTTACGGTTAGTTCCGAAATACGATAAGTACGATTATATGGTGTGGTGCACATTGACAATTTGTAATTTTAGTCTGTAGTCGGTTCCACGTATTTACTATTTTAAAAGTATTGCAAAAACACCATTCAAGAAACGGTTCTAATATTTTACTATTCAAGATTTCTTGATTCTATAAAATTCTTTTATCATTAATAATTAGTAATGTTTCCATTTCCATGCAATATTAAAATCAAATTGAGAAAGATATCCTTACTTGTGATTGGAAAATTAACGCTTTCGAAACTGCAAGGAAGTATACATATAGTAATTTACACTGCAAATTTTTGGCTTGTGGAATTTTGTTTTGTGGGAGTCTACCCCGAAAGACTGGTATGTACAAAGGGCCCGACTAGGACAAAAGACCGAAGGAGAATAGACCGTATGGCAAAAGACCGATGTAGACAAAAGACCAAGGTGAACAAAAGGTCGAATGAAAAACAGCTGAACAATAAAAGGCCGAAGAAAAAAAGCTCGAATTAAACAAATGATCGACGTAGACAAAAAGCCGAAAGAGCGATAAAAAGCTGACCCGGACAAAATGCCGAAAGAGAAATGACCGACGAATGTTTTCAAAGGAAAAGCAGAATATGTATAGCATTTTCGGATTAACTGCACTCAATGCACTTTTGTTTTACACTAACAGTTCATTTCCAGCTTTTTTTTGGACAATTCCAGCGCAATTCTCGAAACTAACCATTATTAGTACAGTAAAATTAGCACAAAAACAGCCTGAATAAGGAAAAAATTACGGAATTAATGAAACTCGGCTTATTTGTAGCTTAAATCATGTACATTTAGGATCTAAAGAGTCCCGAGTTGTGGGGTACCTGCTTTTGGAGTTATAAGGGGAGGAAGGGTGGGAAAAAGTTTTTTTTCCAAATATCTCGGTTTCTATCAATCCTACGATAAAATTATATATTATCAATCTTGCAGAGCATAAAATTTTCTACAACTTTTGTTCGAAACTTTTTTTTGTAGGGTAAACTTATTTTTAGTTAAAGTAGCGCGAATGTCCTATACATAGAGATTTTGCTTAATTTTGCTACATTTTCAGTCATAACTCGATAACGAAAAGACATAGCGAAGTGATTCTTTTTTTCACCTTTCAGAAAAGGTGTATTACATGACAAGGAAATAGAATTTGAGGGGTTGATTAGAAAGAAAAGCTACAAAAATTGCGACTTTTTTAAATGGGAGATTAAAAAAATTATTTTTTCGTTATTTTTTCGAAATTAAAAAAACCCTATGTGTATCGGTTTTGGTTCTAAGAGTAGATTCAGCAGAGTTTTTAAAAATGAAAATCCGTTAAAAAATGGCCGGAGGGGAGCCGTTCACCCTTAAATTCAAAAATTCTGCTTTATTTTCCCAACCCCTTCGAGTATAAAAACAAAAAATAACCTATTAGCTGTAAAAGTTATTCTTTTTAAGGGAAATGAAGTAAAAGTTGAAAATTTTCAAAAATTGTGGGCGCCAGTGGTACAACTGTCCGACCACGTTTGTGTGATTTTTTGAACATTTTACGTTCGATTTTTTTCTGAAGCAAAGGGAGAAAATTTAGAGGTGTCGATTTTTTTTGATTATAAATATTAATATAATAAGCAAAATAAAAAATATCGCCCTATCAAAAGTTACGAATTTTTAAAGTCCGCGTCGAAAAAGTAAAAAAAAAACGAAATGCAAATTTAAAGGCCTCAATTCAATATAAAAATGAAGATATCAAAAAAGGGGCTCAGATGGCCATAATAACGGGTATCTACTTTTTAAATCAAAATCCCGCTATTTTTTGCACCTGCCGATCCTCAAATTTAAGGGGTACAGTTTGAGAACTTTTGCCGCACGAAAAAACGCTAAATTTGTACACTTCGCGTGTCGGCGCCGGGGCGCCACACGGTTGCGCCTGGAGACTTAAAAATGGCCACGGTCTATCCCCAGGATGTGAGAATAAAAGGAGCCAAATTTCGTTACTTCCCTATAAGACCGGACGGGGCTGCGATTTTTTGAAGTTGACGCCGGCGAAAACCGGAAAAAAGTAAACGAAGGACTTTGGAAATTTTTTTCAGTGTTATTGTGCTTTGTAAAATTTTAAATTTGAACCTCGCTTAGAATCCACATCCCTCTTCACGATGTAACCACAATTTTTAAAATCTGACGAAAAAAGCTATCCTTTTCGTGGCTCCGCGCAGAAAATGTCCGAGTTCGGGATAAAAATACAAAAGGGGTCGTATCTCCGCCGCTTTAATAGATAGATCCGGGCAGGTCAAAACCACCGTCTTCAGAATCAGGTCTTCCATAACATACTAAAATTTGATGCGATTCGGGGTGAAATTCGGACACTGAGGGGATGAATTCGATTTTTTTTTCGGGGCTTAATTACTTTTTTCGGGGCTGTCCGATCGAAAAGGGACATTTAAACTTTTTTTTTAAATTTCTCTTCTGTACACATACAAAATTTCAACTCTCTACGAAAAAAAAATACGTTCCCCGTTTTAAACCCTATTTTCTTTCATCTGTAGTATGTATAGGACATTCGCGCCACTTTAACTAAAAATTAGTTCACCCTACAAAAAAAAGTTTCGCACAAAGTTATAGGAAATTTTATGCTCTACAAGATTGATAATGAATAATTTATCGTAGGATTGATAGAAACCGAGATATTTGGAAAAAACATTTACCCCCCTCCCCCTTCACCAATTTAACTCCAGAAACAGGCATCCCACAACTCGGGACTCTTTAGATCCTAAATGTACATGATTTAAGCTACAAATAAGTCAAGTTTCATTAACTCCGCAATTTTTCCTTATTGAAACCTAATTTTACTGTACTATATTGGTAAAGGCGAAAAACCGAACAGGTTAGGTTAGGTTAGTTTGACACTTAAAATTGCACCGGTGCAAGTAATCCGAAAATGCATAAAAAAATATTTCATTAACCTTTATTAGGTACCAATAAGTCATCATATACTATCGGCTTTTTGTCTGTGTCGACCTTTCATGGTTCGGCTTAATGTCCACGTCGGTCTTTTCTCGTTTATTTTTTATTCCTTGGGCTTTTTGTTCACGACGATCTTTTGTCATTTGGACTTTCCTCCTTCAGCCTTAGTTCTAGTCTGGTTTTTATCCAAGTCGGTCTTTTATCCTTCGGTTTTTTTTTCACGTTGGATTTTTGTTCATGTCAGCCTTTTTGTCTTTCGGCCTTTTGTCTTCATCGGCCATTTGTCTAAGTGAGCCTTCTGTCTATTGTCTACGGTGGCCTTTTGTCCCGCTCCCGTTTTGGGTATATGCGTAAATGGATATACAAAAAATACAAATCCAAATTTTGTTCAACGGAGGAACGGAGAACAAAGAAGTATTGAAAGATTCGTAACAATCTATTCCATAAAACAGATGTTACTCCAGATTGAATTTACGATTCAACAATTCTAAACTTTTTGGTTTTATGGTTACGCAGAATTAAGATTCTTCAAGCTTACTAGCTTACAGATTTTGCAATCGTAGAATTCCTAAAATTTATAATTATCTAGTTTTTTTCCTAATGATTATAGAACATACCAAAAAACATACTCTTCGAGAAAACACAAAACCGTGTGTGTCTGTAGATTGAAGTTTTTCGAAACCATTGTCCTACTATTACTCTACATTCTGCAATCTTACGATTCCATAAAAGTACATTGAATTCAAACTTGCGGACTTACTATTCGACACAATAAGTTCTTCTCATTGAAGTTTTTTTTTTGTTCTTTGGTTTTGTCGTTTTGGAATTGTGCCATTTTGGGTTTCAATCATATACGGTTTAAAATACATTACAGCTTTGTAAAACATGCAATTTTTTGTTTTGTAAATTGATTCTATAAAGCTTAGATTTTACTTTTTTTGAAATTTTCGATTTTATAGCATAACTAAAGTTTAAAGTATTACTTGCTTTATTATTTTGTATATTGTTGTACATTATTCGTACGGATTTGCGGTTCCTGCTGGATGGTAAAAATTAACGGTTCTTTGGATTTAAGTTTGGTTCAAAAAAATTGCGATTTTATTTCTGCGATTTACGGTTCTACGGTATTTCTGTTTAAAAAACGACGACTCTACGGGTTTATAGATCTGTGAAGCTACGGTTTTATACCCAGATTCTGGTCAAATTATTTAAGTTTAATGGGCAGATTCTGGTCAGAATTAAAGGCCTTTAATTTAAAACAAATAATGTATCCATGGAAATTGTCCATCACAACCCATATAACAAATTTAAATTTAAAGGCCTTTAAACTTAAATGATTTGACCAGAATCTGGGTATAAAGGCCTTTAAATTTAAATTTGTTATATGGGTTGTAATGGACAATTTCCATGGATACATTATTTGTTTTAAATTAAAGGCCTTTAATTTTGACCAGAATCTGCCCATTAATCCCGGGATTTTTTTTATAAAAATATTTACCTACCTTTCTTTGTTATTAGAATTGCTCCTTTCAGTCTCTGAACCTGTGGTATTTGTAGTACTTTGTTCCCTTTTACGATTACGTTTTTCTATTGATAACTTTACATCCGTTTTTAAACGCAGATATTTTTCTTTTAAGCACCTATATTTATCTTCTAATAATCTCTTTTCGCATCTTACTTTTTCATACAACCTTTCATCATTAGTATCTTTACTATGACTCAGACTTAACTCATTATCAATGCTTCCACTCACTTTTTTCTTTAATTCATTAATCTGAATTTCGTGCTCTTTTCGTACAATTTTTTCCTAAAAAATAAACATCTATACCGCCCGTTTGATCATTTATAGTACAAAATATTAGCCAAGTATTCAAACAATGCAGTTTTCGAAAATCAAAAAATGTTTAGAGTGTTTACAACTATATGTGGTAATTTAATATAAAAAGGTATTTTTCTTTCAATTTCAAAACACTCTAAAGATCCTAAAAACCTACTTCTAATCTAATCTAATCTAAATTAATTTTGTTAGTACCTCGGCTTTATAATCCTGTTTAATTTCATCCAAAATAGATCTATGGTGCTTCTTAATGTCATCCAATATAGCATTATGTGAAACAATAAGTTCATCCTTATGCTTATCTAAATCATGCTTCAATTCTTTTTCAACTTCCTCCAACTTACACTTATAAACCTTCACCAAGTCATTTTTTTGAATTTCTAAATTTTTCTTCAAATTTTCTTCGAAAACTTCAATTTCTAGATTATACTTATTTTTTAATTCCTGTTTTGCAGTATCAATCTCTAAATCTAAAGCCTTTTTCTCATCTTGCAAGGCACCTAAATTTCGGCTCTTCATTTCTACGCGCAAATTGTCTAACTCCTGTTTAATAAATTCCTCGTACGTTTCCTTTTCTGCTGATAAAATACGTCCCAACTCTTTCTTTTGAGAATCTTGCAAGTCTTCACGGTATTTATTAATTTCAGTATTTTTCTCTTCCCAAATAGTTTTCTTCATATCTTCTAATTGTCTATCGGCATTGGCTTTGAGCTGTTTAATAATTGCATCGTTATCTTCTTGAAATTTATCAGCAATACTTTCAGCAATTAAAAATTCATCTTTTTCAATTAGCTCGTTTAGCTCAGACTTTTTGTTAAGGCGTGATTTAGTGTCGATGCTTTTTAAAATCGATTCATCTTCTGAATCTGATATAATGTTATTAGGCTCATTATCGGAGTTGGTTTTTGGTTTAACGAAATCTGTTGGGTATGGTTTTATAATTTTTAGTTTGGAACTTTTTTCGATTTCATTATCCACTGATTTGGATTTTATTTTATTTTCTAGTGAATATGTGTTTTCGTTACTAGTTTGGTTTGTAATTGATGTATCAAAATTATTAGGATTATCATTGATATTAAAGCGCACATTTTTCTTATCGTCTTCTTCCAGACTTTTATTTTCAACGAAACTGCGTTCTCTTAATATTCCCTTAGGTGCTGATGATACAACTTTATTTTCATCAATTTCTTCCGTAGCGATCGTTTTTATTTCATCACTAGATTTGGTTTTAGATTTCAAAAACATGGCACCTCCTCCTGCTAATTTAAATTCCCTTTTTGGGGAATCTGCATTAAGTTCTTGTTTTCCATCAAAACTAGCCGAAAGACTTAAACCAATTTTTTTACTGGCGTATGCCGAAATTGGTCTTTCTTCAGATTTTTGGCGTAGTAATTTGGTGGTTAATTCATCTACTTTTGGCACTAAGGGGGATAATTTAATTTCTTTTTTACGAGCACCCAAAGAAATGACTTCGAAAGGTTTAGACATGACTGGAGATTCTTCAAAACTTGGTAAATCATCCCTGGTATAAGTAGCATCTTCATTTGGTTCTCCATAGCTTAATGATTGGCTTTCGGTTCTTTTCTTTTTTACTAAATTTCTGTAAATATCATCCAGAGGGTGTTCCCATTGAGTCTTTCCGGTTAAGTTGTTGTAGTAGTAGTATGATTTAGATTTTTCATCCAGCCTAAAAAATTGTTTATCAATGTAAATTTTAGTATTGATTCCAACAAATTCAAATTAAGCTGATTGAAGTACTTGAATTTATAATTTAATATTGTTAAGTATAACTTTTATTCATTGAGATACAAAGGACGCATGTTGCTGAATAAAATCATTATCTATAAATATACCCCAATACAATGGATTGTTTAGCTCTTCATTAGGTTTTCATAAAATTTTGTATAGTAATTTAAGTTTCCATTAAATATTAAATATAATTTATCAAAAAAAAATAATTTATCAAGCATGAAGCAACAAAATAGTATTTGGTTAAGGATACTGTATTAATATAAAATGAAGCAATGTTTGTTATAATTGTTAATATTTAATTTTGTTTATAAGAGTAATTTATTCTCTTACACAGGTTTCCATCCCGGGGGCAAAGCTCTCATGAGCCCCTCCGCTGCCAGGGGTAGTAGTTGAGGCTCGACCTCCGGATCGATCCCAATTTTCTTTGCATAGTCACGAATTTCTACAAAAATTAACGTAAATCTATTAAAAGCACATAATTGATGAGAAGATCACAAAAAGCTCACTAATAACATTGAGGGGGCGTGCTTAATGCGGCTACAGACTACAGATAGACTCACCATCGACCGAGGGGTGGCTGGACTCATCAAAGATCTCCTCGCAGACCACACTATTGGCCGTGGACATTATTTTTTACTCTAGCACATAATAGAGCGATGTTTTTATTTTTTATCAATTAATGATTTTTAGTGTCACAGTTCCGATGTCAGGTTGACAGCTGCTAGGCCGTTTATACATGCGCCAAAGACTGGGACCTCGAATACAAACAAAAACAAAACTGGGAGCGCCACCTGAACGCCGGGGCTGACATTCCAAACCGGAGGGTTGTAGATTAATTTCTTAATTAACAATGCAAATTGGAGTGTTAAGTTTCCACTAAATGGCGGGGATAAATTAATTTTAAATTAACCTTTTTTAATGCCGAATTTCAAAGGATTCTCCTAACTTTACACCGATGAGCTAGATTACATGTTAAAAGTTTGAGAATGGTCGTGGTCTAGAATTAATCAAAACATATTTGGTTTAATAGTTTATACTCACAAAATATAATTAATTATTCATAGTAGAGGTGAAAAGCATTGTTTCAAAACTGTTAATGAAAATTGCGGTTTTAGTATTTGCCATTATTTAAATATAATTAAATAATTGAAACCTTTATGATCAATATAAATCCATTAGTGAACATCGAATTTGTATTTAAAAAAAATCTTAAAATTTTTAAAGACGAATTAATCAACAATTTCGAATTTTTTACTTTTTTTTTTTTCAATATAAGGATTTTCATTTGCGATTTTAATTTTTGATTCCTCCGACTTTGCAAAAAATCCTTATTATACAGAGGGGTGCACAAAAGACGGCCAACGATGTAGCTTCTTTATTTCTTATCCGATTTTAATAAGCGATATGTCATATTAAATGGTTTGAAGAATACTACTATCAGATAATAAAAGATTAATTTTATTTTTGAAAACATCTGAGGAGGAGGAGGCAACTTTTCTTTTTCAAATGGCAACATATTTTTTTCGATTCAAAAAAATCATTAACAAAAATAATCTAAACCATTTCTACTAATAATTTTTTTTTCTTATTTTTTTTTTAATTTTTTTTATTATTATTAATTTTTTTAAATTTAATTCAATTGTTCTTTTTTGTTTATGAGTTTTCAGTTTTTTATTTTTTTAAGTTTTGTTTTTTAATTTATTATTAATAAATTAAAAAATATTAATAAATTAAAAATTATAAATAATAAATTAAAAAACAAAATTAAAAAAAAATAAAATACTGAAAACTCAAATACAAAAAAAAACCATTGAAATAAATTTAAAAAAATTAATAATAAAAAAAAATTTTAAAAAATTAATTTAAAAAAAAAATTATTGGTATAATTGGTTTAGATTATTTTTGTTAATGATTTTTTTCAATCGAAAAAAATATGTTGCCATTTGAAAAACAAAAGTTGTCTCCTCCTCCTCTAATGTTTTCAAAAATAAAATTAGTCCTTTATTATCTGATAGTAGTACTCTTCAAACCATTTAATTTGACATATCACTTATTAAAATCGGATAAGAAAAAACGAAGCTACATCGTTGGCCGTTTTTGTGCACCCCTCAGTATGTGTAAAACTATTTATGGTGTTCGTGTCATTAATTTTATTATACCATATTCAATGCAGCTTTGGTTAGACATGAATCCTGTACACAATCGAGAGCTAAAAGGATTGGCCGAACAACAATAAAACCTGAGAAAACAATTAAAGGTGTTATTTACTGTTAATATAACACAATACTACAAATGTAAACTTTTTAGGGGTTTATACATTATTAATAAAAAATTATGTATGCTGACCACTGCAGCGTATTTAAAAATGTAGCTTCTAAACCTTTTCCAATTGTTTTTGTTTTTCAGATAAATCATTTTAATTTCAGAAAGCATCAATTATATTTGAAAATCATCAATAATATTTCAGAATCATCAATTATATTTCAGAAAGGATCAATTGTATTTCAGGAACCATCAATTATATTTCAGAAAAATCAGCATAATTTCAGAAAGGACCAATTGGAAAAAATGAAAAAACCAAAAGTTTTGGCGGTGATTGTGCACATAAACCATAACAGACCACAACATACAAAGATTTCTATTTTCTATTGTTATACGTTGTACATAGATCGGACACGTTTGACATAACATAGGTTATTTTATTTGAAAATTATTCCTGCTAATGAGCTAACTTTGCACATATAACTTTTACCATTCAATCAAGTAATACCGATAGTATCGTAGTCCATCGCATCACTGTATGTTGTATCCGGTAATTTGTAAGATAATGAAAAACACAGTTCAACTTTTAAATGGCCGCCAGTGTACACAAAAAATTTGGTTTTTATTTATTTCAAACTTGGGTTTCTAAAAAAATTTGCTTGCAAAATCCTCAAAAACGTACGGTCCATTGGTGACTCCGATTTTTTTTGGGAAAATCAATTAGTCGATTTTAACAAAATATGTAATTTTAAAAATGCGATTAACCATTTACATTAGATTAAATTTTAAACGTAGGTATATGGTTTACGAGAAAATAAATAAATCTTGAAAGTTCTCATTTTTTTTTTTAATTTTTCCATGGTCGTCTCCCTATAAATGATAATAAAAAATTAAATGGACGAAATATGAAAGGTCAATCCCACAACATTTTTTTGCTAACCCAAAAACTTAAAGAGAACATAAAATTGCTTTATTTGAAATATAAAATGTTCTGATAATATTAATAATAATCTTTGAAAACATAGAATTGTACAACATTTTGTTTATAAATTCTGAAAATTATATGAAATCTGAATTTTTAAATAATTTATTAACTAAACCTTTGAGACACTTCGTTTTATAAAAAATAGCAGCTAAGTAAACTAACTTTTGTGTAGATATTATTAAAGGGGGTCCTTCGAATATTTTTGCTTAGGGCACTAAAATTCCTAGTTACGCCACTGGTCCTTATCTCCTTATTCACCAATGTTAACCTAAGTGAAATAATCTGTTCTAAGACTAAAACAGTATTGTTAGAAGATGGGATTTCCCCTGTTATGGTTCCTGGTATTATGGAACAAATAATGTTGGTTTACATAAAAACAATTATTGACGAAGCCAATAATAAAATTGTTGGTGGTGATTGTGCTCGTGTAGCACAACACACCAAAATTAGTATAATATTTTTATATATTTATTTTATACAATATTTTTTCGTCAAAATTTACTTTGAATGAAATTCTTTCTAAAATACCTACAATTAATTACTTCTGAAATACGAATCTACTTTCTGAAATTAAATTTTCGAATTCTGATTTTCAAATGATACTTTCTGAAATACAATTGATGATTCATGATTCTGAAATACATTTGATACTTTCTGTAATTAAATTGGGTTTTCCAAAGTACAATTGATGCTTTCTGAAATACAATTGTTGATTTCTGAAATTAAAATGATCATTTCTGAAATACAACTGGAAACTGTAACCTGAAAACCATAATTATTAATTTTATAGGGTTTTACCAATGTTATTAATCAAACATAATATATTTTGTGTTCATTTTTGAAAAGTAAGTATTTGGTTTGATAAATATGCAAAGTTTTTAAAGACAAATTTTTATTATAATACAAGCAGCTACTGACCCAGAATTATAAATGATACAAGTTGTAAAATATAATATCACAGAAATGAATTCTTTTTTGGTATGTTTAGCCTAGTTATGTGAGTTGTAAAGATTTCTTCTAGAAGTTTATGAAAAAGCTTAAAATATACATTTGATTTTTGAAGGTCCAAAATGACTGAATTTAATAAAAATGTGTATTAATTTTGGCATCTAGTCTCTTAGAAAAAAGCTAAAGAAATTGGAAAATAGAAAAATTTTTGCCAATTTCTACGTCATTATTTTCTCCTTGCCAAAAAATTGACGTGTTTTACTGAATGTTTATTCCTCTTATCAAAAGTCATTTAGGGTTGATCGTCTTCAAAAGACCACTGTGTATAAAATTATAAAATCTACCGTTACTCCAAAATGAAGCACTGGAGTGACATACAATAAGAGTACCTTTTCTATCGAACATTAATCAAGAATTATTTTAGTTTTTTTTAAATTATCAAAAACGTAAAGAAACAAAAGATGTAACGCCCTTGAAAATATTTTTTTAACTTTTATTTGCCGAAAATGTGCATCCTTATGTGAAAAAAACTGCCCAAAATTTCAAATTAATATCTCTTTAAAATTTATATAATTTACAAAAAAATATATTTTTTTTTAATTTTTGAAGTGGTATAACAATTCCTCTATCTCCACAAAAAAATTGTCACAGTTATTCAGGGACACCCTGTATAATACGTTATGAAATAAAAAACAGAAAGAAGTCATTTTCAAATTTTTGATTTTTGTGCACTTTGCAAACTTGTACTAAATACAGGTATTTTTTACATTTAGATTTTTCAAATCGGTCAAAATGTTGTTTCTTTGACTTAGTTTTTATCCCTAGAAATCCAAAAAATTTATGTTTACTCATCGAGTATATACATGTTGTTTCTAAACATGTGTTTCCAATTTTGTGAATTGTTTTTTTGACCAAATATCAAAGTGAGATAAAATAATTCATTTTTTTTATAATAATAATAATCCAAAAGTAGGGTGTCAAAGTTTATTCATTTATTTTTTCATTTTTTTTACCATAATAAAGGATAAAAAAGCATTAATTACTCGATAACTCGACTCAACAAACCTAAAAAATAATTATTATTTTCATTTGTTCGTTGTGAATAATTGAAAAATTGTACGACCGTCTCATCGTTGTAATTACTTTTTAACTTCTAAACGCAAAAAAAACTAAAGATGCAAAAGTTTTAGAAATGTGCAAAGAAGTAAACATTTAAATTTATTAAAGACAGGGGCGACGTACAAAAATTTCGGAGAGTAAATAGGGTGAATGACTACGAAAAAACTTTGTGGCATACCCAAAAAATTTTAAAGGTGGGTGCACTTTTGACGAGTAAAAAAATAAATGTATTTCTAATTTAAATAAAAATAACATAGAAATTTCATTCATTTTAGTGAATTTAATGAAATTTTAGCTTTTATTTCCCTTTAAGTACGTCATTGGTGGAAATGCCATTTCATCAAATCGATAATGGAGCTTTTTTAATTTTAAACTTTAAAATCAGTCAAAACATTGATTTCCGAAGTTACGGACACTTGTTTAAATACACTCTGTATATATTATAAATAAATAAATAAATTTAAAGTTTTACTACCGATTTATTTCATATTTACATGCGGAAATTATTTTTAGAATTGTTCCTATGAAAAGATTTACGTACGTCAAAGTCGTATCCAAGGCAGGAACTCACAAACTAATCTTTTTTATTGTGATTTTTATGATTTTGCATTCGCATTATTCACTTTACTTTTACTGCAGTGTTTGTAGTATGATCTCGTCAAATTGCGCTGCTGGCGATTTTTTTTAATTTTAGAGATGATTAATTTTTTTTACTTTGATAATATGTAAGCTTCTAATACAACTTAGGATTTTGTGTTCTTCAGTTGTGCATAGCTTTTTTATATATTTCTATAACCTTTCTAGGATTACTAAAATTGTAATATGCAAAGAATTAATATCTTCAAAAAATTTTTGTATTTAATATAATGATGAATTTTGGAAAAAAATTTGTGCTAAAAACACAATTTTATGGATAAAAATCGGTTATGTCCAACAAAACTATTGTTGAAATGTATGTGTTCATTACAATGTATAATTGACATCCTGGGGGCCAACTGGAAAACTTACTCTACACCTGGATCCATTTCTTGTTTTAATATATACAGGGTGGTGTTAAACTTAATATTTTTCGTCTTCAATGTTTTTTAGAACACAGAATTATTTTTATTTAAAAAATGCCATCTCTTGGTGTCAAAACTTTATCAATGACTTCAATGATGTTTGCATAATAATGATGATATAAAAAATGGTATCTTATATAAAAAAACACATTTAGTTTGAAAATTTTTTTTAAGAGGAGATTTTCTGACAAACGCGAAACACTAAACTTGAAAACTTTAGCAACACCCTGTATCCTGTATACAATAAATACATATTATTGCAAACAACTTTAAATAAATGATTTAAAAACTTTTTACAATGTGCAATCTTCGTGAGGAAAAAAACACAGAACTGTAGGACTTTTTTGGCGCTTTTAAAAATATAATACTTACCTAGTTCAAAAGTTCTAAAATTTAACGCTGGCGAGTTTTCCTTAAAATATTTAAAATCGTTAATTTTTCGAAAATCTGGAAAAAATATTTAGGTATTGTTAAATAAAAATAAAATATACTTACACCGCATTCTTACCATTCCTTTTTCCATAATTTTGTAAATATAAAACGCTTTTAAAGAATTTTGATGTTTAACCCTCGACTTATGAATTAATTTTTGAATATTGATAGAAATTAGAAATATTTTTGTTTAAATCTTCTGTATACATTGCAGAAATTTCAAATGACCACTTTTTATAGTTTATAGTTGAAATAATTGATAAAATCAAGAGGTTTAGGTCTTATTTTTTGGAGCAACATAATAAAAGGATATCAATAAAACGCTTTTGTTATCTTTATTTAGAAGAAGTGGAAAAAAAATCAATAAATAATTAAAAATCTTAAAACATTGCAAAAATTATAGAACGGGCATGGGGCAAAAGTTACATGTGGAAATTTCTGTATCGTCACTTATCAAATATCCAGTCCTTAAGATGATATTATTTTCATTGGTATTTCAAAATATCAGATACCAAAAGAAAAAAAATGAAGGCCAAACTAGAACAAAATGCCAAAGGAAAAAATGCGTTTTGGGCAATGATTGATGTTGAGAAATGAGCAAAATTAAAACACCCCACAAAAAATTGACGAATACAAAACATCGAAATATCGTCGATTTCGGTCTTTTGTAATTTTCTATTTCAATCAGTGAATTATATTTATTGAACGAACGTGGATTTTTAACTTATTTAGCCATTTTTACATCCCTTAGTATTTTTTGGGCATTTTGTAGGTTTTAATCTTATTTTTTTAGTTTTTTTTTTCTCATTTTGGTACTAGGAGTTTCGAACCTTATGGGCAGATTCTAGTCAAAATTAAAGACCTTTTTAGGCAGATTCTGGATTCTGGTCAAAGATAAAGGTCTTTAAAATCAACTAAGCATGGAAATTGTCCATTACAACCATATTACAAATTTAGATTTAAAGACCTTTAAAGTTTTGAATATGGGTATTAGTCTGCTTCGGTGTTTTTTTAATTGGATTATTTTATTTCGGTAATTTTAGGGTTGCCATGTTAAAAACTGGTGACCCAGGACAATAACGGGAAAAAACTAGAACGAACTAGGACATTAGTATTTCCAAAAAAGAGGACAAATTTAGGACTCAAAGCCAATGCTTTTTTTAAATTAGAAACTCAATTTCGGCAAGGAAGCCTTTTGAGTGCGCACCAAAGAAACGATAGAAATACATAATGTTGAGCATTTCTGCAGTATTAAAAAATCTCGAACAAATATCAAAATTCCTCCCGGACCTTGCCAAAATGCATGTAAAGAGAAAACATGTCCGGATTTTTCCGGACGGATGGCAACCCTAGGCTGTTAAAACATTACTGATGAGACCTTAAACACCGATTTTCCATGTCCGCCTTTTCGCCTTCGTCTGTTTGTTCACGTTTTGACTATATTGGTCTTTCTACCTTTTCGACATTAGAGCTTTTATGGATTTTATGAAACTCAGCTTATTACATTAATATTTATAATCAAAAAATCGACACCTCTAAATTTTCTCCCTTTGCAACAGAAATAAATCGAACGTAAAATGTTAAAAAAATCGCACAAACGTGGTCGCACAAACACGCCCACAATTTTTAAAGAATTTTAAATTTTACTTTATTTCCCTTAAAAAGAATAACTCTTACAGTTAATAGGCTATTTTTTGTTTTTATACTCGAAGGGGTTGGGAAAATAAAGCAGAATTTTTTAATTTAAGGGTGGACGTCTCCCGTCCGGCCGTTTTTTAACGGATTTTCATTTTTAAAAACTCTGCTGAATCTACTCTTAGAACAAATACCGACCACACATAGGGTATTTTTTAATTTCGAAAAAATAACGAAAAAATAATTTTTTTAATATCCCATTTAAAAAAGTCGCAATTTTTAAAGCTTTTCGGTCTAATCAACAGTGGCGGATTATCGCACAGGCGCATGAGGCGCGCGCCTGTGGCCCCCTAATTGAACCGGCCTCAAAAAAATTGAAAAAAATTATGCAGTCACATTTTTTACCAGTCATGATCGTTTTTGAAAACTTCTATTCAAATAAACCATAAACCTAACAAACTAATTATACAAAGGAGTTTCTTTCCAGTTCCAGACAAGTTGACTTTAAAAAAGATTCTCTTTCTGAAATTTCTGAGACCCACCTTCTAAAATTTTGTCGGTTCGAACGAACCAGTTATATAGAGGGTGTCCCAAAAAGAAGTGCTCAGAAGAAAATCCTAGACAAAAGACGAGGTTTCATCAACAAGAAAACTAATAGGCAGGACCAGCTTTTTTGATGGGTCATTGAATTTTGTTCCTACAGAAAATGTTGTTAATTCGAAATTTTGTTGTAGTTCATAAACTATTTGATCATTTTAAAAGAAATAAGTTGGAAAGTCAAGCTAATTAATGCCACTTTGGCTTGAAGTTAAAAAACATAATCAGAAGAATGTTTTGATCGAAAAAAAATTCTTCTTTCAAAAAATTAACGAGATTTCACCTTTTTCTTGATATTTTCACTATCTTTGAAACAAGCCCCATAAAGGTACCATTTTTTATATCTTCACATTAAACTTTGTCAATTAAGATTTTCTTCTGAACACTTCTTTTTGGAACACCCTGTATAATTTAGTTTCTTCTTTAATTTTAACTTTTGGTTATATTTTACAGTTCATCTAATTCCATGAAATTTTTTGAAAAAAAGAAAAACGAGATGTTTTTCCAAAGTATCTGGAAATGCTTGATCTGTCATTTTTTTAAAATTTCACCTATGGCGCTATATTCAAATTTTGCACTTCTAAGTTTTCCTTAAACTAACCCCTGAAACGTCTGAAACTGATGTCAACTAAAAATGTCATCTTATTTTATTTCAAAAAAATAGCGGCCTCAAAATCAGGTTGCGCCTCATGCCTCCAAATGCCTTAATACGCCACTGCTAATCAACCCCTCAAATTCTATTTTACCGTCATGTAATATACCTTCTCTGAAAGCTCTCAAGGTTCGCTTTACGACAAAAAAAGAATCACTTCGCTATCTTTTTTCGTTATCGAGTTATGACTGAAAATGTAGGAAAATTAAGCAAAATCTCTATGTATAGGACATTTGCGCTACTTTAACTAAAAATAAGTTTACCCTACAAAAAAAAGTTTAAAACAAAAGTTGTAGGAAATTTTATGTTCTATAATATTGATAATAAATAATTTTATCGTAGGATTGATAGAAACCGAGATATTTGGAAAAAAACCATTTTCATCCCGTTTTCCACCCCCATAACTCCAGAAGCAGGTACCCCATAGTTTTTGTGCTAAGTTTAATGTACTAAATGGTTAATTTTGTATTTTGGTATTATGTGTATATGTGTATAAATAAATAATTATTTTCTATTAGAGTGTCAAAAATTCTTAGAAGTTATAATAATTGTCTTTTATCTATCTTTTGCACTTTATAATTTTATTTTTCCAAGAAATAATATGAGAACATTATTTTTTAGTTAGCTTTTAACTTTGTATAAATAGCAATGTAGGAAGGCGATAGCCATATAAAATAATTAATTATCCTATAAATTATAGGCGATGGCCTTTTAGTTTAATTATGAAATTATCTCTTAGTAAGCAATAAAAAGGGTAGGTGTTGACACAATTTTAAATATCCTGACCTAATTAATGAATTTGGTTGGAAACTTTGAATGCTTCGTTGTACTTCAGTTCTACTTAAAAGGATGTTTTGAATTAGGGGATAACATTATAAAGAAGATTAATATCTAATAGATTAATCGACATTAGTTTAACAATTATGTATTCTGAATTCAGGGTGTTTCTAAAAAATAACGTTTGATTTATGATGAAAAATAGGTTTCCTCTTCGAACTCGTGTTTTGAGGTTTTTCCCTCTGATGACCATCAAAAAATATTCATAACATTAACAAAAAACAAGCTGGAAAGCCGGCGTGCGTAAACATGCCGTTTTTTCTTAAAATTCAGACTTCGACCTACTTTTCCAATTCGCTACTCGCTTTTCGCGGCGTCGCATTTTCGCGAAGCCAGCGTGGTGGGGATGGTGGCCGCAGTTGAAACAGGGATGCTGTGCTCTGGCCCCCGTATTGATCATACAACTTTACCCAGTGATTTCGTCCCAAACTTACATAACCATGTAGAGATTCTGGTGCGAGATGAACGAGTGCTCCAATTTAAAACGTGTGCCCGATCATGAGGGGCGCTGATCAGCGTCGCGACACCACTCGGATCGAGACGTGTTCGTAGCGCATCTCACAAAACCGCGCCCGCCGTTCTTTCCTTATATTTTTCAGCGTTTTTGTGATAAATGCCCGATGTTTATCGATAAACAAGCTACGAAATGGATTTTTGGAAACATCTGTTGTAATAAGTACAGTAGATAAATAAGTAGGTACTACTTTATTCATATTTATAATTGTCTACTTATTTGTTAAATAATTTTAAATAAATTCATCAATTTTTTTTGTAAATATTAAAATGAATGCCAAACTCCCAGAAGAGGATTTCACAAAAAAAAACAAATTTTATTCAATAACATCAACTTTAAAATAAATAAAAAATATATCTACCTACCAAAATCAATTTCCTTAAATAAAATCGGCAGATGGCAGATAATTCAATTTAATTCTGGATTTAAGGTTATGACATTTTATGACTAAAGAGTATGAAATAAATATAAAAATACCTGATATTTTTTTTTCATTCATTTTAAATATGGTAAAATAGAATATTTAAATATTTAGTTTTTTATGACCTATAGAAAAATAATCACAATTACCAAAAAATTTAAATTTACAAAATATCAAATTTAAAATACTTTTTTTAATTTTTCTACCTCTTTATGTTTAGTTTTAATATTATTCTATTCACTGGCGCACCCGGGGGGGGGGGGGGTCGAGGGAGCTTGCCCCCCCCTAAAGGAATGTATTTTATTAAAAAAAAAATGAGAAAAATCTTGCTTAAATAATTTAAAAATCCTAATCTATAAATTATGAAACTTATTTTTTAAGATAACGCTCGTGCACAAAATTTTTATTTTGTTAATTAGACTACGGTTTCTTGTCTTTCAATGTTCGTCGCCCTCCCAAAAATAAATCCTGGGTGCGCCACTGATTCTATTAATTTAGAACTTTCAAAAGCTTCAAAATCTTACTAAAGGATGATTTGACAAGTATTTTGAAATTAAAGTAAATCGAAAAAAAAATGGACAGGAGAGATATTTAAAATCCTTCAGATTCATGGCATAAAAAAACAACTATCGTTTTTAAAGGACCTTATCGTTTTCCTATGTGTTTTTGGGCAAACATGAAAAATAAGTTAAACCTACAAAAATTAACTAAAACACCCCCAATATTAATAATATTTCCAATTTCTTCAATAAATATGAATTATAAATACATTTATGAGATTTTACATTATTTAAAAAAATATTTATTAACACGACAACAACGGATTTTAAAATTCAAATTTTGACAAGTACTGTCAGATAAATTTTAATTACCTTTCATTTACGTTTAAATTGAAAGCAAATGACACTTAAAACTAATAGGGTGTTTTCCTTGTGGAACCTATGTTAATAATCGAATACAATCGCCAAAAGGATTAACCTGATGGTAGATACAAATGACCTTTATTATAAGGCACTTTAGAACAATGGTTACTGTTACAAACAAGAAGTAATGCTAACAAATTCGTATGCGCTTTACAAAGGTATCTGGCGACTGACTCACTGTGACTCACACTGGATTGAAATGTTTCCCACATTGGGTGTTATTGTCATGCGCACACATTGCTTGCGTTCGTACGTTTACTTATAAAAAACAGCTAAAATCGGCGCGTACACATAAAAAGAAATACGGTACGCGCTCATGTTACATACTGGAATGAAACATTCTAGCAAAGGAGAAATAACTTGCCGAATGTCGTAAATAGTATCTTGCCTACTTGATAGGAGGTGCTTAGAAGTGCCAGAGGGTGTCCTACAAAAATAGATGGAATTTACAAGCCCTTTTGCCGCCACCGAGGTCCCTTATCGGTTCTACTTTTTACTAATAATTATTGTGCATTTAATTTGGACGTTTCGTTTGAGATGTAATAATTTCAATGTTGCGTGATTGTGCAATAAAGTCTTACGATAACCTGTAAAAGATATTTTATTTTTAATTGACGCTGTAATATTACAAATCTTATTACAACTATTAAAACTATAGCCATTGAATTTACAGTAAAAGTTTCAGAGCTCCAGGGAACTGGAAAAGTCATTTTTTATCAAATATTTTAAAAATTGAAAAAAACGACAACTGTGTAAAAATTTTTTAATTGTAAAAAATATATTCTTAAATTATAAGTCTATTTGAATAAAATAAATACTTAAAAATTAAATTCTAATCAAGTCATAACAAATATGTACTTAATTGTATAATTTTTATACTATTAAAGTCAATAAATCATAGTCAATAAATGGCATAGGCAACCAAACTACTTTGTTTGTTAGAAACACCGAGGAAAACACCAGCATCGTTGTCTAATTGTGCAAAAATTAATTAATTTCAATTGCGTTTTTTGGCGAAAGCGGTCTCCTAACGAGCGAAATATTTTACACTATTGTATATTTATTTCTTATTTATATGTGGCATAAGTTTCATTCTTGTACAAAATGCTCCCAAAACCCGATAAGGTCCTTTTGATACCTAATATGGTATGGAGGGTTATTCTTCGAACATTAATTTTCTTTATTAGAATAAAAAATTATGATACTATTTTTAGTACGCCAAGAAAGCTAAGTTGATGGAAACACCAGATAATTGCTAATATTCTTTATTATAAAATATTACTATAAAAATAATGTCTACTTGACAAGAACTATCAATCATAATAATCTTCTCTTTTTTTATATCAAACAAAAGCAAACCCAAAAATCATCACACCCTTCAATTCAGGTGATTTACTAAATATAATAATATCATCAATAACACTTTTTCCATTAATTGTTTTGCTATTTAATTTTCTATAATCAACACAAAATCTATAATTGGAATTTTTCCTTTTAACAAACACAATTGGCGAAGCCCATTCCGAATCCCTTGGCTCAATAAATCCTTCCTTTTCCATTTTTTTAAATTTCTTCTTCAATAAAATTTTCGATTTGCTTCGAATATTTATTAGAATTTCGTTTTACAGGTATTATAGGAGTTTCCAATTTAATATTATGTTTAATTGTTCTAGTTCTTCCAATTTTACCACCAAAAAGCATTTTGTAATTCTGTAAAATTTCTTCTATATTTTTGTCTTGAAAATCAACATGAACCATTTCTTTCGGATAATACCAACTTTCATGTCGTAACGTTTCTTTTACCCAACTAATGATTATTCTTTTTTCTTTTCCTAAAAGTATACATCCTGATTCGTAATCCAAGATTACCCCATAATCTTTAAAAAAATATGTCCAAGAATAAGATCATATGATAAATTTTTATTTACAAATGCTTGCATTTTAAAATCCAAATTATTTACATTGGCCAATAATGTACAAACACCAAATATTTCACATGAATCTCCATTAACTGCCAATTTGACAACACCATTATAAGGAAAAATGTTTACTTTTATTTTATTCGCAATTGCCAAATTTATAAAATTATGAGATGCCATAGTATCAAGTTTTGTTTTTAATATATTCATTATTGATTTCCAATTCGACTGTAGGTCGTTGTATTATTTCATTTAATTCTAAATTTGATAAGGATATATTAGAAGAGGTGTTTAATGCTTCTGATTTTCTTGACAACGATTCCCTCTTGTCAAACGTTGTCTTTTGTCGTTTCCCGAGTTCGAATAAAGTTTCCAACAATTTGAAGATGAATGCCCAATTTTGTTACAATTTCCACAAATTAGTTTTGGACAATTTCGTTTCAAATGATTACTTTTGCAAAAATAACATATCAATTGTGTAGAAAATCCACTACAACTTTCACGACAAGAAATATTTTATTCAATATTTTTTACTCGTTGAATCAACGTTTTATAATCACTACATTCAGGATAACGTAGAAAAGATCTAATTTCTGGTTGTAATTGTTCAACAATTGTTGTTAAAAACTCACTTTCTGTTCCATCTGGGAATATTCTTTTATAAATTTGCAATTTGGTTTCTATAAATTTTACCACTTCTTCTTTTCCCTGATTTGTACCAAAAAATTCTTTCTTTAATCTTGTTTTTATAATATTGTTATCAAATTCCATAACTATTTCCTCCTTAAAATCATTCCATGATGGATATTCGAATGAATTATATTTATTATTATACCATTTGAAGGCATTACATATCAATTTATCTTAAATTAAATTGGTCCAGTAATCTATTGCTACATCATTTTTTTTTAAAAGGTTCTCAACATTATTCAAATATTTATTGATATCTTCAATATCTGATCCACTGAAAGATGGAATCAAAATATTTAATTCTTTAAAATTCAATGATGGAGTTTTCTGTTGAGTAGCAATTGATGTACTTCTAATTAATATCTCCCTTGTTTCTCGTTTAAACACACAAGATTTACAACAATATTTTTGTCCAAGACGTACTCTTTGTACATCTACTCCTTCACAATCACAATGATACCAAGCTGTACAATAATCACACAAAACCCAATCATTTGATACTGATGTTCCTGTACATGTAATATTTGAACAAATTTCATCTGAATTATTTTTATTTGATCTGACTCTTGCCTCCGCCATAATATTTTTTGTCCTGTCAAAGTACACCATTTTCTACAAAACAAGCCCACGGGACATTCCGATATTTAGAATTTTTCTCTTAGATGATTTAAAAACTGGAACAACTGACCACGTTTATCGTGCATAACTCAAGGCTTGAATTTTACATTTTCACTAAAGCGCGTAAGGTTTTATTGACCTTTTAAGTTATTAAGCATCGAGATCACACCGCTTTGCACCAATCACGTTCATTTCAATGACGTTATAACACACAATTATGGGCGCGTTCCACTAAAGACTCGCAATGCCCACGACGACCGCAAAGTCGTTCTACATAAGACCGCGATTTTTTCTTTCGTGCATCGATGGCGACCGCCAGAAGCTCACAACGACCGTATTTATTTGTGGATTTCTGTGGTTGTTTGTTGAATGGTGACTTTTTGATCTAGTGGAACGGGAAAATTTTGCGGTCGTGGTCGCGGGCTTTAGTGTTCATTAGTGGAACGCGGCCCATATAGACACAAAGCGCACCTAAGATGCTTTCAACAAAATGGCCCCAATTGTGTGGCAAAGAGAATATAATGTATAAATGAGAGCAAGCAGGGGCGGACTGGACCGGTGGGCAATCGGGAAATTGCCCGGTGGGCCGGTAGCCCAGTGAACCGGCTCCAAAAAAAAAATTTAAATGATTTTTTTTTTTAATTTTTTAAGACTGGCTTGTTAAAATTTTATCGGTCCGGACGAACCGGTTATATATTATTTTGTTTCTTCTTTTTTAACTTTTGAGCATTTTTTAAAAACATTCATGTAGTAATTTTTTAAAAACAGTAATATTGAGCTTCGTTTCTAAATAAGTTTCAGGAAAATGCTTGAACTTGAATATTTTTAAAAATTTCGGCGCTATATTAAGAGGGCCACCGTGTCGACGTCAAAAACTCAAATTTTGCAATTTTTCTAAACATATCCCTGAAAAAGTTATCTTGAATAATTTAAATACATCAACAATTATTGATTTGGTTAATAAAAAATCAAATGCGGAGAAAATTCTGTTTCACAGAAAAATATTATAACACATACAGTATTGGAAAAAAGTAGAGCAACATTTACATTTTCTTGATATTATACGTTGTAATATTCTGTAATAAATAACTTTAATATTTCAAAATAAGAATGCTTTAAATCTACATTATTTCATAATTTTTTTATTAAATAAAAATAAAAATTGCAGGTTTAGTAAAATAATTTAGTAATAAGGCTGGAAAAAAGTAGAGCAACAATTAGAAACTTATTATTTGTTCATATAAAAATACAAAAATGAAAGTGTAAACTAATATCTTGTCCAATACCCGTTGTTCTTAATTATATCAGGACATCTTGTAAGTTTTATAGCGAATTTTGTTATAAAAAATACTCAAAATTGGATTTAAATCCGGAGATTGTGATGGCCATTTCTATAAATTAATTTTTTCTCCCACAAACCATTGTTTTACAAACTTTGATCATTATCCTGCTGAAAGATGTGACTTATTGGAAGAGTGCTATCAGCATATGGGACCATAACGTTCTCTAAAGTATTTTATACACAAAACGATCCATTATACCATTTATACGATGAATGGGGCCCATTCCCAAACCAGAGAAACACCCCTAAATCATTACAGATCCACCACCATGTTTTACTACATGTCGAACATATTTTGGATGTAATCTTTGGCCCTCGGGACGTCTCACATATTGGAGTCCATCACTGATCTTTGATTGGTCACTGAATATTACCATATTCCAGTCTTCCAAAGTCCAATTAATGTGGTCTTGAGCAAATTTAGCCACGTCTGTTTTTCTTTGAAAGTAGAGGTTTCTTTGCTGGTCTTCTAGCTATAAGATTGTTCTCACTTAGTCTATTTCTGACAGTGTGTGATATTTGAAAACTGATTGTTATCAAATTGGGCCTTAATTTGATTTGAAGATAAAAATGGATTTTGTTTTGAAATATTTATAAGCGCTCTATCTTCACGTAATGTTGTTTTTCATGGCCGTCCAGATTATTTTTTGAAATCTACTGTTCCACTTTCTTTATACATTTTTATAATTCTGGATATAATGCATCTATGCAGCGAATACTTTCTAGAAATATAAGCTTGTGACACTTTTTTTATTAAAATCACTAATTATCAAATTTTTAATTTCTTTTGAAATTTAAACATTATTTTCACCATTTTTAAAAATTTTAGAAAAAAAGGAAATATTGCTCTACTTTTTTCCAATACTGTATGCAGGGTGTTCTCTTCGTAGTTCACTAAACGTCGGAATTAATACTATAGCAAATTTATTCCAGAAAAGAATCTATCTTTTTTAATTTTACAGCTACAGCGTTTTGAATTTTATATCATCGATTTTTGTCAAAAATCATAAAATCGTTAATGACATTTTAACCAATATGAGTAGAAATAAAAATATATCACTAGAAAGCTAAAACCATTTTCTTTCAATTGCAAATACATAACAGTAATTCAGAAACACATACTTGATAAATTAATAAAAAAAAAATTTCAGTTTGTGAAATCTTTTTCCAAGTAAGACTCATTAAGGTTGAGTTTTTAAAATATTCTGAAAGCTCCAAAACTAAAAAAAGATAGACCCTGCATTTTCCGTTGATTGTGGATTAAATTTACTCCAGTTTCTAAAATTCTAACCCTGGCGTTTAGTGAATCACAAACACAAACGGTACACCCTGTATGTACATATTAATTATTCGGGTATGGATGAGTGCAAATGCACCAGATCCTAGAAAACCTGGATTATGGCGAAATTTTTTATTCCTATTGCAGAATTTCTTTAAATAAATAGGTAGGTATACAAGGGTGTCTCGTTCGTGGGTGATCAAACAGGATTAAAAGATATTCGAATTTCATCATCAAAAACTAAAAAAATAGACCCCTATTTTTTAGTAATAACGTTTTTGGTAAAATCATTGTTAAAGAAATTCTTGACTCAGGGCCGGTTTATTCATCTGTCCAGTAAAGTGTCAATTAGTTACTTGTTCAGTAAGGTTATAGGTCTCCTATAAAAAAAACTACTGAACATTTAGCGACGAAAGAGACATGGCAACAATGTTTTTTTGGGATTTTGGCGTTATTTGCACTTCTATTTTGTTCTATTTTTATAAATTTTATTGCATTCATGACGTATGAGTAAAAAATATAAAAATATATTTCTATAAAACATTTTGGCGAATGTTCTATGCGATTAGCGATTAATTTTTTTTGTAATACAAAAAAGTCTCATAATAAATATTAGGAGTCTGAAAGTTCCCGAAATGTTGCAGACTTTTGAAAGATTATAAAAAACTAATAAAATTTTGCGCGCTTATTTCGAAAAATCAAAAATTTGTAATCAATGTTGAAAAAAATCGCAAAGAAAAAAATAACTGGGAATTTTGTTTTTTCAGTTTTTTTATGATTTCAGAATGCCTTTGGTAAATGAATAAATAGAACTAGAAACTCAAAATTTTCTTGATTTGTAGGGATAATATTATAAGTAAAAAAACATACTCTTAATTGGCTTTTTTTAGAAATAAACAAAAAACATAAAAAACAAAACGCTGGAACTCCAATACTGAGCAAATCAATTTCTCAGTTTACTTTTAGCGTGTTCTTTTTATAAAACCCGCTCACATAAATTCAGTTGCTCAGTTTAGATATTCCTAACCTTAATAAACAAAAATTAAATAAATAATAAATTATCTGACGTGTGTTTAATTTGAAAACTATCTGAACTGACCAAAATGATAAAAATAACACAACTTATATTTACGTCTTTGCTTTGCATTGACCTACTTCTGACGTATTTTTTTTTATATCGCCACTGGGCTTGAACTATTGAAGCCGCTTATATGGCAGATTGGCTCGAGTTCAGGCCAGCTTAAGTTAAGTAGGTGAGATAAACGTAGTCACTGATTATATTTTTAGATTTAGAAGATTTCAATAGTTTTTAGCGTAAAAATTAACAACCTGTATTTTTAGGATTTTATTTAATAGTTTTGGTGTTTGACCTTCAACGACTAAGTACAATCACGCGCAAAGATATCGAGAATGCAAAAGAAAAAATCTGATCCAATAGCAATCGTCCGTAGACACGACATCACACGCAATTTGAAACTTATGATGCGGCGGGGTCCTTTCAAATTTTTGTGTCCTCGATATTTTTGTTCGTGATTGTACAGCATTTAGCAGAAGCCTATCTATAGAATTATTATGTAGATATTCCTGAAACAATTTATGTATACATGGATGAAAGATGAAAATAAATCCTTCAGAGTTTTGAGAACCGAGATTATTGAAAGTAGGTATTTATTCTCGTTTCTTGTTATTTCTTTCAATTTCTGTGAAGCCTATATGTATATAGTTTCAAATTAATAAAAAATAACGTAATATTTTATACTGAACAAGAAAATTGTGCCCATATTTTGTATTGAAGTGTCAGCAGTAGTTTATGGAGTTCTGCTAACTGCAAAAGAAGTTGCTAGATCCATTACCAATTGTGTACATGTTTCCCTTAATGGCACCATAATTTTAGTTATTGACTCATCAACCCGACACACCGTATCATGTTCAAGAGATATACAATGAGTTATATCACTCATCAATTGAATATTGATCGCCTTATACAAAGTGTAAAGATAACAGATGTATTGCTCTAGGAAGTGCCTGAAACGTTATTAAAAATTGTTTTTCGGTATTTTTAACAACTTTCTCAAACTCAACTTTTCCTTGGTTAGATAGGAAGTTAATGAATTGGTCAAGCACAAAGTAGAAAAATGACAAAGAAATCTGAAACAACTATTGCATAAAAGCAATTTTTTTATTTTCCTTAAAAAATGCGAGACTTCTGGAAGTACAACTTTTAAATTCACTTCCATGACATCATTCGATTTTTTGATTTATACAGGGTGTATCTGAATATGTGGGCCAAAATTGATCATATTTTTGTTTGTAATTAATTTCAGTTATATTTTATTAAAAATTACCAAGGAATTTTTCTTTAAAATTTTTACGATAATTTTGGTAAACTAATAGGTTCTATAAGAAATATAAGTATGGTAATCTTGATAACTATCTATGCACTCTATCGGATTTCGATAAGAGTAACTTTTTTGTGTAAATATAATTTAAGAATACTATTTTCTAAAAAATATGTTTTTGGTCATTTATTTCAGAAAAGGTACTTAATTTACACTTAACTCACTTCCATGAATTTTTCCTGATTTATTCCTTCGTTTTAAGTGGTACTTTAAGAGATCTTTGGTGTTAAGAACAGTGGACAAAATTTAAGCAATACGTTTTTATAATAGTTTTTATCAAATACCTTTGAAGAACTGCAGCTCCCTAAGAAACAAAATCGGGCATTTTATAGGGGCATTTTTTATTATTTTGATGTCCTCTACCGACTAATGAATTTTGTCCCACTTGTTATGATACACCCTGTATTTGCTTGCATTTGAGGACTACCGTATCATATAGGATATTTTATCCTTGAAAATAGGGATAGGTGTTCTAAAGTTAAATTGTGAGACGTTCTTTTAATAATTGATGTCCTCGGGCTGATTGTGATTGGATTAAATGGGTGATTATTCAGTCACGTAAACAACGCGTTTATCTCGACAGAATTCATTTGGACTGGACTTAATCCTGGTTAGAAACTAGGAACTAAGAGAAATACTATTCTAGACTGTTCCTATTTCTAATAATTTTCTAGTTATAATAATTACCAAGTAAAAATTTGTTTGTTACTTTTGATCGAATTAATCGCGTTCATGTCAGAACAAGTTTTTATTCAATAGCGATCGAGAAGTTCAATCCCACAATTTTATAGGATTGGACTTAAAAAGCCAATACTGTAAGCTCTACTGCCCGTAAGACATCAATTGATATTGATATATCGGGTATTGTCATACACACAATCACATATTATTAATGACTCAATGACGTTGACGTGTGTTCTGAAAATTAATCCAATCTAACAACATGTTAGGTATTCAATACCGCAAGTTAAACATAGTCATTAATTTTTTTGTTGAAGTAAGTGTTCTAAGAATATACTAAATAACTACTGGGCCTCACTCAGTATAAGTAATCGAAGAGGACATGAACTGTAAATTGGAAAATATAGCCCTAAAATAAAGAAGATTAAAAGTAGTTGAAGTAAAACCACATCATCTGGAATAATAACTTAAATAAACTTTTAAAATTTCGACTCTTTCAAATATAACCCCACATTTTGCATTAAAACTTGTCTTCTTCTTTTCGTAAGAGGAATATAGGATGTAGTAGAATTAAATTTGGAGAATGTACACTGGTCATCATTATCCCAACTCACATGTTGTAGCAACTCGACTTTAAATTTTATGATAATTTAATTATTCCCAACTCCGCAGTTCGCCCTATTTATTTCAAGTTTCACTGCATCCTACATTTTGTCAGATAGGGTTAGTTGATTTGAAAATTGGCCATTAAATCAAACATTACAAAAAGCATTCATACTATAATCTATTAGTCATTTCGAGCTATTATTTTTTAATGAGAACAGTTAGTTTTCACCTGGAGGACTTCTTCGTGGTCATTCTAACCCTAACTCAGTTTTTTCAAATGGAAACCCATATTTTTTTATTTGAATCTGAATCCAGCAAAAAAGAAGAAATTTTTGCTGGATTCAGATTCAAATAAAAAAAAATATGACCATGAAGAAGTCCTCCAACTGTTCTCATTCTGTGGCCCCTTTAAGACCAAATAATTTTTATTTGAAACGTTTTTTTCTAAAACTCTTACTTTTGGAGATATTTCGACTATTCACTTTAACTCGACCACCCTGTATATATGTCGGATTGGATTCAGTTTTAGGATTCAGTTCAATTATCCAAAAAGTGAACCAATCCGATGTCTTTATTTCGAAAAAATGCGGACCGAACCAATCGCTATTCAATTCAATCCAATCCGGATCGAATTACGCAAGATAAATGCAGTCAATACGGTTTTGGCGTACCCTGTATAATACTTTGTTTCTACAAGGTTGAGATACAGAGTGTACGAAAATTTGGGGTAAAAATCTTTAAAACGTTGGTGGAGCTTCTCCAGGGATAATTTTAAAAAGTTGAAAAAAATCTGTCTATCTCCGTGCACTTTGTTATTTGATATTTATATGTAAAAATATACCTCTTTTTATTGAAATAAAAGTTAAAAAAGTTTTCTTTGTTATACAGTTATAACGTGAATAAATATGACTGTATTGTATATTGTATATAAATACATTCATGTTACTAACTCCGTATCTAAATATAGAATACTGTATTTATAAATATGTATTATTATTAATGATGAAAAAATTTATTGTCAATAATTAAATTTATAATTAATTTAATAAATTATATAATAAATTTATTGATAGCCCCAATTTTTTTAATTGAAATCCGAATGACCTAATTGAAAATATTTAAACTGATATTTACTCCACATTTATTCTATACTGCAAATAAATTTAAATTATCAATATTAAAGATTAAAAATTAATCCTTTTGAAATATCGTTCAAAACAATAAATATATTTCATAAAATTTAGAGACAAGTACTTACAAGTTGAAAGGGTAAATCTCATGTTTTGCAGATTATTCTAACATAGTTTTAAAATATAAAAAAATCCCTTTAATTGGATTTATTTTTAGAAATTAAAAAAAAATTATTTTTCATTTTTTTTTTATTTCTGACCTTTTTATTTAAGATTTTGTCAATGATTTCTGTTGTTTTATTATAACTAATTGAAAAATGGAGTTTGTAGCCTTCTAATAGTCATAATTTTTTTCAATCTCTACTACTCAACTTGTTTAAATTGTCATTACTGATATACCGATGTATGTACAGTTGCTCCCAGCTGGAAGTAGGACAAAGAATGCGTGGTCGTGATTACTTTTGGCTTACTTCCAGCTGGGAGCAACTGTACAGACGTGTGACAAAAATAGCTGACTAAAATTAAAAATGCAGTAACTACAAAACTATAAAATGATCTACGGATCTATCATTTTTTAGTTTTTTTTGACGATGAAATTTGTTCTACTATTTGTTTGTTATACAATTTACACTAAATTTTTGCGGGTAAATAAATGGGACACCGGACACCCTTAATTTATCTCCAAATTCTTAAAATTTTTATTTATTTTATTTATTATAAAATAGCATAGTCGAATACAGAAAAATATAATGAAAAAGTTATAGCTATTATGCGACACTTTTGTTACACCCTGTATGTTTTTATACTTTTTATCGAAAAATTTTAATTTTAAGTAATAAATGGTAGAACAGTACTTTGTTATTGAAGATGTGACTAAATGAGATACGAATGAATGTTATAAAAAATAACCTTTAATATTTTTAAAATTGTATTAAAAAATTAATTTTCAAAATAGACCACTTCTTTGTTTCAGATTGAACGTCTTCTAAATCATGGTTGATTTGGGAGGTTATGTTATAATATTGGTAGAAACCAAAGACAAAAAAATTAAATTATACGGTAAGTACTTAAAAATTTTTATATCCAGGGTGGTGCAAAACTTTGAATATGGGATAATATTGTTTTTTTTAGAAAATCTCTTTGTGATATTAAGAAAATATTCAAATTAATTCTAACCAACCATTTCACATTAACAATTTGCCAAAAAATATATTGATTTCCATTTTTTAAAAATTTCCTGACCATTTTATTAAATCATTGCTTTTTGGTAATTTTGAAAAACAAAATTATTGAAAGGTTATCTAATTTTACTTTTGAGTTTTGCAAACTTTTAATTTAAATTAATTAAAATTTTTATTAAATGTTTAAAAAAATATTATCTAAGTCTTTAAAAGCTTTATTAAATATACGAAAAAAAATGGGGAGTTGTCATTTTTGAGTTTTGCAAACTTTTAATTTATATATTAAATTAAAATTTTTATTAAATGTTTAAAAAAAATGTTATGTAAGTCCTTAAAAGATTTATTAAATATATGAAAAAAATGGGGAGTTGTCATTTAAAATATTGATGATGACGTCATTATCCAAACATCTTTGATTATCTATCTCTGATAAAAATGGACTTGTTCGAGCGATTTTCTAAAAAATATTAAACAGGAAAAATATTAACCCGTTTCCAAACTTTTACACCACCCTGTACATTATGTTTAGTTGGACAGGCAATCATTTAGGAACTAAAATCTTTTAACAACTATGATAGGTGTTTTCTTTTAAAATTACCTAAAATGCCAAAAATTTTATTTTAATTATCTGAGCCTGCATTTTAAGCCTTTGTTCCGTTTAACCCGAGTATCTTTAGGATAATTAAATAAAAAGGAAAGTGAGGTCTTTATTGTAAAAGTTTTTTATTTATCCTTATCAAATAATACCATAACTTTTGCATTACTGTACAGCGATCTTTAGTATTTAAACTTGAACTGAACCTGTCAAATATCGAACAGCTAATGAATCACTCCGTATAACTAATTAAATTAAAGTACATCTTAGAGCTTGTTTTTATTATATTAGTAAAGTTTGGTCATTAATTCATATTTACCTCGAACCTCAAAAAACTTTCTTTATCATAAATAAATGATAATCGCCGTTGTTAACCTTTTCATTTCATGAAAATTAATATTATGTGCTCCTACCAATTAAGGCAACGCTTGGCGTACTTTATTCATAACTTTAATTTCCTTTAGGTATAAGCTGATTTAATTTATAATTCATCTTTAATTTACAAATTTTCTGAAATAAAATAATAATTAATGTTTGTAGTAAAATACTTTAAAAGTAAATTGCTTACTATAGTAACAAAAGTATAAACTTGTAATTAATTTATTAAAAAAACGTTTTTATTTAAACATTTAAACTACTAAACAAGCTAAGTATTCTCCCTTTTGTGAGCGAATCCGAAACTAATGATATGACGTCAGAAGTTGCCATCACGTTGTCATGGTTGCCACACAACTGTCAGTTGTTATATTGAATCACCAATAATACGTTATAAAAGCACTGCGTTTATAGCAGTAGAATGTGTCTTTTGGAAGTTGGTAGCATTGAAATTCTTTGATTTCAAAATGGCAATTGCCAAGTAATTTATATGTTATTTCATGATTTGTTAAACACCAATCAGAGTTGTCAAGTACCAGAAAAGATTCTAAATTTGAAAACTGCAATATTTTATTTTGAAAAGGTAAAAAGGCGTAAAATACAAAAAAACTATAAAAAAATTCGATTTATGAAACTTTTTAAAACTCCCATATTATTGTTTGTTTTGGTTTATTTAAATTTATCTGTATTTAGATATTTTACCAAAAAAAGTTAACACAATAAAATTTAATTTCATTAAAATAATGAAAACAATAGTAAAAATATTTTAATACATATCAGATAATATCTTTTATGGGCAGGAATAACAAACAGTTCAAGTCAAAAAATGTAGTTTGGCTAAAAAGCTATAAAAAAATTAAAAAAACCAAAACACTTCTATTTAAGGTTTCGCAGAAAAGCAATTTATTCAGCAAATTTTTTAAAAAGTCAGATTAAACTTTCTGAAAATTTTTAAATAAAAAAGCAGCTCAACTAATGGAGCCAAAATTGAAATGATTATACTGACTTCATTTTATAGAATTATTTTAAAACATATGGAACGTGTTCTATAATAAACAAATTAATAAAAAAGAAACTATCGAATGATAATTGCGGTTCCTACAAATTTTACAAAATTGACACTGACCATTTAAAAGTTATTAGGTAAATTTAAAAGCATGATGTAATAAAAAAATAATTTAGGCTCCTATTTTGTAAATTAAATGATAATTTTGGTAAGATTTAATTTTGAAGAAAAATTGATATGTTATATCGTCAACAACAATTTACATGTTTTGTTTAGATAGGACGTCATTTAATATTTACTTTTAAAATATTTTATTACAAATTAGGAATATATCTTTTCAAGAAAATTTATGAAAAATTCCAGATTTTTTTAACAAATTAAAGAGGAATTTGGTATAGCTTATTTAATTTTCTCTTTTTCAATAAATGTGATAGTGATAATTTGTTAAAAAAAATGTTTTGCTGTAATAAAATTTATATTTTTTCCAGTCAAATTGGCAATGTAACCACCATAACTTATAAAATTGAATAACGAATACTTTTATCGTTTTACGACAAAATGGAGTTTAATAAAAAAATTCATTTGAATTTAAGATTAATTTCTAACGAAATGTGTTATTTTTTTCTGTTTTGCAGTTTTAAAAAGAAAGTACATTATATTTTGTCATTAATTATTATTTTCCCAGAATTGTAAATATTTATTAAAAATTCCAATCTTGTAAAATCAGAGATTCTTAAAATAATAAAGAAAAAATAGATAAATATACAATTTACAGAATAAATGTTACTACTTCCAAGAGTAATAATTATTTTACATTCCCCGATTTTTTTTTAAATGAATGAACTGTACTTACAAAATAATAAATAATGCAAAATTATATATTGTTGGTGATCTACCAGGAAAAAGTCTATTTTTAAAACATACAAATTTACATAAATTAAAATACATATGCAATATGAATAAATCACTTACGATTAGTGTTAAAAAATTATTACAATATAAAAAACACTTGGTCATAAAATTTGTAAATAATTTTAAAAAAGATGACGTTGTTAAATTTAACAACTTAGTTGCAAAAAAATCCCTATAATTTTCTCAGAAAACCGAAATACCGGGTGAAAACGAAACACAGGTCGCCACTAGAATTAAAAAAATTATCACAAACTAAATCATTTCATAAAATAATTTCATATTATGAATAAAAAAATTGGGTTACATTAAAAAAATAAAGTTGATGTCACTTTCGGTAAAAGCGGAAGTCATATTGAAAAATATTTTAGTGCCTAAAATGTGTTTTCTTGAATTTCAAATTTTTATTTTCATAAATAAAGAAGTTATAGAGGTGTTTCATTTCCACCCGGTATACTAATGTACGCAAAAAGAATCAATGGCTTTATTCTTGGACCGGTCGAGATCGTGTGGTCGACGACATTCTGATGTCTGCCCTTCCAGTCTCGCCGACAACACGATCTCGCCCGACCCAAGAATAAGGCTGCAGGAGGCGATTCCTTGGCCAAATCTAAGATAAAAGTAAAGAATAATTTTTTTGTCTAAGATCTTCTATTTTTGATGCACACGGTGTCAAAGTTCCTACATTTTTTACTAGTTTTTTAGCATAGCTTCTAAACCTTTTATGCAATTTTTTTGAAATTTGGACGAAATTCTAGTTTTAAAATTTGCAATGAGATAAAATTAGTATCCAGTGTAAAAAAATTACAGGATCGTATTTTTAGGGGGTAGCTACCCCCTTTTTTTGTTAGGCCAAAAATTATTCTTTAATTTTATCTTAGATTATACCAAGAAATCGCCTCCTGATTTCTTTTGCATACATTTGGTTACACCCTCTATATAAAAAAATCAAATAAGCAACAAAGACTGGGACAAAATTATTATGAAATTATTTTAATAAAAGTTAAGGACAACTTAAAATGAAATAATATTTTCTTAAAAAATACAGGGTGTTCCATTTAAAAAAAATTAAAATACGTCACTCTCGAGTTTTCATATTTCTCACCTCCATAACAGTCATCATCTATGATAAAATTTCTTGCATTCTTTATCTTAGTTTTAATGCAAATATCAAAAAATATAGTGAGTATTTCTTTAAAAAAGGTGGAATAGGTCCCATGCTTTTGAAAGGAAAGAACCCTTTTGTGTAAATAACCAGGAACTACTTATCAAACAAATGTGTGCCTAAAATGCTTTGACATTGTGCGTCTATATTTCCAAGGTCTTTTGGAATAGTCTTCGTTACATCTTTGAAACACCTTGTACATACAAAAAAATTTCTGATTATACATGCATCAATAAACCATACAATTACATGACGTTCAAAAAATTGGGTTAAGTTTTTCAAGGATTCCCTGAATATTAAATTAAAGTCATTTTTGATATCTGTTTAAGGTGAATTTTCAATAAAATATTTTGTATTTCATTTTTAAGGTTCTCCTGCTGACAAAGATAATTTAGAAGTAGGCGACGAAATTTTAGAAGTAAACGGTAAAACATTAGAAGACGCCACCCACACCGAAGTAATCAGCCACATTCATCAGGTAAAATACGAAAAAAAAAATTATAAAAAAAAATAAATAATAATATAAAAAATGTTTTTACAGTGCATACGTTCAAGGACAATATGCCTACGTGTCAAGAGGAGAAGCGGTGCCAGATTAGGTAAGTCAATTTGATGAAACGAATTGTATAACATTGCTTTTATACCCAAGAGACGTAAATACTTTTACGTTTTATTGTGGTAGCAAACTCAATTAATGCAATACAAAGCCTGCTGTGCACAAAAATCTCACTGATTCATTGAATCACTAGGAGTGGTGTAATCCTTTGCGTATACGGTGAGAAATATGGAATCCTATTATTTATACCGAAACAAATAGCGAAATACAGTTTCATTCCTATTTTAATCTTTGTGAATGTAATCGAATTGAATCATTATGACTTTCTTATGATTAATCATTAAATCATTAATATGCTTCATACTTAAAAATAAAAATATTTATTCCATTTACATACTTTTATGATTATTAAATGTGAATGTGTTGGGAAATTTTTTAAGTGTTCCTGTGCTCAGAAAAATTTAAAATATAATGCGGATTACAAAAAAAACATCAAACTTAAAGCCAAAATTTGATATGATTATTTGGCGTTACAAAAAATTTCAAAACCGTGATTGGAGAGATAACCAGTATAAGAAAATCTATAATATACAGTTTTATGAAATTCGAAAATTTAATTTAAATTAATTTTTACCAATTTTCGATTTTCGATCCTGAAAAGTTTCGACGCAGCCATATTTTGAAGCAACCACGATTCGAACAACTCTTCAGTCCAGTAATGTTTTGAATCAATAATTTTTGGTCCTGCAATATTCGAATCCAGTATCAGTAATTTCGATCAATGCAGCAAATTTCGATTAGTACCCCCAGCGTTCTCAAATCTATAAGATATAAGATATGACTATAAAACTGCCTACTAGGAAGGATTGTTCAGGGATAACTGATAAAATTCCTGCATTATACAAAGAGTCGCTGCCAATAGAAGAAACAAAATTAGATACCTTGCTAAAATTATGCTCATCTAAAACTATACCTGAAACGTATGGTTTGTTGTGGTATGTTATTCATCGACATAGCCTGCAGCCAGCAGCTGATTAGCTCTGTGATGGTGGTAGGTACAGAAATTCTTTCTCGAATTCTTTGCTTGAGTGCGTCCCATATATGTCCCATGTGGACGGGGCTACATGCTGGACACTACATGGTTTTCCGACACCCTAAAGATATTCGCAGTATTGGGCCTCACATTATTATGTATAAGATTTCATCTATAAGACATCATTTGGTATATTTTATCGATATACCTTACCGCTGCCAAATCCCTTCTATTACGACCACGGCCACCGGAATAATAAAACCAGGAAGAGTTCATGCTTCCATAGATAATGCACCCCAGGTTATGCAAAAATCACGTGGTTGACGCGTTCGATGATGCTGCACTGTGCAAATTTCTATCCAGGTTACAGATGTAATTACTGCTTTTTATATATTTTTAAAAGACTTATCTTAGTCTCATATGGGAACAAAGAATTGCCCAATTGTTCCAAGTTCCAGTTCAAATGTTTCATTGCGAATCAACGGCAAGCCCGGCAATGAACCACAGTTAATTTTGAACCGTTGACATTAAACCATTTCTAATGACTTCTATGGTTGATTAATAGTTGACAAAGAAGTTCATAAAGTGTGACGTAACACCTTCAGTTCTTATCGACTCATTTGAAATTGTTTTATTGAATTTGGTTGAACCGTTGATATCTATTAGGGGAGAAGAAATGACCGTAACTGATAGAATAGAAAGAGATGGAGCAACTAATCAAAGAACGAACCGTGCTCCCGAGCAGATTCATTTTTCAGGTAACCGAGTTTGAATGTGTCTATGTGTCTTTCTCTATTTCTCAACCAAACATAAACCAAAGCGATTCGAAATCGCTTATATTATTTCTCGCAGTCTTCCTTTTTTCCACCTACGAACTATCACCCCTCAGACCAATTTCTTCCGATATCTGGTCTTCGACGAAAAGCACCTGTTAAAGCTAAAATTTGATCCCAGAAAAAATTAGATTAAAAGCCAATAATATTATAATTCAAAGTAGGTTCATATATTTACATGCAAGCATATTTTGATTTTGAAGCAATCTTCCATACTACTGGTTGCAGAGCAAGGTTTCTTCAGCATTCTTTGGTTGACACTGGAGTAGTAGTCAAGATTTGATACGAACCGAAACAAGTTCAGGTTTTTTTCCGATATATTTCGTGCCCTAATCACCTTAGTCAGCAGATCAAAATCTATAAATACACCTAGTACCTTACTCACATTAGTTTTATAAATGTCAATTTTTTTTAAACTATATTACTATAACTATAACTATAAAATATAAAAGATCCAATCTGGCATCTGGCTTACTTAGAATTAATTGTAGGTGGATCAAGACTTTTCTTTTCAGTTTTTTGGTCCTCCAAAGTTTGCTAAGATCTAGAGTAACTTTCGATTACTTAGAGGGGAATAAACCTTCAGGCAAGGGCGTACCCAGGATCTAATTTAGAGGGGGGCAGCTCTTCATATTGGTGTTGACGAAATAGACCAGGTGTTATTTTAAAGGAAAATCTTGAATTGCAGAAATATGAGTTTTTGATGTTGGGGCTGCCGCTCTAATTTACCGGCTCAGGCGAAATTATTAGAAATTGTCAAGGTCAAGCTCAAGCACCTTCCTGACACTTTAGAACGACAACTCGGTATTGCTATTTTGAAAGAAATACCGGATGAACGTTTTTTGGAAAATATCCAAAAGTTAAAACAAAAATAATTTATTTCATAAAAGTACTGAATTTACTTAAGGTCTATTTATACTTAAAATTTATGATTTACGATTTAAGACCTAAGATTTCTCCTTTCTTAAGGTCTACTTATGCTGAAATTAAGACTTAGCCCCGGTTGCACCGTTGAAGCTTCAGCTTCAAGCGACACTTAAACTAAAAAAAATACAGATTTAAATTTAAAAGGCTATTTTAGACTAGCACACTGTGGTGTGCAAATTGTGTCGGAAATCGACTTGTTTGCGCATTGTGCAGTAGAATTGAAAGTCTATTTATGCTCAAAGATTTAAGATTTATGATTTAAGAACTTGGAAAATTATAGGATTTATACACCCGGTATTAAGAAGAAGAATGGTAAATCATAAAATTTAAATAAAAAAATCTTAGGTCTTAAATCTCCGAGCATAAATTGACTTCTAAAGTCTATTTATGCTTAGAGATTTAATACTAAAATCTTAAGTCTTAAATCTTTGAGAATAGACCAAGATCTCAAGGACTCAAGGACTCAAGATTCGATCTTGTACAAAATTTTGGAACCAAAATGTGCTAGTCTAAAATGGTCTTAAGAGTATACTTTGATCAGAGATTTAAGACCTAAGATTTGAGATTTAAGATTTGCCATTTTTTAAAAACTAGGAGCATAAATCGTATAATTTTCTATAATCGTAAGTCTTAAATCTTTGAGAATAAATAGACCTTTATTTGACAATGCACAAAATTAAGGGGGACCTTAAGTTAAGCATAATTCCTTACATAATAAAAATCAAAATTATTGAAAAACTGCGAGATGCGAAGATCACAGCCTTCAGGGGCGAATAACTTTTATTGGGAAAAATCTTTCTCATCCTAAACATCTGCTTCTAAATCCACCCACCTTACCATTAGGGCCGTTTTAAGACTTTTCGACGCCCTGGGCTAAAAAAATATGACCCCACTGTACATTGGTTGTATTTGACAATTTGAAATATTCATATAGGGGAGAGTGGGGTATTTTTTTGTCTATTGACTACACACACATAAAATACCGATGAGTTGCGTATTCTAGTTCCCTCCCGCTAGTGCTCGACACATTCAGACTGTGAAAGGAACCGTTGTCGCTACTTTGCACAATTGTGTTAATATTATTGCATTCCCTAAATAATGTTTAAGGATTAGGAGTACACCATATGAAACCCTTTTTGGGTGTAAAGTAAAAGTGGGTCTAACAACATGTTTGCCACAAGATGTTTTACAAGATGTGCAAAACGAAGATTTGAAAAAAATAATTAACAGCATTGAAATTTCTGAACAAGGAGATGCAGATTGTTCTATGGATGATCAAAGAGATCTATCTGCTCATCCTTCAACAACTGAGAAAAGAGATCCTTCTCCGCAACCTTCAACGGCTGATAAAAAAGATTCATCTCCGCAATCTTCAACGGCTGAGAAAACAGATCCATCTCTGCAACCTACAACGGCTGAGAAAACAGATCCACCTCAGCAACCTTCAACGGCTGATAAAACAGATCCACCTCCGCAACCTATAACAACTATGGAAATCGTCTTCTGCGTTTGCTCAAAAGAAACTACTGGTGCTGATACATGTAGAAATTGTTTTAATGGTGAAGATAAAGAAAACTAAGGTTACGGGGCTAAAGTTTTGTGCACTCTTTGTTTCAAAAACGAAAAAGCTGTTGAGGGAAGAATGGAATCAAAATTAAACTTAGAAAATCAAGCTAAGAAAATGAACTTCAGCCTCTGTTGGGGTAACTGTTCGCGTACCTATTCCTGAAGTAGACAAGGGAAGGGGTGATCCACGCAACGTGTTGGCAGTTATAATAAAAGTGACAGAAGATGGCTTTTACCAACTTGGAACCACACCTGGCATCTTGAAACAGCTTTATGCGAGATCACAGTTTACTATTTGTCAGCAAAACTTTGTGCGTGTGGAAGATGTTCCAACCCATGAAATAGCTCTCCGATCTGCTGCTACTTCCCAGTCCACAGGAAGCGGCCAAGGGTTCATAAAGTATATGTGCAAAACCAAATGTCAAAATAATAGGTGCTTTTGTGAGAAAAATAAAACGAAGTTTAAAATGTCACTTTTTATGTTCGTTGATTCTATGGTCACTTTGAACTGCGTAAGAGTAGAAATTACTACTTTGCACTGACAAGGAGTAAAAGTGCGGAGTAGAAATGAATTTTAGGCAGCCCAATATACACTAACATTGTATTGTACCACCTTGCCTGCTACCTTAAACAAAGTAAAGGTAATTATTTATGATTGAAGATTAAAAATTTCCCACCAAAGGACGACAAAAGGGGTTTTTGGTAATTATTTATAAGGTATAAGATATTTAAACTCATTGAAAAGTTATAACCAAAAAACTAAAAAATGTGATTTTAGAAAATAATTTATATTTTCCAAACCGTTACTGCTAAATCAATGAAATTTGGTGCCTTTAAATTATTGGCTATTCTGTGTTACATCATGTCAAAAAAAATTTTTGGCGTCATAGATTCGAAGCCGCGATATTCAATTTTTTTATTTCTTATGGCCGCCATATTGGATTTTTACATCATCGGATAATAAAACATAATACATTTTCAGATTACTAATTAACATTAATATGTTCCTTTAGAAAATGCTATAAATTTGAAAATTTGTATAAAAAACAAATGAAATTGGATGGTTAGGTTACTATAAAAATATCACCTAAAATGAGACTTAAATTTTGATCAAAATTCTAATAAGAAAAATATTTTAATCATAAACCTCTTCATCCCTGAGCCTTTTGCATAATTTTATGTTAACTAAATTAAAATTTGTCCTTTTCATTTTCGCACCCTGTATAAGACTATAAAGTAGAAGAAATATTAGTTTTTTCAATGACAAACCCCCAGAAGAAAATTTTGGATAGGCCACTGTTTTCTTTGTTATTGGATCAATTTTCGGGACAGGCGCCTATTTTTTGCTAGCGCCGGGTTGCTACGCAACCCCTATAGCTACGCCACTGATTATATACAATGCCTAGGTAATAAATATAATACCCAGGGAAAGTATTAAACATATTTAGAAAACATAAAAATTTCATACTTTACCTAAAATCGTAAGGCATTCTATACAATCCCTAGGTATTTTATACAATTCCTAAATTTAAAACTTTGCCGGTAACAGATACACTAATTTAAAATTGTGACTGATGATACAGGAGGCTCTTCCTGCAAATTAACAAGTGTACCGTGCACAAAAAGGGGAGGATTTATTAAATAAAAAATTATGTTCCAACCAGCAGTTTTTAAACCTTTTATTTATTCAAGTACGTAGTTTCATATTCATATGTGTATTGTTTCTACTAATTAACACACCAGTTACCTCACAACAGCTTTTTTGGAGGCTTTTATTTTCTTTCAACTATTCCATAATTAGCATTTTTGATGAATGTAAGGTGATAATATTTCTTCTCGCGCTCATTATGCAACGCGCCAATGCTAATTAAAATCCGTGCTTCGTTAGCGGTCGTGCTGTATCGCCAAGGTGACGTCATCCAGGTGGGTAAGTTACCTGTCTTTTGGAATCAGAATATCCGCGGACGTGAACCCGCCGACCGCCAATCGTTTGTAACTGTATGTTCCCAGTGCGTGCTTTCACCGCAACATTAATATTTAATAACCAAATACTAAAGATTATTTGCCCAGGTTAAAAAAACAAAAAAATTAAAAATCCCTGTTTACCTTTGTTGTGTCATTTTAGTTTTTTTTGTGTTAAGTTGGTGTTGTGTGTTTTATTCTATAGGATTACTTTCCCATATTGGATGTTACTTTTTTATAATTTAATTTACTTTTACATGGTATGTTATAATTTTAATTATTTTTTTATTATTTTTTTTCAAATTATCATTTTTTTAATTATATTGTTGTTGATAAGTTTTTAAAGTTGTCATTAAAATTATCAACAAAACAATTTTCCATACTTAACTAAAGATAAACCATCAAAAATAATAAGTTCAAAGCTCTTCTACCAAAGCAGTTAATCGTTTATTTAACTTGTTATTTAAAACAGGTTTAGGCGTTTTTTTATTGTTGATATTTTTAATATCATTAGGTAACCTATTTTATTACAATTTCTTGCAAATTTAAAGATGTCATATTAACACTTAATTTTATTAAAACCTTTTAAGTAAAATAAGTGTAATTATAGACTCTATAAAAATAATAATTGATGCACTAGAGTAGCTTTAATATCCTGTGGTCTTTATGTAAATTTAATGATGATAATTATAAAATTTAGAAAAGTGAAATATCTAACATCCATCTAAACATTTACATAAAACACATATGGTTTATTCGAATTTGTACCAGGCTCTAAAAAATAGATAAAAAAAGCAAAAATACACCTATCAATTGTAGTTCAGAAATTTGAATTGTATTTCTGAAAGCATGAATTGTATTTCAGAAAAACCAATTTAATTTGGTAAAGTATCAATTGTATTTCAGAGAGCATTATTGAAAATATCAATAAGTTCATCAATATAATTTTAGAAAATATGATTTGCATTTCAGAAGTAACCAATTTCAGAAAGAATCATTCAAAGTATCGTTTGTAGTGTGTTGTGCTGCACGAGCACAATCACCACTAACGATGATTGCGTTTTTGGGTTCATCAATAATTGTTTCAAAGTAAACCAACAATTGCTCCATGATGCCAGAAACCATAACAGAGAAAGTCCAAAGTTGTATTTTAACAATACTGCTTTAATCTTAGAACAGATTATTTCAATTGGTTTATCATTGGTGTTTGGATGATGAATGTGTCTGTTGTGGTTTACATGCACAATCACCGCAAAAACTCTTGGTTTTTTAAGTTTTTACAATTGGTCCTTCCTGAAATTAAATTGATGCTTCTGAAATACAATTGATGATACTGAAATATAACTGATATACTTTCTGAAATTAAATTTATTTATCTGAAATGCAATTGATGCTTTCTGAAATACAATTGGAAAATTTGTAGTTGCAAAAATAAACAGGTTTTGAGTTGTAAGTAAATTTTCTTTAACACTTTTTTTGTACTTATCCCGAATGATATAAGATCATAATTTGAAGAACTGAGGTCTAATTGGTTCTAGAAATTATCAATATTTTTCAAATTTTTAGAATAATAACAAAAATTTAGATTTTGGAAAAAGAAATTTCTCATGAACTACAGAAACATGATGAAATCTTTTATAGGTTATTATTAAGTTGAAAGATACAAAATTTCTTCACAGTTTTAATTTAAATATCTGTATTTTTTAAGTTGACCCTGAAAAGTACAGGAAAGTTTACTCCAAAATTAAAGGCCTATTAGTAGATTAAAATCGCTTTTTTGTAAATCTCTGGGATATTTAAATGAAAAACGGTCATTTTGTTTTCGCTTGATATCTTGATGAAGGTAAGAAGAATTTAGCTTCCGGGTGCAAGAAAACGAGTTTTTTGCTTAAAAAAAAGTCGTTGAGATAACCTTAAAAAAAATTACTTTTGAAGATTATGAATAATTAAGTTAAAAAGAACAGTAGAATTTCCTGGCTTGTATTTAAAAACTAGTGTGAATTTTCAAAATTTGGGCTGTTCTTTAGGCCTAAAAATTTAGTTATTTATATTAATATTATAAATATTTTTGAAATATAATTTTTCTTGAGAAACTAGTATTTTTTTATTTTAGCCAATTTTATAACTACTAAACAATTAAAAATATCAATTTAATTATTGTTAATTAATAATTAATTATAAAATATAAAATATAAAACTCACTGTTATAAAAAATTATTTAATTAGCTAGAAAGTTTTAGTCTAGTTTACTTTGCGTTATCAATGGCAATAACAATTTATCATTTTTATTGTTTATTTAAAGAGGATACAAGTGGTTTTAAATTAGCAATTATTTATACATTTCTTTCGGTTTTGTGGTTTGACTATAATCTTGGAAAATAAATTGAAACCACGAAAACAAGAACTTGTTGCATTTCATGATAATTACTATTAGCTGCTCTGTCCACTTATAACACATTTATTTTTACATCTTTCTTTGAAATATTTAATATTATTTAGGTATGTTAATACATACAGGGTATTTGATAAATTTCGCTATTTGGGAACTTATACTCCATTCAGTTTTAAGATAGAGTGACTGACAACAAATTTATGTCAAAGTCACCTACTGGACCGTACTTAGCTACCAAATGTTATTTCCCTCCGAAGGCGCCAAAACTGAGATGATTTATTTTAAGTCTTTTCTTAGGAGCAGGGTTAAAAGCTAAATTTTCAATTTAATTCTCGGTATCGGTGCTCGAAATTTTAAAAAAATTAAAGAAGTAATATTTCATATTTCTTCTATTATGGATTTAATATTCTGTCAAACTGATTGTTAAATTTCTGAATACAGTGAATACATTTCTGAAAAATACAACAACCAATCAAATTCGTTTCTCCATGTTGTTGTCAGTCACTTTATCTTGAAACTGAATGGAGTATAGTTCAAGTTCAAAATATCGTGGGCGTACAAGGAAAACCCACAAAGTCCAGTTTTTGAAAGAATTGAGTTCTATCGTGTATAAGTCCATATTAGTGTGATACAACTTACAAGAAGCTTCTTAAGGAAAATTATTTTGACTATTAAATATTAAAACTAGATTTTATATAGGCCTTATAACATTAAAATGCGCTTTTCTCGAAAGTTGCATTTTGTGACTTAGTTGGTTTTCCTTGTACGCCCACGATATACAGGATGGTGATTATTTCGATGCTCACCATTGGTATCTTTTAAAGTGGAGGAGATACGAGGTCGCTTAAATTAGATAAAAGTTGCTCATTTCTATGGCCATTAAAAATCTGAAAAAAAATTAGAATATTTAAACTCGTTGTAAAGTTATGGCAAAAAAACAAAAAATATGGTTTTGGAAAATAATTTATATTTGCCAAACCATTACTGCTACATCAATGAAATTTAATACCTTTAAATTGTTGAGTTAAATGACGCCAAAAAATAATTTGTTGGCCTCCTAGATTTGAAGCCGCGATATTCAACTTTTTTTATTTCTTGTGGCCGCTATCTTGAATTTTTACATCATCAGATAATAAATAATAATATACCGGGTGGAAATGAAACTAGGGCCACCCCTGGCATTTCTTTATTTATGGAAATAAAAAATTAAAATTTTAGTATATTATACGATCTAAGAAAACAAATCTTATGGATCGAATTAATTTTTAATTTTACTTCTGGTTTATCAGGAAATGGCATCCACTTTCTTATTTTAAATGTAACCCCCTGATTTTTTCTACGTAAAATCAAACATTGGTTAATTTTAAGTATGTTTATGACAAAAAAATATTTTTTTTCAAAACTTTAAGAAAAAAATTTGAATTTTTTTTTGGTAAAAAATTTGAGTAAAACCTACAAAAACTATTTTTAAACATACATATGGGATATCACAGTAACCGGAAAAAAAAACCCTCTATTTAATTAGGGGGTGGCCCTTATATCATCCCATTTAAAAAAGTAAAGATATTTCCAAAAAACGCTTCTTGAAAATTAAAAAAAATAATATCTCAAGAACGGTGAAATAAATTTTATAAATTACAATTTATTTTACGTATTTGTATTATTTAAAAATAGATTTTGTAGGTTTTACTCAAATTTTTTACCAAAAAAAAATTCAATATTTTTCCTTAAAGTTTTGAAAAAAAAATTTTTTTTGTCATAAACATACTTAAAACTAACCAATGTTTGATTTTACGTAGAAAAAATCATGGGGTTACATTTAAAATAAGAAAGTGGGTGCCATTTCCTGATAAACCGGAAGTAAAATGAAAGATTTATTCGATCCATAAAATTTGTTTTCTTAGATCATATAAGATACTAAAATTCTAATTTTTATTTTCATAAATAAAGAAATGCCAGGGGTGGCCCTAGTTTCATTTCCACCTGGTATTTTCAGATTGCTAACTAACTTTAATATGTTCCTTTAGAAAATGTGTTAAATTTAAGAATTTGTATTAAAAACAAATGAAAGCAATGTTTTATGGACAGTTTCTATGGTTACCACAAAAATATCTCCTCAAAATTGCTCTAATAATAAAGAAAATAATAATAGTAAACAAATGACCTGCAATAAGAACATTTTATTTAAATAACAGGTGTCTTTATAATATTAAACAAATAAAACGATTAAAGTATTTGCTTTTTTATTATTAGAATTTTGATCAAATTTAAAGTTTCATTGAGGCGATATTTTTATTGTAACCATGGAAACTGTCCATAAAACATTGATTTAATTTGTTTTTTATACAAATTTTCAAATTTAATACATTTTCTAAGGGAACACATTAATGTTAATTAGCAATCTAAAAATTTATTATTATTTATTATCTGATGAGGTAAATATCCAATATGGCGGCCATAAGAAATAAAATCGCGGCTTCGAATCTAGGAGGCAAAAAAAATATTTTTTGACGTCATTTAACTCAAAATAGTCAACAATTTAAAGGTACCAAACATTGATGTAGCAGTAATGGTTTGGAAAATATAAATTATTTTCTTAAATCACATTTTTTAGATTTTTTTCCCATAATTTTGCAGTGAGTTTAAATATCTTAAATTTTCTTTCAGATTTTTAACGGCAATAAAAATGCGCAACTTTTCTTTCATTTAACCGACCTCGTATTTCTTCCACTTTAAAAGATACCAATGGTGAGCATCGAAATAATCACCAGCACCCTGTATACTTTATTTGATTCCCGATGATTTTCAAAATAAACAACTACAGTCAGGAGTTGTAAATACAGAAGATGAGAATCATGGTTAAAATTAGAATTCATTGTTAAACGTTCAGTATTTTAGTATTTATTTAAAAAACTGTTCTGTACTCCAAAAAATTTTCTAATTTCTAATACAATTTTTGTGAAAAGTTCTATTATTAGCAAACTACATAAATTGATACGGGCTAACAATGATGAAAAGTACCCAAAACCTTGAGCAAATTTGGTAAAACCAAAAATTATTTTAAAATTCAGAGCCGGTTGCACTGTTGAAGCTTAAGCTTCAAGCGACACTTAAACTAAAAAATGGAGGATTTCCCACTGTATTTCTGTCATTTTTTGAGCTTAAGTGTCACTTGAAGCTAACCTTCTACTGTGATACCGTGCCTACATACTTCAAAATCGTTGAAATTGTCTTAGAAACTCATGTGTCTTTATTAGGCTTAATTTTGACATGTTCAAAAGCTATTTTGAAAATTTCGACTAAATTACTAGAATAACCTTGGAGGTATTAGATATTTGAAACACCTATTTACTTATTTTTTATTTGTAAGTAACGCCAAACCGAGCGCCAAACTATTTGTTTTGGTTTTTTTTTGTTAAAGTACCTTTAGAAAATTAGATTTTGATTTCTAATAGTATTTTCGATCACTTAAAAAATTAAAACTTGTCATCAATTTTTCCTCTAAAGAATTTCATACTATTTTGAAAAGACAACGATTATAACGGCATTTATGCCGTTATTATTTATAATGTGGTTTAAAAAATTGTGAAAACTGGTAAAAACTGGTGTACTTTCACTGTAAAAGATGTATTTTCCAGATTTCAGAGGAAGCAAATATTACGAAACTGTCTTTTCACAAATTTTCCTATTTTGACCTTTAGTGCAACCGTGGTGAATGGTGAATGTAGATTCGTTTCGCTTTGAATTGATGAAGAACACTGTGGTATTATTATTTTTTTATAAATTTCATAACACATCACACTGTATACGGTGCTAGACAACTAGAAGTTGCCACAGATGTCGCGTTGCGGCCGAATGCAGAACTAATAGTGTGACGTCAAAAGTAGGTTAGTTGCCTTCACATTGTCATGGTTGCCACATAATTTTCAGTTGTCACCGAGGTTACGCCGTTTTGCACTGACTGATGTCATTTTTGGTGGAAAAAATTTATTTGTAACCCCAATAGAACAAACTGTAGAAATAAAATTATGGGAACGTTAAAAATTTACAATAAATTCTTTAAAAGAAACTTCAAACCTATAAATTCTTTGGATTTTAACATTAAGAATGGAAAACTCCATTTCTTAAAAATTGGGTATATTCACTAATCTTCAAAAATTACTAGTTTGCCATATTTATACTAATAAAAATCGACAAAACAAAAACCTCCAAAGTGAAACTATTTCTAATCGCGGATGTTTGTCACAAAAAATAATAATAATAATCGTGAATCACTACTGGGCGTTGAACGTTTCAATCTCGCCTTTCAAACCTATTCATTTCCCAGTATTGATGTCTCCTAATCAGGCATGTGTCATGTGTACATACTATGTTGAATAATGGCCGAACTTCTTTTATTACTTTTTTAAAGTTGTTTTATTTTCATAATTATTAAAGATGCCTATATTAAAAATATGTATATAAACTAAATTATTTACCGGTAACAATGTTATCAATACTTACCTATACCGAACCTAAAATTTTTAAAACTGAAGGGTTTTCCACAAAAAGGAGATAGCTCCAACCCGAGGGAGTTTGGAGTTAGATTGATAGGTAGGTAATACACATATTATTGTTAAAATTATAATGAGTGATTCGGAAAAATAAAGTATATTTTTAGCTATGATAATGTTTTGTTTTAAAGCTTAAATATATTCTGTATTCTCATTTCAATTAAAGATTTCTTTAAATAAAAAATGATTTTTTGCTAAAAGTAGGTGGCATATCCATTTGTTGGCAAAGAAGAGGTGACTCCAAACTACAACAATCACACATATGCCACGTCATCTGGAAGATATATTTATAAGTGAAAATACTCTTCTCGTATATAAAAACAATTAAGGAATTTTATCAACAAGAATATTTCATATAAATAAGAACTTTGCATTTTCAAACGTTTTTTTATGGTTTTCTCAAAACTTAAAAAATGGAGTTACCTACCTCATTTATGTAGCAAATCCTTTAATTGGTAAATAATAATTGTTTTCTCAATAAAATTTTTTTGAAATAAATAATAATTTTAAAATTTATTTTCAATAATTTAATATAATCTAACAATATAAAACTAAAAAATAATAAATATTAGGTATTATAAATAAACTAGATATTTAATAATAAATTAAAATTATTAATAAAATGGAACATCGAACCACTGGTACTCCTTTGGACGAGTTGCATCAACTACGTATTCAACACACCTTTTCATGGGTCTGAAAATGAGTTTTAAATAAATGATTGAAGATATACTTATAATCAGATTAGTAATTAATTTCTTTTCTTTCATTGATATTTGATTAAATACGGAATATAAAATATAACATTTATTCCATAGTATCGTTTTGGTAGATTCAAGATAAGAACCTATTTTTTACTACCTACCTCAAATAAATAAAAGTTAAAAAAGGAATTAGTTAAAAAAATTCCAATTAAAATGTGCAAAACTAAATACATTTATCAAACAGTTTCCAAGCCCAAGACTTTTCAACGTTTGTAATTTTATATTCTTCTTCTATGTTGCTTATAGCATTATTATATTTTCATTAAAAATTTAAGTATAGTCATGGGTAAAGTGTCATTATCATCACTGGTTGCAAAATTTTATTATAAAAATAACCAGCTTTGTAGTCTGGAAGGGTACATAAAATTACACCCTCCATCCGGAAATATCGTATACATTTTTATTTATTTCTTGTCCGAAATAAGATACACATTTTTAATTTAAGTAATAAAAAGAATAACATGAAGTCCTTAATTTTTCACAACTTATCACATATTAGGTGAATAAAAAATCAACACAAATTTTATCAAAATCCGGCATTTTGTAACAAAAGTGTCACTATACAGGGTGTCCCTAAAAGGTCTGTACAAAACGATACCACATACTCCTGAGACCAAAATAAGACGATTTAACCAAACTTATCTCTATCCAAAAATTACTAAAAAATGGCTCATACGATCATAACATAATTTGGTATGTGGCTATTTAATGGAAAAAAGTATTTCTAGACAATTTGTTTTAACTTTTTCACGTTATGTAAGTGGTCAAAAATAGGTCATCGACATGCAAAATTTCTTATAACTTTTTAATGGCTGAATAAAATTTCTAAACAGTGTAATTATAAACTTTTTTAGTCTCTTACAAAATTTTTCTATCTCCTTTATTTTAGGCAGGAAAAAATTATTTCCAGGTGGTACATAACCTAACTTTGAAAAAATATTAAAATTTGAATGAATATTTTTTAACATATGGCAGAATATTTATGCTCAATTTGTTTATTTGTTGCATCATATTTAGAAATAACAATATAAAAACACCAAAATAATTTCCTTTCGTTAATTCCAACCGTTTTTTCAAAACGTATGCCATATTTTCGGATGGCGGGAGTATTTTTTTTTTCAATTTAACATTTTCAATTTAGATCTGGGCTCTTCGTAATGTCAATTTTCTTATCATGTAATGTGAAATCAGAATTTATCTACGTTCATGATTGGTTTATTTAATTGAGTGTAGTAATTGATTAATATCTGATGACTATAAATCGTTAACATAATATTAACTCACCCCAATTGTTGGTACTCTACACATCCAGCGGTGGGATACTCCTCCATAAAGCACTGACCACCTAGTCCAGTAAAGTAGGTCGAACCAATAATACCGGCTACATTACTGCCAGTATCATGTAAACAATCGTAAAAATCTGAATCGCAATGGCAATGCAATCTAAAATTTCAAATTCCAATTTTAGCAAGTATAAACTGATTAGGCCACAACAAAATTGGTAGAATGATTTACTCTTATAATAAGTGAGTCACCCTGTATACAGGTTTTCCTAGATACTAAATGTTATTCTAAACGAAAAATTTCCTATGAATGTTTAATATTTCAAACAATTAATGGGTTTTGTTGAACATCCTGTATAAATTTCATTTTATTTTGATTTTTTTTCATTTAAATCAAGTGTGCTTTTAATTTTATATATAGGGTGTTCCGTTCGTGGTTCACTAAACGTCGGAGTTAGAAACTAGAGCAAATTTAATCTAGAAAAAACAAGAAAAGTTTTTGTCAAAAATCACAAAAACGCTAATAACATTTTAACCAATGTGCGTAGGGATTGAAAAAAATATAATTAGTAGGCTAAAACCATCCTCTTTCAATTGATACAAAACTAATTGTCAAAAATCGCAAAGAAAAAAAATATAAAAAAATATTTTTTTGGATTTTTTTCCAAAGTTCTTCATATTCTTAACAAATCAAGAAAAAACTCTTTTCCTTTACTTACTTCTAAAGTTACTTTTACAAGAAACATTCTGAGGTTAGTCTGATAATATCGGAGGGTGGACAGACTTAAATTTGTTATAAAACACTTGGAATTCCATCAGATGTCACTTATAGCCTAATTGACAAACTATGCACCCCTTTTGGCAAACAGTACACCCTGTTTAACAAACTCTGTACTACTTTTCGTAGAAGTAACATCAGAAGGCTTTAGTAAGTAAAAAGCTACAGTTTGAAAATTTTACCTGGTTTGTTAAGAATATAAACAAGTCAGAAAATTAAAAAAAAGAATAACCGTAATGGGTGTTATCTTGGAAAAAATTTTTATTTATTTTTACTTTGCCATTATTTTCAACTTTTTATCAACTACGTTTGTATTCGTGTTGTTACGAATTGAAAAAGGATAGTTTTAGCTTGCTAATAATATTTTTTTAAAGAGTCGTAAAATAAATATTAGTTCATAGAAAATTTTTTGTTCTGAATGACATTTCCTATTTAAAAAAATGGTGGAAAAAATGTGGGACACTGTGTGTAAAAATGGATAAAATGGATCGATCTTAGGCCGTTCCGAGAATTTTTTACCTAAAGATATTATTTTTTTATCATTTTTAATAACGAAATTTCGGTTTAGTTTAAACTTTTAATTTTTTTTGGGTGACGACTCAAATCGTATTTTTTTTTTAAATTTTAAGAAACAAAATGTATATACATATGTTTAATTTATTTATCTGCTTTTTGTTTTAAATTTGCGTCATGAAGAAATATATGCCCGAAAATTACCTACGGCTATAATAAAACAAAAAAATTAACATTTTATAGTGACAAATGACAAGTCATCAAAATTTAAATAAGTACCTTCCAATAATTTATAAAATTATCTTTGTTAAGTACCTACACCTGTAACAGTTATGAAACATACTGATCTTATCAATTATGCATATTATTGATTTAAATTATATATACCTTAATTGTTGCATTATATAGTTACTTTGTTAATTTTCGCACTTGTTCTAATAGTTTTAAGGTCATTACTTTGCATTTATTATGTTTTGGTACTTGAAATAATTTTATTGATAAAATCTTTAATCAAAACCATGAATTATTACAAAAATTAAGACCTTGCTCGTAAAACTCAGTGACTTAATTTAAATAGATACATACAGGGTGTAATAGAAGTATGGAATAATCGGCTTTTTTTTACAATTTAAAGAGTTACAAGAACAGTTAATACAAAAGTTTTTTGAATTATTTCGATGCATATTTTGACGTTTTTGGTTTCTTGCAATGTCTACCAACTTTTTTTTTTTCAAATTTAAGGTGCGACTTTTTCTGAATATCATGATGTCATTTTATTCCAATTAAAAAAAATGAAAAACATTAAAAAATATATTTTTAGAAAAAAACAATACCTATTTAATAAAGAAAATATACTAAAAATGTAAAATAAGTCGTACAAATAAAAGAAAATAAACCAGTATTATAATGCAGGAAGATAAAGAAAAAACTCTCAATATAAAGACAAAAAATAAACAAATTAATCACAAACACTTTGAATTTATTTTAAATTTAGAATATGATAAAATATAAGTATATTTATTTATAGTTACCTTGAGTTACTATATTTCATAATATAACTTTACAATTTTTTTTTGTTGCAGTAAAAAATATTTTTTGTTTTTTTTCTAAAAATATTTTTAATTTAATCATGATAGAAAAATATGCACTTTTTGAAAATTGGTAAATATATGTTGCTATTTAAAGAAACTTGATTGCCATAGCCAAAAAACAAATTCAAATATGAGAAAACAAAAAACGTCAAAATATGCCTCGGAATAAATAAAAAACTTTGGGCTTAAATTTTTTTGTAACTCTTTAAATTATAAAAATAAATCGATTATTCCATACTTTTATTACACATTAAAACCCCATATAAAAAGTGATGTTTGAAATAAAAAGCAAATCCTAAAAACATCAAAATTTGCCAAACATTGATCATTAAAAGAATTAATAATTTTAAGAAATGAGCCGTTTTGATTTTGAAAGTGAGATAAGTCCATTTTTAAAAAATGTTACGTCTTATTAGAAATTCATGTTTTAATCATTTACGATAAAAATCGACTCAATACCCCGTATTCAGCAGCCGTGATGAAAAATTTAGAGACGTCGCTAACGTTAAACTTATGAAGAAATATTTTATAATCACGTGTTTAAAGTTAACGACGTCTCTAAATTTTTCATCACGGTCGCTAAATAGAGGCTAAAATCATCAGTACAAATTTGTTACTGTTGTTTTATATTGTGAGCAGTATTTCAATTGCATTGATTTTGAAAAACATTAAATATTTAGAAATATCGAAAAGTGGACTTTGGTCTCACTTTCAAAATCAACGGCTCAAATAACTAAATGGCCGATTAAAATTTTGGAAAAAAAATACATACCTGCTGAATTTTCCTTTATTTTCTAAACCGTATTTAGTTTCTCCTGCAAATATAACATCAGGACAATAATCATGATCTCTACAACACATGTCCACTTCTTTAAAATAGCCAAGGTCGTCGTAATCTTCAGCTATATCACCATCACCACACCACTTAGTACCTAATAAAAACGAAAAATATAGATAACTATTAAGAAAAATATAGTTTTTTACCTGGAAAAATTGCTTGCCAAGACAAAGGGAATAAACGACCAAGTTTAATTGATTTATCATTTTTAGTAAAAATTCTAACATTCGCTGCTTCGTTGTAGCAAACCAATAATAAAAGTACAAATGCAAGTTTGGACATTTTTTCGTTTAAATTTAACAACAAACTATAATCGCGGAATATCAGGTTGATTTAAAGCTGAGCTGCCCAAAAAATCACTTTTATATAAAAGCGACTAGATTATCGACTAGATTATCTTAATTTAATTCGCCGATTTTTATCATCAAGCTTATTGTTTTGCTATTCAATTTTTATATAATTATTAATGTGAATTTAGATAATATTATGTTGGTACTTGAAGAATGATAACAATATTTACTTGACTTTTAAATAAATAATGATTATCTTTATATTCTAAATCCTTAAACGCAATTAAAAAATATCAACGTTTCTCAGGTATTTTATAAATAATTTAAGTACCTACGTATATTTTTATAACTTTTAATGAAGCACCGGAAATAACTCATGTAAAAATATATGTTCAACTCAAACGTTTTTTTACCTGTTTAATCGCAGGATTTTATTTCAAAACATAGGATTATTTTAGGATTTTAATCAACGAGAAAAATAATAAACTTTTTTATTTTCATTAAAAATATCTTTTTTTTGCAGTTTTTTGTTATTATAAATATGCAAGGAAGGAGCTTTATAATACCAAACATAAAACAGATCAGCTACTCATGTATAAAATTTAATCTAATGCATTTCGAAATGTAATAATTTCATCTTCAGAGAATAAATTATATTTTATAACTAAAAATTAAAATATTAAAAATACATCTAGCAATACAATATAAAGACTTACTGGAACAAAGAGGCTATCAAACCCAAAAAGAGGTTTTACAATTTTAATCTCCTTACTAAACGTAGCAATGTTGACATTTAATAGTTTTAGAGAACATCATTAACAAATTAAGAACATCCAAATACGCAACAAGGCGAGAATCTTAAAAAAATGTTTTCAATAATCACGAGAATAATCATGGAGTTGAGAATTAATCATTTTCACATCCATCAACTATTTTTGTAAGGAAGCCACTTATTAGTAATAATTTTTATAAAAGTCACCGAAATCACTTACAGCGAAAGAGGGATTAACATTTAAGAAGAACATAGAGTGGCATCCAAAAAGGAAAAGAAAGAATTAAAATCAATCAGATAAGCGATGTAACATTGGTTGTATACTAGGTTAAGAATTGCAAATCCTGTCTAATATTAACTGGTAATAAATTGAAAGATGAAGATTTAGGATTTGATAAATTAATATTCAACAAGTAATTGTGCGTTAAACTCTACCTAAAAATCTCATTCTTCTAAAATGTCTAATAATGTGCCAGATCCTGAAACGTGTATTAATTTCACATGGTCTGGAATAAAATTATGTTTATTAAGATTTAAATGTACACCAAAAATCAAATCATTATTACTTGGTTTAGTTTTTAAAATAACAAATGCTCTTTAATTCTTATTCCAACTTTCCTTCTTATTTTACCAATGTACAATGTACATACGTTGGACTACAATCATCTTATAAATCTTATAAATAAACTCCGGATTTTTTATTTCGATGTATTGGATCTTTATAAATCGTTTTGGAAACCACCCTAAGATCGCTACAATTTTCTTGGAACATCTTAGCAACCTCAAATGATATTTTCCCATAATAATGTAAGCAAATAGTGTTAACCGATTAATCCATTTTTTAATATCAATAAATTTTATTATATGTTGTTCTAAGTCCCTTTTTAAACTTATCTGCCGAAAATGGTAAACCAATCAAAAAGTCTGTTGAGTAGAAAATGAAACTTTTCTGAAAAATAACGATTCGAAAAATTGTATATATAATGGTATGTGGTGGTTGGTTTTCTATAGATTTCGAATACGAGTCCATCATTTTCTCTAGAAAGAGACGAATCTAAAAAATTTAATGTTTTATTGCACTCAAGTGTATATAAACTCTATATTTTGGGGTGTGTACATGATTCAAAAAATTCGGAAGATCAGATCCTTTGCCTTTCTAATAAATCAAGATTTCGTCAACATATCTCAAATAGAAATCTATATGGTGTTTAAAGGAATTATATACAAAAAGTAATTCATTTCCGAAAAATTTCAAGAATATTTCAGCCAATGGGTTGGTTATCCATTCCCAATGCCTCGAAGTAGCATGTATTATTGAAAGTGAAAAAAGTTTGATCTAAACCAAGTTTTTAGACTGAAAAATTGACCTGCAGCAACCATCTGATAGATCGAATCACGTTTTGATATCTAAAGGTGCCTATGCACATAAATTTATACGATAATATGTTAGCAGCAAAAATGTTTTCAACATTCATTAAGCCTGTTTAAACAAATGCTGCTATCCACATGTCAGAAACAATGTTGATAACTTAAAATGTTGGCAGCAAAAAAGTTACTAACATTTTATAATAGAATTCTGACATGTTCAAGTATGTTGATAAAAATTGTTGACAACAAATGCTGTCAACATATCTGCGTCCTATATTTTAAATTTGTCGCTAACATTGTTATCAGCAAAGTTACCTCCGGTGTGCAGAGGTCTTAGATATCAGAATACAATCATTATGGCGTTTTTATCTTTTTATCCTGTCTAGGAGTTCCAGTGAATTTAGAACAATAAAGGGTGATTTTTTACTAAGAAAATAAGCAAGCCATTGTGATGTTTTGTGGGCAATACAAGTAATACTTTCTTTGTGATTCAGTGGTGTACCCACGGGGGGGGGGGGCTGGGGATGTTGACACCTTATACCCAAATCCAGTTTTAGGTCCCTTTTTGGCATTAAATCCAGTTTTAGGTCCCTTTTTGGCATTAAATAGTTTTTAAATTAGAACATAAAAATACCGGGTGGAAACGAAACACGGGTCACTTCTATAACTTCTTTATTTATGAAAATAAAAATTTGAAATTTCACTATGTTGTATGGTTCAAGAAAACACATTTTAGGCACTAAAAAGTTTTTCAATATCAACTTTTTTTTTTTAAATGTAACACCCATTTTTTGTCCAAAATAGGAAATTATTTTATAAAAAGAGTAAGTTTGTGATAATTTTTTTTGAAATTTTGAAAAAAAAATTTCAAATTTTTATTTTCATAAATAAAGAAGTTATAAAGGTGACCGGATTTTGTTTCCACCCGGTATATGCAGGGTATAGGGTATCTCACTTTTTTCCTGCAAAATTTGATATCATATTTCGCCTCCTTAAATTTTAAGCAATATAAAAAATTTTAGTAGGGCACCCTGTTTAAATTCCATTTTTTTATTTAAATCAGGTATTATGCTTTAAATTTTTTCTTTACCCTCAAGCTAGCAAAATGCTCTTATTAGTTTAAAACAGGCTTTTTGGTATTAAAAAAGCAATTAGGCATAGAAAAAATCCTAAGTATAATTCCCTGAAGTTTTTTAAAAAGGGCTTAGGTCAAAATCAACGATTTTTGTAAAAAATTGAAATTAAAAGTTAGAAATTCCATAAATTGTGTAACAAAAAAAATGTATTTTTGTCTTTTGTGATTGAAATGGTGTGAAAAAACAAAACTGAATAATTTTGATTTAAGTCCTTTTTACGAAACTTATTCAGAGAATGGGTTTAAACTAGAAAATTATAAAAAAGAAAATTTTACAGGTTCTACAAAAATCATGAATATTTGGCAATATTAAAAATAGTGTACTTTCATAAAGAGTCCAAAAATATGTATATTAGTTCACAGGAAATGTTTAGTTCAGAATGCTCGAAAAATGGAACACCTTGGATCCTAACCACTATCTCCAGTTAATCGTGTTCGGTCGAATTTTAAAACACCCTATATACATATGTACATTGTTATTTATTTTGTAAAAAAATAAAAAAATAATTATTTATCAAAGCTACATTTTTTTTTAATTTTTAACACATAAAATTCTAAAAATTGTTGGTATTTTAAAATAAACTTTATGTCCTCAACACACTAACTATTCATCAACTTTTCGATAAGGACGTAACAAATATGGCAAATAAAGGTTACTTCTGTAGTAAATTGTGATATGATATGTACTCAGTATTGTATATTTTGAATCTCTTGAACGAAGTTTCTGGCTACGCCATTGTTGTGAACTTTTGGTAGCCCATAGAGTCTGAGTATTTTAGCGTTCATTGGTATAAATTTACTATAGGCTATTTCTTTTGGAAGTGGTAAGTGGAGTAGTAAGTGAATTTGACATACCATTAATTTTCGCTTGGAATTAATGACGTCATAGTTGGAGTGGGGATTATTCATGGTATGTCAAATCAGTAAACATGCTCCACAGGTGGTTAGTAAAATGTAGTATGTGAAACATTTGAAAAGTGAGGTTATCTTAAATTGTTGTTTCGTGTGTGGTTAGTAATTTTTCGTAGTTGACGTTATCATGACGCCATAAAACACTTACTACCATAATACAATCCACTAAATATTATGCTCACAAGAAATAGCCTTATATGAAAAATCAAAAAATTCACTCTTATTGAAAATATCCTTAATTGAGGCTTTAAAAACTTTAATAAATCTTAGTGCTTTCCTGCGGTCTACAACTTTAAAGATGGAACCATGTTCGTTAAGAAAATCAACCACTTTATCAATATAACTATCTGCTTGAAGGATGACCAAGCATTGTCCCTTGCCGCTTTCGAATTCTCTAATCTTATCGTTACAAAGTCTATGAAATCTTGAATATTCTATCTTAAATTTAGTGCCTAGTAACAAAAAACCCGTGTCAAATCTATCTTGTCAGATAAACAATTCTTCTTCCAATTTAATTCAATCGAAGTAATAAGACTCTCTCAGGAAAACAAAATTCAAGTACTAAATTTAAAAAGAAGATAGTCTCCTGATCGAAATTTATGTTAGTTAAATTTTTGACCCCAGGATAAAAATTGAAAGGGCATTTCCTACCTGACAAAGAGTTTGCTACTTAAAACTTATGTACTTAAGAGCATCTTCCTAGATGTCCGATATAAATTTTCCGTCGGAGATAATAACAGGGAATAGAAAATCCATCCTACTTTTCTGGAGTTGAAAATTATCAGCGAATCACTGATAATTAATGCGAATCCCTTAAATCCCTAGAGGGCGCGCGAGTTTGAGAGGAAAAATTGTGAAAAATCACGAAATCGAGCATTAGTTCTACGGTCAAATCTCAAATTTCCATCGTTAGATTTTCAATTTTTTTTCAGATTTATAATCTAAATTGATTAACCCACATCCTAGCGGATAGTCACCTTCTGAAATCTAGCACAAATTTAATTAGAGGGGTCCAAAGTTAAGGTACTTTTAGGTCATTATATTTTTTCCGTACATACTCCATTTTTTTTCCTTCCGCTAGGAATTATAGAAATGACTTCTAAATCATCTATAAAAAAATTATACAAAATTGTTTTTCGCACTAGCGTATTTGAACTAAACCACTATATTTTCCATTTAGGAAATTGCTCTCAAGGTTTCTGCAAAATTCTGTTCTTTCTTCCAAGTTACCAATTTTTTTATGAAGTGTATTGTACCTCTAGTTTTTAGAAAACCAACTTTAAAGTGTATATCTGATAGGAAGGAATTTAATTTCAATTGATGCAACGTAAATGCTAATTCAACATACAAAATGTTAAGTTTGGTAGTAAACAAATTTACCTTCGTATACCAGAAGCGTATCACCTTCCTTATCACATTACATGATAATTGCATATTGGTATTATAAGCTCCTTCCTTGCATATTTATTATGGATTGAACTTTTAGAGATTTTCGTTTTGTTACTATAGTTATTTCTTAAAATCAATTCGAGTAAAGTTGCTGGGATTTTTTTAGTTTTACTACTGGAACACCTTGTAGTTTGTCGCTGATGTAAAAATAAAAGTTATCAATAAATATAATCCAAGTGAAGGAATATTTTGTATGCAAGTAGGAAGGTACTTTGTTTTTCAAATTTAAGTTGGTAAAGTCTTGGTACATGCTTGAACTTTGCAAGTCAAGGCTAACAAGATGTGGTACGTGCACGGGCGCGCTGACCGACCTGGAGCTCTTCTGCTATCTCCAAAGACCGCCTCCGGGTAACGCTCCGGTTCATATAAACCTAATATACAAATCCCATCTCGAAAATAATTCACGTTTAACATAACTGCTTAACTTAAAACACCTTTTCATTAGGGTTTATAAATATTTATGTAATACTTAGCGAAACAACGGATATAAATTAATACCTTATAATATATGGAACGTGCATGGTTTTGGTTTTACCTTTACTTCACCCAAAATTCATCTATATTATTTCCTCGAATAAAACCACAACATCAACGTTTATTTAGCATAATTAAACATAATTTAAAACAGGTACTCAAGTTAATTATTATCCTTGATGTTTTTTCATTAAAAGTTAAGAGTTTTATAATAATTTATTATTAACTACGTTTTGTTTTATTCAATCGATCTGAGGTCTATCCAAATTGTTGTATTGGATTGAATACTGGGCTGAAGTTACATTTAAATGCATTCATTTTTATATTCATAATATTTTATTTATATTTAATGAGCAAAATTTTGATTCTTATAATATTAAAATAACAAAACATATACTTCTTAGTAAAAACATACAAAAAGTTAATTGAAAATCATACCCCGAGTCAAAAAATTGGGAAAAAACTGAAAAGAATCGCTCATTTTTTTCAGATTTTATTTTTATAATCGAAAACCAAAAAAATGTATGGGCGCAATGTTTTATATTTTGTTACACATAAAGTTTTAAGTAAAATTGCATAAGTTTTCTTCAAATCAGAGCAAAAAAAAATTAAAAAAAAAATTACTTTTTGATATTTTATTTTTTTAATCTAAAACAAAAACAATTTAACGGTGCAATTTTTTTATATTTTGTTACACATACAGTTCTAAGTAAAATTACATTAAAAGTTTTTTAATATCAGACCAGGAGTCAAAAAATTTTAAAAAATTAAAAAAATCAGTCATTTTTTTAAATTTTAGTTTAGTTTTTGACTTGAGATATAATTTTCAATGGTTTTTTTGTATGTTTTTACTATAAGAACTGTATGTATTTTTATTTTAATAATATAAGAATCATAATTTTGCCCAATAAATATAAATTAAAAATGAATGCATTTAAATTTTTTTCAGCCCGGTTGTTAAATTTCATAAGAAATCATAAAAATGGGTGCAAATATTATGAACAAAAGACGAGATTCGATTCAGAAGCAACATTTGTTTGACTTAAAACGTGATTCTTTGATAATTTATTTAAATATTTCCGGCAATTTAAACTTGAGGTATAAACCTTGTATAACGTCATCATTAATAAACAATTTTGATGATGATTAAATCAAGTTAAAAAAATGTAACTTTATGCTATTTTCGCGAAGATTTCCTTTTTTAACTTAAAATGTGTAAATTATGTAATAACTTAAAATTAAAAACGTAATGCTATGCAATACTGTTTAAATTCTCCTGTACTAAATTTCTGATATTTTCTAAATAAACAGAAAAATAAAAATTCAAGCATGAAGTTTTTTGGAAATTCCTGTAGGTCACCTCCTCCATAAGAATATGTCAAAATATAATAATTTTCGGTTGAAAATTGCGCCTTCCAGGACCGTATTTGTACCACCACTTTGCGAAACTACCGATTTTAACCAAATATTTTTTAAATGCGTCTATCACGGGTGTTAACATTCGGTAAAAATTTTAAATCGCTAAATTTTATAATTTCCGAGAAATTAACTAAAAACCGATTATCGTAATAAATTTAAAGTCTCAAAATAATCCATAGTTTTTAGAAAGTCATCTGTACGAATTTTTGTTTCTTAATTTTAGTTATTAAATATGAATTTTTAAATACACCTTCTCTCATTTATCAGAATGGCATATTTTATATAAAAATTCATAACTTTTGAATGACAAATCGTAGACTTGATTATTTTAAAAAAAAATTTCTACTTTCTTCATACTACAAATCCAAATTATCAACTTTCAAATGAAACACACCACACTTGTAATACACATTAAATTATGAAACAATATTAAAAAAAATTATTTCGAATAATTTTTGATTTTTTTTTCATTATGAGTCTCAAACAAATCTCAAATTTTTTTTTTCGATTTTTTTCAATATCGACAAGGCTGATGAAAGATAAATAAAAAATAAATGAAATGCGGGGGTCAGTTGCCTTCTACACCCCAAAAAATGTACACCCCAAATACTTAAAAAGAATTTCTTAGGTACGAATTTTTGTTTCTTACTTTTAGTTATTAAGCGAAATGTGAATTTTTAAAGAAACACCTTTAGTTATTTGTCAGAATTTTGTAAAAAAATTCATAACTTTTGAACTACAGATCGTAGAGACTTAACTTTCAAATTATAAATTTAAAACGCACCACAATTGTAATAAACACTAAATTATGAAACAACAAAAAAATTGAATACATTTGAATAATTTTGTAATTTTTCACTGCGTGGATTATGTGTTTGTTGCATAGGTTTTTTATAGTCCGACATAACTCCAATTATTGATTAGAACCCTTTACATTAAACTTCAAAGTTTCGATCTTATTACATGTACTAGACCATGTAGAGTTGATTTACAAGTAACTAAAGTTTGTCTTAAATAGAGTGAAACATTTATTTTTTTTTCCTTATTTCTAGTTACTAGTGGGTAGTGTGCAAATTTAAGTGATTTATTTTAAAATTACATCGATTCTTACGTTTTTGGTAATAACTTTTATTTGCTAATGATTTTTTTAATTCTCTTTTTTTGGTCTACTATACGATTTTATGGCTATTTGTTGCAATTTTTGTCTTTGTGGAGTAAACCAAACAATTTTAAAGAAGCAACAAAAAAGTACTTCTTAAAAATTGAGCGCTTTTGACTGTTTTAGAAAATTTGAAAAAAACTGAAAGTGATAACATAATTTTTTTTGTACAATTTTAAGGAAAATGCTAAAATAACGACTTCACGGTTTTAAAATACCATCTTTTGGTATAAAAATTCACTGGTGACGTCAGAAAACTTCTACTTTTTACTCGTTTTGATAGACATTTTTGTCATTTAAACGGTGATTTAAAAATTAATTTTTCTCAAGGTTTTAGACAATTATAAAGTGTATCATATTTTAATTGATCCATCTGAATATCTTGAAAACTTGAACATTTTTTTAGAAAAATTTTCAATAAAGTTTAACTAGAAAACTTAAGTTTTTTAAGAAAAATTGCAAAAGAAAAAGTGACCTTCATTATGACTTTAATTTTAATATTAAAAAAAAACTAATTTTCTTAAAAAATCTACAATTTTTTTTAAATACATAATTATTTTTAAAATAATCTGCAATAAAAACATTATTAAATGTATTTTTCGAAAGTTTTGTCTACAACAATTTTAAAATAATATGGGACACCGTGGTAATTTCCGTAATTGTGGCAACACTGTAACAGAGGCAATATAAAAACTATACATATGTTAAAAAAACCTGAACTTGTCTGTTTCGTTAGATCAATGAAGTACATTTTAAGCTCTAATAATTAATAACAATTTGAAAAGTCACATCCTATATTTATGAAAGAATGCATTTAATAATAAGTTTCATGTTTTTTTAACAGCCGGTACATAAAAAACGCAGATGGTGAAATCGCCGGGATGGTCGTGTAACACATTTTTCAAAAATACTTTAAACTTCTCTGGGAGCCATTATTAAACACTACAAAATATTTCAGTCAATATTTTTTATATAAAACTAAATAAAATATATTAAATAAGTTAGCTATTTATAAAATTAAATAGTAAAACTTGTAGGTCATGCAATTTTAAGTTTCAAAATTCAATATAATGAATATTTATGTATTTAAAATTATTCAAAGTAAGAAATTTAATTTTGTTAAGTATACACTCTAAAAAAAAGAAGATCAATACTAAAAATATTTCTGTTTTACACGTATCAAAAAATACAAGCTTAACTTTTTAAGATTGAAAGTTCTCAAATATAAAATGTATATTAAATATATATGAGATTGATATACAATACCATTCATGTTTTTGAGAAGACAGTAATAATAATTCAATAGGTATATATAGAAGTAAATTAAACTATTACTCAAATTTAAATATTTTATGCCTATTTTTTACAACTGTTATAATTTAATATTAGGTACCTTTGAATTTAATTATTTATTTTTTATTTTTTTCTATATAAAATAGATTGACCCCAAAAACTCTAAAAAACAATCTCAATAAAACTTTTCGTTTTTTTTGTAGTTGATAAAATGTAGCCTTTAGATGATATAACATTTGAAAAAATTACAATTTTAATCCCCGAAATTAGCATTTTTTATGACTTTGTGTAGTTGTACTGAACTTTTACTGCTAATATTTTTCCATAGAATATCGTCCCGAATGGATAGAACCCCATTTAATAAACTTAATTTAAAAAATGCTAAATAAATAATTTATTTTTTTTACCTGACCTAGTTCACTTTACTGGAGTTTTTGGAAAAATAAATATTTTATTTTTTGAAATATTTATTACCATTCGGTGTAATGGTTTTATTTTACTACTCGACTATTCATAACTAGACACTAAACACTGATAAATAACTTGTCGTAAAATATACTAAATTTATCGGAACATATTCTAAAATTAAACACTAAAAAGCGAATTATAAAGTGGGTTCAGAAAATTATCACTACCCTTCGGGAATAATTTTGAAGTTACACCTAGAAGTAATATTATGTATAGAACCAATTAAAAACTTTGTCCTGTTATATTAAATTAAATAAAGTACTTTGACCCTCCACTTATTTTTCTTTATTGTCTCAATAAATTTAATTTAGTAACCTTCTAGTAAAAACTTTAGTTATAAGTTTTCATTTCAAATTGGAAATTGGAATGCATTGTAAAGAAGACTTATAAAATACCGCCCTTCGAATTTGCAACGTCCACGTAATCTGACACAGGCTTAACCCTATGCTTAAACCGATTTTATTATACATAATTTCACGGTGTACCTAATATTTTCGTTTTATATGTATTTTGACCGCTTTGAAATTATGGTATCTAAAATTTATTATTAAAACCTGTTGTATTTTTAAAAAGATTTTATTACTGTAAAGATAAAACTATCAGTAAAATCACGAAACTAAATAAAAATTTTAATACCATTATAAATTACATGAAAAGTGAAAAAGTATAAAATTTAATTAAATGTTATTCCCTACACAAAACACATGAAAACTTATTATTGTTTAATAAATAATTTAAAATCATTTCATTAATGACCACTATTAATATATGATTCTAGAGGGGTCCCCTGTTGGTAAAATTTATATCATCGATGATTTTATTAAAAATTGTATATTATTCAACGAGCGAGAAATTCACGAAGACTGAAATTGCGACACGAGCCCGCAGGCGAATGTCGTAATAGGTCGGAGTGAATAATGGTTATTTTCTCGCGAGTTTAATACTATACTTTTTCCACGACTTTTTTTTATTTTACAGCGCTTTCTATTCAAATTTGTTGAGGTTAATTTTCGTATTTTTGACATTTCTTGATTTCTTCTTTGTAAATTTTATTCTGTTATTACAATTATCTATAATTCATTGCATATTGAATAATCTCAAAAATTTAGTAATGAATCGCGTTTATTAACCTACTAGTTGGTTAAATAACTATAGACGATATTTCAGTACTTTGTTTTTATCAAAGAAGTCCTAAATGAAACATACTGTAGATGTTGAGGTTTCTTACATTCATAAAATTCTTAATTAGTAAAAAAATATTTTAAATTCGTTAGATTAAGCTTTTTAATGTATTTACTTTTTCATTAAAGGAAGAGGTTTTTTTTTTAATTTAAGTAAAACTCCAATTGCGGTGATTAGAATTGAAATGTACATTACCGACAAGTTTTATGAATTAAAAGTGAACACGGACGTGTATTATACCTACGTACGTTAATGCATTAATGATCATCAGCTGCAGATAGAGCATGAATGTTGCTGTTTTATAAGTAACATCCCACGCCGCGTAATACAATGCTGCGGAGGCTCCAGGCTATAAAATTACCATTGGTAACTACAAATGTTACAATACATCCTATATTTTTATAAATGGCCATATACATTTACATCTATAATTATACATATATTATAATTCATATTTCACATCAAATTGAATAAAATATAAAAGCTGAAAAAATATCGTGGATTTTGTTCTCCAAAAAAATTGATTTGAAATTTTATAATTTCTTGAAGCTCTTTGATATGTAGCTTTTATGTTTGTAAAAGTTTTTTAACTATATGCTCTTAAGCATTGTATAAACCCGACAAAATGTTGACAACTGTTGACAACAAATTTCTGGGATACAACAACTTTTGCCTGAAAACATGTGACCATCAGTGTTGCTCGTCCAAACCAAAGAATCTTCAATTGCCACTGGTATTGGTTCTGCATTTATTATTATAGCTTCCTAAAAAAGAAAACTGAGATGATGGTCTTCCACCTTCTTTTGATTTTTTTTGCAAAATACCACCTACTATAGACACAAGGTAATGATGTAATACGAACTGAAGGTCCAAAGGGTCTAATTTTAAGTGTCAAAATCAAAATTAAACATTAAATTTTATACATACATAATACTGACAGAGTCATATGTGTTTTTTCTGTTATAAAAACTTTTCAAGAAAAGATACAAATTTAAAATAACAACACAAGCAAGCAGTAATATACAGGGTGAGTCGGGAGGAGTGCGTCAAACTCGAGGATTGTAATCTACACATTAATACAAGGTAAAAAACGAAAATGTTGTTATCCAATTTTTATTAGTTTTCGAATTATAGCGTCTTAAAAATTAAAGTTGGCAATACTTTCATACCATGGATTGGTCGCGGTGGTTTTGGCTTGCGCTTACGGTCATCAGACCTTTATACATTAGATTTTTGCTTGAAGAACTGGTTAAAAATTAAGGTTTATAAAGAAAAGGTTGGAGTTCGGGATGTACGAATTCGACGTATTTTGAATGGTACAGCTCAGATAAAAAACAACTTAAAAGAGTAATGGCTAGTGTTTACAAAAGAGCGCAAAAGTGTTTATAGACTCGTGGGGATATCTTTCAAAATCTTCTGTGAATTAAAAACAAGCTAAATGAGCTACTTTACCTAAGCCTACTTAAATTTTAAAACGCCATAACTTGAAAACTAATAAAAATTGGATAATAACATTTTGTTTTTTTTTACCTTGTATTGACTTGTAGAATACACTTCCGAAGTTTGACGTACTCCTCCCGACTCATTTCCAAATATTTGACACATATAGATCCTTTGGGAATACCACGCCTCAACTGATCAGGAAAGATCTATTAGATTCCAAGAACAAAAATTGTACTCCTATTTGAGAATGACCAAATTGTTTTAATAATAGTAGCCATCTATAATAATCCTGGTGTAACTTTATCTGAATTCAAGATTTGGGAACTGTCGAAATAGTTTTAAGATTCAAACTACTTTAAGTCCCGAAACTAGAAGATATAAAGAGATTTTGATTTTAAACAGTTTAAATTTTTCTTCTCCCCAACTCTCCAAGTTGAAGACTTTAGTGTAATAACCGGTCAAGTGTTCTAGCTCCTATACTTTTTAATATTTATACCAATGATCAATCAATTACGATCAATACAAAAAGTTTTATATATGCTGATGATCTAGCAATTACAACCCAATATAAAACGTTTTCTATTATTGAAGGAAACTTACAAAATGCTCTTCAAAATTTGTCAATATATTATTATAATAACTGTCTACGTCCAAATCCGTCAAAAACCACATCAAGCCTTTTTCACCTAAATAATAGATGTGCAAATCAACAATTAAGACTTAAATGGTATAATTAACAAATAGAGTCTAACGCATACCCAACATATTTAGGAATTACTTTAGATATAACATTATCTTTTAACAAACACATTGAGAAAACGAAAGCCAAAGTTTCCATCAGAAACAATTTATTTCAAAAATTGGTATGTTCTAAATGGGGTGCTTCTCCCCATACCTTAAGAACTACCGCACTATCTTTATATTTTTCGGCAGCAGAATATGCTGCTCCAGTTTGGGAAAGATCTTGTCATACGAAAAAGTTAGATACTATTCTTACTATTCTACATCAAAGTTGTAGAATAATTACTGGATGTCTTAGACCTACATTAATTAGTCATATTTATATTCTTAGTGGGATTGCTCCTCCAAATATAAGAAGGTCTGTAGCAAGCATGTATGAATGTAATATTCAACAAAATGATATTCTACATCCACTGTATGGCAGAATGTAATCATCTAAAATCTCGTAGAAGCTTTTTATCTAGTGTTCTACCTCTTCAGGGTACTAAATCTATAAAGAGAATTGAGTTGTGGGAACAATCATTAAATGATAAAGATAGGAATTTACTTTTAAATCCAAAAGAATGTCTTCCACCTGGTGACAATCAAGATTGGATAATTTGGAAAAGCCTTAATAGATTACGTACATCAGTTAGTCGTTGCAAATATAATATGAAACTTTGGGGCTTCTATGATGGATCTCTTTCTTGTTCTTGTGGTGAAGAAATTCAAAGTATGGAACATCTCTTAATTTGTCCACAACTTGAAAATTTTACAAATAAATTTGAATTAGCTGAAGCAAGTCCATCTGCAATTAATTGTGCGAAGTTTTGGCCTGGTGCTATTTAACTGCTTATATTATTTATTGTTTCTTTTTGGATACGAATATATACCGGTAAAGTTCAAATTTTAAAAGTAGTGAGAAACCGATAAAGACATTCCAGATAACAACCCAACATTTTTTATTCATAGGCATTAGTGGTACAGATGTGTGAGTAAAATAAATATAAAAATTGCGGTTTATATATTTAAAAATTTGTTCTATTTTTCATCAAAATATTTTCATTTAAAATGAATACCGCAAAAACAGTAGCTTATTTTTTTAATTATTGAAATATACATTATTCCAATATAAACTAAGTGATGCATTTAATTAAATATCTATATAAAAGAATAAATAGATTTGTATACTTCATCTTCATTCTTCATCTTCAAAATGAATCTCTTCTGGATTCAGTTCTTCTTCAGTTTTTGGTTCTCTAAATATTTGTTTGTAATACCATTAATCTGCTGTTGGTACTACTTCTTTACTAGGATATTTACGTCTTACGTCTCAGTTTATTACATTACTTTCTTTTTTTTTCAAAGAAGGATTTTTTATCTTACTTCATCACGTTTTTGTTTTTGGTTTACTGTTTTATTATTTCCTCCACAAACTAAGTACTCGGTTAATCCTTATCACAAAAAATATTATCTCTGCAAGAACCAGCTGTTCAAAATTTTGATTGACTTACTACGAATCCATGGAGTATTGAAATATGTAGAATTTAAAACGGGTTGTTTCGCCAAATCAAAAATGGTGATTTATAAAAGAAGAATGAACCATAAACATTCTGTTTGAAAAATGTGTCAAGCGAGTAAAATACATACGCCTCAAGAGAGGTCGCTATTTCGCGGGATGCTTTTTTTTGCAAATTTTGAAACACCTTATCCTTATTTATCAATATTTTTTTAAATTTAAAAAAGCTTTAGCTTTTAAATAAATGCATTTAAAAGAGGCGTTTGGAGTTTTGCATATTTTAAAATTCTATATTTTTTTTGCTTATTCTTTGTTTGTATTTTTTAAAACAAAAATTTTTTTTAAAAACTAAAAAACGCATCTTCTTTGGCATTTCAAAATTTTATAACTTAAGAAATACGGTCGAAATCGTGTGCAAAGAAAAATCGGTTCGAAAAAAAACCTCTGAAGGAATTTTAAGGAGTTTCACTATTGAACTATATAAATTAACAATAGCTTTAGGCTACTTCATAAGTACCTGGCTTCTCTTTTTTTAACAATTATTAGCTATGTAATTCTAAAAAAGAATCTTGAATTACGAAAATTATATTTTTAGAATATTTGATGACACTCTAATCCTGTATCTTAGAAAATGGAGCCAATATTTAATTCCACTAGGTATATTCGTAATTCGTAATCAGCACTATAAAAATAATTGGAGTATAATTTAGCTATTTTTTTATGGGATACAAAAATGTTATCGCAGTTCATTTTTATGGCAAAAAAAGAAAATTATTTGTTATAGTATATTAATAATAGTATATTATTCAACGAGCGAGAAATGATAGCCATTATTCACGAAGACCGAAATTGCGACACGAGCCGGCAGACGAGTATCGTAATAGGTCTGGTAGGTTGACTTTTCGTATTTTTGACATTTCCTGATTTCTTCTATGTAAATTTTATTCCTTGGTTAAAATTACCCATAATCTATTGCTTATTACCCAATAGGTTGTCCAGTAATTAATGAAATTACCCATAATCTATTGCTCATTACTCAATGGGTTGGTAATACTGCAGATTTGTGTCCAGTGGTCCGCACACGTTCCGAATAATATCAAAAATTTAGTAATGAATTTCATTACTAATCAATAAATTCAAATGTAATGAATCGTTTATTCACTTATATGGTAAAAAATGTTTATTTACATAAAGGTTTTTAACTTAAAATAGTTTCGTTGAATACGAATTAAAAATTAAAAGTACCGGTCAAGGACTTTTTGACGCGGCCTTTTCGACGCGAGGACGTTTCGGCACGAGGACTCTTCAGTGCGAGGACGTTTCGGCGCGCGAAGTAACTTCTTCATTAATCAAACAATATCAATAAAATATATACGTGGTAACCTTTAGGTTAATAAAAATTTATTGTATCCCACTTTTGCAGAGGTGGGTAGTATTTGAAATAAAATTAATTGAAATAGCATTTGAAATACTTTTAGTATTTTGTATTGGAACAAATTTCCTAAAAAGTATTTTGTATTTTATATTTTCAAGTACCAAATTGTATTTCAATTACTTTTTAGGTTTTTAAAATCAATCTTTTGTATTACACATTTTGATCCAACCTTTTATAAATATTGAATCTTTAGTGTATTCATATAATGATAAATTGTTAGAATTTTCGTACTTATTGCATTTTAAATTTATTAATTATTGTCAACTATTTATTGTTTTGATCGACGTTAATTTAACACCGAAAATGTTACTTTACATCGGTGTTAATAACTCTCAGTAAATGAGTAAATATGTCTTCAAAATAGCATTTTTTATATAATTGACGACATTCGAAATTAACAGCTCTGTTACCAACATTTTTGTTCAGAATAGTACCAATTAAATGTTATTTTACATTAAATTTAACCTTTTTTTATTTCAAATAAAGTATTTCAATTACAAAGTATTTGAAATACTTTATAACTAAGTATTTTGGTCAAAGTATTTCAAATAAATCTAAAAATTAAAGTATTTTGTATTTCAAATACTTAAAAAAAAGTATTTTGCCCACCTCTGCACTTTTGAAAAAATTAGATATAATGTCGAAAAGTTTGTGTTTCAGGATTTTTATGTAGTCTATATGGTGAACATTGACTATTTTTGGAAGACAAAACGTTGTTTTGGTGGATATAAAACAGTAACAAGGAGTAAATACATGTTTAACACTTCAAACTTAAATTTTGCAGATTTTCACTAAAATTATATGTATTATGTAAATACAAAAATTGAGAGAATTAAAACGTCGACAAATTTCTAGAGTAAAGTAGGAGGTAAAAAATAACTCTAAACTACCCCAACCTAACCTAACTTTATCTAATAAAAACTGCAAAATTGTTTTAAGGTGATAGGGAGTCAAATGTTGAAAAACCGACGTTTTTACCTTTCATGAAGTTCTTTAGTGTTTCGAATTGAAAATTCAAAGAAATAAAAAAATATCTACAATTACATCTGTGTATTTTTGCAAGAAAAACTTTTATATTTACATTTTTCTTTTTGAAAAACTACGCTCATATAAATTTAGATACATAAAAACCAAAAATTGCATGTAGAATTTTTTTTAGTTTTCAATTTGAATCATTTTAAAAAAATTCAGAAAAGATAAAGTGGCTTTTCAACATTTGACTCCGTATCACCTTAAGCGTCGCCTGAGGTTTTTAAAAATATTTATTACAAAGTTTTAAGTTCAGTACCTCAGGTACATTTCTACGAATAACAGAACAAGAAATAATTATTTATAAACAAGTTGTAAGAATACAAAAAACAATTACTTTTTACATTATAATTACATTAATCTAAGTTTTATTTCTATGCCTGCATTAAACAATTACCTGATACAGAACTTCAGTAAAAGTTTTCGGCTTTCTTTAATATTATTACAACTGAGACAAGAAACGAGCTTTTACTAACCTTCAAAGTTATAACTATTTTTTGAGCATTAGTGTTTGTTTGGTAAATCTGAGAAAGTTTTAATTACCTTCCGCACACCCAGATGATTGATTAGCAACGTCCTCGACAGCTCATTAAACACTTAAATTAATTCTTTATTAATCCCATTTAAACTCTAAATATTTAAATCGGATTATAGTTTTATGATTAAAAAAGCTTCATTTTAATTTAGTATCTTATACTTGCACTATATTACGGTAATATCCTTGTAATATTACATACAAACAAGATAAGTGAATTAGTCCATAGCATGAGTACGGTTAATGGTTAAATTACTAAAATTTTTCATAAAAAAGCATCAAACCTAAAAACAGTCTGTAATAAAAATATAATTAAATTCCCATCTAAATCGCGGAAACGACGTCAATTATAAGACAGCTCTGAAAATCGAGGTGCCAGTTCTAAATGACTAAATGGAGATGCAAGATTCTTATTTAGAGTCTTCTATGCGACAGAAGACTGGAGGACTGAAGGAATCGTAATGAACGCCGTAAATCATAAAAAATATACTTTTTAAGGAAGTGGCTATTAAATTGATGTTATTTTAATTATTTTAATTAATGGCTCTTATTGTACGTGCAAACTCGCAGTTTAAGCAACTAATTTTAATTCAATAGCCATTCAATTAATTAAATTGTGCTAATAAAAATCTTTTCTCCATCTTAAACCAATAAACATTTATAAAATTAAATCGAGCATTTTTATAACCAGCAGTTTGTAATTATTTATTTAAAAATCTTCTTATTTTTTTCTTTTAGAAAAACTCTTGTTTCATTAGAATCGCTGGCTCGTCCTGCGAATGCTGCATACTTATTTTCGCTATTAATAAAAACAATATACATTTTTTTGCATTAATTTCCTATTTTAAAATAATTGAAAAACCAAATTTAATAATATATTTTTAGAAAAGGTACAAAACTTTTAATGGCCTGTTCATGCTTAGCTGATGCCACCATGCCTTCAATTCAAGACACATGTAACCATTTTTTAGATAGAAGTTTTTTTTTGCTTCAATTGATAAAAAATTTGAAAGATTAGAAAACTACCTTTAGAAAAGTTATACTAAATATCACACTATAAATGAAAGAACTAATTTAGACCAATATCGATTTGATTGGTATGTACGTACGAGTATAGTAAAAAGAAGCAAGTGATTAGTGGCAGCTAAGCCGCAGAAACAAATCCAATTAACATCTACGTCAATAAGAATCCTGAGAAGTGCGCAAACATTCCGTCCTCCCATTCTATTTTTTACATCCGATCTCTAATAACATTTCTAGAGGAAACCGATCCACCCATCCATTCAAGGGATAGACCAAACAAGGGCTCAAAAATAAACGATCTCCAACATTCCAGCATTTTCCATCGATTAAACGATTAACAAAAGTTTATGTTGAGTAAAAATTGGATTTCCCCCTTTTCAAGTCTCGCTCAATTCATTTTTATTAATCATCGAATTTATCGGGAATTCTTAGGAAATTACTTTTTCATCCATACCAATACAGGAGTAATTAATAAATTTAAAATTGGGCGATTAAAACTTTTATAAAAAATGAGCTTTCTTTTGATTAACTTAGACAGTTTTGATTTCTATTAAACTTGATGGCTGTCGGAAGCTTTGTCGCTGTTTGGTGTAGCATCATTGTTCATATTGCAGATTCCGTTTCAATGGAAACTTGTACCACGTCATATTTATTATATTAATAAATAATCTTTAAGAGACAATTGAGTTATTTACGTTTTGGTTTCATGTTTGGTCATTGTTGCATTCAGGTATTTAATAGAGTTGATAAGTCACGTTTTCACAAAATTATTTTATACGCTAATACCTTTTCACTATTATAGATTATAGATAGAAGCAAAAATATACTCACATTTAAATAAAGGCAATGTCAACTATCAACATACCGGGAGATGATACACTTCGGAACAAAATTCATAATAAGTTCCAGTATTAAATTTTTTTAGATTTTAAATTGCGATCTATTAATATTATCAACAATAAGTACTGTTGATTTCGCAATGATGTCATCATCGATTTTCGCAGTTTTACTAATATTTTTGATACACATTCTTATCACAGTGACATAAAAAAGTGATAAATGGAAAACTGCTAGGCCAAATCAAATATTTTGATGGGGATCTTCGCCATTTCCATTATTAGGGAGAAGAAGTGCATTATTTGGTTGCCATCAACTAAACACGGAAAATTGTATATGTATATCAACCAGAAGTTTTTTTTATTAAAGTAATAAAGGTTAATTTGCACAGATCCACCACGTTGATTAGCGTTCGTTAAATGTACCAAATTGAACCGAGTAAACACGTAATTCAACGACAATGACAATTGAACGACGTTATCGGCGTCCAACTTCGTTGAATCAACTAAAAATACAATTTTCTCAGCGTGGAATTTTGAATACATTCCTCTTTGTTTTGCTATGAGTGGCATTTTGATTGAACCGAATAAACAGATTTGGTTTAACCTTCGAATTGTTGTTGATTCAACCTCCTTGATAAATGCGATCGGTAAATTAGACTTAAAGTCTTATGAAACGTCATCCAGTCATTTTCACCAAGACATTTAATTTGCCTCATTGTTGACTATGATATTTTATAGTCCAATGGGATTTTTCTTGTTTAAGACTAACTTTCCTCTTTGAATCAGCAAAATACAATTCAACGGTGAAACCAAATCATTTATGCAGTTTCACTAAAGCAAACATGTTAGTCATAGCCCAAACAGAGAAGAAAGCTTTCAACATTCAACGCTGAGAAATTAGTCTGTTTACAAGGATATTTTTGGTTGATTGAACGAAGTGAGACTACCGCATTTATCGAAATTTTTGAACTTCCTTCAACCGTCAGCGCGTTGATCCCTGTTGTTGAATCACGCGTTTACACAGTTCAACCGTGTGGATCAACGCTGTGGATCCGTGTAAATTAGCATTTATTTGAAAAAACGTGGATTTCGATCACAGTGTGTCATGAACTCTTCACAAAACTGGAGACGGGATCATCCTGATTTAACTTATGTATCAGTTGCAATTTTTATAGAATTTTCTTTCCTTAAATTTTCTTCAACTTCAAGTAAGATTTTGTATTTCGTTTTTTCATTTACTTTAGTTCGACCATGTAAAAGTAACTCTTTTAGACATCCCATTTACTAACTTCAATCAAAGGTAAATAGAAACTATGTACTGCTCAGCAAAATTAACTCGTAGTCCAAATTTATAAAAATTTTCATTTAAGAAAATCGGTGATTTCATAAATATATTTTTATCAAAAGATGGCATTTTTAAGTACATAGATTTTCTCAAAATTAAATATGGCAATTATGAATTTTGTTCCGAAATGTATCATCATCATCATCATCCTGTATGAATTTATTCCAATCAGTGTAAAACTTATTTAAAAAAATTCTACTTTCTATTAAATTTGAAAAATGTTTTTTTTAAGATGTAAGTACGAAACAAAATAATAAAAATTTCTTAAAAGGAACAGGGAGGGAGGCACCGCCTCAGGGCTACAAAAGAACATTAAGAGCAATTTCCAAAACGGAAAATATAGTGGTTTAGTTCTGCAGTCATAAAAGCTAGTACGAACAACATTTTTGTATAATTTTTTTTGTAGATGATTCTTTAATTTTTGCCAAAAGGAAAAAAAATGGAGAATGTACAAAAAAATATAATGATCTAAAAGTACCTTAACTTTGGACCCCTCTAATTAATTTTGTGCTAGGTTACAGAAGGTAACTCTCTGACAGGATGTAGCCTAATCAATTTAGATTATAAATCTGAAAAAAAAATGAAAATCTAACGAGGGAAACTTGAGTTATGACTGTAGAACTAATGCTCGATTTCATGATTTTTCACAAATTTTCCTCCCAAACTGGTGCGCCCTCTAGGGATGCGTATTAATTATCAGTTATTTGGTCATAATTTGCAAAGAAGCTCCAGAAAAGTGGGATGGATTTTCTATTCTATTCCTTCTCAAATGGTAAATGAGGAAAATGAGGAATGTAGCTAATTTACCAATTATTAAATATAATTTTATGGAAACGGAAGCGGTAGAGAGTCAAATATTAGTTTCTAATCCCCGCAAGTTAGCAGACTTTATTTACTTCTAAAATGATGTCCCAAACAATGGAAAAAAGAATCTATCATTAATAAACAAATTCTTTAAACGTTGAAGCAAATATCAGTCATTTTAACTGTAAAAATGTATATCATTATACACAAATTACATCCGCATCTTTGACATTTTCTTAAGTTTTCTTTTTGCATTAGTTAAATAATAGTATATTCTAGGGCCCTCGAAGAAGAAAATTTTAAAATCATAACATTTTAGCTATGAAAATGGAACGTTAAAAACTCAATTATTTTGCATTATTGGAGATTTTATTTTGGGGCATTTAAAGTTAAAATACAAAAAAATATCGCTTTTTGCGGCCCTTGAGAAATCATTCTACTTTCACAATAAATTTTTCTTATTTTTGTATCTGTACCCATATTGGTACAATACTTGCAAAATAAACCGCTAAATTTGCTGTAATTTAATTTGACTCTCTATCCTCTTAAGTGAAGTCAATTACAGCACTTCAGTGGCAGAGGCCACTACTGAAAGATCGTTTACCAATTTGAAAAAAAAAAAAACTAAATTTATCCTTGAAAAACCATGCCGCAACAAAGATTTATGATGATTTATCATCATTGGAAATTGAAAACATAGATCTAAAAGACTATATTTGTATAAAAAATTTTGCCAATCAAAAGAGTAAAAAGACAAGAAAGTCGTGTATTTAAATAAATATGACAAAATTTTATGACATTTCATTTTTTTTCTGTGATTTTATATTTTAATATGTTGTTTTATATTTGTGCATATGAAGTTTATTTTTATATATTGTTAAAAGTTACTATTTTGAATTTTGACACTCATGTCAGACCTTAAAAGTGTCACATTCTCGCACTAGTGTTAAAAGTAAATCACGTTATTAACTAACAATAACAAAATTATGGTTACTGTTACCATGTAAACAACTACTAATATTTTCATAAATTTAATTAATAGCCGTCTTTTATTAATTTTTCAAATTATCAGATATACTAAATACAGCTGTTGCAATGGGCTATAATTTCAAAGTTAAAGATTTGATTGGATAGAAAAAGTTCAAAATTAACTGATAAAATTGGCAAATAAAACACATAAATTAATAAGATTGTTTCTTTAAAAAAATGACTATTGCTATGTTTTTGGCTTACTACAAATGAAAACGTTTATTTTTATTTTACCGACATGGTACATGTTGTCTTTAGATTTATCAGAGTTTTTACCTGTACATATGGGTCATTGCATCTCTAAAAAGGGAAAGGAATTATTATTATTTTTTGGTTTCCCTGCATGGTACAGGTCGTCATAAGTTTACAAACGTTTAGTTTACCTGTATGGTACAAGTCGAAATGTTGACACACAGTTTTTCTTTTTTGGAAAATCAAATTTTGGTTTACATGCATGGTACAGGTCGTCACAATTTTACTCTTTTTGGTTTACCTGTATGGTACAACTTGATTATGTCAAACGTTTTGTAAATTGAAGAAACTCCAATGTATTTTATTGAGATGAACTTAGTTTCTTCAATATAGATTCTGTTGCCTGATGATGCTGAATTTTTCAGCGAAACATGTAGCATAATATGATCGTTTTATTGGATATAAGGAATTTTCTTACTCTCAAGTTAATAAATAAAACACACCTAATATTATTCGTATTGTGCTTTCATACGCTTGCCATAAACATACATTTTTAACACTTAAAGAACTAGTTTTATATTATTTGTTGTTGAATTATATCACATGTTTCAATTTTGAAAACAGTTTTATTTTTGTAGGAAAAAATATCATTTTGGTAGGTCACAACGTGTAGGTATATTTTAGTTACTGAGCCACTCAGTGAAAAAAATATTTAATAAAGTAATAACTTTTTCTTATACGCATCTTGGTAATAAAATATTTTATTGCAGATGTATATATTGAATTTATTATTATTAATATTTGGTTGTTTTTCAAAAATTTCATTTATTTAATATTTTTATAGTAAACCGTTATAGAATATTTTGATGAACTTATTTCAAGGGTTATTTTAATTTAAACAAGTTAGGCTGTTTGTGCAATAAAAACTTACCCCCCTCACGATGACTACAAAATCTTAATTGTGGACTTTTCCTTCAAATAACCCCTTATTTTAAAATTCAAAAAATATGCCAAATAGTTCTTCGATTTCGGCGCGTTCGGTTCGGGTTTCGGTACAGTTCTGTTCAATTTCATTTCGGTATTGTTTTAAATTACAGAAACCGATTTTTTTCGAAGGAAATATGATTTAGAAGAATAAAAAACGAAAAATACACTTTAAACCTTTATTCATTACTTTTGTTGAAAATTTGGTTTTACAATATTAAACTTTATCGTTTCGATTCTGTTGATACTTCCAGTTATTTTCGGTTTACGGGTTTCGGTTAAATAAATATACCAATACAAAAGTTAATTTTGCATAAATCATTGCTTATTTTTACAGATTTCTGATTTAAAAACTTCGTAATGTTTTTCCCGTATAAAATGTTAAACTGGACCATACCACACTTTTTGCAAAAATGAGATGTTTTTATAAAAATAATTGTGTTAAAAATTTTGTAAACTCATATCATTTTAATTTATTTTTCCTTGAAAAAATGTGTTAGTTTTTGCAATAAAATTAAATCGTAAACCTTAATTGAGTAATAAATGACTAGCAACGACATTCAATTTGACAAAAAAAATTACTCATAATAATTTATAAGGTTATGTGTTTAATAAACCATATAATTTTTATTTATCTTTATAATTTCGATAATTTAGAAATTCTGACTAAAGAAATAATTTTTATAAATGCTGGTTGAAAAATCAAAAATAAAATTATGTAATTATTATTTTTAACGTTACTCATTAATTATTTAAATATCAGCGAACTCCTCATTTTCACCTGAAATATTTTAAATTTATAGCGGAAATGATATTTAAGAGCACTCAATTTGGGGTTTGCGTGATAATAAAATGGATGAAGTTCTCACGCAGAAATAAATGACTGAATTTAATGTTGTTATAGTTAACATTCATTTTAAATATGAGTGTATTCATCCATTGTATAGTCATTATATTTTGCATACATGGTATGCAAATTTATAGCAATATTAATTGAGCTATAAAAATAATTTAAAAGATAAAATATAATTAAAACAATAATTAGATTTGATTGTATTAAATTTGGCAGTTCTTGATTAATTCATAGTTTTATTTAATAATTTACTTATAGCAAATAATTAAAAAATATTTTTGAAAAATCAAAATAGTACGAAAAAATACCTATATTATTATATGGTTATTATGGCAAATATAGAGCTTTCAAAAATAAAGCATCATTCGAACCCCAATCATTTACCAATTTAGTACAATTTGCAGCAGCAGTTTTATATTTCAATTGAAATACATGTGGGTAATTATCACAACCGGGCAAACCGTTACTTTATAATTTTTTAAAAATTCCGGTTTGAATCGATGAACGTTGAACGTTTGGATCATGAACACATTTTACGGTCATTTTACTAAGATGTTATTTATTGTGAGAAAGTCAATACAGTTAGTTCTTGGCCTGCAGAACAACCACACTCACTTTGCACTCTCTGGGTCATCGATACAATCTCTACACTATTTTTTTCTAAAAATAATTCTGAAAAAAATTTAGTACATATTTTAATTTCCCATAAAAAAATATCACTCCAAATAATTATTAAATTTTGATCATAGTAATAAATTATTTACAAATTACTTATTGTAAATTGTGTGTAAATTTTATGTAGGTTTGAATAAACTTATATATTTTCTTTGATTATATATTCATATAAATATTACGTATATGAATGCAATTGCACAATATATGCAGCCATTTAAATTAATATGAAGCATATTTTTAAATCAAGTAAATAAGCTCATTAAAGTTAAAGTATCAAATAACAATATGTTGTTGCTTGCTTCATTTGCATTGAAAATAAACTTGATAAATATTTTTAGAAAGACTTTAATTAAATAAATGATATTTAGAAAAATTGTCATTCTTTTGTATCCAGGAGTATTTTAAGCATGAGATTTCCACTCAGAAACACAAAACCAAGGAGTTTAACTCGATCTCAACTCAAACAAACTTCCCTATTGCGGTTTTGCAGATGACACCGCGGAAAATAGTTTTACTTTAATTCAGTTTATGTCGGAAATTTTAACAAAATTTTATTTATTTTCCTGCTTTGCTGGTGCATGCGAATGAACTCGTAAAGAAAATTAGATTGATCCTATTTTTTCCACTTTTTATGTATTTACTTACGTTTATTGGGTTTTTAAATAAAAATAACTTTTTTAAATCATATTTAAAGAACATCTGAGTGTCTTATCAAAACTGTGTACATTAAGGCTACTTTCGAGTCCTTCCAGGTTGATCGTGTATGAACTCATGCCAAATTATCGAACAATTTGTTTTTTAATTGATGATTTCTGAAACACAATTCACTTTCTGGATTACATTTGATGATTTCTTAAATCGATTACAACTTTTCTCAAATACAACTGGAAAAGCTGTAGAGATTTCAAAACCACTACAAATTAAATGACTACTTTGGTCATTGTTCAAATTTTCCTAAAGACTTTCCTTAAATGTGACGACGAATGACAACCTAGAAGCGACTTCGAATGGGTTTTTTGGTTGTGGTTAATCTAAAATTTGACAACAGTTTATTAACTTCTTCAGTTTTTACCTCCCCATAAAAAGAGATATAACAACAACGTTTCACATTTTGTGGTTGTGGTTGGTTCAAATATGAAAGACCAATCCATGAACTAGGGCTTGGATTACCGGCAACACCGTTACCGGTAATACCGGTAATAACACTCAAAAAATATTTCGATATTACCGGTAAAAGGGAAATTTAATACCGGTAATACCGAAGTACGATTTTGCGCATTAATGTTCGCACTGAGAACAAATATGATATGTACAAAAATTTGGCCTGGTTTAAGTAATGAAACTATGCTTTTTACGAGCATATTTTAATAAATTAAAAGAATTTCAAAATGCATAATTTCACTGCTATAATTATTGTGGTTTTGTGTTATACAGTATACAGGGTGTCCCACTTTGTATCCAGCAAAAAATTAGATATGAAATGTCATTCTGAACAAAAATTTTCCTATGAACTATGTTTTTTCGACTCCTTAAAAATTTTTCCTGATTTTTGTGGAACGCCTTGTATAATATTCTTTCTTATTATATTTTTTTTATTTAAATCAATTATTATTTGGATTTTTTCTTTGCAAAATTGATTTATTTAAAATAAGTGAATGACGAGGTAAAATTTAGCATCTTATTAGCTTGAAGATATAAAAAATCCAAAGCATCCGTGATTTAAATAAAAAAATTAAAAATACAATTAAATTTATACATGGTGTCCCTGAAAAACCATAAAATTTTTGCAATTTTAAAATTGCAGTAACTTTTTGAGGGGTCGAAAAAACATAATAGTTCGTAGGAAATTTTTTGTTCAGAATGACATTTACTACCTAAACAAATTTTTTGCTGGGAAAAAATTGGGACATCCTGTATATGTTATATCTTATTATATTATACAGGGTGGTCAATTTATCCCGAAGAATTGAAGTATTTCTAAAAATAAGAGATTTAGAAAAAGAAAATGAAGTAAAAATTGTTTAGTTTGAAAGCAATCTCAGGCTGGGCATACTTATTTTTCACCTGGTGGACTTCTTCTTGGTTATTTCAACTACAACTCAGTTTTTTTAAATAAAAACCCATATTTTTTAAATGATTCTGAAACTACCAAAAAACAATAAAATATTGTCAGAAGCATTTTTCGTTTTAGCGTTTATCATTTGTCAATTTTATTTATAATGTGAAAATAACAAACTTTTAATATGAATATCATTATTTATTTAAAATAAAACAACAAAGTAAAGGAATCTAAGGAAGAAATTATTTCATTTCTGGCCCATTTCAATCTAAACAAATTTTACTGGAAACACTTTTTTCTAAAAACTTACTTTTGGAGATATTTCCACTAGTCAAGTTAAATGGACCACTCTCCAATATAAAAAAAGTTATTATAATATCAGTTATTTGAAATTATTATTGTGCAAGAAAATTCATTTTTATTTGAATTTTTTTTCCCAAAATAAAGTATTAACTTATTATTTATTTTACGTTAAACGTGATTTTTACCATTAAATATTAGCATTGGGAAAATGTTTACTATTACCGGTAATACCGGTTTTTACCGATAATAGCACTTTTTCAATTCGGTATTACCGGTACGGTAATGGGATATTTCGGTAATTTGCAAGCCCTACCATGAACCAAACACCAACCAAAACCATTCGAAATCGCTTTAAAATTTCCTGTGGTGGAAACCGGAACGTCTAACGTACTGAGAACGGATTCTTTATTGTATTTCCATGGTAATGATTTTTGTCTCACTTTCACCTTATAAACGTTATTGTTTGCAAGAGAAAGACAGAAAATATCTAACGAGTCAACTCTCAACCGAAATGAACTCGATTGGGTTGCAAAGTTCCACCTATATGGTTAAATGTTTTAACTAATAGGCCAGATAAATAGGTTCTGTTGGAAATCATTTTGGTCGATTAATGTGACGTCAAATTGAGGGTATCAAAAAACCACGAATTTTTTTGCTCAAATTTCAAAATCGGTGCTTCCAAACAAAATCTATGTTATTACAAGAACCTTAAGTTATGTTCAGTGATACGGTGGATATCAACCGTATGAAAACTACAAATTTTACATTTTTTGCCAACAGATAAAATTCACTGCATTTAAAACATCTGTAGATGGAAACGACTGTTGTAAAAGAAAAACAGTTATGGAATAGAAGTAATTATAGTTTATATTCTCTGCAAACCTGTAAGCTCTTACATGAAATATCTGTAAGGTGACTACGCAAACCCTGAATTGCAACCCATGTAACAAACCTAACAGAAATTTCCTATAAGGACTTATAGGTTCGCACAGAACTGCAACATTGGGTAATATTACAAAAGCAAAATAATAAAATTATCAAATTTTGTTTCTATGAAATCCAGGATCAAGAATGAATGAATCTGGACAGTTGTCCAGAGAAAAATAGCTCGAAGGTTTCAGATTACCCATTCTTTGTTAAGTTTTTGTATCCGGTGTTTCGGAAACATATTTTATTACTTCTGTCAGTCACGATTATCTCGTCACGATATTTTTTCTACTATTTATGAGCTTTAAGTGTTTTAAAACTAGTCTTAACCTTTAAAATCCTTGTTAATTTCAGATTGTATGAAACCTGCCATTTATTTTCATTTTCTTGTACATAATTGCACTCGAGCGAAGTAATTCCTACATCAAGACTTGTGGTACCTTGTACTTGTGGTATCTCTGCTTCAACAAAATCACTTACAAGGCAAGCGATGAAGCACAATATTGCCATTTCTCTGTTGAGCTGCATCGATGACCCAGTTCTTGAAAGTTGAAGATTCCACATGATGTGCACTATCTCATCAGAATTGATCAAACGTGTTCCTAAAAACAAACAAATTATAAAGCCAAAGGCAGTATGAGATTAGTACACCATATGACCTATGGTAACTTTAACTTTCAAGAAATCTGTTATTAATCCAGCTCAATAGGAAAATCACTATAATGTGCTTCATTGCTTGTCTTGTTAGTGAACTTATCATCCCCAAATATCACATAATTCTGTTCGAAAACCAGAAGTTCATCAAAGTTTGATTCTCTAGTTTTCCTATCACTCACTCGGTGCTTCATGGTTAACCCTTTCTTTGGAATACTATTTTATGTATCTGTCGTTAACCTGAGGTGGAATAAGGAACATTCTGAAAGAGATACATATATAGATTCAACAATACACAATACTTCCATCTATGGATTGACTCGCGATTGGCAAGTTTTCTTCTTATTTGTTACTAAACTGAATTAGTTTGGGTAAACATGGAGTCCTAACTGTTACTGCAGTGGCGCGTTTCGCTATTATGAGACAATTTTTAATTTTAAGGCCCCAAACTATTGAATTGATATTGAAATTATTAAAAAAAAATCAGTAAAATACCATAAAACAGGAATAGTAACACTTTTCAACTTTGACGTTGTTTATTTTTTTTATTTTAGAACTAGAAACTTCGGTCTTGTTTTGTTCTTGCAATTTTGAGCAAAAATAAAACGTTTCTTATAGTTTTTTTTATACAGGGTGAATAAAAAGTTCGGCAACACCCGTTTATTCTTGAAATGAAGCATTTTTGAGAAAAATGTTTCAAATATAAGTTATACCATTCTTAATAACGCATCATTTGAGAATATTGTCATGACCTTGAACCTTAAGTTGAAGATCAAACAATAACAACTTATATTTTTTTAAATACCAAAACTCCATTTTTATTGTATATTATTATACTTGCTTTTAGAGGTTTACAGGTCATATTTTTTTAATTTTCTACATTACCCAATGCGTACCAAGGGAATGTTACTTTCAAAATACCTACTTACATATTTAAACTCTTGTATCTTCTAAACTATTTAATTTTGAAAAATAAAAAGATATGTCCTGTAAACCTCTAAAGGCAAGCTATTATAATGTGCAATAAAAATGGAGGGTTGCTATTTAAAAAAAAGACAAATTGTTATCGTCTAACCATTAACTTGAGGTTCAAGGTCATGGAAATATTCTGAAATGATGCTTCCCTAAGAATGGTATAACTTTTATTTAAAACATTTTTCTCAAAAATGCTTCATTTAAAAAACAAACGGGTGTTGCCGAACTTTTTGTTCACCCTGTGTATTTTTAATGGTTTTTCGATTCACCCAGTTATAATTTTTATTTATTCCACTTTAGACTTTTGCAGTTTTTCAGATGATGAAAAAAGGACGTTTTTTGAGGTTGCACCCAGTAAACAAAATAACATTGAAATAAGCTCTTATAAATGTTTCCTGGAAACATGCAATGCTACCATGTATTGCGACAATTACGTTGCAGTAACGTTTCATAAACGGTTGCATGTCGTTGAGCAACAACGTTATTACGGAAACGTTTTAAATCAAACATTTCTTAAATATTACAATGGAACGTTGATTAAACATAATTTTTTACTCTCCTTTCAATTAAGCGATACTTTTAAATTCAAAGAAGGGTGAATTTTCAAAAATAGATATTGGTATATAAAAATTACATTATATTTTTGAAATATTCTATAAATATGCATAAAAATAAAATTTTAACTCATATATGCAAATTCTCATAAAACAACATTTGAATAAAATACATTCATAGTTGTTAAGTTGTTCCTTGAAATGGACTTAAACCTGCTTATTTAATATTTCTCTTTAGAATATCCTCGAGAATATCGAAACCAGCTCATTATAATAGTTTTAAAATCTTCGTCATTTGTTGGATAATCCTGTCGTACACATTCTGCAAATGTTTAATAAAACTTATTTATGTAATTGCATATAATAATATTAATAAAAATTATTAATTACCTTATTTTATGCACTGGTTCCTGACGCAGATGCAGGTGTTGTTTTATCCAGTTCCATTATGTAACTGCACGTTGCACGTAACTAAAACGCTTGGCAAAATTTAAAAAGTGTACAATGTTTCACTGTAACGTTGCAGTAATGTTGCAATGAAACGTTTAAAATACGTAACGTAACATTACATGTTTACTTAATAACATTTTTTCAATGTTTCATTGCAACGTTGCATTAATGTTGCAATGAAACATGTTTACTGGGAGTGTTGCTGATTTCCCAGTAGTCCAGTAGTGGTGCCAACATGACAAAACGTAATTTCTCAACTATTTATGAATACTGGCATATAAGCCTAGTATGTATTTATTTTAGATTTTTTTTTTCTAAACCTGTATGATAATTATAAAATCCTGTAAGGAAAAACTATTATACATTGTTTTATTTACATATAAAGAATGAAAATAAATTTTGAAGTTCATTATTGTTATTTAAGGTTATTTGGGTTTTGGTCTATCAATTTGAAATTTAAGTGTCGGATTTATAGATGTGCTATTTGTTTACCATAAATGAAGTTATCTTCAAAGAAGCGAATCGACTCTTTATATCTGCCATTAGGAACGATTTACTGTGAAGCGCTTTTCCCGAATCTAGACCACCCTGCTGTACTAAAATCCATCCAAATTAAATTTAGTGTATGTAGGACTGGTAGGATTCATTGATTCGACCTAATGTCGCACAAGTTTCCAGAAAAGTATCCACGTTCAACAGAATGATTTCGTGGAAATTATTACCTTGCTCCTGGCACTTTTTGTTTTTATGTAGGTGCTCTAACAGGCAAGTGGTAATTAGCGGGTTTATTGACCGCCTGGATTTATTAACGTTTGATGTGGTTATTAAATGGACATGGAATATTTATACGCTCAACTATTTCCAAATCGTGTTGTGGCAACCAAAACGAAATTGGATTGTAACAGTAAATTGGATTATTATTGTAATTTACTTTTTAGATATGTGGTCGCGTTTAATTTCGGCTTGAAATTAATTTATTTTCACCCATTTAATTTGGTGTCACTTTTACTTGCTCCTATATCCTATTGATTTTCATTGTAGTGAGAAGTCAATATAATGGTAATTTCGCGGACGGAGTCCAACATGAAACGTTGAATAAAATGGTAATTTCAATAACGCGATGCTTTTCCCGGCCAGGAAACAATTCTGCGATGCTTTGTGTACTGTCAATTTGTCAAATTCGTTTTCTGTTGTTTTTCCACGCCAGAAAATTCCATGTAGATTTTTAGTTATCGTGCAGCTACGGAAAAATAAGATTACATAAAAATATTTTTATAAATACAGGGTGGTGATTATTTCGATGCTCACCATTGGTATCTTTTAAAGTGGAAGAGATACGAGGACGGTTAAATGAAGGAAAAGTTGCGTATTCTTATGGCCATTAAAAATCTGAAAGAAAATTTAAGATATTTAAACTCACTGCAAAATTATGGCCAAAAATCTAAAAAATGTGATTTTAGAAAATAATTTATATTTTCCCAACCATTACTGCTACATCAATGAAATTTGCTACCTTTAAATTGTTGACTATTCTGAGTTAAATGACGTCAAAAAATAATTTTTTGGCCTCCTAGATTCGAAGCCGCGATATTCAACTTTTTTATTTCTTATGGCCGCCATATTGGATTTTTACCTCATCAGATAATAAATAATAATAGATTTTCATATTGCTAATTAACATTAATATGTTTCCTTAGAAAATGTATTAAATTTAAAAATTTGTATAAAAAACAAATAAAATCAATGTTTTATGAATAGTTTCCATGGTTACCATAAAAATATCGCCTCAAATGAAACTTTAAATTTCATCAAAATTCTAATAATAAAAAAGCAAATACTTTAATCATTTTATTTGTTTAAAATTATAAAGACACCTGTTATTTACATAAAATGCTCTTATTGCAGGTCATTTGTTTACTATTATTATTTTCTTTATTATTAGAACAATTTTGAGGATATATTTTTATGGTAACCATGGAAACTGTTCATAAAACATAGCTTCCATTTGTTTTTTATACAAATTCTTAAGTTTAACACATTTTCTAAAGGAACATATTAAAGTTAATTAGCAATCTGAAAATATATTAATATTTATTATCTGATGATGTAAAAATTCAACATGGCGGCCATAAGAAATAAAAAAGTTGAAAATCGCGGCTTCGAATCTAGGAGGCTAAAAAAATATTTTTTGACGTCACTTAACTCAGAATAGTCAAAAATTTAAAGGTACCAGTAGTAGTAGCTATGGGAGTTCTACACTTATTTTTTTTTTCTAAGTCCGTGACCTTGGGGGATAGTCGTCGAATTGTGCGAGTATGTATGGCCTTGAGTAGATAAGGTTGGGTGTGTGATGTCTGCTCGTGGATCTTGCGGTTTTGTCTGCAGACTGACACGTGGTGTCCTTGTGTTGATAAGAGTCTCATCTTGTGGTTTTTAGTAAGTTTTTCGATGTTGAAAACGGTCATCTTGTTTTTGCGGTTTTGTCCAAATCAAGTGAATATTGTGTAAAAATTAGATAAGAGGTGATAAGAGTTTCGGTTTACACGAACCTGCAGCATTCTGTTTCCTACATGTTTGAACAAGTTTTGCGTGGTCTTGTATAATATTTTTTAATTGTTTACAATTATGCGACGCTGAAAGTATTGATAAGCATTGTGGTAGGTCTGCTTTTCGCGTAATAAACTGATATGAGTCATCCGATGTCTGCAGCTGTATTTTGCCTGTGCGAATTAATGGTCTTTGTTAAGAGCGCTTGTGATAAGACACCTTTGAGGTAAAAGTGAAGGATGTTTATAAAAGAAACAAGTAAATATTTTATACAATTTATATTAACTCATAATATTTGTTTAAATAATAACAAAAAATTATACACTATGTAGGCAATTAATAATACATTGAAGTAGGTTTGTACAACGACGTTTACAAGTTCTTCGTGGAAGCTCCCAAACTACTTGTTCCTTGAGTGTCTGCATCATGACTATGTTGCTTATTAAATTCTTCTTCCAAATGAGTGATTTTTTGGGAGTAAAAACCAAAATTATCCTTCAGAGTTTTAGAGACATCGATTGCTAAATCAGAAATCTTAGAATCGACGTACTTCTTAAAAGATATTGCCCACTGATTTATGTTATCATCGACGTATGTCTTATTATCAGTGGAGAGCTTATCTACTTTCTCATCAACATAAGCCTTACTGGAGGCGTCTAGACTATTCAAAGGATCGCCGATATTAGTAAGACGTTTTCTTTCAATATCAAAGTTTTGTCCGTCTTCAGCCAATTGGAAGCCGATACCTGGAGGTCCTCGGGAACCCCGTTTAGATATTTTTGAAGAACCAAACTTGCTGATTGACATTTTGTAAATGATTGTACTAAGCTAGTGCAACCTATATTTATAGGGAGAGACGAATTCATCCCATATTATGTATGCAACTAGAATAAGAGGCAGTGATTTTATAGGAAAACAGTGAAAATACAATTAAAAATTTATTTAAATAAAATGTACATATTTATTACATGGAAAAATAACTAATTTACAAGATTGCGTACTATTCCCGAAAGAGGCGTGTATTCCACTACAGCATCACTAATGATAAGACAGTAGGCTGTTATATCTTCACTAAATGCAACTATTGCTTCCATTTCAATTTTTAGATCAACTGATGATGTTTTTATGCTCTCGTTTTGTTTTGAACAATCAAAAACATGAAGCATGTGTCCCTTGTACTTGATGTAGTCAAAGAGTGGCTCATTTATCTTTCTTCCATAATAACTTGATTGAAATTGACTATAGTTATAGTAGGCAACTGCATAATTGTCCAATAAAATATTTAAATTCATGTTGTCGTAGGGATAGCAATCGGAGTTAAGGTAAACCTTAATATTTTCAATGTTCACGTGATCAAATTGAGAGGAGTCTTTATTCGCAACATCTTTTTTGTTATTATGGAAACCAACTATAATATACCGTGGTCTTTCGAGGTTATTCGAAGTCTTTACATTCCAAATCTCCTTTCTAGTTTTTCTTAGACCAGGAAGTTCCATCAATTGCCACTTGCGAAAAGGTATTTTTATCGGAATGTCTTCACTTAGCTTACTCAACATTTCTAATTTTAATTCGTCGTTTACCAACACATGAGCTATATGCCATTCAACTTTAGTGATTTGAAACTTATGCCCCGCTGTTCCTTTATAGGCATTTAAATCTGTTCTTGAGCGATTTAGAATTAGTTCTTGTTTCGCATTTATAATAATTTTGCGATAATCTTCTGCGAATCCCATAATCATTTTCAGAGGAATGCATGCGTAAAAATAGGTTTTATCTCCGAAATAATTTGAAGTAGTTGGACACCATCCTGCGATATTTAATTCTTTTGATTCTCTCTCACCAAGCGATACATATCCCTTCATTGTAGACGTAATACCTGGGTCCCTTATTTTTTCAATCTCCACACCATTAAGTTCATATCGAATTTCTTCGAATAAAAACATATATGCATTGTTGATTAATTTAAATTCCAAAGTTTCTCCGGCTCCAACTGTTGGTTTGATAATGTTTCCCTCGATGTGAATATAACTTTCGCTGGGTAAAGTATATAAATCCTGGTTTTGTATGAATATTCTAATTTCATCATTATTTCCAAAATTTTGTGTTCTCGGCAGATAAGTATGATATTCTTCTTTGATGATCGATTCATCGTAGACAACATCCTTAAATATTTGTAGTTTTGACATGATAGCCGTGAGCTTTAAGGAGATTAACACTTTTAGTTGTTAACGCCTTGATATGCTTCTTCTTAATGAATGGGGACCTTCCGTTGCTTGGCCTTTTATACCCTTCCTCTGACTCGGTAAAATCAATCCCCATACTTAGGCGATTTTTTGCAACTCTGCTCTAACAATTATTTGTTCGTTTCTAAAATTTACAAGACAATCGTCCTGATCTAAAATTCTAATTGTAATATTACTAATAGTTTTAGTGTTTACTGGAACGTAAAGAATATTGCTCGGTTCAATATTTAAAGCATAGCCTGGATCAACTGCAGGCGGGAATTCAAATAATATATGTGTTAATTTATTATTGTAATAAGCTCCTGTAACAATATTACACTCCACTCTAATGAGCGATACTTTATTTATTTGTACTGGCTGGTCTGAAGAATGGACTTTCCCCGCTTTTAACAAATCTTTACCAGAAAAACCCAATAATTTTCCGAGCGAGTCTTTTGGTTTAAAATCAATATCGTATATACTAAACAGTTCACACTTAAGAGTATTATGGTTGGGCTTTAAACTGATAATTTCGTCAGATTGTTTATTTTTTATGCCTTCACTGCTTGCAAGTAAAACTAGCTCTTTTTGCAAATACTTTTCAATATCTTTAATTTCATACGACCCTGAAGGAATCGTTATCGAAGATGTTCCAAAATAAATCTTATTGCTGCCCTCTTCGATGTTGGGTATGGTATTATAGGTGTAAATTCCTCGAAGTCCTAATTGATATTCAGATACTGGGTTTAAGTCGATTGTTGGACAGTAGGTTTCGCTTAACACGGATAAATATCCTTTCAGAGTAAAAGTCGTAGACATGACTGAAGTTTCTTGCTTAAGTCCCTCCTATTTATAGCAAAAATTCCAAGCACAGATGACCGCAATTCCATGTACCAAACGTTTGATGTCTCTCGTGGTTATAGACTATCTCATCACCATTAAAATATTTCAAAATTTCCTTTGGTGGGGGTAAGTTGCCAAAACTATCGAAGTATTTCACTTGATTACCTTGTTTTCTGTACGCAACCCAGTGAGTACCGGGTCCTTCGACTGAGTCTAAATTAACAATACCACATTCATTTCTGAGGGGTCTTCTTGGTAGCGTATCACGCATAAATACTCCTCTAAAATGTTTTATGTGGTGAGCGAATTCAAGAATGTCGATGGACGTGAGGGCTCGTCTGGGAAGCGTCTTTATTAGTTTTTTTGATTTTTTAAATATAAGCCCAACCCACGGCGGTAGGGTTTTAGAAATAGACCATTACCGCTTTTTCCCAAAGCAATCGCTTCCATTGTCTGATTGTGACGCTGTGCCTCTTCTAAATTTTTCTGTGCTTTTTGAGTATCCAAAACCGTTTTCGCCACACCAGCAGCGCCACCTGTCAACGCTCCCAATGCACTAAGTCCAGCAAATATGGGTATAAGTGGTAAGATTCCACCAGTTTTAGGAACGGGTATAACTCTCGGAGTTTTAATCTGCTTTTTACCACCAGCATCTCGAACAGCAACTTTAGCAGCAGCTAATGCAATATTGGCCCCCTCCTTAAGTAATACTTTATTTGGGTTATTTTTGAGGTTTCGTAGACCTTTTATTGATTGTTTTGCTTTTATAAAAACCCCATTTCTAAGGGATGTTGTTTTCGGTTTAACACCCATACCCAATTTCCTCTTAATTTTCATTGTTGTGGCTATCGCTAAAGCGTTTGTCTTTTCACCAATCTTTGCGTCTCTTGATTTAAATCTGTCCCAAGCCGCAATTTCCAACTGTTTGTCTGCTTTGTGACGTTCACTCAAATCTTTATTCCTCGAATAGGATATGTCGTGCTGTTTGCAAGCCTCGTCCAATGGATTAATCCCCAAATCTCTTCTCTCTAAACGTTTTTCTAGTTTTGTACCAGGACCACAATACTGATAACCTGGAATGTGCAACTCTATAGGTAATTTATTTATCATAGAGTTGATGATGCCTCTTCCGCTGTACGATGACATTTAAACGTTTGTCCTTACGGTCGCTATATATATAGGTGTCGGATCTGCAATCCGTTTTATTACAATGAAGACTGTCAAACAGGAACGATCCCTGTCAATATTAAACTTGGACAAGTACTTTGAAATAAAGACTACTGAGAAAAAACATGGCGCCTTACTACCAAATTCAATTAGAGGAATTATATGTGGCCCATCAAACTGCGGCAAAACAAATGTGATGTTAAGTTTACTGTTTGAACCCAACGGTTTAAAATTTAATAATTTGTATGTTTATTCCAAGTCACTATATCAACCAAAGTATCAGTTCTTAGAAAAAATTATGCATGCATTACCTGAAATTGGGTTTTACCCATACAAAGAGAATACAGAAATTATAAGTCCAAATATTGCTAAACAAAATTCAGTTTTTATCTTTGATGATGTGGCTTGTGATAAGCAGGCGAAGATTAGAGAATATTTTGCTATGGGACGCCACAAAGATGTGGACTCCTTTTACCTATGTCAAACGTATAGCTACATCCCCAAGCAGCTTGTAAGAGATAATACCAACTTTATAATTTTGTTTAGACAAGACGATACTAACTTAAGGCATATTTATGATGATCATGTTGGTAGTGACATGAAGTTTGAATAATTTAAACAATTATGCTCACAATGTTGGTGTGAAAAATTTGGTTTTCTTGTAATTGATAAAGAAAGTGACATTTACGGTGGTAGATATAGGAAATATTTAGACAATTTTTTTGTTTTAAAAACATAACATAACCTATAAAACAATTAATAAGCTGATAAAAGCTGTTCCTGACCTGATAAAAGCTGTTCCTGACCTGATAAAAGCTGTTTCTGACCTGATGAGAGCTGTTCCTGACCTGATAAAAGCTGTTCCTGACCTGATGAAAGCTGTTTCTGACCTGATAAAAGCTGTTCCTGACCTGATGAAAGCTGTTCCTGACCTGATAAAAGCTGTTCCTGACTTGATGAAAGCTGTTCCTGACCTTTGTTGCAAACGAAAATCTACAAATATGTTAAAAATAAGCTTAAGTGATTAGTATAGTCTTATCCTTTGAACAATAACCTACTCGGTGTAAACAACATGAGTACGGATGTTAAGCGACGAATAATAGACATTAAAAATATTATAAGAAAAAAAGCTCTTGCCTTAAAATTAGGACGATCTGATGCAGAAGAGCAACTGGCTCGATCTTATAAACCAATTTTAGAGCCATTAAAAAAAATGTTACATCAGTCAGACAAACTTTCTCTTAAAGCTGAACCGAAAGAAGAACCGACAGATGGACCGAAAGAGGAAAATCTTAGTGAGCAGCAAGTTGAAGAAAATAAAGTAAGGACTTCAAGTTATAAAAGAAAGGCTGCTTATAAATACAAAGCTCCCGTAAAATCACTTAAGCTACATGATGTAGCTGATAATTTGATGGAACTTGATGAAGGACATGAAGCAGAAGGTTCAAATGTAAATGAAGACGATAATGTTTTCATAGAAGAGAGACCATATTATCAATCATTTATTGATGATATTGATCCAGTAGTTTACGATAACTATTTAGAGCAATATGATCCCCTTCCTAGAGAATACATTGAAGGTTTGTTCAAAGATAAAGAAGATAGGTTTGATACTACTTATGGCATAGTATATAATCCTAATATCGAACAGTGGAAACTTGGTAAATCAGTTGTTCAGTTGAACGGACCCGATCTGATTGTCGATAATAAACAATATAAGGGCACTCGGGGACTTTATGAACTTATATTTAAAAAAGATCCTGAAGGATTTAATGATGATGACAAAGCACAATATAAAGATTTACTACAAAGGACCGCGGCGCTGAGAAGAGATAACGATCCACTTCAACAGATAAAAGGATCTAAATCATTTAAATATCAGCAAATAATAAAACCCATATTTGCTGAACCTGCTCTTTCAAACCCATTTCGTACTTACAGCGGTCCATTAACCAGATCGATAAGAAATAGAACTGGAACAGGTTTTATGAAATTAACACAAAAACCCTTGGAATATGTTTATTGGGACGATCCAAATGAACTGATAGAACGCTTGTGTCTATTACTTGCCTCGAAACAGGCCGGTAATAACTCTCATAACAATGAAATTCAGCGTATCGAGGAAGAACTCAGGGAGGCTTCTATAATTGTATAAATACTGGCATTTCGATAAATTTGCATCATTATTTGGTAAACTATCATAGCACACACCAACACTCTGATAGAAATGACAAACGTAAAAAAAGACATTGTAAACGAACTTCACAAGCCAGCTCGAAGGAAATTTCTACGTCGCAGAACAATAATAAAAGGATTGGATGATCTTTGGCAAGCAGATTTAGCAGAATTCCAACAGTACGCCAAAGAAAATAAAGGACATCGATACATTTTGGTTGTAATTGATTGCTTTTCCAAATATGTATGGACAAAACCGCTAAAAGATAAAACTGGTCTAGAAGTTACAAAAGTGATGGAAGAAATTCTAATGACCGGCAGAAAGCCTTTAAATTTACAAACCGATCAAGGTAAAGAGTTTTATAATAAAAACTTTACTCAACTTATGAAAAAGAATGGAATAAATCATTATTCAACCTTTACCACAATGAAAGCATCAATTGCCGAACGAGTTATTCGTACATTAAAAGAAAAAATGTATAAGCATTTCAGTTTACTGGGAAAATATAAGTGGTATGATGATTTGTCGAAAATTACAAAAGCTTACAATGAAACGAAACATCGAACAATAAATATGAAACCTGTCGAGGTCACAAAAAGTAAAGAGCAATATCTATTAAATACTGTTTACTCTCATATAAAAATAGCTGACAGAGGAAAATTTAAAGTTGGCAATATTGTTAGAATAAGTAAACATAAAGCTATTTTTGACAAAAGTTACTTTACAAATTGGACCACTGAGTTATTTCGTATAGCAGAGGTGAAAATTACCACCCCTGTTACATACTTATTGGAAGATATGAATGGTCGACCCATCCAGGGAGCATTTTACTCTGAAGAACTACAAAAAGTCAAACATCATGATGCCTACCTTGTCGAAAAAGTTCTTCGAAGAAAAGCAAATAAAGTCTACGTAAAATGGTTGGGACTTGATAAATCACATAATAGTTGGATTGATAAAAATAATGTTTTATAATGTTTTTAATAAATTAATTATCTTATAAAATCTGTAGAGGATAAATGAAATAAAACATTTAAAATTTTAACAAGTTTATTTTATTTAATAACAAAAAATACCAAAAATACAAAAAATATTAAAATAAAAAAATATTAATCCAGCTCCATAATACTGTAATGGCCCCAGGGAAGTGTGTTGTGCGAATGCGGTAGCAGATATCTTTTATCATCATACGGGCTTAGGGAAATCTTCTTTTGTCTCACCGAATATACCTGATGATCGAAGGAACGTATCGAATTTTGTTCATGCGAAAATTCTATTCTCTCCATCAGACATCTTTTATAGTCGTCAAAAGAGATCTTGTTTTTGACGACGTAGGATTTAACGCCCTTCGCCTTTTTTACGCACGGATTTTTATTTTCTGGCACATAATACGCATACATTTTTGCCCTCAACCCAATATATTCCGTCATCACCTTACCGACGTTCTCGTCCTTCATCAGACCCGGCACTTTTTTGTTCGCACGAGGTATATCATAAATATTATCAGAAGGATAATCGGACGTATCAAAATAGTGGAGGTTTTCCTTCATGTCCGCATAGATGTCGGCTGTTTCAATTTTATAGAACAACGAATCCGTATCACCATAGAGCGCCATACATTTATCGCCGTACTTGGTCTTCATATACCCATAGTGAAACTGATATAGTATGGTCTTTGAGATATCTAGTATACACATGCCCACGTATATGGGTTTATTGAAGACCACCTCCGTTTTAAGCATTTCGACGAGAACCAAATCATCGGCTATTATACGGCTGCGATAAAAGTTCGGCGCTGACACGGCATTTTCCACTCCGTACCTTCCTTCCCATTTTCTTAGCACTTTTATTATCCTCCTATTGCGAACATTTTCCATCGTTTTTCCAAATACCGCGTTGTTCATCAACTTGAAATAATTTTTTCCGAAGTCGGTTGTTGCACTCTGACCCAACTGTGTGTTTAGGTCGATGTACTTTTTCAGCCATGCACTCTGTTCGAATTGGAGTACTCGATGAATGTTTGTTAGCACAAGCCCATTTTTTAAATATTGTTGTAGGTTCGTATAGTGGATGACGTACTTATTTTTGGGTAAGAGGGTTGCCAACATTTTTTTACATTTTCCGCCGGGTGGTAGTCCGAGTTCGGGTGCCATGGGAAGATCGGCTTGTACGTCGTGGATGTTTACGGGATACTCTAAATCCACTTCCAAAATGTATCCACGCGGACTGTCGGCCGGCACATTTAAAAAATAGTCCGCTTGAAAGCCTGCTGGTGATCTATCCATCCATTCTAAGTGTCCATAGGGCAAATGTTGACTCATCGCCCACGAGTACATCGCATTTATATCGTAGTACATGAGATACGATGATGGTTGTGATGGATCGTAATCTTCCAAGTATTTGTTGTTGGCCTTTGCGTATCGATGTGTGCATTGTGTTAGTCCTCCTCTAATTCCCTTCTCCAAAAACATTAAGATCTCTACGTCCTGTATCATATCGAGCTCCACCTTCGTACATTTTAACATTGCATCCCAACTCAGACCGGGCGCGGAAAAATAATGTGCTGGATCAAGATGGTGGTTGGTTAAGCTCTGATCACGAAAACATTCGAATATATCGGCCAACAGCAGCACGTCCGTTTTTAAATACAGATCCGAGTACTCGCCCAATGTTTGTACTTTGAATTCGCTCCAGATCTTTTGAGCATGTTCGTATTCGTCCACCGATAAATCGCTATCATAAATTTTACTATGAAAAGATGTTATGGGTGGAAGTGTTTCTTCCTCCAATCGCTCCAAACCATTAATGTAGTCATACGGAAATACTCCCTTTCTCGTTAGAAGGCTGAATTTTTCCGCGTCCAAGTACTTAAATTCTCTCCGGAGTATAGGTTTTTCTTTCAAATCTTTGGCTAATTTGTCCAATGAAGACGCCATAAATCGAAAAGAATCACAAAATTTGAATGTTATGCAATTGTCGTCATGTCCTACGCTTTTAATCATCCCAATAAAGTTTTGTGTGTTGTGCGGTATTATGGATAATTTTCCTTGCCAATTCTGTCGGACTACGTCGTTCATTAAAAAGTGAGCATCATAACCGCTGAAATTGTGAAAAACTACGGAAATGATGCGACTATCTTGATAATTTAAATTGCATTCGTTGTGGGCGGGACCACGATAACGTCCTGTGAAGTGACAATGATCTCGCACTCTAACAGCATCTTGTTGAAAAGGGTTTTCGCAGATATGGCATTCCTTAGCTTCAACAAACGCAATTTTTTGTTCATCCGTTAAATTATCCATGGGTATGGGACATTCATATACAGTCGTAACGTTCTCGGCAATATCGTAGAGCTCCGCACATAGCCATTCTCCGCAATTTGGTCCTCTATATTGTCGATAGTACGACAATGTATCATCGTAGGTACACTTTAAATAATATCCTACGCTAAAGGGCTCATGTTTTTGGTACTTTCGGCTATTTTCCCCACACCTTTCATCGCACTCCTTTAAAATACACTCAAAATCGGCATATATTATGAAAGGAACCTTTTCTTTATTTTTATAATTTACAAATTTCACCTTTCCATTGGGTATCAACTTAATTTTACATTCGTTCATTTGACCACATCTTTCTTCGTGCTCACTTAGCTGAATTTCGGTGGTGAAATAATGTAAACACCTATCACAAATGTGTTTCCTGCATTTATGTTTACTTAGTTGGGATGATACTAATCGTGACAGATTTTTTATCCACACATAATGATATTGGACGAGATCAACATCACCATCCTCCTGCAGATCCTCCTCTTCCATCGTCTTGTACTTGTCCGCCACCATTAATAAATTTACATGTGTATTTCTTTTTTCTTCGCTCAAGTAGGATGGTTCCACCGAATAGCCCTTCTTCTTTAGTTTTAATACATATACATTTATGGAAATATTATTGTTTTTTTCAAACAAATAAATTTTTTCCCTTTGCATCGGGAACGTAATTCCTTCCAAATTTAAAACTTCCTTATAATGTGGATACGAAGAGGTTTTTTCGATGTTGTGCTTGGCAGGATAAAGGGCGGACACCACTGCCCACGCAAAACATGCGTTATCCATATTTTTAATATTTACACATGCTTTCTTACTTTTTACTTGAGGGGGTAGGGGTACATATGATGCCGCCCTTAGAGGCACATGTTTATTAATATTTAGGGTTAAACTAATAATTTCATCTAACGCCCAGCCGCTTTCCTTCTCTTGAAATTCTTCCAATTCCGTAATGATCGGCAACAATATATTGTCAGCATACCATGTGACCAAGTCGGTATCCCTGCTTATCACTGACGGCATTTTTGAATTTATATACTTGATGTCTTCAATCTCTTCGCCGGTGGTACTCAACCTAATAAATTTTCCACAAAATACTGCGTGCACTTTAAAAAAGGGTTCCTTTCTCAAGGCGTTTTTGAATCTCAACATACACATCTTCGCACAATCTTCCATAAATACAATGGGATCCTTGTGTCCCAAATTTACTATAACCCCCGTACGCATCCTTCCATTAAAAGCAGATTCCATTTCTTCCCACTTAATGAGAGCAGACTTCCTCGCTCTAACATTAACGCCAGCGCCTCGATGTAATTTTGTTTTTAATAGCGTGCGACAACTTATTATATTAGCGATGGATGCTAACATACCCTGTTTTGTACCAACGGCAATCACTTTTTTTAACCCACGCCTTATTAGTCGTATATTTTTGGAACAGTGTTTCATAATCCTTTTAATATTAATAGGATTATCATCAACCGCTTCAACCAATTTTCGGCTAATGTTAGCCAAATTTTGGGCTGTAGTCGCGAGCAAAACTGACTCCATTGTAAATTATTAACGTTATTCTGTCGAATGTATAAATCAGACTGATGCTGTGAACAAATTGTTCTCTTTTATATAACACCTAAGTCGTTGATGAGTAAACGTCTAGACGCACCGCAATTAGCAAAAACCGCAAAATGCAGCTGGTCTTCGCGAGTCGCTTAATTATTAGCAACGGTGATTCATACGATGTAAATAAGTCGCTCTTATCAACAATTTAAACAATTTCATGAAAAATCTTGTTAAAACATGTAGGAAACGGTAAGGTGCAGGTGCAGTGGAACCGCATGCTTCATCATAACACTAAAATTTACTAATTCAAGAAACCACAAGACTCTTATCAGCACAAGGGCATAATGCAGACCTACCACAATTCTTATCAATACTTTCAGCGCCGAACTATTATTACTCTACAAACAATTAAAAAACCACAAGGTGAGACTGTTATCAACCCAAGGACACCACGTGTCAGTCTGCAGACAAAACCACAAGATCCACGAGCAGACATCGCACACCCAACCTTATCTACCCAAGGTCATACATACTCGCACAATTCGACAACTATCCCCCAAGGTCACGGACTTAGAAAAAAAAAATAAGTGTAGAACCCCCATAGCTACTACTACTGGTACCAAATTTCATTGATGTAGCAGTAATGATTTGGAAAATATAAATTATTTTCTAAAATCACATTTTTTAGATTTTTGGCCATAATTTTGCAGTGAGTTTAAATATCTTAAATTTTCTTTCAGATTTTTAATGGCCATAAGAATACGCAACTTTGTAGCAGTAATGGTTTGGCAAATATAAATTATTTTCCAAAATCACATTTTTTGTTTTTTTGCTATAACTTTACAACGAGTTTAAATATTTTAAATTTTTTTTCAGATTTTTAATGGCCATAAAAATGAGCAACTTTTATCTAATTTAACCGACCTCGTATCTCCTCCACTTTAAAAGATACCAATGGTGAGCATCGAAATAATAACCACCCTGTATACTGGGCCAGGAATAACCGATAGTCGAAAAACTTTTTAGAAAAATCTTAATTCTTGTTAATTACTTATCAATCAATTAGTTTTTTTTTTTATTTTTGGCAATATTTTTTAAATTACTTGGAAAAATTAAATATTAAAAATTTGTATTCAACGTCAAAACTTTGCTTTTCCTTTTACAACAATTTTTGGTGCCATAAGTGAAAAATAACCACAATTCCAAAAAAATTTATAAATCATGACCTCCTATTTAAAACATTATGCTTCCTTATTTAAAAAAATGTGATAATTTATTGAAATTACCATAAATTAAGTTTCTTGGACTAAACAATTTAAAAGATTTGAAATATGAGAAAATATACGTTTGGCCAAGTTCTAAATACATAATTCAAAAATTACAACTTTTTTGTATTTTTTATTAAAAATTCTGGTATTAATATATTGAGTAGGTCTAAAGTAATTATTACTCAATTAAAATCGAATGAGTAGTCATTACTCAACCGGATTGAAAGAAATATATTTTTTTTTTGGAATTAATACCCTAATTTCCTGACCAAAATTGTTTTGAAATTACCAGGCCGCCAAGGCATTCAACAGATTTGAAATTTCAAAAAAACTTTTTCCCAAATTGCATTAGAAATTTCGTTAAATATCAAGAGTTTTCATAATAACTGAGTTATTTTTCATATTCATATCTTTTATGAACTATTTTTGGCATCTCTAATCCCCAACGCATAAAGAATGTTTCATGTTGCATAGTTCATAGTTAATTTACTCCCGTTTTATAATTTATTTTGTATTTTACTGACATACATAAAATATTCATCCTCTGACCTACAAATAGAGGAAGAAACAAACACATGTTCGTTGTAAAGCATTGTTTGATTTTAATTAGCTTATAATTAAGAACGCCACGATCTGCTACCTTTTTGTTTCACTTTATTATAAAATTTAATGAAGAAGAAAAGAAAATCGTTTTAAATGAAATAATAAAACCTAATGTTAACAAAAGCCTAAGGTCATTAAGCAGACAGTTTTTATAGTACCCATTATTTTATTGTACTCAAATTATCCATTTTTGATATTAAATCATCGCAAAAAAATGTCCAAAACTATTTAGCACTGTTTGAATCACTCGGTGAAGTTATAAATTTTATTTTAAAAATGAGTTTTCCTAAAAAAAAATCAGGAATTTTTTCATTTTTAATAGAGAAATTCAGGGTGGTTATTTTTATAATATGAAGCAACCTGCACAATTTATTTTATTATAAAAAAACAAAATTGGCTAAAGTAAAATAAATCCTTGAAAATTTAAAATACTTGCAGAGAATTTAAAATTTAAAGACCAAGGTTAGCTTCTCTTTTTTAAATAAAACATTAAAATTACATAATAGCATCATGATCGACACGGATAATTGATGATTAAATTAAAACTACAACCTACAACAGGTACAAACTCTTTTTATGTTCGTTTTATAATTCGTCAGGTTTTGTTACATTTAAACGCGGTTTGTTTAAACTTGTAATTTAAATTATTTTTAATTACACCATGCTCAACAATGTATTGATGTAAATTGTTTCTATTATTCTATCACCTATTTTTAAATTGCATGCATGAATTTGCTAATAGTTACATCAATCAGTTTATTTATTGGCAAATTTATTTGTTGTTTGTTTTGCAAGCGATATATGATGGATGATGAGGTAATTGTTGTTGTAACGGCTTCTTACCGCCTGCATAATTTCTAATGATTCAACACTAAAATATTTGTATGATAATTTAATAATTAATTGCTTTAATTAAACCTTATGCCAAGATTGCTTAAGTGAAATTATATTACTTATTACAAAATTAGTATGATTTATGCAGCCATCATCACTTTAACAGGTAACTTAGTTGCCTACTACATAAATTTGTATTTCAACAATATTCCAATTTCGTTATTCCACAATCTACATGGTTTTTGTTAATTGAAAATTCAAAATCAGCATTTGAAATAAATAAATTTCCTTTTTCTTATTTTTATCAATAAAAATTTTATTAATTTTTGTTTAGAAGCATGAGTTTTTCTAAGATATTAAAATACATACAAGTACCGAATTTATAATAAAAATATATTTTCGATATTTGACAGGATTACACTAATTTTTATTTTTTAATTGATTTTAAATTAAGTCCAAATTGGTCTTAGAATGTATACTCTAGGTTTAAACACATAATTATTATTACTATAATTTATCGAATTTTGAATGATAAATTTATATTAAAAAAAAAACGAAAATTTAATTTAATAATAATAAAAAAAATAAATTAGAATATTAAATGTTATGACTATTTTTCAGTTTAAAAACAATGTTGATGTGAGTATATTAGCATTGTATATACAGGGTGTTCCGTAAGTAATGCATAATAATGAAAGGGGTTGATCAGGACTCCAAAACAAGGAACTTTTGTTAGTAAACCCATATTCGGAAATTAACCATTAAGCCAGGGTCAATAAAAAAGATTTAAAGTAATTAAGTTAATTATTTAATAAAATTTACAAAAATTGCTCGAAATTTCGGCCATTTTGTTCAATTCACAAGGTTGCACGCTGGTTCATAGATGTTCGAACCCTCTGGAATATCCCAGGGATGTCTTGGACAATGCTACAAGCAGACATACGTGTTGCGAGAAGTTCTTCTTCTGTAGTAACAGGCGTCTCGTACACCAGACTTTTCAAATATCCCCAAAGGAAATAATCTAAGCTTGTGAGATCACGGGAACGTGCAGGCCAATTAACAAGTCCGCCACGACCAATCCAACGGTTGGGAAAAACTTCATCCAGAAATAGGCGTACACTTAAAGAAAAATGAGGAGGACACCCATCGTGATGAAACCATATACCTTGTCTAATAATAAGCGGCACTTCCTCCAAGAGCTCAGGTAAAACTTCCTCCACGAAATGGCGATACATTACACCATTCAAACGTGGTGGTAGTAGGTATACACCAATTAAATTGTCTCCCAAAATTCCAGCCCAAATATTAATAGAAAATTGGTGTTGATTTTGCCGACGGGATACAACATGAGGATTATCATCATCCCAAATGTGACTATTTCGGCTATTATAAAAGCCGTCCCTCGTGAAGCATGCTTCATCCGTAAATAACACGAAACTGCCAAAATTAGGTTGAACCAAATGCAGCGGGAAAATTTACTCGAGATAATCTGCTGGACTCAACGATTGAACACGTTGAATTGAATAAGGGTGTAGCAACTGTTCATGGAGAACTCTCCAAACAGTTGTTTGCCTTGTTCCCATGTTATGTGCAATGGCAGGAATACTTGCGCTTGGTTCTTCCTCTATACGGTTGAGCACTTCTTCCTCAAATTGGATAGTGCGAATTGAACGTGGACGACCAACAGCTCTACGAGGTTCGACAGATCAAGTTTCTCGAATACGATTATGAATCCTAGCAAAGATAGAATAATGCGGTTGACGACGTTGAGGAAATCTTTGCTGGTACAGGCGCGCAGCTCTCAAAGAGTTACAATGAGCTTCCCCATAAATGAGATGCATATCAGCTAATTCCGCATTGGAAAAATTCACCATTTTCGAAAGTAATTAACTTTAATAACAAACGTAATTGATCTTAGAATAGCACAACAGAATAAACCGATGTTGATTTACTACTATCGTATTTAAAGTTGTTCACTCCAAATTTGTGTCGTGTTTTTTTAAACATCTGTTGTGCACGGTCCATTGTAAAGACATGGCAATAAATCGCAAACATTTATTTACAAAAAAAGAAAATAAAACTATTTTGTAAATAAAATTTAAAAAATTTTCTCAACCTAGTGACTTAATGGTTAATTTCCGGATATGTTTATTAACAAAAGTTGCTTGTTTTGGTGTCCTGAACAACCCCTATCATTATTATGCAATACTTACGGAACACCCTGTATAGTGTTTATATACAATGATATTAGTTAAAGAAATCACGTTTTAAAAACCGAAAATGCAATTTAAAAGAAATCGATTAATTCGTTAACTAGAAAATTTACAAAAAAATGTTTCGGATAGAAGTTTTGTGTTTTTTGTGGACGAACTTAAATATGATTTTCAAATAAATATGATATATTCGATTTTCAAGATATCGATAGCAACTTTCTTATTTTAAATGGATGCCCTATTGATTTTTTTTTAACAATTAAATTGCATTTTTTTTTCTGATTTCAATGATATATTATAATCCATATTTGAAGAGGACAGCCTTTTCATCGAACGCAATTACATCGACAGTCCGTTACATCGACAATCGACACTGACGTTGACATGGGCAATTCATCGACACGGACGTTTCATCGACACTGCCTTTTCATCGACAACTCTTTTCTTCGACAAGGACCTTTTATCGACACTGCTTTTTCATCGACACAGACGTTTCATCGTCATTACCTCTTCATCGACAATACGTTTTCATCGACATCAATTTCATCAAAAACCGTTTCAACGACACTACCTTTTCATCCAGTGGTGTAGTCCCAAAAGATAAGTACCGGAACGCCCCGACGTAGCGCGGGGGGGGGTCGAGTTTACACCGACAATTTCTTTACACTAACTTTATTTTTTTTTGTTTAAGAATGAAATAAGCACATTCGGGGGCGATCCTTTTAATTTTTAAAAAAGTACCGGAACGCCGTTTCAGTCCGTTCCGGCTCCACTACACCACTGGTTTCATCGACATAAAAGTTTATCGACATTATGAATTCTTCAACAATTCATCGACTACAGTTTCATCGACACTACTTTATTATCTCAAAGAAATGTTTCATCGCCAATGTAACTTTATTGATAACAAAGACAACCATGCAATGCAACTCAAAAACAAAAATCAAAACCTACATTCATTAATTTTCATTGAATTCAATTTATAATAATTTAATTGGCAAATAAAATTTAAGATCACGAGTTTTCTCATTTTTACTCCATTTTATTAATTACATCTTTAAGTAAAAATTAATTTTTCTATTTTTATATGTTTATAAGGGCAACATTTGAGAAAAGTAAGAAAATGAATTTTATAACCATACATATTTTTAAAATTTTGTATTTTTAAAATTAGGTAGATATAAATGATATGACAAAATTGGACCAAATTGTATCTTCTAATGATGTGATTTTTTTGGGTCTATTAGGTCAAAATCCCGACAATCAGAATACCAACAATCAAAATCCCGGAAATTTTAAATCTCGACATATCAAAATTATTAACATTCCGATAAATCAACATCTTAATAAACCTAAAATCGCCGACATATCAAAATTGTTTTAAATAGCAGCTTGGAGTTTACCACTTTGGCAGTGTCCTTTACGCCTTTTGTCTTAATAACTAGTATTTCTCCTTCTGCTATAAAAGAAAATCAGAAAAATGTAAACGTAGAGTGACTATAGTCTTAATTAATAAAGAACATGATCTTCCAAATTGTCGAACATAACATATCTGTGGCATGTTCTGCTGAAGGTATTAAAATTGTTGAACAAATAAAATCACTAATATATACGATCACTCATAATCAAAATACATATAGAACCATATTTACCATCAAAAAATGCTCTACGCCAAAAAATAAAGAGAATCACAAATGGAAAAACCATCAGAGCGGCATTCATTATCAGGATTTAATATTTCACAATATTTACAAGAAACGGAGATGAAATCCTAGTCTGGTCAAGGATTCAATTTTTGGAGATGAACAAAATCTTCTTTTTAATACTGAAGCAAATCTTAAATCTTCATCATTTATCACATGCATAATACTGGCTTATGGACGGAACATTTAAATCTGTTCCTACCGTTTTTTTTATCAAATGTACAGTTGGTCCCAGCTGGAAGTAGGACAAAAGTAATCACGATTGCGTTTTCTTTGTCCTACTTCCAGCTTGGAGCAACTTGACACTATACACGCACCAGTTGGAAACGTAAACTTATCCCAATTTTGATTTGTGGGGATGTTGATATGTCGGAATTTTGATTGTCGGGATAATGATTGTCGCAATTATGATTGTCGGTATTTTGATCAGCATATATTTTACTTGCTCCCTTGGATAAGAGCGAGGTAGTTCCTCACATTCCTCGATGAAATAGAGGTTAAAAGGTCATACGATGGAGACACTTCCAACCACTTAAAAGTAATTCAAATTGCAAAAACCAACCAAAATTTTTATACTTTTAATCTAAAAATTCCATTGTAAATTTTTATAGTATGTTTTGTTCTTGAAATTATTAAATTATTGTTTTTTTTCAGCTGTGGATTTAGACTTGTGTTCCAGCAACGTCCAAGATGCATTCGTTATTGCGGTGGAACAGCAGGCGAGGGATCGTTTGGAACGGTTGTCCGCTCTCAAACGAATTACACCAATCGACATGACAAAACTGTCGCAACAGGTAAATTAGATCATAACCACCATCACTTTAGAAACATACAGAAACAAGACTCATTTTTCCATATTAAATGTATAAATCACCCAAAAAAAAAATCAGATTAAAAATATCGAGGCAATTGAATCATTCAAAAAAATGTAAATTTAATTTAATAATAAAAAGAAGGGGAAGGAAATAATATTTCCAATAGAGCCTTAAAACCTAATAAAAGATTTTCAATTCTTCAGAAATTTGTTTTCACAAATTTTCAAGATTTATTTGGCTTAGACGAACTGTACACCAAAAGCAAAAAAGCACCAAGGCATTTTAATTGTGTGGTTTACATCCAACCGTTTTTTTTTTTCGTATTTGAATTGTGAAGAATGTAAATAAATGTCAAATTTTAAAATAATTTTTTATATTATTATTTTAAAAATTTCGACGTTTGAAGAAAAAATAGCATGTTTTATTCGGAGTAAAAGAACTTTTTGTGGTTCGCATGTATCCGCAAAGCTCGTCCCGCAAACTACATGCGAGCCACAAAAAGTACTTCTTTTACTCCAAATAAAACAATATACTATTATTTATTGTTCTTTCCGATTTTTTATTTAACATTTTATTAACTATTTCATTTTTACCAATAAAAGGGATATGGTTTAGCTTTTTACTGATATTTTTTTTTAATTCTACGTACAAATTGGTTAAAATGCAATTAGTGAATTAGTGATTTTCGACAAAAATTGTTGACCTAAAATTCAAAACGCTGTAGCTCCAAAACGAAAAAGGTAGACCCCTACTTTTTTCGATTAAATATGTTCTAGTTTCTAACCCTGACATTTGCTGAACCCCCAACTTAACACCCTGTATTTTGAGTAATGACTTTTTTATATATAAAAATATAAAAAATGTTTTTGTAAATATGATTTTTAGGGAAGTTATTTCAATCTAAAGAAATAAATAAACAGTATTTTTAAATAAAAATATTTCCTGTAATACATTTTACACAGAATTTTCGACGACCTTCATTGCGTTGAAATAACTCATATAAAATGCATTATAGGACCTAAAATATTGCAACATAAATAAGAAACTGAACATAAATAATTCTTTTTAAATTATTTTTTCATACTTACTAAAATTTATATGAAGACCTTTATTTAATTTTGCTAGAAATTTTAGATTCTAAATTCTCATATATAAATTATAAATACATATAATCAAATTTAAGGAAAGCTGCAATGATTAACAGGGGCGGATTTACCAATAGGCTAAATAGGCTGAAGCCTACGGCGGCAAATTTATGACGGCGGCAAATTTTCAATTTTTTAAAATGTGGCAATAAAATATGTTTTTAAAACTATTTTTAGTGTTTTTTTTAGGCGGCAAAATATGTTAGCCTACCGGCGGCAGAAACCTAAATCCGCCTCTGATGATTAATATAATTCAATTAAGTCGGCTACAAGAAATTTTCAGGATTAATGTATTATAGTGATACCGGTGAGCATAAACTGATAATGATATTAATAAATAATTGAGTTAAAAAAATTAAATAAAAGTTACATAAAATGAAGTAAACTACTACTTTTATACAGGGTGAGTATTTAGTGCGACAACGGTCGATATATCTTTTATTTTAAGAAATAGGGAAAAAACTTAAATTACAAAATTACATGGTTCATTGATGCGCATAACCAGAAATTAGTTTTGTCTATACAGGGTGTTTCGTAGTTAAAGCGCAGGCTATCCCACCCTTTTTTTTAATGGAACACCCTGCATATTTTTTGATGTTTGCATTAACACTAAGTTAGAGAATACAACGATATGTTTTTTTGAAAATTTGAGTACGCCCTTAATTTTTTATCAAAATTTATCACATGTAGACATATTTTTAGAAAATGATGGTGACCTTATTATGAAAACTTAAAAAATAATATTTATGCCATTTAGTAATATTAACCTTGAGGTATTTTTCGTATGTTTTTTTTAGAATTATATCAAAAATTCAGGCAGCTACGGAGGCGTGAAATATGAAAACTCGAGAGGGGTGTATTTTAATTTTTTTAAATGAAACACCCTGTACTTTTTAACAAAATATTGTTCCTCTTTAAGTGTTCTTTAACATTTTTACGAATCATTTTTCGCTAAAATTAAAAACAACGTATTTGAAGGCATTCTAATTTTTTATTAATAAAAAATATGATGTATTTTTACCATACAAGCCAATAATTATAAAATATACTCAATATGTTCCCCATTTACTTGATTACATAACTCAACTCTTCGCAGAAATGAACTACCAACATTTGGTAACATATTCTCGTTTACGTTTCGAAATGCTTGCCGAATGTAATCATTTTCCAAAACTATGTCCACACGTAATAAATTTTGTAGAAAATGTACAAAACACCCTGTATAGACAAAACTAATTTCTGGTTATGCGCATCAACGAACCATGCAATTTTGTAATTTAAGTTTTTTTTCTATCTCTTAAAATAAAAGATATATCGACCGTTCCCGCACTAAAAACTCACCCTGTATATTATACATGATGTTTGCTAAATCTTATTTTTACATAACGGTACAAGGGTGTACCTATTCACTTTCTGTTTCTGTTTCCAATTTGTGTAGGTAATCAAGGTCATAGTCACTTTCTTGAGTTTCCACTTTTATATTAATTAAATTGTAACACAAAAGGATCTTAATTTTAAATTGAAATTTCAAAATTTTAGGTTATGTCAACTTACTTTTGCGTGTAAAGAACTTTAACCACATAATTGTTATTTCTTGAATAAAATTATTAAATATTATAACATGTTTCATGTAGTATATTTTCTTTCTTTCTTTTTAATTGATGTTTTTCGTATGCGTTGTTATGCAACCAACATTGCATGGCACTTTTTTCAACTCATTTGAGTGAGCAAAAGATTTTTGCTCACTCAAATGATTTTTGCTTACTTGTTATTAAAAGACATGCATTACCCACTAAATTAGTTGAAAAATGTAACTTTTACTCACGAAAATGGAGAAAATTATTGTTAGGAAAATTCAACTTTGATGATGAATTATTGTCATTCGCGAACGACCTATACAGCTTAACACATTTCTAAAGTTTTTCAACTATAGATTCGACGTTCTATACAGTATTAGAAATTTTAAAAAATTCTATACTTTGAAGTAAAAAACTGCAAAGTACATTTTTTCGAGTTATGACGGTCTTGTATTCAATGAGCGACATGTCCAACTTAAATTACTTAATTTTATGAAACTTTTATTTAATTTATTTTTGATTTTTTTACGGTTTTAAATTCTATAAATAAGTAATTAAATAAATAAGGTATTAAATTAGGTTGAAAATTAAAGGGTATTTTAAATCGAATATATTTTGGGTCAATCAATTGTTTCTATTTTATATTATAAAAAACAATTAAATTTTATTGAATTTACGTGTAATAAACTTAATTACTAGAAACAATAAGGGCGTTTGCTACTTTTAATTGATATTTTATTTTATAAATAATTTTAGCAGGCAAAATGTATTCATTAAAATTAATCACAGTTTTTATTAAAATATAAAAAATAAACGAGTTTCTTCGAAATTATGTAAGGTTATAAATCAATACTGCATACTGCCACATTCAATATCAGTTCATTTAAAATAAAAAGCATTTTATCTAAGTATCTAGATACCCTAAAAAATAAAACAATTATTTTAGTCATATAAATATGTATATAATACGGAAGTATATTACTTACAGTGATAAAAGAGATATTATTTTTTTAATGCTTGTTTTGTTTCAAAACAGTAAAACAAGCATATTACATTTTTTTCTAGTTCCTTAAAATTTCAATTTGAAGATTGACTGTACCTGTTTCACACTTATTTTCTCAGTATAATCTTTCTAAACCAAAGCGAGAATCATCTATAAAAGTTGCTAGATGTAAACATTACATATTTTCAAATTGACTTTAATCGTTTTTTGCCCTCATCTTCATCCTTCAAATAAATGTACCTTTAGAATTTATTATAATTTTTTTACTTCGCCCCAAATTTCACTCGAATTTCATTGGAATTTCACTGAAAATCTTTCATAATTTTTAGCTTCTTTTAAGAAGCGTTATTGAAACTTGAATATTTTGAAAATGAAATTTTGTTTACCTGCATTTAATAATTTAATTATCTATTTAAATTACAATAATACAATTGACATGAAATACAAAAATTGCCGAAAATACATTTTTCTCTGTCGTTCAGCCTCTAGAAGCATTTTTTAATTTAAACTTTAAATACCTACTCTTTTTATTATTCCGTATCCTACTTCATGAATAATACAAAAAATATTGCTGGAAACTACACAACCTTTTTAAACCTATATATTTAAAAAATGGTCTTATAGAAGAAATCAAGTAGTAGAAAAATGTTTGAATTATTAACCGAAATTTTTAAATAGCTAAATTCATATTATTTTTTAATAGTTTAGTTTTGGCAAAATGTTTTCTATTAATAAATTTTAATTTAATTTAAAAAATTCCATTTTTTTGAATATTCACATTATAAACACTACTTTTTTATTTAGTTTAATTTTTCTTAATATTTTATTTGTAGATTTCAGCAGTTTTTATTGGAGAATCTCCTGAGACGTTTAATTTAATTCTTTCGCATTCTCACAAACAATTTGTTACCAAAAGTGAAATATTAAAAGCGAGCGAGAAAACGCCGTTATCTATGTATTTAGCCTGGTTAAAATAATAGAGTAAAAAATACTACTCGCGTTTCTGACGTATATTAAATTTTATTTATTCTAATGAAAATGACACATATCTACCTACTAAATTATCTAAGATCTAGGTCTAGTCACACGAGTTATTGTAGTCGGTCCTAGCACTCATTTACTTCTTATAAAAGTATGTATTATTTATATAATTTAATTTTTTTCTTAAAATAACGCCTATATGCTCTAAGCCCATTTCATAACCCATAACTTTAGCATTTTTTAGTTAGATTTGAACAATTAAAAAATATTGCTTTACCAAATTTTATACCGAAATTTAAAAATTCTCAGAAAAAATCTATTGTACAGGGTGTTCCCAAATTCTCGCCCAAGCTCTCCACTACGTTATTGGCGACCCTTTGTAGAATACTGAACAATAGTATATTAGGCAACGAGCTAGAAAGTAACGAATTTTGTGCGAACGTGAAAATTTCACGAGCACGAAATTCACTTTCTTGCGAGTTGCGTACGCTATTTTTCCGACGACCACGGAGATTTTGCGACCATTATTAATATTTTGTAGTAACTTTTTAGTCATAACCTAACCTGTGCTGACATTGAAGTTATCGATTATTTTTAGTTAAATGTACCTAATTGTAGGTGGCGCTGTTTTGACGGAAGCAACTGATCGAAACGAATAAAAAATTGTTCCTATTTTGTTTAAAATTTACAAAAAAGTTCATTATCTGTATAATGTTTTTAATAATAAAATAAGTAATATTGGCGGGGTTAAATACAGGGTGACCCAGTCATATGCCCACGGTCTATAGCTTCTTTGCTATAAAACATATCGACTTGCGGTTTTCACCAACATATAGATACATGTATGCCCCACAATTTAAAAATATTTTCGATATATACAGGGTGTCCCATCATGGCCTACTGAACCAAAGTTATATTTTTTTAAATGGAATACCAAGTATATTATGACATTTTTGGATTCCTTATCAAAAAATAATTATACCTTGCATAAACTTTTATGGGTCTATCATCACTCGTTTTGCTGATATTTGCCATTTAAGCCAAAAAAAGATCAATTTTTGAAAAATCACTACTCTAAAACAGAAGAACATGTTGGCTTGAAATTTTGTCAAAAATTTTTCAACATCGTCTAGTCTACAACTATCATGTTTAAGTTTGTGATATTTTTTTATCAGGGTGCCTTATAAAACGCAAATTGAACAGTTACACGAAATTTTCAAATGGAACACCCTGTATATTTTAAAGTCAGTCGATGGCATTTTTTAGAAGCTTTTTATTGATATAATGTTTGTATGGTCGCTTATCAATGGTTTAGGAGATATTAATATCCAAACTGAGAAACAGTGTGAAAATAGACAAAATAGCACTCTTGGTGATTTTTTTTCAGAATTTTTTTTAATTTGCCTAAAACGTATTTGTGCCTTTCTCTATTTTCCTTTTTTAATAATGTTGTTATACTACAAAGCAGTTTTTGTTGCTTTACAACACAAATAAAATCGAAACTTGCAATTATCAATTTTGGTTTTCTAAATTTCAGTATGTTTTGAAAATTTAACAACTGATGTTACCAAGGAAACCCCTATTTAGTTGAATTTCGTATTTACGCTCTCTTCTGATAGCTAGAAGCGGATTTCTTTCAGCTTCACCAAGCGCTTACAGCATATTTGCCATTTCTTCTTTAGAAGAGTTCACTATATCGGTTTAGTTATTGCCAAAAGTACAGAAAAAGGCGTTAAAACATAACTCAACAAAATAAGGGTTTCCTTGGTATCATCAGTTGCTAAATTTTCAAAGCATACTGAGACTTAGAAAACCAAAGTTGATAATTGCAAATTTCGATTTTATTTTTGTTATAAAACAACAAAAACTACTATTGAAATAAAACAACATCATAAAAAAAGCAAAATAGAGAAAAACAGAAATAAATAATAGGCAAATATAAAAAAAAATCCTCAACAAAATTCATCAAGAGCACTATTTTGTCTATTTTTCACTGTTTCTCAGTTTGGATATTAATATCTCCTAAACCTTTGATAAGCGACCATACAAACATTATATCAATAGAAAGCTTGTAAAAAGTGCCATCGATTGATGTTAAAATATACAGGGTGTTCCATTTGAAAATTTCGTTTAATTGTTCAATTTGCGTTTCATAACGCACCCTGATAAAAAATATCACAAACTTAAATTTAACATGATAGTTGTAGACTAGACGATGTTGAAAAATTTTTGACAAAATTTCAATCCAAAATGTTCATCTGTTTTAGAGCAGCGATTTTTCAAAAATTGATCCTTATTTGGCTTAAATGGCAAATATCAGCAAAACGAGTGATGATAGACCCATAAAAGTTTATTCAAAGTATAATTATTTTGTGATAATGAATCCAAAAATATCATAATATACCGGGTGTTCCATTTAAAAAAATATAACTTTGGTTTAGTAGGCCATGATGGGACACCCTGTATATATCGAAAATATTTTTAATTTTATCTATATGTTGGTGAAAACCGCAAGTCGATATGTTTTATAGCAAAGAAGCTATAGACCGTCGGCATATAACTGGGTCACCCTGTATAAATTTTTATTTGAACTGTCCTTTTTTTGCAAGTTCGAAAAAATCCAAGAGAGGCCTTTCGGAATTTCTTCGCAGCGCCTCTATCGAAAATTACAAGAAGTATCCTCAAGTTACAAAACAGAAACCCAAAGTCACTATACTTTATTTTTTAACAAGGAGGCGTGACAGGGAAGGACAACTTACAGTTACTAGAAAAATAACCAAACAGATTTTGACAGGAACTTTAGGTTATTTTGGCTTTTTAATGATAAAATATGTATAGAAACATAATTAAATTCACCATTTCTTTGCACCGAATATAAATTTATATATGTAATTCAAATTTAAAAAAAAAATAAGTATATTGTAGCAATGATAGATTTTCTAAACCACTAATATGAATGACATATACGATTTTCGTGGTCGTCGGAAAAAATCATTTTCCGTATTTGATATGAGAAATGTAGGTTCTAAGTCAATTTATTTGAAATCGTAAATCTCTCAAACAATACCATTTTTAAACGGTATGATTACAGAAATATGCAACTTATATTGTTATTAATTAAAATAAATAGCAAGAAGTTTAATTTAAAAAATCCAGTTAAGTTACGTTCGTTTTCTATTAAAATATTTAAGTTTTTTAAATTATTTTTATGAATAATAAAAACATGAATAATTTATAACGCTTTTTGGTCTTTGATTAGACTTCACCTAATGCAGGTTAATTCCATTTATTTTTTTGGTTAATAACTCTAAATCTGTGGATAGAATTCTTTTTAATTTTTGAATACTTTATTAAAGCTCCCCAACAACGTAACAGAGAGCTAGGGCACCAATTTGGGGACACCCTTTAGAATAGACTACTCGAATTACTAAACTGCGTGGCATGTGGTGGGTCAAAATTTGAGTAATTTTCTGCTTTATTAGATGAATCCCAAAAAGATTTTTTTAACATAAAAGTTATCGCGTTAAAGTCGGATTATAAAATCTAATGGTTTACCATATATTTTTTAAATTAAATCCACTGCTAGTAGTTTAAAAAAAATTACAAGCTTCTTTTTTATTGCATTTAAAATATTTTAAATTAATTGGTTCTTTAATCCTTAAAAATACGGCGCTTTTATTTATGAATTCCGAGTAAAATTTCACCCAGAAATAGTTTTATAAAATACTTACTCAAAACTTGTGCATTATTGGATGATCACAAAAAATAGTGTTGAAAAATAAACCTTTTTAAACTGAATATAAGCTAAATTTTCCTAAAATTTTAGAGCTTTACATTGGCAGCCCAGTTTACACTATTTTTTTAATTTCATAAAATGTGTAATAAAAATCTCGTGTTTTAAAATATTCCATCCCTGGATGTGATTTTCAGCCAGAGTGTCGACTAAAACCAAGTCGTTTTTTTTCTATTTTATCTCCTTCTCCAGTAAATTCATATGTAATACGAAGAGTTAATAATTAGTTTTAGTCGCAACAATACAAGCTTTTATGGATGATTTTTTTTTATTTTTTACTCAATTCAATGCTCCTGCTGAAAATCACATCCGAGTATGAAATATACTATCATTAATACTATACAGGGTGGCCCAGATTTTACTTCCCAGGAAATATTTCAGTTATTTGAAGAGATAAAAATATAAATCAAAAAGTGCTTTGAATGGCAGCACTCATACTTCATTCTAAAAGAATTATTGGTATTTTCCACTCTTAAGATGCCATCATAATTTTTTTTTCTTTAATAGGACACTCTATTTTTTATAATTGATATTGCATCTACAATTTATTCTAGCATCAGTGATATGCTACACTTAGTATTTTAAGTACATTTTGTGAATAAAAAAATTAAAATATTGATCGAAGTATGTATTATGTAAAATTATTTATTTAGTTTTTTTAACAAAATTTGTAATTTACAGTTAGGTTCAGTTAAAGTAGATTAAGTTAAGTTAGTTTAGATTTAAAAATTTTTCCTAAAAAAACTAAATAAATAATTTTGCATACTACTTCGATCAATATTTAAATTTTTTTATTCACAAAATGTACTTAAAAAAGTGTAGCATATCACTGTTTCTAGAATAAATTGTATATATACAATAAATCAATTATAAAAAATAGGGTGTCCCATTAAAGAAAAAAAGTTGATGATGGCGTCTTAAGAGTGGTAAATAAAAATATTTTTTTTAGAATGAAATTATGAGGTATAAGTGCTGCCATTCAAGGCACTTTTTGATTTATATTTTTATCTCTTCAAATAACCGAGATATTTCCTGGGAAGTAAAATCTGGACCACCCTGTATTTTCTGAAAAGCACTAAAAATATTTTGAGTATTTTTTTGAGGTTTTTTTTAAATACATACTTTTATTTTTCATTTAATGCTAGACGTTCATTTAGCCATTAAAATTGTTTTTGTTCATTAAAGTAAATTTTTTTTCTGCATTTTCTTTTTATCATACTACTCTACATTACAATGTTAATAGTATACTCATATTATTTTCTGAAGATAAAAGGTGCAGTATATGGCAGTTCAATAGAGTCTTTTATTTTCATTAAAGTTTCTTTCACGAATTTCCAAACAATTAAAGCTCTTTAGATTTGCCATGCATTGAGCATAAATTTTCCGTAAATACTGAAACTTGACGCCCTGACAACAGTGTCTGGATAATGTCAGAACTTGAAACCCCTTATCGGTTATATATCACTTAACGTCTGGTTATACTTAAAACCGACGCAATATTCCATTATGAAGTACAGGTGGTTTATGGGCTGGGATAAGTTTTATGTGTGTCCAGATTGTGAGAACGTTTTAAAATACTTCTCATTTTACTGTATAATAAAGTAAATATAACATAAAATAACGATTTTTTATCTTCACATTCATTAGGTACTTACTCATGATGTACGTACAGAGGTAGGCATTTATAAAATACTAATATTTTTATTCAAATTTTTAGTTGAATTATTTCCCCTTAATTCTATAAAGTTTGTGGACCAAAAAACACAGTTGATCAATGGACTTTCCCAATCCCAATCCTACAACTGCAACTGGGAATTTTGGTTAGCCATAACATGAGGCTAATATAAACAATTTAAAAATCCCTGTTTTAATTTAATAACTACAGTAATTATTACTGTAGCATCAAAGTACGTTTATTTTTTTTTTTACGAATTTATGAAATCCATCATGAGCTTCCCACTTTTCTTCAATAAAACATCGTTAGTAATGAATACATGAAAAACAGAAACAGTTAATTTACATCACCTATTAATTTACAAAATCAACCATTGCTAAAAGTTAGATAAATTTCACAAGTTCATTACCTTTTAACTTTTAAAATACTCAACAGTAAACAAAAGTTTTTAATGATGTTTGTTTAGCTTTGCTCGAATCAGTAATGAAAATCTCGACTACATACAATAGATTTTCCTAAAAATGCCTAACTAAAAGTTTACGCGCTTTCACTAAAGCTTATTAAAGCTTATTAAACCTTTTATATTTTATTTTAAACCTCTTTTTATGGAAGCTTATTTCAAGGACGTTTTAAGCCTGGACAATAATATTACCACAACTTAACTTTTTTATTAAGAAAAATAAATATTAGAGTGTATAGCAGAGACGTATTTTAAAATAACGAGTTAATACATTTTCACAAGAAATATTTGAGGATAAATAATTGCGCTAGCAGTAGGTATACACTTAAGAAATTAAAACTCCGAGCACGTTTTAAGACTAAATCACCTCGACACGTGCGTTCCCTAAAAATGTCTTCTTGAAAATTTTTGTTTTAAAATGTCTGTCATCGAACAAAATGGAATGTTCCTTGAATGTAACTTATTACGGCCCATAAAATATTATTTTTACTTACTCGTCTATCTACCATCTATACCACTAAATCTTCTATAAATTATTATTACTTCTTTCATCAAAAAAGTGCTATTACTTTTGTTACTCGATTAATTTCGTTATACTTGTAGAAGATTAAATCCTTCATCCTATACAATGTTGGTAAAATATTTTTATACCTACACTTCAGCCTCATGGTACTACTAAAGAATATTTATCAGTTCCTAAGTCAACAGTAAATCCGCGTAAATAAATCAAAGTTAGAGGTTTAACTGGTTGTATTTTCGAGTGTCGCGAACTGTAAGTCGATACCCATTCGATGCGGATAAATTCCGAACGGGCGTCACCGACAAGGATCATATTTCATTTGCGCAAAACTTCTTTAGATTTTACAGCCGATAAAACATAGGATTGAACATTTATTTTAGTAACATTTGTCGTTACTTACGTCACATCCTCTAAAATTGCACTAGCATAAACAAACCTCTAAAAACCTATTACTAATTCTAACCAGTTTTATTATTTATTCATACAGTCTTTCAAAAGTTATGGTTTTTAGGAAATATCTTGTCTGATTTACAACCATTATGAGCCTTCTTCCTACTTCCAATATACATGAAATTCTTTTGAAAAATTTTGAAGATTTTCAAATAATACAATACATGTTATTTTTCCTTTATATTAAAATCAAAATCTTTAAACTAATAGTACTGATATTTATATTACGTTTGTTTTTTTTTCAGCTGAATCAACAGACTACGACAAGCGAAGAACTGAACGGTTTCATCAGCAGCGCTCCAATCTACGTGACATCTTTAACTGCCACCGAAAATTTAAACAACAACCCCACCGCAAGCAAACTAGGAGAAGAAGGTGGAAGTACAACAGTATCAGCCGCTGAAAATAGACAACCATTGTCATCCCCAGCGGCCAGACTACTGCCGACGAATCAAACGAACGGCCATCATGATCATCAGGCCGATCTTATCTTAACGCAGCAGTTTAGTGATCATAAGAATCAAGTGCCAAATGATATTAGAGTTAATAAGGAACAAGTGTTAGATGTTAGGAATTTGGAAGAGAGAAGAGGGTCCATAGGTAAATTTTAGTACCTAACCAAATCCCAGTTATTAGTAGATTATCTAGCTATTTCTAATCCAAAAAGAATCTTGTCAGCTCTGATGCATTTGAAGGACACTAAACCTTGAAAAGCAATTACTGAACACTCATCAACAACGTTTTCTTCATATCCTTAGGTATAACGTCAAAACATTTGGAAGAATCGAAGAAAATCCCACCTGCTTAGTCAAAATATCAAAATACTCTTATAAGTTGTAATAGTAACAGTTCTCATTGTTTATCTTCAGCGTTACCTCTAAAATCAAAAATTTACAACATTCTATTACTCTCAAAGTTCTTAAAGATTTCCAAAATTGTCAAATCTTTAAGGATAATTCAGTCAAAACAAATTTATCATTTTGTGCAAGCAACTTACGTTATATTAAAGGCTAGTTTGAGGGCGGTCAAAAAGTAATCAGAGCTATCAGCTTTATAATCTACGAAGAAGGGTAAAAGCAGTAGTATAAGAAAAATTATCACGTTTTTAAAATTCCAATAAAAATGTTGTTTGATCAAAACTCTGATATTTTCTAAGCTTTTTTCGAAACACCGAAAAGGACGTTTCAGCGACACAAACATTTTATCGATAATAGACATTAATACATTTCTATCCACCGTTTCCTACCTTTTAATCGATCAACCACTTCATCGACAATATGTTTCTATGATAATGTAGTTTCATTGACACTACCTTTTTATCGGCACCACCATTTCAGCAATAATACCTTTTCATCAACTCGATCGTTTCATCAACATGGTTGTTTCGTGGAAACGGCCGTTTTTTCCTCCTGCATGGGTCTGTTTGTTGGAAGCAACGGACCTTTAAAAGCTTATACAGGGTGTTTACGGTTCACCCGTTAATCTTTGAAGAGGTGATACTAGAGGTGAAAATAAATAGAATGACAAAAAATCATCTTAATAAAACTTTCTTTATAAGAGAGTTACAGCCCTATGAAGATGCTGCCAAAAAGTGTGTTTTTACGATGCTATTTCCATTACACTTTTCATATTTGGTGCAAATCTTTATAAACTTCTGATCTATTATTATCATTTCTTTTGAGATTTTTTGGTAGCCTCTAATGGGTAATTTTCAATTGGAATGAAGATAAACATTGCAAGGGTTAAATATCAAAGCTTTATTCTTTTAAAATAATATTCTTTACTGTATTTTATACAAAAAAGATCCTCTTATTCTAATCGCTAGGATGCACCGTTTACCCAAAAAAACTCATTTAAGATACATTTGCTAGCGATATTCGCGGACGACGGAAACGCCGAGCTTAGCAACGCTGCTAGTTTGCTGCATGTTGTTAAGCAAAGTATTCCGATTAGCGTTTTGGTCGTCCTTGAAGGAAAATTTTAATGCATTTTTTGGGCAAACGGTGCATCCTAGCGAGTTAGAATAAGAGAACCTTTTTTGTCTAAAATAAAGTAAAGAATATTATTTTGTAAGACTAAAGCTTTGATATTTAACCTCTGCAAAGTTTAGACAATGTTTATCTTCAACCCTACTAATAATAACCCTTTAGAGGCTACCAAAAAATCTCAAAAAAATTATAATAATAGATCTAAACTTTTTTGAATAGTGTAATGTAAACCGTTTGGAAATAGTAGCGTAAAAATATACTTTTTGGCAACATCTTCAAAGAGCTGTAACTCTCTTATAAAGAAAGTTTTACTAAAATGATTTATTCTCATTCTACTTATATTCACCTCTAGTATCACCTCTTCAAAGATTAACGGGTGAACCGTAAACACCCTGTATATTCATACCCGTAATCATATTACACCCAGTCTGTGATGTTTGTGCTAGGGGGTACAGGTCCTTTACAGAGTGAGTGGCGGCATCTTTTGGTTCTATGATTGACTTCCCAAAAATGCTCTGTCTCTTTCGCACCAGAGCACAGCACTTAACTAAAATGTTGTCCTGGAATGTTTTGCCAGTATTTAACATGTTGAGTGCGAATTCAGTTTTTTAGATATAACCTTTTATGCACTATTTGGTATTCCTGTGAAACTGATTTCAGATCCCATTCTAGCTAGTTACTCCGTTTTTTTGTTACCTTCACAGTGTACTGTTGCGAGACCCCAAGGCACTGAGTTCATTCAGGTATTCCAATCCAGTTTTCTAAAGAGCTAGAAATGCAGCCTGACTGTCTGATAAGATGCAGATCTGCTTCCCATTGTAGGTTCTCTTATTGTTTTCCCATTTACATTGTAGAATCTCAGTCTGAAAAACCGACTAGTACTTTCCCAAAGAAAAGCTAATACTCATCCTAGGTCTTTCTTCGTACACACCTGACCCAGTCTTGGGCCCGTCGGTGGCTCTTGGATCCTTTATAATTACCTCGAAGATCTTTTCTGTATGTTCTCTAGGAGTCATTGAGTCTGTCCATATTTTTAAAATGTGATTCCTTATTCTTCCTATAATATTTCATGTATCCTGCCGTCTCACGTAGACTCTGCAGTTGCTTCTTTGGTTTCCCATCCTCTTCTCTCTTTCTCATTTCTTTTCAAGTAGTAGTGTAACGGTTGAAGGTCCAAAACGGTCTCCATCGCTGTCGACAAGCAGTCTTTTTCTCGTTGTATCCCGCATAACCGTTGGTCAGCACAGCAAGGTTACCCACTTTGGTATACAGCCACTCTACCACTTTGAGATTAACACCCCAAGATATCCGCCTTTTTGATAATCCTGTCTTATCTGGTCACTAAGGTGTCCATTCCAGGTAAGCTTGGAGACTAGTACTTTACTTTTTTTACTAGGATTTCGTATGTGTAAAAGGAAATATTGTTGTCTTTTCCGAACTGACCTTAAGTACTTTCCTTGAAGTCCACCTGAAATAGCATGCTACTTGCGCTCCTTGACTGTGCTATTACATTTACCTTCCACCACCACCACCAGGTCTTCTGCATAGCCAAGTGAGGATAAAGCTTCTTCGCCGAGTTCCCTTAGTAGTCCATCTATGACTAGGTTACACAGGAGGGGTTAAAGAACTCTCCCCTGAAGGTATCCACCAGTCACTATCACTGCCTAGATCTCGTCTTCAAATTTTGCATATACCAATCTACTTCTAAACATGCAGTTTATCCACCTGCAGCATGATTTCTCGAGGTGTCATTAGTAAGTACCTAGAAGGATCTCTTTGCTTTCCAGCGTTTTCTTCTCTCGTTTCACCAAGTGGTGTTACAATATAAAGCTTTCAAATTTTAATTTGAAAAAAAAAAACGCTTACTAGTTTAATATACTATACAAATACTATCTTAATTCCAAGATGGAATATTTTCATGACAATTCTATTATTATCTTGTTATTTACCCGTGTCACGTGTCACCTGTCTCCTGGATGTATTAAGAGGATTAGGAGTCTAAGTAGAACCGCGCTCCGATCGTAAACGTATATTTTGAGCTTCTTCTTGAATTTGGGGAAGAAATTTTGACCCAAAGTACATCCCACATAATTAGGCTGAAAGTACCAATAAAAATCTTCATTTCTGTTATATTTTAAAATTTGTATCACCTAGACAACGAACGTATTTGCTGCTTTTACAGTTAAAATGCGCGTTCAAAATTTACGAAATATTCCTTTCAATTATTTCAAAATACAATCATATTTTGTAAATAACATTAAGTTTTATAATTGCATAGTTTAAATAACATTCATGGCTAGACTTCTATACGACGACTTTTTAAAAATTAAATTATTAAGTCCAAAAAATAAGTTTTAAATAGGCCAAATTTTACGTATTTTTAATGATTTTTTTTTGCCATTTTGGATATAATATATTAAAAAACTGCCGCACACAAGCCTTAAGCAGAAGTCCCACTTTTATATGATATTCTTATTTTGTATCTAGCTCAATAAATATTCGCGTAGTTTGAAATATAAAAACAGGGAAAAACGCATATAATTTTGTAGACTCCATATCCTCCTAATGAATTTTCTTACAAACCTCTTAATAATAAGTACGATCATTAAAACTTAAAATAGTCTTGTGTCGACGAAATTCGTACTTCTCAACAAATCGGTCGTGTTGGTGAAATTGTTGTCGATGAAACAACATCGTCCAACATTGTTTATGAAATGATTTATCGATCAAAATAAGGTAGTGCCGATGAAACCTTCTTGTTAACGAAAAGGTTTGTCGATGTAAAAGTTATGTAGATGAAAGGTTTGTCGATGATACGATTGCTAATAAAACGGTTATCGATGAAACGGAAATGTTGAGGAAACGTATGGATCAATGAAAAAGGTAATGTCGATGAAATGCTAGAAGGCTTACATACTTGCATATTTTTCGATCAACTTTTTTTCGATTTTCAAACCGTTTGAAAACTAAATTTTAGGTTTATAAATTTAAAAAAAACTCAAGGTTTTCAAATGAGCCATAAAACGTTAGAAACAAAAGCACAATTATGTAATAAATATTTCTTTTGACATATTATTTTGTCATAATCCAAAAGCCAGTATAAAATTCTATAAATTTGAAATTTAATTGAAAAGATTTTCCAATGAAAAATACTTTAAAATTAGTTTCAGGAGACAGGAGAGCTTCGTCGCCCTTCCAAAATGGCGGAACTGAAATTTTGATAGGAGCCGAGGATAATAAATTGAAAACAACAGCCATCATAGAAACAAATAATAACAAGTTAGCAATCGAACTGGAAAATCGGTAAGTTATTCTTATGTGCTTTCCGAAGTCTTGCCTAATACATTTATTACAAACATAAAAAAGAAAAAACAAAGTAACGCAATAGAATTACCTATAAACAATAAATGCCGATTTAGAGTTTCATCGCAATGGACTAATGCGTTTATTTTTATTTATTTATCTAGAAAAGGTGGACGTTAAATTGTTGTTCCAACCTTGAATAAAGTATGAAATAAAAATTTCATGTATATTAATAACAGGAAATAGTAGATTTAATCGCAAGAAAAAGAGGCTTGCAAACATGTCATACAAAACAACATGCAGTGATTTAAAACGAAAATATTTAAATTAACAACGCCATTTATACTTATAAATTATTATAATTTTAATCAGAAATTTAATTTAATGATTACTTAAAAAACATAATTAAAGGTTTCTAAATACCAAGCATGAATTAGTAAAGACTAGAATCAATAATATATTTTATGTTCCATGAAGCTTTATTGTTATTACTGCAACTTGAAACAACATAAACTCTTTTACAATATGAAATACTATATTTTATAGTTCGTAAGTGTCGTATAACTTGAGATTGCTGTTTGTCATCAAATAAGTGTGTTAATATGCAAAGAATATTACTCGTTGAAATTGAAGAAGGTTTTACTTATTTTCTATTTTAAAAATTAAAACAGTAAAATTATATGGTATGATATGAATTCATTCATATTTAAAATTATGGTGCTTTCCAAGAAAATTACTATTAATTTAATTATACTATGCAAAGTGAATTTGTTTTCATTTTCAATATTTACATTTTTTGTTTTCTTATTTTGGAAGTAACCGGAGGTGTAGGCACGTCGGGAATGCAAATAGTCGCGTTGTTGTTTAGGTAAAGTAAATTCAAATATACACGCATAGTAATGTTGGGATTTGTGACACACCTGTCTGCAGAAGAACAATACGAACAGAAAATCCCACGTTCTTTTTTTTTTCGTCTGCAGACTACACCCACAAGGGGCCCTTACATGAGCAAAGGTAATAATACCGTATTATAAGAACTCCCATAGGCTATACTCCAATATTTCAATGACTTCAAAATAAAAAAAATATTAAATTACAACTGATTTAAGAGAAGAATGACTTCATAGCTGGAATCATGAGGCGGAGAAAACAATCAATTTTATTTGTACCAAAAAAATCAAAAAATGGGATACTCAATGAGCTTTGGATTTATAATTAATTTGTTTTGAAATTATAAAGAATTTTAGGTAAATACCGCGTGCAGAAGTGTAAATACCGACATGGAGATTTTTTGTCAAAAACTGGTCGTTCTCAAATTTGATTTAGATATTTTTAGAAAACCTTCTATGACAGGTTTTACCAAATATGAGTTATACAGGGTAGTTCTGTGTTCGTAGTTCACAAATCGTCTGGGTTAGTAACTAGAGAAAATTTAATCGATTTTAATGTTTGTATACCTATCCAACTAATTTTCATTTCTGATCTTTTATTTTAACCAAAGAATCTCTCAGCAGTTTTATTTTTGGGTATTACTTAAATAATAAATAAGAAAAACCCACATTAAAATTCACCTCATTTTATTTTTTTTTAAACTTCACTCAAGTACTTATTTTTTATTTCAGCATGGCCAACTGCGCCAAATTTAGGTTTCCTACAAGAATGTTACGTTTCAAATAAAAAATTTGAAAGTTAGTTAATTTAAAGTTGTAGTTTCAAGAAATTAGAAAAAAATTAAAAAAAATAGTTTTTCTCGAAAACTATAAAACTTAGCGATTTCAAATTTTTACCAAATGGTAAACACCGTATTTAAAAAATATTTAGTTAAAATCGGTTAAATAGTTTTTTTGGAAAAAAATTCGCAAATTTTTGGCAATATTTTGGTACAAATACGGCCCTGGACTGCGCAATTTTTAACCGAACATTATAATTTTCATGGAGTTTGATGTGGAAGTGCAAATTAAAATTAATTAACTTAAAAGTAATTAAACGTCCGGTGGTGCTAATAGTTTCGAAAAAATTAATTATTTTGTAAAAAGTGAAAAATTTCAGACCGAAATTTTGGCTCCAAACGGAGATTATGCTTATTTTGGTTACATTTTCAGTTATAACTCCATAACTAAAAGAGATAGCTAAATGACGCTTTTTTGTCGTAAAGTGGATCTAAAGATCTTTTAGGGTAGGTGCAATTATTGGGGGTGAAATGGAATTTGAGGGATTAATTACACTAAAACGCATCATAAATTGCTACTTTTTTAAATGCGATTTAAAATAAAAATGTTTATCGTTTTTTTTCAAAATTCAAAAAACCGTATGCATGATCGTTTTTCTAAAAGTAGATTCAGCAGAGTTTTTAAAAATGAAAATCCGTTAAAAAATGGCCCGACGGGAGCCGACCGCCCCTAAATTCAAAAGTTCTGCTTTATTTTCCCAACCCCTTCGAGTTTAAAAACAAAAAATAGCCTATACCCTGTAGAAATTACTCCTTTTAAAGGAAATGAAGCGAAATGTAAAAAAAAATTAAAAATGTGATCTCCACTGGGGTTCAAGTCCGACCTCGTTTGTGCGATTTTTTGAACATTTTACGTTCCATTTTTTTCTGAAGCAACGAGCGAAAATTTAGAAGTGTCGATTTTTTTGCTCAATAATATTAATGTAATAAGCAAAATAAAAAATATCGCACAGTAATAGCCAATCCCTATCAAAAGTTACGAATTTTCAAAGTCCACGTCGAAAAAGCAAGAAAAACAAAATGCAAATTTAAAGGCCCCAAATTAATTTAAAAAATCAGGATATCAAAGAGGGCTCGGATGGGTATAAGGTATAATAATAGGTATCTACTTTGTAAATCAAAAATACTCTTCAAATATAAGGCCGACGACAGTTTGAACATTTTTGCCGCCCGAAAAAACGGTAAATTTGTACATTTTCCGTCTCGGCGCCGTGGCGCCACACAGTTGCACCTGAAGACTTAAAAATGGCCACGGTCTATCCTAAGGATTAAAGAATAAAAGCGGCGAAATTTCGTCACTTCCCTTTAAAACCAGACGGGGGTGCGATTTTTCAAAATTGATGCCAAAAGAAAACAAGAAAAATTGACCGACATCGGAATTTTTTTACAAAGTTTTCCGGGCGGGTTAAAACCACCGTGTTTAGAATCTGGTCCTCTATAACATAATAAAATCTGCGAAAAAAAATTACCTTCCCCGTTCCTTACGGTTTTAGTATTATTGACCACGCAAATCACCTGTATCATTTTTGAAGATCCGGTAGCTCTAAAACTAACAATATAGACCCCCATTTTTTCTCGATTAAATTTAGTCTAGTTTCTAGCATTTTCGCCCCACCTACGAGAAAGAGGAAAAACTTTCATAATTGATGGAAAAATGAGGAAGATTTCAAAATTCAAATTGGTACTAAAACCAATTATTTATTATTGATGCAAATTTTGAAGATAACTTGTTCATCAATTAAATAGTTGTTTAAAGATTGTAAATAATTTTCTAAAAAACACACCTCTTCCGATTTGGATGATTCAAAAGATGCTTTAAATGAAGCTGGTTATGGATTTTAACACGTTGGTTGCCCAATACCCTAATTGTTAAAATAAAATCATTTTTCTTGTCACGTACAATTTGGATTTGATTAAAACCTCAATCTACCTGAGAAATGAGAAACCACAGTGGATTCATGCTTTCATTAGCAAAAAAAACTAAGAAATTACATTTTCTTCACATTTCAAATACCAGTCAACGTGTTAAAATAAAAAAAGAATATATTAAATTTACATAGTTACTAAAAAATAGACTTGTGTATGGCCAAATATTATTATATAGAAATGTTTTGAAGAAATTTTTAGAATTTGAACTTATAAAAATACATATCTTCTACAACGAGCGACGGTCTTCTCTTTTTTATTTATTGCAGAATCTGAAAAAGTAGTTAAATAAACTTTTGGCCTTTTACTTACAATTCCTAATAGAAGTGGAAATAAAAATCTAACAGGACTTTTCCTGATTTCTTAAGTAAAATTTACTAAAATCAATTTATCCAGACTGAAACCATACAATGTATCGCAATGTTTAAAGTTCAAAAGAACCAAAGCATCATAAAGTATTTTTATATTCGAGGAGCTGAGTAAAAATCTATTCATATACATATATGGATTTAAGATTAAAAAATGTTCGACGAATAAGTAAAGTTGTATTTTCCCCAAATCTGAGTGATGAATTTATAATTACACCAAACTGGAAGAAAATTTAATGGCCTTAATCTTGATGTTTAAGTTTCGAATGACATTATCCGTTTTACTGTACACGTTTCTTGTATGGATTTATTTTAAGGTTGTGTTTTTTAGAATTAGTAATCAACTCTTTAATAACTGTATTTATAAAGTATTCAGCTATGTTATCATAATTGAAGGAATGACAAAATTGCGTGTCATCAGTATATTATATGGCAAGAACAAGTTTTTAGGGATGTATGCAAGTAGAGGGCCTAGTATGGATCCTTGCGGAACCGCTGAAACAATTGTTTTGATTAAATGATTTTACATTTAAAAACCACCCTTCTATACCGATTATGGAGTTACGGGTTACGGGTGTAGTAGGTTACAATTGTTTGCTATAATCTACAAATATTAGAATGGTGACTGGGCTATTATCAATTGTTCATGAAATCTTCGGATGTCCATTTTGAAGAGAGAGGTATTTTATGGTGTTTAGAAAAATAGTATACTTTTTCTCTTCGAATTTCGAATTCGAAATTCGAAGAGAAAAAGTATACTATTTTTCTAAACACCATAAAATATTATCAATTGCTTTATTAATATCTTCAATTATACATATGTGAGCAGTATATTGAGTATTGCAACTGTACCTATAACGAAAGCCAGATTCCTTATCTCAAAATTTCTCCAATACCTTACAAATTGCAGGTTAAATACTAATGGGACGAAGATCTTGAACTGATGTTGGATTTAAAACTTTTGGGATAGGTATAGGTGTGTAGCCATAACTTCTTTCCTACTACCTGGATAAGTGCTTGTTGTTAGGCATGCATTGATAATGTTGGTTATGTACTCTGAGAGATAGAGGTAGGAAAACTCAAGCTTTTGGGATCAGAGCCAGATTTAGAGTCTATAATTTCGGAGAGTTCTTTGGTTAGCTTCAAGTTTTTATTATAATCTACAAAATCACTATATTCGTAGAATTCTTTAATAAGTTGTTATTCTGCTATTAATTTATTTTCTTAGTTGTTACCATACAACATAATATAAACACCCACTTACAGCTTAATTTTCAGTTTTAAGATTGTCGTTAACCATTAATAGTACCATCTAGTAGCTATTGTAACTACAACAACCTCGATAATCATTGTTGTCATGATTTTAAACCAGCTATGAATTGCTACCCAATTGCATATACATATTTCCATTCACTAATATTAGAGGTTCATCTAAAACTTCACCGTTGATACCCATTTTAATTCCAAGATTTAAGTTTTATAGTTGGTGTCTCCGAGGTTATATAACCTAAAACATTGGTGATTTTTAGTACAAGCTTCATACTTTTATAAATTTTAATTTGACTGTCTAACGTGTAACGTGTAACATGTAAAAATTGTTAAATTATTATGGTATGGTTTACCTTGCAGTTTACAATTCTAAGATGCATTAACATCTTAAATATTTGAATAATTATAAGGTTTCAGCATTTACTAATAAAAATAACCTTCTCAACATGTAGTTAATATATTTATATTATCGATATTTATAGCAGGAGGAATTTTTAACCCCAAATGACATGAGTGGTAATGTATGAAAAATATTGGATTTATAATTTGAACAAGAGTGCATATTTAAGGGACTATTTAACGAACATTTTCCACTTTTTTGTGCAAAATTTGACAGACAACTTCAAACTTTATGAAATTTGACATTAACGTCATAAAATAATCGCTGATATTTTTGACGTTTTACTTGTCATAAAAAATAATCACTTGTGAGTTGAATAGTCATTGAAATTATGTTATGAGTTTTTCAGATTTGTCAAATAGTTGTTCTACTGATATAAGCCAGAATCGATCATAGTCTAATAGGCACCTTCTGGTCAAAGGTAAAGGGCTTTATACGTGGATTTTGGTTAAAATGAAAGGCCTGTAATTAGACACAAATAATGTAATCATTGAAATTGTCGATTACAACCGATATAGCAAATTTAAATTTAAAGGCCTTTAAACTTAAATGATTTCTCCAGAATCTGGGCAATAATTAGAAATATTTAAGGTAACCATGGAAATTGTCCATTTCAACCGAAATAACAAATTTAAATTTAATGGCCTTTATGTCCGTTTTCAGCAACGATTCCTAAAACTTAGGCATTGCTTATAGGTATTTTTTATTAAATAACTAAAAATACCTAGCAACTAGTGTTATAAGCAATGATTAAATTTTAGGAACCGTTGGCGAAAACGGGCATTAAACTTAAATTATTTGACCAGAATCTGGGTATAAATAGGTTTGGTCTTCAGTAAACCTTTCCACTTTCTGTAATTTGATTTTTTACCTAACTCCACCTACAATGCTATTTTATTTTTTAGTTTGTCGATTTCGTTTTTGTTGGTTCACTAAGTGCATAGTAATGATAGGAATATGTTATTTTGAATGTTACCTGGGGATACCTGTTCTTCTCATTTCTCATGTTTCATAAAGTGTAGAAATTAGGTAAATTCACAGGTAAAATCCCTGAAAGAGCTGTTCAAATTTAGAAATTCACAAGGCCCAGTAAAATGCCTATAGGTCTTAAATCGCCGCTTTATTTACCAACCTTATGTTAACAAAGGCTCAGGTTAAAATTCAACGCAGGAATGAAAACGTGACTACGTTTTATTATTTTATTTCACCATCTAACAAAATGTAACTAGCGTTTTGTGTGCGACTAAGCGTAAATTAAGTGTGCAATTTCATTTTTCTTAATTGTACTCGCATGATACATTACCAAACTCGAACGTTTTGATCCTTTCAAGAATTTAGAAATGAACAAAATAAATTATTAAAAAGGAGCGTAAACCTCGTATTATGAAATACGTTTACCCAAGTTTTCCTATTTTAATTAAAAGAAATATCTTGCCAATCCATCCTGATCCAAGTTCATTCATTACACTGATCCCTCCTCCAACTTGCAAGGTATAAACTAGTGGAGGCAGGACGTGTGTAGCCTACAAAGAAATCCCTGTTCCCGCAAGTTGAAAAGCGTTTTTTTACCTTCGCGTACCTTCGTTTATTGCCTTTACGTTTGAACATTTTCAGGTGCTCAACGTTCTCTTGGAATTCGTTGAAAATTCATTTGTTCAACCGAAGCCAAGGATTGACTCGCGTGCACCTCACTCCCAACGAACGACTTTCTTCGAAACAATCCAAACTGATTTCCTTCGTTTACCTGCCCACTTCATCTCCTGAATTTTACCGACTTACCGACAGTCTTGAAATAGCGCTGAAAGTGCATGGCCCTGCGTAAACGCGTGTGCGCGGTGCAACAACGTATTCGATTTTTCAATATTTTTCATATTGCTGATTTATCTTAATCCGTATTTATGAGTTCCCTTATCGGAGTGATTTGTGATTATTGGTTTACGTGTTTATTTTTGTTTTTTAATCTCACTGGGATTTATTTGGCTTAACTCAAAATGAGGTTCGACATGAAGGTTCTTAAATATTACTGGTAAGTTTCAAAATTGAAACAAATATAGTTTCCATTTTTTTTCGGAAACAAAAAAATTTTATGTTTTTGTGATGTGTATTCTTCATTTTCTATATTTTCGAGATTATTTTTAATAATTGTAGAAAATATACATATTTATATAAAGACTAATAGCTTTCGGAAATATATATAATAATATATATACAGGGTGTCCCAATTGACGTTGGACTGTATGGGTATCTTTGTTATTATTGGAGATAGAAAATCGGTTAAATGGACAAAGTAGTAGAGATTTTTTCGAATATTAATAATTCATTTACAAAAAATTTGAATATCGCATCGTTCCAACGCTATCTTGAAAAAACAAGAAAATGCGATTTTTAAAATATGGCTATAACTTCTTTATTTTCTGTGGTACCAAAAAAGTTTTTTGACATAATACAGACAATTTATTGTGTACAATGCAGTAAAACAAATGAATATTTTTTTTCGCTAACGGATTGACCGGAAATGAACCAAACTTATTTTTTTCTTATGGCAGCCATATTGGATTTACACATATTCGGAACCAGTATTTTTTTCTGAGTAATTTGGTATACCATATGTCATATTTAAAAAAAAATAAAATTATTTGATTTTTCAAACTAACATTGGACTTTAAGAGATGTAAATTGTCAATAACATAAATGTAACTATTTAAAATATTAAATTTAAAATAAATCTTAACACATATGTATTGACAGTTTACTTCTATTCAAGGCCATTTTTGGTTAGCAAAATAAAATTATTTCTATTTTTCTTAAAATATTACATATGATATATCAAATTACTCAGAAAAATACACTAATTCCGAATATGTGTAAAACCAATTTGGCTGCTATAAGGAAAAAATAAGTTTGGTTCATTTCCGGTCAATCCGTGGGCGAAAAACAATATTCATTTGTTTTTAAGCATTGTACACAAAAAATTGTCTGTATTAAGTCCAAAAAATTTTTTGATACCACCGAAAATAACGAAGTTATAGCCATATTTTGAAAATCGCATTTTCTTGTTTTTTCAAGATAGCGTTGGAACGATGCGATATTCAATTTTTTTGTAAATGAATTATTAATATTCGAAAAATTCTCTACTACTTTGTCTATTTAACCGACTTTCTATCTCCAATAATAAAAAAGATACCCATACAGTCCAACGTTAAATGGGACACCCTGTATATACAGAGGGGTGCACAAAAAACGGCCATTGATGTAGCTTCCTTATTTCTTATCCGATTTTAATAAGTTATATGTCAAATTAAATGGTTTGAACAATACTACTATCATATAATAAAAGATTGTATATTTATATACAAGGGGTGCACAAAAAACGGCCAGCGATGTAGCTTCGTTATTTCTTATCCGATTTTAGTAAGTGATATGTCAACTTAAATGGTTTGAAGAATACTACTGACAGATATAATAAAAGATTATTTTTAAAAACAACAGAGGGAGAGGGGGCAACTTTTCTTTTTCAAATGGCAACATATTTTTTCGATTGAAAAAAATCATTAACTAAACTACTCCAAACCAATAATTTTTTTTAAATTAATTTAAAAGGTTTTTTTTCTTATTTTATTTTATCTTATTTTTTTTAATTTTTATTATTATTATTTAATTTAATTAATTGTTTTTGTGTTTCCAGTTTCATGTTTTTTTAAAATTCTTATTTAATTTATTGTTAATAAATTAAAAAATTGTTAATAAATTAAAAGGGATTAAGAATAAATTAAAAACAAAACTTAAAAAACTGAAAACTCGAAAACAAACAAAAGAATAGAATTAAATTAAAAAAATTAAAAATTATAAAAAAAGTTAAAAAAAAATAAAAAATAAATTTATAAAATTATTTATAAAAAAATTATTGGTATAATTGGTTTAGATTATTTTTAATAATGATGTTTTTCAATCGAAAAAAATATGTTGCCATTCGAAAAAGAAAAGTTGCCTCTTGCTCCTCTGATGTTTTCAAAAATAATCTTTTATTATATCTGTCAGTAGTATTCTTCAAACCATTTAAGTTGACATATCACTTACTAAAATCGGATAAGAAATAACAAAGCTACATCGCTGGCCGTTTTTTGTGCACCCCTCTGTATATAAATATACATATTTATATTTCCAAATTAAATTTACAAAAACTTTTGTGATTTTTATCTCGTGAACTTATTTTAGAATATTCAGAAAATTTTGAAGCAACCGTTAGAAAACAGATTCAAATATTGTATATATTATTGTTACATCCTGTATAATTTGTATTAAATCAAATAGTTGTAAATCATAGATCTTATTAAAAAAATCGTGGTAAAACTTCATTTTTATATTAATTATTTTTAGCACTATTATAATAATGTAAAAAACATTTAACTTTGTATAATTTTACATACATCGTTTCAAATATCATGACTAAAAGCAGATATGGAGAATAAAAACGAAATATTTGATAAGACCAGAGTATAAAATTACCATAACCTACCATAACATTGTTTAATGATGATAAATCCTGACAGTCCGTAGAATTTTATTTCGAATTATTTCGCCCACTGATTTATTGTTTTTGTTTTTAAACTAGATTTTACATTTAATTAAAATCTGCTTACTAAATGTTTTATTTGTTTTCATTTTATTTGTTGAAATTATCATTTCAGTTAACTTATGAATTGGGCTTTTAGTGACCTTTCTAAGGATTACAAAAAGTAATAAAGAAATCGAATTTGTAGCAATAACGAAATGATAAAAACCACTGATTTATTCTCACATATGCTGACTCTAATCTTACGATTTTTTTAAATTTTAAAGAGTCATATTACTCTCTAAAAACATATACTTTAATTTAAAAAAAATCTTCAAAATATTTTACATCTATTGTTCAAATAGGTCTTGAACCAAACAAAATTTGAAGAAAAAATTTAATTCAAAAATTTGTTTTTTTGTATTTACTTTAAGAAAAACTCATTTTTTACGAACAAAAACTCGATTTATTAAACTTAATTACATTTTTAGTAAATATTAAATAATAATAATCATGAATCATGATCAGATACCTTTATCTTCAAATTTCGAAAGAGAAACTGAGATAACAAGCTGAATCATTTATCTTGTCACAAGTAAATATCTAAGAAACAAAAGGTTTAGACAAATACAGTTTCAGATAAAACTTATTTGGTTTAAAATGGGAAAAAAGTCTATGTTATTTTTTTAGTTAAGTGTCATCTCTATTAATACTAGTTTGTTTAAATGAAAACCTATGCATTTTTAGTGGTCTCAAAAAAGCAAATAACTTTTGTCTACTTCATTTTTTTTATTTGACAGATTTTTAATTCCAATACTTGACGAAAAAATTCTTTAGTTCTTTGTTTTTTCTTTAAACCAAACAATTTTTATTTGCGTTAAGAAATTTTACGGGGTATCCCACTTTTTTTAATGAATTGATAAATTTAGTTAAATTATTTAAAATCATTTTTTGATAAAAACATTGCAGCACTTTGAACGCCCAAAAATGACATTTCAACTGAAGTTAGATTTACAAAATTAGTTTTATTAAAAAATTTAGAAAATTTTCTATAAAATAGAGTTATTTAAGTTATATTTTTCTCATAGGAACTTTTTTCAAAATTGATTGTCAAAATAGTCATTTTTGGTGTATAAAAAAATTCTACAAACTTGATTAAAAACTTAAAAACGATAAAATTATAACAAAATTTTTTAGTGTAAATTAAAGATTAGGGTATAATCTATAATACGAAAGTCTAAAATCAAAAAATAAATTTAATATAACCAATTGAAATTAAAGTTATTTTTTGGAAAAATTTTACTCGTACTTTAATGACCTAAAAAGGTTATTTATAATCGAGATATGATTATAAAATAAGTTTTATTATAAAATTTGGTTATTTTTTTTTTAAATGCACCATTTAAAAAATAAAATTCGCAATTTTGAAATCCCATTTAAAATTTTGTAAACCTTTTATTTAAACTGACGTTTTTGATGAAAACTTTGTATGCGCTTTGAACGCTAAAAAATGACATTTCCACTGAAGCTACACTTACAAAATTAGTTCCATTATAAAATTTAGACAATTTCCTATAAAATTGGCTTATTTAAGTATTTATTTCCTCACAGGAACTTTTTTGAAAATTTATTTTAAAAAATACTAATTTTTAGTGTGTTACTATTGGTTTAAATCACTAAACATTTTAGTGATTTTTGGGATTCCTGTTATTTTTTTATATGAATCAATTTTTAGATTTTGTCTTTAAATTTCATTCATATACTTTAATTTTAACGCTGGAAGTTTAAAAGGTCCTCTTAGTTTTAAAAACAATCAAAAAAAGCAATTAGGTTATTTTGTTCAGAATGACATCTACTTTTTTTTGAAAAACATAATTTTTAAGTTAAAATATAGTAGCACCTCTGGTATTGTTCTTGGTATCATTTTTTTGTTCTGATGTTGCCACTTGAAAAACAAAAAGTTGCTTATGATTTCTCTGATATATTTTGGAAAAACTGGATCAGATTATAGTTTTCTTTTTGTTATCCTTTTTAAAATTTTTTACTCCAGTAATTTTTATAATAGTTTTGAAAAACCAGAGGCTTAAAAGTGCAGGGCGCCTAAATTTTAGGACTAATTGAAAATACGCGCTCATCCAAAAAGTCTTTGGGTTCTTAAAAATTTTATTGGAAGCTTGATAAACTTTTTAATCAGGTTATTAGAGCGTTTTATAAACAAATCAAAAAAAAAACAAAAATATTACCAAAAACAGTTTGTAACCTTCATAAAAATTCTAGAACTGAAGAAAAGAAAAATAGCATATTTCGAGTGCCTAGGGGGGCGATAAATAATATAAAATCTTTTATGCTCAAACGTTTTGAAAACTTTTTAGTTAAAAAATAAATAAATTAAACTCAAATTTTATGCCTTGAATATTGTTTTCAAAATAATTGATAAAGCCAATAAAGGAAGGAAAATTTATAGCGATTATGCAGAACTTTTTCCCCACCCTGTATACAAATTTCCATTTTTTAAAGCAAATACGCTTTAAAATCGATATTGTAAGCTTTTGCTTGGAAATACTTGAACTTAATGTTAATAAACTTTGGTAATTTTATTATGTTAATTATAAATTAATAATAAATTGAAACAAAGTAAAGTTTAAGCTCTAAAATATTCCGAAATTTATCGTAAGTATTTACAATAATATACACATTAGTGTTGTTATCGTAGTTCATAGTTAAGCTCGAATCTTGGTCAAATTTGTTTAAATTTCTGCTTTTGGCGACTAAATTATAATTGTAAAAGCGGTTTTCGAGCATCATCAATTTAATCAAAAGATGTAATTACTGATAATTATCATCGTTTAATCATTATTACGTGACCAAAGCCAAGGTCGATTGTGTAATGCTTTGTTTTGACGTTCAGATTTTAATTACCTACTGGTAAAATATAAACATGTACAGAGCTTAATGTAAAGAAATTAAATTAAAAAACATACCATATTTTCGTTTTTATTTTAATTGTTGGAATATCAGTGAGATTATACTTAATGCTAAAACATCATAAACAAGAACAAAACAACATAATTATGAAATTATATTTTCATAAGATTATCTAAGTGAATTTTGGTGAATTTTCTTCGATAAAATTATTAAAATCATTAAAGTCAAGCATATCGAGATTGACGATAAATTTCCTACGAAATATTATTATTCAAAAAATGGACAAGAAAATAAAACCTTTTTCAAAAACTCTAAAATCACTACGAAATGAGCAAAACCTTATAATCCGAGTTACAATCGAAGTGAACAAGATGTATCCTTCTGAAAGTAATAAATTGAAATTGAAATCGAATAAACAGTTTTTCCTAACTGTATAAAAGGACTGACAAAATGGCTTTAGAAGAAATAAAACTACATCCCTGGCAATTGATACATGATACATTGTTATCTGAGGTGATAGTTGGATTTGAAAGCAAAAAAAAGGTAGGAGCACAGCTTTGTGATCTTTCAAAAGCTTTCGATTCGACTGTGTCTCACGAAATGTTGGTAAATAAATGTGAATTTATAAAGTCGCAGTCTTCTAGAATGATACCTTAAAGAAAGAAAGCAGGTAGTAAATCTTGAGATATGCAAGAAATAAAGTATGGGGTACTACAAGGTTCCATCTTGGGACCCTTACTTTTCCTTATTTATATCAACGTGTTTCCATCCTGATTAGGAGAAACAATAGCGATACTTTTTGCCGACGATACCAAAATTATTTAAAACCTTCCTTATAAGACAACTACCCCCAAAACAATTCAAAACCTATATTAAATCCGTTTTCATAAAACATGCATTTTATTCACTAGATGAATTTGTAGATTTCAAATTAGACTTTAATCTATGAACTGTATCATTTATTTATCTGTTGTCTGTTCTCCTATGCCTATGTATTCTTTCTGACCTAAAGTGTGTAAAGTTCTTGTACTGTTAGCACAAATAAAGTCGTTATTATTATTATTAAAGTGAACCAAAAATTTAATAATTTTGATGTTTTCTTTCTTAATTTTTTTAAAAATAACTCAAAAAATATATTTAAAAACCAATTACATAATAAATATAAAGCTGTCGTAAATACCCTCGTAAATATCTATTTGAAAATTATTTTATAGACCATTAATGATTTGCCAATCACAGGTACAAACTCCCAATTAAACACATACCTATCAATTTTGTAAAATTTTACAATAAATTCTCCTCTCATTCTCATTTTAATAATTAATTTGGCAATTAAATCGAACCGAGTAAAAAGCTTTATCATCTAATATTGATTATATTGTACATTGTACCGTAAGTAATAATTGTATAAATAAATGATTTTCCCATTAAATTGTAATATATTTTTTTACAAAAATATTCTAAAATCACAATTATTCTACACTCAATACGTTCACGTTTAAAATATGTATTTGGGTAATTTAAATATTTTCATTTTTAAAATTTGGTTTGGGTTGACATTTTTTTGATAATAAAATAATTTTCAAATATTAGCATGTTTATTTATTTCATTTTGAATCGAATTTCTGGAAAATTTTCATATTTTCGTACAATTATCCTTGAACTTTCATGGATGTAAAGGGAATTTTAATAAAATTTTCATGCAATTTCCGGGTTTTAAGCTGAAAATGCAGGAATTTTCTCCAATTTCAATTGAGCTTTGAGCTATTTTTCTGTTTTAGAGTTTTCCTGAAATTTAAGTAGAAATTTTATAATGCTTCAGGAATTTTCTTATTTAATTCTAATTTGTTTTTTTTTTATTTTGAATTTTTAAAGTTGATTTTGTTTAAATTTCAAAAAAGTAATAGTGGCTTCAGTCTATTTGCTAGAATATAAAAATCTTCTTTAATTCAGGTAATTCATTTGTAAAACATCTCGTTTCCAAAAATTACCATCTAAAAGATTTTCACATAAATTCACTTTGTACTTTACGGGGTTAATAAACTTGTATCTCGGTATGGATGAAAGGAATTTTCATGTCTCCCTTCGTAAAAATGAATAAAAAATTAAGTGTTGGATGTTTGTTGTCTTATACTTCCTTTATTTGTAACAGCAAATAAGGTTCATATTAAAAATGTTTCTCCTAGTGCAGAAAACTTTTCTTTGGATATTAATTTATGACTTTGAAGTGTAATAATTATAAAATGAATTAATTGAACCATCTTGAAACTTTATGGAATATTATGATTGGTTACCTAAACAGGAGTCAAGGCGAATAGTAATTTGGCCTAATAGTACTTAGCTACTATGATGAAGTCTATTCCCATGAAGTTTTACCTCGCGTGCTATTAAAGTAAGCAGGAATTAGTAATAATTATATTTTAAGAGTAAAAACGAAATAATGAAGATCCGGTAATGAACATTACTATTATTGTGCAGTTAGTTGGGAGTTGAGATTGTTGATAGTATTTGTTGTTGCGTGGAGTAATTTGTGTTCCACCTTCCAAAGCAAGCATTCAACTTGGAATAGGTAGTAAGGCAAGTAGTTGAATGGGCGCACCTGTCGAGACCTAAAGACAGGTAGTCATGTCTGATGCCTGAAGGGACGATCCACCTGATGACTCAGGGTTATTTTAAATGCCGTAAAAGAAATTCAAAGACCGGGAAGGCTGGCATTATGGTGGTGCTGGAATTTATGCACTCACAAAAACACGTTGGAATGTTTTTGTTTGGGAAGAGCGAAAATATGTTGTGTACATTTGAAAAATTTTAAGAAGTCGACAAGTATGATATAATTGCTCGTGATGCTATTATCTCACTGACCTAATCTAAAGTTTATACATATATTTTAATTTTTTTAAAAACTGGGGAATGTAATAAGCATCTTCAGTCTTATGAGTTATTAAAAAAAATCTATCTTAACCGATGCTTACTCTTACTTTTTTTATAAAAGAACGCATTCATACTTACGAGCAATGACGATTGTTAATAGTATAGAAAAATACTACAATTCAAACAAAGAAATTTGACTTCTAGTTGCTTTTCCCTGGTGAGGTCAAGCCATTTTGCCTATCAATTTTGGCCATTCAAAAATTTAAAACTATGAAGATGTATTACCCCTTTTTCAGTTGATGATTTCTGAAATTCAATTGGAAAATATCTAGTAGATCTTAAGGTGATAGGGAGTCAAATGTTGAAAAAAACGACGTACTTATCATTCATGAATTTTTTAAAGTGTTTCGAAAAGGAAAGTCAAAAAAATAAAGAAATACCAAACTAAAGTAAGAATTTTACATTCATTTGCAATTTTTGTTATTTATGTATCTACAACTATGTTTGTGTAATTTTGCAAGAAAAACTTCTATATTTATATTTTTATTTTTGCAAAACTACGCTTATATAAATCTAGATACATGAAAAACAAAAATTGTATATAAAAGTACAAGTCTTACTTAAGTTCGGTATTTTAATATTTTTTTTTGTTTCCAATTCGAAACACTTTAAAAAAATTCGGGAAAGATAAAAACATCGGTTTTTCAATAAATGACTCCCTATCACCTTAATACCTAAGGGGTTATTTTCGAATCGTTCGAAGTTTCTTCGCATACATATGGAATTTTCGAATTCGTGCAGTCGAAATTGAAAAGTTGGTCCCAGCTGGAAGTAGGACAAAGTATACGCGATCGTGATTACTTTTGTCCTACTTCCAGCTGGGATCAACTGTACGAACTTTTGCGATCAACAAATTTCGGGTGGGTAGGAACTACACGAACTTGACGAATTTAACATTCGTACACGAATTAGTATGAATCCAAGTTTTCCATTTTCTTGTGCATGTACTTACATATTATTTCATAATAATTTTCTTCTTCATATGTATTTTTTGGGTTACCACAATTGTATTTTCCAATCTCCTACTTCTTTCTGGTATCCTTTCAATTTTTTTGTAGTAGTAGGAATGAATTTAGCCATGTGGTCTTTTTCAATGAGTGGAGTTTCCAGAAATGGAGATATATGTAGTTTTTGGGTTACCACAATTGTATTTTCCAATCTTCTACTTCTTTTTGGTATCCTTTCAATATTTTTGGAGTAGTAGGAATGGATTTAGCCGTGTGGTCTTTTTAATGAGTGGAGTTTCTAGAAATGGAGATATGTTTTCAATATTGCCTTGATCGAAGAAATCAATTGCTTGATTTGTGGATATCCTTCTACAGCAAAGGTCTAATTTTAGTTAAGAATTTTCTGTTCGGTTTCCAGATGGTCCTCCACCTACTAACATTTGTCTACGCTTAATATGGTTGCACTTTTTTTAATTAGATCTTTTATTTTGTCATATTTAAGAAGATAAAAATATTAATTGCTATAAAAGCAAATAAAATATAAGTTTAACTTCCCCGCAACAAGGTGTTCCTTTTGATAACAATTAAACTGTCTCCGCCGTTGTTTTTTTATTTCGTCGTACACTAACTCCTCACAATTTTATGTAAAGCATAATATGAAAATCGAGTTTCAATTGTAGGAATATTTTAAGTCTGTTGTTGGTACTAATGAATTTGCAATGTTGCTAAATATGGCCAATCGAACTTTATTTTCGTATACGAACTTTACTTCGATGCCGTTTAGAAAATACAATCGCCAATCCTCAATCGAACTTTGTCACTCGAACTTGTTCATATGCTCGAAAATATATCACCTGGTCAACAAATTTACCCATAGTTTTTGGATTTAAGTTTGGTTTCTGATCTTGAGTCGTAAATTAAACCCTGTATGTAGGAGTTACAATTTTCAATTAAACCCAAGATTAAACCTTTTGGACCTTTATTTCAAAATTTTGCTTATTTAGTCATGGATTGGTTTCATCCACTTCAAATTTTAAATATTGTTAATACCCAATTGGGACTGATCATTCAGACTCATCGAAGTCAAATAAGGATTAAACTCTGAACGAATGAAGGACAGTTAAAAATTTGCATAGATCTTTATTTTGACGTTCCAAAGACGGGCAGAAAAGTCATAATATATCGTGTCCGCTAGTCAAGATATTAAAGGTCACGAAAATCATTTTTTTGCAAATGTTTCGCTTAATATGCCTAGCATGCCGATAGAGGTTTTATTACAAAACTTGTAGAGCAACAAATTTTTTACAAATTTGGTTATAGGCATTTTTTGTGCGATTAACTGTTTTCAAGATATTTTGCGGAGAGTGGAAAGCGCCTTTTTTGATTCTCAATCCACCTGTAAATACCAGTAAATGTGGATCTTAAGATTCCTCTTTTTCGTCGACGTCCTCTTCTTCTGGTCACCCAAATTAATTTTCTGGATAACAATCTAATTTGATTTCAAAACCTCAAAAACTCCAGAACCCAATTCACTTTCTGTATCAAAACCATTTAATATTGATAAAGTATTGAAGCATGCTTGTCTATGACCTATCCCCATTCCTCAGGTTCTAAATTAGATAGATGTGTTGGCTAGCTCCAGCTCTTGTAGGTGGAAGAAACTATAATTGCACAGGTCTGTTGAGTTTTGTGTTGATTAGATAAATTGCGTGTACCGAAAATTATGAATATAGTGCTGTTTTTGGGGCACTGTACATTGCTAAAAGTAAACGTATTCTTTCTTCAAATAATGTACTTGGAGGGCAGTTTTCCAGTTAAAAACATTGAGGTTTTTGGTACAAATCGAGGTGTTTCTTGTACATTCTTATAATTTGTGTCGCATCCACTGAAGGCGTGCAATAATAAAATAAGCTCTTTCGAACGAGGATATGTGTCGAAGGTTTTAGACGAATAAATTCATGTCTCCAGACTTCCCTTGCCAATTTTCTTGAAGAAATTTTCTTGGTGTTGCATTTGCTTTCTTTCTCCAATGAAGACGGGCGTCCTTTGTTGTGCAATGGCTGTTTCTATGATAAGTATATTAGCATCATCCCTACTTCTCATTGAATTTAAATGTAGTATGTGTCCGTTATTTCTGGAAATATTTGCAGTTTTTAAAATTTGTAAACTGCGCTCAACATTTACTAAATCGCCTTCCTAAAGCGGTTGATCCTCGGGTTGATCGCATATTATTGTTATTAAATAGAACGTCCTTCATTGCCGGGAAACAATTTTCGACTGGCTCAACGGCTGCAACTTCCTACTTTATCTCAAAAAACTCCTGATGACACAAAAAATGCATGGAACCAAATTTGTAGAGAATTTAATGCTCTACAAGTTTGGTAATAAACTCTAACGGCATGCCAGTCATAATAAGCGAGATAATTGCAAAAAATTGATTTTCGTGACTTTTCAATCCGATGTTTTTGAAACTATTGGGCATTCGTTTTTAAGAGTTCGTAACCACTTCAATTTAGTTTTAAATTGTTACTTTACCTTCACTCTTCTGTGAATTTTATAAACCAAATTTCTGCAGGTTGTGTGCAATGCAATTTTTTTAATACTTTATTTTGTTCTTTGGTACCTAATAAAGGCCTTTAAATGTAAATCTTATTGTAAACCCCCAATTGAAAAAAATACAATAAAATTCTAAAAAAACTTTTAAAGAAATATGAAAAACATTTGAGTTTTTCTAACCCTTACTTTTAAGAATCTTTCACCCGTACCACTTACTCTGTATATTTAAAATGAATAATTATTTGGAATAACTCAAAATTTTCATATACTTTTATGTAAACTTCGGGTTTTGTTTTCAAGCAAAAATTGCACAAAAATGTGACGAACTCGGTGACTATACCCATACATAATACATACCTGGGAACGAGACGAAATCACATCCTTCTTTACGAAGTCCTAATAATATATGCTAGGAATGTTAAGTAATGGTGTGGCGCCTAAAGGACGACCTGTAACTCAAAACGAAAGACAAGAATCTGAGGAGGGTACTTTCAGGTACTGCAAGTATGAAATGAACAATACCGATGACAATATATGTTTCCAAGGTCGTTTTTAAATTTAGAATCGCTTTTTCTAAAGTGACAGCTTATTGTATACTTACCTTTAAAGAATTTAGGGTTGATATACCTTTGGTTTATAAAACCAATTTTCTGGAGTTTAAAATTTTTGTCACATAATTTCATAATACCCTTACGAAGTTATCGATTTTTTTATGGAAACTCCTCTTTTTTTTGGGATTTCTACAACATACATAATCAAAGGAACTTAAATCCACCAAAAATTTATGGAGATTTTAGTTAAAAAAAATGTCAAGTGGTAAGAATATTATCAATTTTTTTTAGAAATGAACGAATGTTAATCCCAACGATGAAACGAGCCACGAGTTATATTTGGAAAGAGAATACGTATATTAGTTGTGTTTTTTACCAAAATTTGACTGATTTGAAAAAAAAGTGCATAAATAGTATATTAAAGGACGACTTTCATAAGGTGGATTTTTTCTAACGAGTGGAAGTTTAAAATGGGAGACGCGTAGCGGGGAACGAGTTCTTTATACTATTTGATATTTGCGTACTTTCAACTTTAAAAAAATAAATTTTACTACTCAATTCAGCACCAATACTATAGCATCGCTTTTAGTTCTTTACTACTACCCACAGTAACGAACCAAAATAGAAAAAAAATTTTTTTTAACTATACAAACTATTGACTAGGTCCCACCCAAAATTCAAATTTTTATTTCATAAATTATAAGACGTGACCGTGTTTTGTTTACACCCGTACCAATATCCTAATTTTCGGGGATAAAATATCCTATAGGAAAAACAGAACATTTCTATGGACATTTTCCAAAACAACCTAGTAACAAGTATTTTGCTTGACGTCTCCTGGGGACCTGTCCTGATCTTGGGGATAGGATTTCGGGGATAAAATATCCTATACGCGGCGAGCGAATAATTGGGATCAGCGCCTCTATCGGTCGGCTCTATGCATTTTTGGAGGTAAAACTTCTATTGTTGGAACTGTCAAGTTAAAAACTTAGGTTATGTGATTTGATATCAGCGTTATTTCAGTGAAAATTAAATATAAATAAATATATATTTTAGCTTTCTTAAGATTTTATTCTAGTAATATAGCATTATTATACAAAAAACTTGGTGTATAAACAGTAAATGGATACAACAACATACTTTTGATTTTTTCCAGTAGAATTCTATTCCAATTTTCATCGTCTTCATTGAATTAAACTCATGAAAACCGTCACATTCAATATTATCAGTATTGCTAACACACTTATCACTAATTCGTTTAAGCAGATGACTATTTGGGATATATGCAGTAGTTTCAATATTATTTGAAGCTTTTTAGAAATGACATTCAAACGAAAAGCAAATTTCTTCTTCTTTAAAGTCTTCGTCAAAATTAGCTTAACAACTAAAATCTTCCGTAGTTAAGTATGAAGAGATTTCTGGTGAAAATTCTTGAACTTGGACGGTTCATGAAGTACTTGCAGAAATTGAATCTAGATTTTTTAACCTCTCAAATCGGTTGAGTTTGGACTATTCGGTTCTGTAGGAATTTTATATTCCTAATACCATAAAATATGTATTATAAATTAAACGTATTGTTAACAAATTATAAATATTTCCTTAGGAAGTTCTATTTTTCATTTCCAATGAATTGAGCACTACAAATCCTATCATTTTTTGTTGGTTTCCAAGCTTAACCAATGGATCTAAAATAAACATTTTAGAAATAAAGGTATTATCGTAAAATATAACATTAATATGCAATACTAATTTTTATAGTTACGATCTTCTCTTAATTCTATTTATCAAAATGTTTGGTCTTTTTACCGCATACACCTTTACAGGAAATCTACAAAATTTTCTATTTTCTTGTGTGTTGGAGTAACTATTATGGCATCCAACAATACAACAAGATATGTTTGACCTTCTATTCATATTAATTGTAGTACTAACTATTTACAATTTACTTTTAATCAAGTAATTGTAAATAAGAACTACCTAACCAACAATTTGTTTTCCCACCAAAAATGCAAATTACTGCCACAGGGGGCGCTGCAGTAAAATTCGCTCGTCGCCTATAGGCAAAAAGGCGTATTCAGCCAAAATATTTGTTGTTCATTGGTTGTTTTGCGAAATTTCTATAGAAACGTGCTGTTTTTCCTATAGGATATTTTATCCCCACAAATGAAGATTCCTGTCCTGGTATGTGAAAAACAGGAACGTAATAGTGGTATATGCCCCGGGTATTAAAAAATCCGTAATAAGTTTTACAATTAAAAAATTTACAAAACTATTGGAAAATTTGGAAAAATTTATACATCGTTTTTCCATAAAATAAAATGAAAATCTAATAAATTTTCATTTTTCTCTAAAATGTGAAAAATTTTTATCATCCAAATTAATCAAAAAATAAATTTTATGATCATCAGATTAAGAATATGCATTACTTACTCAAGACAAGAATGTTCGCAAATACACTCATGTATTGAATTACTAAAGATTATTTTAAGTAAGGGCGAGAACAATTCATTGACGAAATTTTTCTGGATGATAATCTAAGCTTCTTAGGTGTCACCCTAATTTTTAAATTTTAACTCTCATTTATAAGGACGTGCGCACTTTTCCTTTTTGCTCTTAGAAGAGTTGATATTTACTTTTTTTTTATTTTATAATTTTTACCTGAAAATATAAATTTAACAAATATCATCAAAGTAGGCTATTTTATTTAAAATCTTGTGTACTAAATATGTATAATGAATATGGTTAGGATTTTATTTATTATTTGCTATAAGAATATTACAAAAATTCCTCAAAGTTATTGCCTCCATGTTCCGTTACCATTCTTTGGAAAAATTTCAAAGTGGAATAACTTCTTGAAAAAGCATTTGCTATTGTCCTTTATACCTAAAAATGTTAAGTTTCAATCCCTCTATCAGCCTAAAAAATTGGTACAGTTATTCTAGGATACCCTGTATATTTCAGGAATATTTTGGAATTGATACAACGAAATTTCGAACTGTATGTATGTATGTGTATGAAAAATTGCATACATCCAGAAGTTAGAAGGAAATTCCTTAGATCTAAGGCAGGTCTTAAGGAATTTCCTTCGATCGATCTGCATCTTCGATTGCCTTTCCTCTGAGCGGAAAAACTATTAAATAAATTCATTAAAACTGTCTACATATGTATGTAATTTTCTAAGAAATTTGTATTGTGCTTGAAAACGAGCAATAAACTATTATAAAGTTTGATAAGATGTTTAAGTTTAAGCGATAATATTAGGAGATTTTAAGGGCTAAAAACAGGATTCTCGTCGCACAGGCCACCTGTTTATTATTTGTCTAATAGTGTTTTTACTACTTGGGTTACTAGTGCCACCCGCTCGTTGTATTTTAATTGCTTAATTTTAGAATCTTCTTACACCACCTGGTTACCACTATTTTCGTTTTTATTCCAAAGAGCAAAATTCCACATCCCCTTTAATAATGTTGTATCTCACAATTACCAATGGAATGAATTGAAAGAACAAAAACTCTAATATTTTGAAGGCACTTATTTAAGATTAACCTATATTTATTACATGAAAATATTTTATAAATTATATTTTGTTTGCAGGCCTAGGAGAAGATCAGGCAGTAGTATAGTAGTAATAGACGGCGAACTAGACCTTGTTAAAAAACCACCAGATGATCTGGACGACAGTGGTGTTGACTACAACATGGTGATGATGTTACAAAGTGACAACGGACCACATCGTGAAATGGCCGTGGACGTGCCAGACTCGTTCATAGCGAGAAACAAAACTCCCCCAAGATACCCACCACCAAAACCAATCCTAGCAGTAAGTACCAGATAAACCCAATTCTCACCTAGGGAAAAATATTCCAAACACTCGTCAGTGGTGTAGCTTCAAATTTGGCGCAATTCATTGGTGTCCACGAAACTAGGGCCACCCCTGTAATTTCTTTATTTATGAAAATACAAATTTGAAATTTTAGTATGTTGTATGGCATAAGAAAAAACGCATTTATTGAACTAAAAAAATTTCAATTCCATTTCCGGTGAAACATCAGTTTTCTTATTTTAAATGTAACACGTTATTTTTTTGTACTTGTTATTATACGTTCCAAGTACAGTTGCTCCCAGCTGAAAGTAGGACAAAAGTAATCACGATCACGTATTCTTTGTCCTACTTCAAGCTGGGAGCAACTTTACATATGTTAGTGATATAAAAAAAAATTCTGACCTTTCAAAAAAAAATCGAATTTTTTTTTTGGTAATTTTTTTTTAATAAAATTTATTAAAACTACTCTTATATAATTTAAATAGGTAAAATAAATTGTAAATTATAAAATTCATTTGATCTTTTTTGAGAAATTAATTTTTAAAATGCGTTTTTTGCAAATATTTATTTATCCTTTTTTTTAATCTTTTTAATTTATCAACAGCTGTTTATAAAAAAGTAAGTTAACTTAAGGTTTCGACCTACATCCTGGGTATCACTGTAATCGGATGGCCCCCCTATCATGCCATTTGAAAAAATAAAGATATTTGCAATAAACGCATTTTAAAAATTATTAAAAATTAATTTCTCAAAAACGGCCGAATGAATTTCATAATTTACAATTTATTTTACCTATTCAAATTATTTAAGAGAAGTATTAATGGATTAAAAAAAATCAAAAATTTTATTTGAAAATTCAGAAAAACAACAGTTTTTCTCACAAACATACTTTGAACTTCCAAATGTTTAATAATAAGTACAAAAAATAGGGTGTTACATTTAAATTAAGAAAGTTGATGTAATTTCCGATGAAACCGGAAGTGAAATTGAAATTTAAAATTTGTATTTTCATAAATAAAGAAGTTACAGAGGTGGCCCCAGTTTCGTGGACATCCGGTATATTTGAAACACCAAAATTTGTTTAAAAAACCAAAAATAAACAAAGATATAAGATATCCAGCTAAAAAAGTTACAAGTTCGTTATCGCTTTGCGAATTTTTAATTTCTGTCGGTTTTTAAAGTGCTCGTAATTATATATAAATTTTGCTTTTTTCGATTTTGCGCCCCCTTGATTTGTGCACCTGGAGCAGTCTGCTCCAACTGCTCCACAGTAGCTACGTCACTGACACTCGTTGAAATCTTAGGTAGGCTATGATCGTCTTCTTGGTGTTACCTTCGGAGACGAAAATCAAGAACGTGCTATTGATGTACCCGAAAATTTTGTAGAAAGAAAAAAGACTCCGCCCAAATATCCGTCATCGCCTAATGTAGTGAAGGTAAAAGGGAAAAATTTTGGGCAGTACTTTTAGCATGAGAAAGGTTGTAGGAGGTATCTACTACAAATTAACCAACATTATTTCTTCTCTTATAATTTGTAAAGTTGTATCTATAAGTCTTTATTTTTACATAAAACTAACTAACACGTAGAATTATTTGAAAAAAATTTAGTACATTAAAAAAAGCATGTTAGAGTATCTGAAATGATGTAGATTAATTTATTTAAAACATAAATTTAAAATGTAGGTCAATAAATTTTAATAATGCAAAAAGCTTTATTATATTAAATCGATAAATTTGTAGCCGTATTTAAAATATTTTCAAGACTATTATATATATATATATATATATATATTATATTATATATTATAAAATAAGTTAACAAAATTAGGTTTCCAACTAGTAAATATATTTTTATAATGAAGATCATATTTAATATTTATCTAATTTAATGCACCTTTGCACTTCCAATATATTGTTTTACATAGAAATAAACAGACCGGAAAAAAACTTTGCACATCTGGTTTATATATGTATTTAAATATAATCCAACAACGCAAACACAAACAATGTAGCGATTATCGGGCGATTCCAAACTCCGCCAATAATCAGTTAAAGGGATTAACGATGCGGTAAAGTCCGCCAGACATAAAATTATGACCGCAAAGGGGTAGGGAAAAGTCCGCCACACTACTACCGGAATATAGGTAGGTGGTAGGTATAATAGTATTTAGTCAATAGTTAAGTTTGTGATTTATTTACAATATCCCGTAATTTTAGGTAATTCGGTTAGGTTATTGTTTTTCAAAATGGTGGTCGGGTTAGGTTAGGTCTGGGTAGAGTTTGATACGTTTTGATGCGGAAACGGTTTTTAAAATATACATTGTAATTTGGTGAGGTTAAAGTTAGGAAAATTTAGTTCCCTTCGATTACCTGGAACGGACCTGGCGGAGTTTGCCTACAGGATTATAATTTCGAGTCTTGGACGTCCCGTTGTTTGGGATTACGTGGCGGAGTTTGATACTGCCCCTATTATCACCCTGTATATTGCAGCGTTACCACTTCCATTACTCATTGGACGATAAATTTTCTGAATCAACATAAAAAAGTTATTTCATATTTTGAAGAAAGTGTATATTGTCCGGACTGGGTAGAGAATTCACCGTGAAAATATAATTTACATACAATTCACCAATTTCAGATCTGGTTTGGGTGGCGAGAAACTAGAATGTATATCTTTTTGAAACAAATTTTAAGCCACCCTTTTTATTGTTATCTATTATATTTAATAAGAAATTACCTATTTTTTTGGTAATGAACAATGACGCTCAAAGATATCGAGGACACAAAAGAATTATTCCGACGACTTTCATCATTCTGTCCTTTTCATTCACATGAAATAATAAGAGTCTGTCATTCTAGTCTCGTCGACGAAACGATCTCGACCGGCCCAAGAATTCATTTGGGCTCAGAATATTCCTGTTTTGTCCTCGATATCATTGAGCGTGATTGTACAGATAAAATTTGAAACGGCAGTTGTTTATAATTTCGCTTTTCAAACAGAATTATAAAAATATTAGGAGAAAAAACAAAAATATTATTGTAGTAATTATATTGCAACTTTACCTACAAATAAGGGTTTAACTATAAGAATTACCACCCACATTTTAAGGACCCTCTCTTAAGACACTTGTTATAATGCTTACTTACGTCACACGAAACCCTTGGAAATTTCTACTAATGAGAAATTCAGCCCCTTTAAAAAATATATAAACTTAAAAATATTACCTATATTAAAAACGTAACTGTTTACTATTCAATTAAAAATAGATCATTTTTTAAATCATTAAATTATTATTAAAAGCAAATATAAGGTAACACTATTATACGCCCATAAAGTTTTATTTCTTGAATATTTAAAGGATAATTTATAATTTGTTATAAATTGACCATAAACACAAATTAAATTTCTATGTAAAATTAAACGAATAACATTCTCCCCATTAAAAAAACTGAAATAATTTGTTTAAAAAATACCTAATTAAATTTATTTTCGCTTAATTCTTGAGCACTTTCTTAGCTCATCTAATTTATGCGTTTCACTTAGTCGAGTTTTTATTCTCATTCTTCCACGTAATTAACTACAATTAATAAGAATTTTGCGTATGTAACTAGTAGAAAGCACACAACTTTTATAAAAACATATTAAATCCATTGTTTTGATCGGGAAAGCAGTGACGTGGGAAGAGACTTGTTTACTTTTACAAACAACGTCCTATCCATTGATAGGGCGATTCCAAACTCCGCCAATAATCAGGTAAAGTCCGCCAGACATAAAATTTTGACTTCAATGGGGTAAGGAAAAGTCCGCCACACTACTACCTGAATATATTATACATATAATAATATTTAGTCAATAGTTAAGTTTGTGATTTATTTACAATATCCCGTAATTTCAGGTGATTCGGTTAGGTTATTGTTTTTTAAAATACACTCTATAGTGGTCGGGTTAGGTTAGGTTTAGGTAGAGTTTGTAACGTTTTGATGCGGAAATTTAAAAAAAAAAATATACATTGTAATTTGGTGAGGTTATAGTAGTATAGAAAAATTTAGTTCCCTTCGATTACCTGGAACGGGCCTGGCGGAGTTTGCCTACAGGATTAAAATTTCGAGTCTTGGACGTCCCGTTGTTTGGGATTACATGGCGGAGTTTGATACTGCCCCAATGATAGGGGATATTTTTGATTTGACAAATAATTGTAGGTATAAATATTATGAAAATTCCAAAGTAATTTACAGGGTGAGCTATAATGATTGTGGATTGATATGTACTACTGAAAATTTAAAAAGAAAATCCCATAGTAATCCAATGATGTTTTCTGTTGTTATACATAGACTGGACACTCTTGACATAACCTTAAAATAGGTGATTTTATTTGAAAATTTTATCTGCTAATGAGCTAACTTTGGACATATAACTTTTGCCATTCATTTAAGTAATAACCAATAGTATCGTAGTCCATCGCATTAGTTGTATGTTGTATCTGGTAATTTGTAAAATAAAGAAAAAAATGGCCGCCAGTGATACACAAAAAAATGACAGGTTGTCCGGTCTATTTATAACAATAGAAAACATAGAAGTCTTTGTAGCAAATATTTTTGCCCAAAATGAATATGTATTTGACAATTTTTACATATCAACTCCGTCGCCAGTGCTACCAATGTAACTTAAGAAAATAAAAAGTTACTAAATAATAAATCAAAAATAATAAAATATATTTTGGAACAAAATTCGTAACTGCCGTATTAAATTTTTTAGAGAAAATCGCTAGGACAGGTCAATTTTTGTTTTTAAAATGCCATTTACTTCAATAAACTTGAAAAACAAATTCTTTGGAATCTATTTAAATGTAAGAAAATTTACATTGAATAAAATTTTTGCTTAAACTATTTACAATGTATTGAAATCGCTCAAAATAAATTTTATAAAACAATCAAATCTTTCAAATTTAATAGTACAAATTAATTTGAAGTTGACATCGAATATTTTTTATTCAATTTTTTTTTACAAATTTAATCATCTAAGTGACATGAATGTCTATCAAAAACGAGTAAAAAAAGTGGGGATTTTTATTTTAAAAAATCGATCATGACGTCATTGCTAAATCACCAGTGACGTCATTAATAATTTTTTTATACCAAGAGATGGCATTTTAAAAACTAAAATTGACCTGTCCGAGCAAACAAATTCAATACGACAGTTACGAATTTTGTTCAAAAACTTTATCACCACCCTGTATTATCAAATTTTAAGGATTCCTAACATTAATTTAGATATTTTTTGGAAAATATATGACTTCTACAGATTTTGAATTTTATTTTTGTATAAAAATTTGATTTAAGGAAAAAAAAATCATGTCTCAAAATTTCATTCATTTAATATACAGGGCGTTTCTAAACAATTGTCCCAAACTTTGAAAATTAATTTTTTTTTTCAAGATAAAAAGTAAGAAAACATTTATTATTCTTATCATTTTTTTCTTCAGTTTTTTTAACATAAAATTTATATTTTTAAAAATAAATATTTTCTGAAATTTTTAATTTAGAAGTGGGCATTAAAAAAATTGCGGATATTCACCTTTTTTACTCTCCCAAACGTGACATTTGTGAAAAATTTTCAGATTTCAGATATCAAACCAAAACTCTTGAATTGAGCAAGTTTAGTGTAGCAGAACAGCATTTTGTGGTGTCGTCAAAATTTCCATAAATAAAATCTGAATCAATTACGTTTTGTCCTAAAATTTGCCACATATGCATGGATAGAGATTTGAATTGGGTTTGAATATTTTAGGAATTTCAATACTGATTTTCTTGGAATGTCTGAGGTCTTTAGACAATTGACTTGGAAATTGGTGGTAGTCTAAAAGTGATGATTAAATACATACTACATTTTATCAAAGGATAATACGGTTGCCCATAAAGGCACGCATTTTCAAAACGGGCGTTTTTTAGCTCGCAAAACTCTTTAGGGGTTGTCATTTAAAAATTTAGGAGTTGGGAGAGTGTTTGTTCAAATCACTAGGTTATTTACTCAATAACATGTTCCAGAATTTTATGAGCTCCCTATACCGGGTGTCCACGAAATTAGGCCCACCCCTGTAATTTTTTTATTTAAGAAAATAATAGTTTGAAAATGTACTATGTTATATGGCATAAAAAACGCAGCTAAAAAAATTCAATTTCTCTTCCGATTTCATAAGAAATGACATCAGGTTTATTATTTTAAACATAACACCCTATTTTTTGGACTTATTATTGAACATTGGTATGTTCCAAGTATATTTCTGACAGAACAATTTTTTATTCTGAACTGGTAATTTTTTTTAATAAAATATATTAAATACTCTTAAGAGCATCTGAAAAATCATGAAATCGAGCATTAGTTCTGCAGTCATAACTCAAGTTTCCCTCGTTAGATTTTCAACTCTTTTTCAGATTTATAATCTAAATTGATTAGGCTACATCTTGCCGGAGAGTTACCTTCCGCAACCTAGCACAAAATTAATTAGAGGGGTCCAAAGTTAAGGTACTTTTAGATCATTATATTTTTTTGTACATTTTCCAATTTTTATTCCTTCTGGCAAAAATTAAAGAAATGACTTCTAAATCAACTACAAAAAAAAATTATACAAAAATGTTCTTCGTGTTGGATTCATTTATGTTATTCTTTTGTTATGATATTTTTTATATACATATCCATGATTATTAAAGATATCTGAATGTTGTGTTAGACAGTTCATGTTTGTCATATTGTGATAATAAAAGTTTATAATAATCTCCTACTAGCTTTTATGACTGCAGAATTAAACCACTATATTTACCATTTAGGAAATTGCTCTTAAATGATTTAAATAGGTAAAATAAATTGTAAATTATGAAATTCATTCAGGCATTTTTTGCAAATATCTTTATTTTTACAAATGACATGATAGCGGGGCCACCCCCTATTCCGACCTTTAGTGACTTACTCATTTAAAAAAAAAATTTACAAATAAGTTATATAATAATAACTCCCTCTATCACCCCAAAAATGGCACAGTTATCCAGGAACACCCTGTATATACTTTTGTTTCTACCTTCAAAAATAAAAGGGATGATTTTGCAATAACAACTTAACCTGTGTAATACATACATATGTAAGTATAGGATATTTTTAATGATATTTTTAAAAATTGTACATAACAGTCTTTTATTATTTGCTTTAAGTACATATTAAAATATAATTTCTTTTCTTCTGAAGTAAACAATATTTGTTATTTTTATAGGCGATAAATGATCCATTGTAAATATATTATTGTAGTTAATAGTTTTCAACATTAACTCAAAGTTATCAATTTGTAACAATAGCTTAGAAGTATTCCTTTAAAATTTAAGTAAATAAAACTCTAGTACGAGTGTTTAAACTGTAAGTATAGGTACTGTGTATAAAATTTGTTCCTTAAAGTATGTATTATGCGTTGTATATTACTTTTTTTGAAAAACTCGTACCTGTATTACAAATCTTCTACTACGTTAACAATTAAATTATATTTTGTTGTAGACTGGTATGAATGGAAATGCAACTACGCCTAATCAACAGCCCCCAGTAGTCGTTAATAGTACGAAACCTGTACCACCACCTAGAGATCATCTTAAAATTGAAAAAGATGGTAGATTGGTTAATAAAGCTCCAGCGCCACAAATTCCCAACCGAAACAACAACAATAACATCACCGTAGCAGCAGCACCCACAACCATCCCCACAGCCCAAATTTCCGAAATAACCACTGGAGAACCCACCAAAGAGCAATTGAATAGCATCAAAAAGTATCAGGTAAGATTTAGTTTAATTAATTTGAAATTTGGATTTACTTCCGAACAACAATAATAAAGTTTTATGCCACGATTATATTGTTTGCTTCGTGCGCCTCTAACTTTCCCCTGTTAGAATTTTGATTTACGGTATAATAAATTTGGGCCTTAATTTATGAAAACATTAGGCACTAATTGAAATTCTTGTCGAATCGTGTCTTGTCGCCTCCCTAATTCACTATAGCCTAGCTCGTAACAAATAATAAATGATGATATAAAAGTGACTCTTAAATTTGTTGTCGGTTCCTCGTGCGCTTTAGATGTGAGAGAATAAAAACAATAAACAAAGCCAGCTACAAGTTAGAAATTACGAGGAATATGTTAAGTGCTTTTCCCTGCCAGGAATTTCTGGCACTCAAGGTGCGGCCTCTTGTATGTAGACTTTTTACCAAGGAAGATTATTAAATCCAGCGTGGGTATTATGGCCATTATTTATTATTATTATACAATATGAAAATTGGAATAATAAACTCTCCTAGATATTATGATTCATCTGATCTGAATAATATAATTTAACTTTCTCAAAAATAATTATATCTTATGTAATCAGTAATCAGTAATCCAAAATCTTTGTATAAAAGTTATTTTTTTAAATTCAAAAGATAATTTTTGGGGGGCGGAAAATATTTTTAGTTTAAGCTAGTACTGGATACTGAATGTGGTAAAAATATTTCTATGACCTGTCAGAAACGAGTATTAAAAATAGTTTTATTAAGATTTTTTAAACCCATTGTTAATATTCTGTAATGCAATCCGAGGTATATGATTTTCAAGGAACTCGCCTTAATCCTTAATCCATATGACATACGTTTCCACTCCAGCAAGGTGCTTATTCTGTGTTAATTCGAGCTTAGCATAGTTTCTAAATATTGATAAGCAGCAGCGTTTGAAATGTCAGTGAACTGAAACTTGGTAATCTTTAACATTTTTTTCTTTATTATCTTTGAGACTTGTTTAACACAAGATTAAGATCTTTTTAATTTGAAAATGTAAAGCCATCTTTGTAATCTTCATGTTTTTTTTTCGAAATACTAATCGACCCTCTTGAATTTTCGTCAGAGAAGGATGGATTTTCGTAGGCGCAAAATCTAAGATAATAGTGGATGACGGGTTTCTGTTTCATCTCCAAGAAAAGTTATTCACCCCCAAAGGAATTGCAAGCAGTTTTTTCCTTCACTTACCAAAGCGCAAAAAATGCAACATTTTAACTGACAATTTAAAATTTTCTTGATTTTTAGAGATAATAAACTACTTTTTGAACATTCTTAATTAGAGTAGCCATTTTTGTTTTGCTGAAATCCGGGACATCAGATTTCGGGGGAAGTTGTGCAAAATTTATTGAAATTATAAAATTAAAACATCAAATTCTCTTACCTAAAAAATCATATTGTTGCACCAATTTAAAAAATTAATACTCCAAAGAACTAATTTAAAGTTCTACGAAAAAAAAAGAAAGAAATAAATAGTCATTCCAAAAAATCGAAGACCTCCAAAGTTTCTTATCGAAATAATCCTAAAAATTCTTTAGGACTTCGATGAAGTTCAGGATCTTCTTTCCTAGTATTGTTTTCAAGTATCATTCCATTCCAGGCATGCATGGGATAGACAACTTCTTTTTCTCTTCAGTCTTCAGTTTAGGCTAAAACACAGTGTCTAGTTATTAGTCAATCCTGTGACTCGTGTGTTGTGCCAAAAATTTATGCAAAATATATTGGCACTACAAAACCAAAACATCAAATTCTCTTTGATTTGATAAAAAATATTTAATTCTCTTAAACTGAAGGAACAAAATTTTACAGGACGCTTACTGATCCGGGACATTTTTCGGGACGGTTAGTTGCGCGGTACATAAAACCCGAATTCGGGACTGTCCCAGAAAATCCTGGACGAATGGTCACTCTACTCTTAATTGGTTTTTTAAAAATAATAGAAAAACTGAAAAAACTTTTTTTTTGATTTCTACATTACCTTTGTTACTACTATTGAAGAGGATAGTTTAAGTTTTATGGTGATAGTTTTTTTTTAAATCTCTAGCAAAAAAGGCTGATCTAAAATTCAAAACCATATGTCGTACAAAAAATGAAGTGTAGGCAATTTTCATGTAGTTATTTTAATACAGGCCCACTTTTTGCGTAAAAAGCTTACTTTGTAAGTTATAAGAAAAAAAATCTCCGGTTTTTAGTGTTTTTTGTTCAACATCAGATTCTCGTTCGGCACCACAGAAAACATAAAGTTAGCCACTAAAAACAATTACATCAGAACTTTCCACTTCAAGTCATTTTAATGGATTAGTCCAGTCAAACGGTAGTTTTTAGTGGAAAGTTTTGGTGTAATTGTTTTTAGAAATCTGAAGTTATCCAATAAAATTTTGTTCGAAAAAAACTAAAAATCATACTATTTTTTGGTTTTTGGCTAAAAACTGTAGTAAGCTTTTTACATAAAAAGTGATGCTATACTAAAAACAAAGAGGATAAAATTACCTACAATTCCTACAATACCTAAAAAGGAATTTTTTACTATTTTCCCAAAATTACTGATTTTTCTCTTTGAGCGAAAACTATGTGTCGTACAAAAAAATTATAAGAACATGAATTGTAGGTAATTTTCTCTTCTTTATTTTAATATAGGATCACTTTTTACGTAAAAAGTTAACTTTGCAAGTTATAAACCAAAAATCAAAAAAATCTGGGATTTTAGTGTTTTTTGATGATTTCCTAAATTTGCTGCAAAAATTTTGTTGCGCAACATCAGATTCGTGTTCAGTACTCCAAAAATCACCAGAACTTTCCACTTTTCGAATACCATTTTTCTGGACTACTACTGATTGCAATCAAACGAATTTATAGCGATATTTTGATTGTATATGTTCTAGCCAATCTCGTGAATCTGGTGAATCTCGTATCCTAAGTACAGCTGGTCGCAATCAGAAGTAGGACACAAAAGTAGCACGAATAAATACTTATGTCCTGCTTGCGTCTGGGATGAACTGTACAAAGTTTGAGTTATCGTCCGCAGATGGCCGTCCAGATTACCTGATCTAATTTAAATTTATTCATATTGTTTTAAGGAAAGTCCTGCTAGTTTTAATTTATTCAACAAATCCAAAAACAATTTGTGATTGTGAAATTTTAATTACACCCGGAAATAGTAGTTTTTGAGTTAATTAATTGTTATCAATAGCCGATGAAGTGGTTTTTAAGTAATTCCATATTGCATTTAATTAATCCGGTTGAGCACTTTGGTGTCATCGGGGCCATATCAAAACTGACTTCCGTTTGTTTAGGGGCAGTGGACAGGTGGGAGTCTTACCTGACTGCAATCAACACAAACATGATGACGTAATATGAAGAACTTGCTTCTTTATCGCTCTCATTAACATTCAACAGCGCCCCTCTTTTTTTTAAAAACGCAACATTTTACGTGCGTACTTAAACTTTTAAGTTTTTATATTAACGAGGTGCATGTAGTAATACTGGTAATAGTTGATTAGTTTTAAAAGAGTACGTCGTTTATTTGCACCTTTTAATCTTAAATGGAAGCCTTTTAATAAATATCGTGTTGATTGTTTTGTGTGTTTAACGATAAGAATTTTAATTACTTTGTGTTATCAGAACATTTTTGTGATAATGTTAGTTCTCTCTTATCACCTTTTTACACCTGAAAGTGTGTTTTTTTGTTCTTAGGATGGTGTCAGAAAAAGGAGTAATCATTAATAATAATTATTATGTTCAGGTTTGTTGCGCTAATTTATAATTTATTCAGCTAGAAACTAAATATTTTAAAAATTCACTTTTATGCAAAAAATTTTAGTCATTATTTATTTAAATTTAGCACTCATATCGAATTTTAAAACAAAATCATTAATATAACCAATTATTTCCAATTTCAAATTATTAATTAAGTGGCTAACTTTCACTTTTGCTTTATACTTACTCCTATTAAATTGGGACGTTAGTAAATTTACGGCAAGGATTTTTGAAATTAATTGAAGTTATGACCTGTACAGTCATAGAAAAAAATATTACGTCACTAACATGTACATCTCAAATATTAGATTATTCTTACTAGTATGCTAATTTTTAATGTTAATTTTTTGGAAAAAATTCATATTATTGCATAATTTACACAAAGACAACAATTTTTAGTCGGAATGTTGTTATAAAACTAAAGTAGTCTCACATATATCCGGGGCAATGACCATCAACGGGTGCCCGGATTATTCAAAATCACAAATTAACAAAATTGTTGTAAAGTTGAAAATATAAAAATAGAAGAGTAAAGAAGTGTTACTAATAGAACTAGATTTATTGTGTCAATGTATAGAAGCTTAAACAATATACAAAGTGTTCAAAAATTAAGCAACAAAATTTTAAGAGGCAATTTTACAACAAATTTTAAGAAAAAATCTTCCTAGCTACAACCCTTGAAATATTTTCAGTACAATGGTCGATTAAACCTATATTTTAAAGAATGTACTCAAACTATTAAAAGAGTAAGAAATAATAAAACTACAGAACAAAAAATCTGAAATAATCATTAAATTATATCACATCAAATTTCAAACATCTACTACAAACCTTTTTCAAATAAATGACGAAAAACCTGATTTTAGACACAATATTTCAAGTCCCGAACGTAGCTCCCTTAGAAAATGAAATGGAACGTTTTTTTAAATTAATTATTGAATCCCGCTTATTTTCTGGACACCCTGTATATCAGTAATAAGTTTAAATGAAAAAAAAACATTTGCCAAATAAATAAAGAAATTAAATAAAAATTGGCACTCAAATACAGTTAATAGATAACCTGGGGACATATTCTTGAACCACACGACAAAATGTCGTATACGATTTCTATCGTTCTATCCTCGCCATTTAAATGCAAAAATAAGAGTACGTCATTGTCCTGTCGTATATCGTATACGATATTTGTGTCAAGTGAATCGAGAATAAGCCCCCGAACGAGATTCTACTAAATTTAGTAATAATTGGACTGTATTAACTTAAGTGTTTCAACTACAATAATGAAATTTTAACAATAATTAGCCTTCATTGCAAATTTTTTTATTCTTTTGTAAAAAGAAGCTGAGCACCTTTCTCCACAAAAATATTTTCTGTACAGAAAATTTGGTGATTCATAAAAAAATCGGACAAACGGCTGACATAGACACAAGGTGGACAAATGGCCGAACGAAAATATGCCAAACGACAAAAAGACATAATGAAAAAAGTCGAAGGATAAAACGCCGACTTTTACAAAATGTCGGTATGGAAAATAGGTCGAAAGAAAAATGGCAGAATTGGACAACGCAGAAAAAATGCCGAACGATGAAATATCGACTTGGAAAAAATACTTGCTTAAATACGGATACAAATAAAAAAACTTGATTAAATTTAGTGTTTCCCCATTGAAATAGACAAATTTTTAATTGAAAATTATTTTATACAGGTGAGTCAGACCATCCGTAACAGCCCTTTATCTCGAAAACAGTTTGTCGGACATAAATAGAATAAAAATTTTAATTACTAAAGTGAACCCAAAGAATCCATTGGTGTACTTATTATTTTCCGGAACAAGCCGGAAGTGCCCGGAACCGGAGGTAACTTTGATTTTTTAAATGGCAACATAGGTAGAGTAAAGGGCTGTTATGGGTGGTCTGACTGACCCTGCCTAATGCTTAATTTTTAGATATTTTTACCCTTTCCTTTTTTTGTTTTATTCAAGCAGTCCTTTTGTTCAAATCGGCCTTTCCACTTTTTGTCCTATTTGGTTTTTTATCGTTCGGCCTTACTTTTTTCCACCTTTTACCTCTTTTGACCTTTATGGGAATTCGGCCTTTTGGAGTAGAATCGTTTCAAAAATTGCCTTTAATTGCCTAAATAACGAAATTATATTACAAATTTGTATACAAAAACTCCTCATTTTGATAATTCAATAAAATGTAAAAAAAAAATCGTAATAAAGTGTAAATAATTATCACGTAATTAAAGCAAAACTTTAAGACTTTAAAAGGAAATATATGTATATTTACCTTCCATTTGAATTATATATTTCCTGTAAGGCCTTGCAGGTTCACACAGAATCGATTTATAAAAAAATCCAATTGAATAAACTAATATTATTGATGGTTAAGAAATATCATAAAATTTAAATATAACTAACAAATAATAAATTAAGAAAAACATTAAATTTTAAATTGTAAAAATAAATTATTTTCTCTAATAGACCCAAAAAAGGGAAGTAAGTAGGAAGATTGCTCGAGCAGCTATTAAATCTTTTAAATTAAAATTTGTTTACTTTGCATTACTCTTGAATGAATACGAACTTTTTAAGTATCCCAATTCGATTTAATTTACGGGCATTTAAGCTTCATTTTTATCTTTGATTTTTTTTTATAATTTTACTCTTCACTTTTTTTCTAAATCTATAAAGTGGGTAGACGGTAATTTGGGTTTTTCGTCATAAAAAATATTATACCAAAATTTTTTTAATGTTTTGTTTATAAAAATAATACAAAAAAGTCCTAGGACAATTTTGTGGCTAGCTAAAAATAGCCAGTTATTACAGTTTTCAAGAATGATTACTTAGTGAACATTAATTGCTTTGACGCTATCAAAAGAAACGCGAAAAATCACTCAAGAATTAATTTTTAAAAGATTCTCGTTGCCAAAATCTCGAAATTCTTACAAAATCCAACGATCAATTTTTCAGATAATTTTAAAGTTAAAAAAAATGGTCTAAAAGAATAATAAATATACAGGGTGAGTATGTAACAAGGAATAAATTCAAAAAGTCAGAGATTTAAAAAAAAACTTCTTTACACCTCAAATTTTGTTTGTAATTGCGGACATTTTGCGTCATTTAAAATTTTTGTGACGTCATCGTACAATGCCAACGTGAAGTCTTCACACTTTTTTATGTATATAATTTGAAAGGATGTCTAACCCCATGAAATTTTGTATTTCGAAGATATGATCAATCAAAAAGAGCAAATTCTCAAATTTCGTCTCGAGAGTATTCTCGATCTTAAATTACCTAAAATGACCGTAATTTACATTTTTTATTGATTATATCTTTGAAACGATTCAATGTTTTGCATTGGTACACAAGTTTATACCTCTTTTCAAATTGTTTACTTAAAATTATGGTTTCCATTTAAAAAAGTTGTAATGACGTAAAATTTCCACAATTACAAACATGATTTCAAGCTGTTTTTTTAAAATCAACCGTTTATCACTTCTTAAATTTATTCCATCTTACAGATTCATCCTGTGTTTGAGGGCGATTATCATTTTTGTTAAGTCAAAGATTTTTTTTTTTTCAAAAACATCCGAAAAACGATAGGCAATTTTTGTTTTTCAAATGGCAACATGTTTACAAGAAATCAATTTCTAAAGTAATAATACAAATATAGTTTTTGAATTTTTTTCCTTTTTTTAAATTTTTTTAAGTACTCATACAAATAATAATATTTTTTTTAATTGTGTGACACAGTTGAAACTATTCCAAATCATCGTCAATCGTTCTTCTAATGTTTTTTAATTTTGTTTTGTTTTATTTTTTCTGTACCGCCATTAGTGTTTGTAATAAATAAAATAAATAAGTAAAAAAAATCCAAAAATTAAAAAAATTTTATTCTTTGTATTAAAATGTAGAAAAGGTAAGAAAAGATTTTAAAAAAATAAAGAAAATGAGGAAAAGATTTAAAAAACATATTTGTGTTATGGACGGAAATTATTCTTGAAATTAATTTGTGTACTCATGTTGCCATTTAAAAAACGTTGCCTGTAGTTTTTCGGATGTTTTCGGAAAAATAAAAATCTTTATTATGTATGTAATTATTGGAAATAGAAAGTCAGTTAATTGGATATACTCATATTCGGGATCAGTGCATTTTTCTGAGTAATTTGGTATATAATATGTAATATTTTAAGAAAAATAGAAATTATTTTATTTTACTAACCAAAAATGGTCTTGAATATTGAATAGATGTAAACTGTCAATACATATGTGTTAAGATTTATTTTACATCTAATATGTTATTGAAAATTTACATTTCTTAAAGTTTAAAGTCCAATATTAGTTTGTAGAATGAAATAATTTTATTTTTTTTTAAATATGACATATGGTATATCAAATTACTCACAAAAAATATTGATTCAAAATATGTGTAAATCCAATATGGCCACCATAAGAAAAAACTAAGTTTGGGTAATTTTCGGTCAATTCGTTGGCGAAAAAAAAATAGTCGTTTATTTTACCGCATTGTATTCAAGAAAGTGCCAGTATAATGTCAAAAAACTTCTTTGGTACCAGCGAAAATATAGAAGCCATATTTTGAAAATAGCATTTTTGTGTTTTTTCAAGACAGCACAAGAACGATGCGATATTCGAATGTTTTGCCAACGAATTATTAATATTCGAACAAATCTCTATTACTTTGTCCATTTAATCGACTTTCTATCTCTATATTATGTAGTATTCTTCGAATAATTTAATTTGACATAATATAATTTATTAAAATCAGAGAAAAAATAACGAAACTACTTCGTTAGAAGTTTTTTGTGCATACCTCTGTATTCCTCCTAAAATGTACCTTTTTGGTTTTAACTTTTAGGAACCAAATGATATTTGGAACAAGAAAAAAATGGAATTTTAAAAATAAACTTTTTTATGAGAAGCTGTTGAGAACCGAAAACATATATTTTCCAATAATGAGCTCGAAAAAATAAAAAAATTCCCACGAGTGTAAAATTAGAGGATATTGAATTAGCAGACTTAAAAATCTATAAAGAATCTTTGTTTCCATTTTAAGTACCTGTGAATAAATCAAATCCCATGAAGCTCAAATAGAAACATTAGAAAAGTGCAATAATAGGAATAGAAACTACGGGAAAAGATTTGATTTATGCTAGCTAAATTTTGTTTGGATAACTCATACTTATTCAATAATGAAATACTGAAACAATTTTTTATTTATTTAGAAACTCTAAATTGATAACAAAATTTATTCTTGGTAAAATAAAATATTAAACGATTTATCTCTTTAGGGTTTTTCAGGAAGGCATTTTCATGAAAAACTGCTGATCGCATTTTTATTTAGATTTAGACATTACTAATAAGTAGGTAAAAATTATGCGCAATAAGCAATATGGCGCCCATAAGAATAAAACAAATAAAATTTTAATTCATTGATAAAAGGTGTGAGTCACTTAATTTATTTATAGTTGCAGCAACTCTAAACAATTGCAGTATGTTTTGCGTAAGCCCCTGTTATAGAATTTATGTTTTCAAATGCAATATAGGTGAAAGAAAACGAAGTAAGCAATTTCGAATGCGGGCACAAACAAATAATAAAATATTGTTTGAAAAATTGATTTTCTGAAGTGAACCACATAACGCACCAACATTTTCACCGCCTTGACTAATTATCATAAACGTGCAGGAAGCATGATAAAACGGAATTACGACCCGCGATTCTTGGAATTCGCGCTGTGATTAATTATAAGTTTAATATGCGTCACGAAAATTTAAATTATTGTTCATAAATTTTCTTCAAAAATATCCTCAACAAGAAAATTGGGGATTCGAGACATTTTATACAAATATTATCTTAAAAGCAAAATAATTTATAGATTATGAACCACATAAATCCTTATACCCCAGACCAAAACTGTATTAGTCAAAAAATATAAATTTTGTAGGAGAGCCTAAAGAACTTTCTTTCATGTAGTTTTTTGTACTGCAAAAACGTCTTCTTCTAATGAATTATTTTATGATGCATTATGATAACATAAGGTATACAGGGTTGTCCCATTTGACGTTGGACTCTTTGTTATTATTAGAGATAGAAAGTCGGTTAAATGTACAAAGTAGTAGAGATTTTTTTGAATATTAATAATTCATTTACAAAAAATTTGAATATCGATTCGTTCCAACGCTATCTTGAAAAAACAAAAAAATGCGATTTTCAAAATATGGCTATAACTTCGTTATTTTCTGTGGTACCAAAAAAATTTTTTGACGTAATACAGACAATTTTTTGTGTACATTGCACTAAAACAAATGAATATTTTTTTTCGCCAATGGATTGACCGGAAATGAGCCAAACTTATTTTTTTCTTATGGCAACCATATTGGATTTACACATATTTGGAATTAGTGTATTTTTCTGAGTACTTTGATATATCATGTGTAATATTTTAAGAAAAATAGAAATAATTTTATTTTACTAACCAAAAATGGACTTGAATAGATGTTAAATGTCAATACATATGTGTTGAGATTTATTTTACATTTAATATTTTAAATAGTTACATTTATGTTATTGACAATTTACATCTCTTAAAGCCCAATGTTAATTTGTAAAATCAAATAATTTTATTTTTTTTTAAATATGACATATGGTATACCAAATTACTCAAAAAAAAATACTGATTCCGAATATGTGTAAATCCAACATGGCTGCCATAAGAAAAAAATAAGTTTGGTTCATTTCTGGTCAATCCGTTAACGAAAAAAATATTCATTTGTTTTACTGCATTGTACACAAAAAATTGTCTGTATTATGTCAAAAAACATTTTTTGGTAAAAATCGTATTTTTTTGTCTTTTCAAGATACCGTTGGAACGATGCGATATTCAAATTTTTTGTAAATGAATTATTAATATTCAAAAAAATCTCTACTACTTTACCAATTTAACCGACTTTCTATCTTCAATAATAAGAAAGATACCCATACAGTCCAACGTCAAATGGGACACCCTGTATAGTCCGGGAGCCAATAATAGAAAAAAAATTATTAAACAGAATCAGTACTAACACCCAAAATCTTAATTTATAGAACATCTACATCACAAAAATTGATTCGCCATACAATTTCGCTGGCTAGCGGTTTTAAAATTTTCCGAAGTAAAAGCTTGGAAAATCCACAATTTTAAATCATCTAGCACCTTCTGGCATTTATTTAAATTACTTAAACAGAGAAAACCCAAAGGAAACTAATCGCCATACATTTTGGGCGGATACAGTCGTTACAGATTAGTCTAAAGTTTGTATTTTGACGTTGTGCGATTTTGCCGCTTTTTTGACCATTTTTATAATTATTTTGGGCTATCTGTCAACTTGATAATTTCATAGATTTTCGCCTATTATATGAGGTAATGTGATCGCCATACAATTTAAATGGCTAAAAAACTGTCCGTTTTAATCCGAAATATCGATGCTTTTGTATAATATGTTACTTCCAAACTCGAACCGCTCTAGAGTAATTTGTACCCAGCCAAAATGTTTGGCGACTATTTTCAGTTGGTTTTTTTATCGTAATTTAAACCAAATGGTAAATGGTTCAAGATGATTTAAAATTGTAGATTTTCCAAACAATTTCATTGGAAGATTTTGTAACCACTAGCCAGCGAATTTGTCTGGAGAATCAATTTTTCCCATCTACATGTTCTACAAATTAAGATTTTGGCAATTTCTTATGGTTCTGTATAATACAGTTTTTTTTTCTATTATTGGCTCCCGGACTAATATAGCAGATATTAAAAGTTTTTAGTGAAACAGCACAAAAATGTCAATTTTGGGCTTACCACAGTTTTGGTCTGAGCTACGGAAATATATATTATAGTGGATAGTGTTCTGTGATTCAAAAAACACACATGCTCAATTAAACTTTTTCGCCAGGTATTTTTGCTCCAAAAATGTAAGAACAGCGTTTGAAAATGTCCTTAGAATTTTCCCAAAAGACCCAGCAAAATGTTTGGTTTTTCAAATTTCCAGATTGTTTAATTAGAATTAATACTGGTTGAACCAAGGACTACGCTTGAGACTTTTAAAGCTTGTTCCTTGGTCCCAGTATTAACTAAACTGCAACTCATGGTGCTAATTTGATTTGAAACAAGTGGGAAATCCTAGTACGGTTTTTATAAAGTGATCTGGTGTTCTTAAAAAAAATGAAAACTTGAATGATATAAGACTTTACAGTAAGAACCACACCTTAAAAAAATTGCACAACATGATTGTATTTTATCAAAAATTATTCTTAACAAAATATCAAATTTTCCAAAATATTTTTTAAAATTAGAGATAATCACCTGTATAAAAATTTGTATTTATAACCTTCTACTTCTTTTTTTAGGAACAAATTAGGAAACGAAAAGAGGAAGAAGATAGAATAGCTGCTCAAAATGAATTCCTGAACCGATCGCTAAGAGGTTCGCGTAAACTTCAGGCTTTGGAGAGCAAGCCGCAGGGGGCAATCAATGATGCCTTCGCGGACGACGATGTTCGCCAGGAGCCTATTTCAAGGCCAACTACACCATCATCAGAAGGGGAAGTGGTACATTCCGCGTACGGTAAGTTGAACGTCACAACCAGCCCATTCAAATGTCTGGTCACTGGTATTACTAGTCAACGGAATCACTAAAAAAATCAAGGTTAAAAAATAAGAATGCTATAAATTTCTTCTAATTGCTTACAACAAGGCGGGATAGGAATTAAGTAATTATTGGTTGGTCGAATCGATTTTTTTGAATTAGGTTGTGATGCGTACTTTGTAAGTTGCAAAATAGTTTTTTATCTTCTTTATAGAAACCGTGGACTCCTTCAAAGGATTACGTTTTGAATACTATTAATTTTACTAAAATCTGTAGAATACACGACCTTAGAAGCTCTATATGATATGAGTCTGGCAAACGGTGGCCATGCTATTAAACAACTCTGTAAAATATCTTAGTTAATTTACATAGTAATCTACAACTATGGGATGAAATTACCCCAAGAGATTAAAAAATATTTTCTAAAGGAAGAAAGTCTAAGCAAAGTCATTGATAAATTCTCTAGACATTTTTTTCCATGTCAGCCCTCAAACTTAGTGATGGTTTTCTATCCTATTCATTGAAATATTTCATCAGCTGTAGGGTAATCATTTCAGACCACAAAGTAGCATTTATGGCTCGTAATTTTTTTACGTAGTTGCAAAAATTACGATAATTATTTAAAATATAGAGTCTGCAGACCTTCGTGCTCATATCAACGTTTTTCTCTTCAAAACCATCCCTCACGGGACAAAGAAAGGCCTGAATAAAAAACAAAGCATGTAGTACACGTCCTTTGGTCGTTCGTTGAATAATTCAAACAAAGGGTAAGAAACGCGATTTCAATCTTCGACCCCTCTAAAGAAAGAATGATACAGGTGGGTGTGCAGGGTTTTTTCATGCGTTTCCTGTTCGTGCCGCTTCGGAGGACAGGAAGCACGCATATAAGCGCCCGATAATGGCTTTACCAATTTACTGGGATAAAAATTCCTAGGCCAGGTTTACAATAAGCCAAATCAACAAACTAAACTTCTTTTATTACTCTTCTGTCGTTTGGTGTATTTAGTCTTAATTACAGTAAAAAGGAATAATTTATATAAAATCACGTAATAATAAGTAGGATTTTTGAATCTGGCCATAAAATTTTAAAGTTTTTACAATTAAAATGCAAATGCGACTTTTAATTGCTAGTTTAAAAACAAAAAACATCGAAGGAGTTTTAATGACTTTGTTTTATTGCTATTTGTAAACAGCACAAACAGTTAAATTAAATCTGTTTAGTTTAAGTATATTTTTAAAATCTAATACCTTACTAGTAAATACACTTTTTACAACTAACCTACAATAAAGAATCGCGGTATTATTGATGGAAAACAAGATTACCTTGTTTATTGTTGACCTTATAACTGCAGTCTATTGTCATCTTCCATGATGCAGTTTTATGTTGATGTTGATGTATTTTCATGGCAGTATAAAAGCTAAAAAGATTTGTATACTTCGAAGGGCACAAGCACGAGTAATAACAAATTTTAATCCCCAGAGGCTAAACATGGAATATAATGCAGTACAAGATTTTAAAGGCCCAAAATTGCCTCCCACAAATGTTAAGTCAACTTAATGAATTTGTGCTGGCATTAAAGAACTTTCGAGTTTTTGAAACCTAGTCATGTTTTAAGAAATCTGTATTTCAAAACGACGTATTTATTAGAGTAGCATAAGATAAGCAATTTAAAAATACACAAATAAATTAATAAAAGAGAATAAAGTACGTGGGTTTCTTTAGAAATAATTGTCGATTCAACCCAATAGAATTGTAGATGTGACTTATCATCTTAAGGTCTCTTTTTGGTATCTAGTACTATTTTCATTTCATACCCAAATATCGTTGTTTATATTCTCAGATACCTCATTTCAGCGTTTACTGAAAAGTTTCTTAGATCTAACATGGCCAAAGTAAACACCACATATAGGTACAGTCATCTGCTGCTTAAGTTCTTTCATTGAGACTTGGAATGTTACTGAATTGCTAGAACTTCAATATTTGTTTATAGGCCATAACTACTAAGCATAGACCTATTTAAGAGCACCTTCCTAGAGGTTCGAGATAAATTTTCCGTCGGAGATAATAACAGGGAATAGAAAATCCATCCCACTTTTCTGGAGCTTCTTTCCAAGTTATCAGCGAATCAATGATAATTAATGCGAATCCCTAAAGGGCGCGCGAATTTGGGAGGAAAAATTTTTAAAAATAATGAAATCGAGCATTAGTTCTACGATCAAATCTCAAGTTTCCCTCGTTAGATTTTCAATTTTTTTTCAGAGTTATAATCTAAATTGTTTAGGTTACATACTAGCGGATAGTCACCTTCTGCAACCTACTACAAAATTAATCAAAGGGGTCCAAAGTTAAGGTACTTTTAGGTCATTATATTTTTTTTGTACAATCTCGAAGTTTTTTCCTTCCTGTAGGAATTATAGAAATGACATCTACAAAAAAAATTATACACAAATGTTTTACGCACTAGCCTATTTGACTGGAGAACTAAACCACTATATTTTCCGTTTAGAAAATTGCTCTTAACGGCATATTTTTTTCTGTATCATTTATGTGTATTTTTGTTACAGGATATGGAGATCTGGTGGCTGCTGTTCAAAGGTTGCAACTGCAACTAAAAAAAGCAGGAACCGGTGGTGGGTTAGGTGGTTTAGAAGGAAGAGTAGCAGCAGTGCAATCCCTTCTGCTGTCTCCTCAATTTGGAAGGGCGTTAGCTATCCATAATAAGGTGCAGGCGGTGCGTAATAGGACGACACCTCGACCTACTTTGAATGCTCAAGCTGCTCTTAGAGACTGTTTAGATGCCTTAGGAACCTCCCAAAGTGCTTACGCGGTCGAACTCTCCGCACTGCTCGCTGGATACGAATTCGAGGCTTTGATGGTAGCGCACGATGGAGTTGCTTCTGCTTTACCTGAAGACTCCACTTCACCGGAACCTTCACCTTTAGAAAACGTACCTAAAACTAGTCTATCAGAACATTATAGAGAAGACAATATTAAAATTGTAAAGATCGAAAAGAGTACTGAACCTTTAGGAGCCACAGTTAGGAATGAGGGAGATGCTGTAGTTGTTGGGCGTGTTGTACGAGGAGGTGCTGCTGATAAAAGCGGCTTACTAGACGGGGGTGATGAAATTTTGGAAGTGAATGGTTTGGAGATGAGAGGAAAAAGTGTGAACGCAGTCTGTGATATTTTAGCGGCCATGGAAGGAACGCTGACGTTTCTTATTGTTCCTGCATCACAGGCTAGGGCTCATTCTACTAGGGAGTCCTTATTACATGTCAGAGCACACTTCGATTACGATCCTGAAGATGACATGTACATTCCTTGCAGAGAACTCGGAATTAGCTTCCAGAAAGGCGATGTATTACACATTATTAGCCAAGAGGATCCTAATTGGTGGCAAGCCTACAGAGAGGGCGAAGAAGATCAAACTTTAGCTGGCCTTGTGCCTTCACAGAGCTTTCAACACCAACGTGAGAGTATGAGACTTGCAGCCGAAGAAAGAATGTCAAAACCTCAAAGGAAATCAACCACATTATTGTGCGGAAAAACTGCCAAAAGAAAGAAGAAAAAGGGAACCTATGCTGAAGGTGGTTACCCCATGTATACTAACGCAGTAGATGGTAAGTGATTATATCTTTTTTGTAACGGATTTAAATCTTACAATTCTAACTTTCTATTTTAGAGTACGAAACTGAAGAAATTTTAACGTACGAGGAAGTTTCTCTGTATTATCCAAGAACCAATAATAAAAGGCCAATCGTCTTAATAGGACCACCTAATATTGGCAGACACGAATTAAGGCAAAAATTAATGGAGGATGCAGAAAGATTTGCAGCTGCTATACCTCGTAAGTATCTGTACTTTTCAACAATCAAAATTAATAAATCGCGATAAAATTGCTTTTATTAATTTTGACAAATTCTGGAAAATCATCAATTAATACCATTTTTCGTTAAAGATACGTCTCGGGCAAGAAAAGATAATGAGGCGGATGGTCAAGATTATCATTTCATAACTCGTGCTCAATTTGAGGCAGATATTTTATCCAGAAAATTCGTGGAACATGGAGAATATGAGAAAGCTTACTATGGTACCTCTTTAGATGCCATAAGATCTGTAGTAAATTCAGGCAAAATATGTGTTCTTAACCTTCATCCGCAAAGCTTAAAGATTTTAAGAACGTCCGACTTGAAGCCCTACGTTGTTTTTGTAGCTCCGCCTAGTTTGGAAAAGTTGCGCCAGAAGAAGATTAGAACTGGGGAGACTTTTAAAGTAAATTGAAATAAATTTGTGGAGGTGTGAAATTTATTATGAATTTTTTAGGAGGAAGATTTGAAAGATATAATTGAAAAGGCACGTGAAATGGAGGATAAATATGGTCATTTCTTTGATATGATTATAATTAATAATGATACTGAAAGAGCTTATCATCAATTGTTAGGCGAAATTAACAGTTTGGAACGAGAACCTCAATGGGTTCCAGCAGCATGGGTGAAGGCACTCTAGTTAATGGCCACTCCTGAAAAAATTGTATAATAATTTATTTATTTTGAATGTACATTTTTCTACTTATTCCATTTAAAAAAATACGAATGACTGATTTGAAACTTACCTTTTTGAAATGGATTATTTCTTCGAGTGTAATATTTAAATAATAACTATAGATTTATGTTTTATGTACGTGTATAACATTCGGTTTATATTTCTTGCATAATTTAATATTAGAGACTTAATGAAGATTATAAATTAAAAAATCTTAAGGTGCTAGTCGAATTCCACCAAATTTCTTTATCTACAAAATGTAATTAACATAAACATAAAATATAATCGTTTCCTATAAATGCATATCAATATTTATATAACTCAGTTATAATAAAAATATTTCTTGAGTTTTCATTTTAACAGTAATAAACGTATAATGAAAAAAATATTTAAATTAATTACATTTTGTAAATAAAATACTTTATTACAAGAGTGTACTCCAATTAATTTATTAATTAACAAAAACTGTAATAAATAAGTAAACATCACGAGAGTGCTGTGATTTATCGCTGCAGGCCCGCGATTCGTAATTGGTAAAAAACGTGGTATTCAAATTTTTATTCTTATTCGATGTTAAAATATAAAATAATGAATATAAAAACTGAGAGACGGCAATAAATTTATGTATATATAAGAGTAAATATAATTACAGAATATAATAAATCCAAACAAATCGTGTTTTCTCTGTTATAAATAATAAAAAAATATAGATCGTGTTTTTAGTCCTCGATATATTGTAAATAGCAGTTTTTAATCCTGGAAAGTTTTGCAATCATAGTTAAAACGATAAAAATAATTAAATCGGTGTTTAGGTCAGACAAGTTTTGTTATTGCCTAAAATTTCAAACTTTAGCTCCACTAAAGCTTCTTCTATTTCGAAAATATCAAAATAAATTTTATAAAACTTTGCCATTAAAACATTTTGTAGATAAAAAGGATGCATTGTATATTTACATACAATTGTATTTTAAGTGATGTTTAAGTACTTAAATTATTTTTATATTTGTAATAAATTTATTTATCCCTCGTTAGAAATTAAGAAATGTGTAATTTAGGTGCAATTTGTTATTATGTGTGTAAATTGTTTGTAAGAACGTATACTGGTTTTTATATAACTATAACAATCATTTCTGTCCACTTAATATTATATTATTATTTATAATCAAAACTGTAGTTTTAAATGAATCAGTATATGGAAAATATTTAAAAGATTTCTATATATATATAATTATATACATATACAAGAATAAGAAATAATTTTATTATGTACGTACGAATTTGATCTGAAGTCAGTTTATTTTTATTTTGTTAATCCGATTTGTTTTTGTTTTTTGTAATTGTAAATAAGAGATACCAAGTGTATATATATAAATACATATATATTCAGACCCTATGGCGTCTGTTAGAATGTCGTGTATTATACTAATAAACCGTTAGTTTTATTTTGTGACTTCGGGTTTCTTTACTCATCTATATTTTATTATACATTATACACAATCATTGTTTTAGCATTTCTTAAAAAATAAATATTTCTCATTTTAATTACATACATTTGAACCTTCCAAATTTCTTTTACTGTTCGTTTTTTGTAACTTTACGGTTTCAGCTCAATGCTCAATTAAAAAAATATTTGCTTAAAATCGGAGTTATGTAGAAATTTAAACAGTGTTGATTCGATTTGATGAAGAAGGTAACTTTTCAAAAAAACTTACAAAAGATTTGGTAGTTTTCGAGATTTTTTTCCAAAATACAGGGTGTACAAAAAGTTCGACAACGCCCATTTATTTTGAAATGAAGGATTTTTGAGAAAAATGTTTCAAATAAAAGTTGTACGATTATTAGTGACGCACTATCTAGAAACATTGCGCATGACCGTGAACAGTAATATGAAGGTCAGGCGATTATCAACTAATTTTTTTAAATAGGGGCAACCCATTTTTATTGCTTGCTCTCAGAGGTTTGCGGAACATATTTTTTTATTTTTCCAAAGTAAATAGTACGATTCTTAATGACGCACTTTTTAAAAATATCTCGCCATGACCTTGAACACCAAGTTGAAGGTTAGGCGATAATAATTTAACTTTTTTTAAATAGCAATCACCAATTTTTATTGCGTGTTATTAAAACTTGCTTTCAGAGGTTTATGAAGCATATTTTTTATTTTACTAAAGTAAATAATTTAGATGTTACAAGACGTTAAAGTTTTTATAGGTAAGTTCGGCAACGCTGCGCCGATTTTTTTTTCTAATAACCACAAACCGTACGACTTATACATATTTGAAAATTTTTTCTCAAGAATGCTTACTTTAAAAAATGCTTCATATCAAAAATAAACGGGCGTTGCAGAACTTTTTGTACACCGTGTATATCTTTCATGCTGGAATTTTTAGTCGAATTTTTTTCTAATCATGAAAGGGATTGAAGGAACGCTGTACTGCAGGCGTATTCTTGAACCACTCCACATGATGTCGCATACCACATTACAAGGACAGACTCTTATTTTTTCATGAAACTGACATGGACAGAATGATGAAAGTGGTATGCGACATCGTGTGGCATACCATCTATACATCTAAATAAAGAAATTTAAAATTTTGTTAATGCCGAAACTCCGAAAAATTATAAAATAAGTGCAAGAACTCTGCAGTAGAAATCAAGGGATTTTTTCCTAGTAATCGGTGCCGAAATTTTGAAACTCTCGCACGACTTTTTGAGCTATTGAGATATTCCTCTTATTTTTTAGTTTGGGGGGAAATTAGTTTTTTCAAGAAAAAAACCGTGTTGTCGCTTTAAATTAACAAGAAACTTTTACGCCTGGGTTAAAGACTTAATCTGAATTTTTACAAAAAAAAAACATTCAAAATTAAAAAAAAACGTAAGTTCTGATGAAGGGTTCTACGTTTTCCTCCATAACTCAAAAGTCAAAATTGTAAGATGAAAGTGATTTACAGTACAGGTAAACGTCGTTTTGCGTCGGTTCGCTTTACGTCGATTCACATCAATTAGACCGGTTGGTGCCGGCGTGGGATTTTCCGAGTTAGTTTTCGTTTTGTTTTTAAGAAAAATAAAAAGATATGATTATATTTTTTAGTTTATTATAAAATTAAAAGAATATTCAATTTGTACTTTCATTATGGGCGACAATAGTGATTCAGAACCCAAACAGTGTGCGAAAAAAGCACGAAAAATGTGTGTTCATTTTACGCCGGTTTTTTTACGCCGGTGTCTCTCGGAACGGAACCCCGGCGTAAAACGACATTTACCTGTATTGTGCTTTCTATGGTTGTAACGAAGTTAGGGGAACAAATATGACAAATTTCTTCCGTTCGTGATTCGCCAAACGTAAGGGTTAGAGCATTTTTTTTAGTTTTCGAGCTACAGCGTTTTAAATTTTAAGTCAGCGATTTTTGTCAAAAGTCAGAAAATTGCTAATAATAATTTGACTTAAAAAATATCCTGATAGAATGCCAAGAGTTTTTATAACAGTAATATATGTTATCTGCTTATCCGCCGATCGTAATTGATGGCTCATGCAGAGTCCATCAGAGTCCCGCCTTTTGGGACACTTTTTATAGAAGTAAATTCAAAAAGTACATTTGCTTAAAAAAGTGGAGGAAAAGGAGCTACGGATTAAAAATTCCCTGTTTTTTTCAGAATAAGAAGTTTAGAAAAATTGAAAAAAAAATCACATCTTAGTAATGGGTTCCCAGTTTGGAGAAAAATTTGCGATTTTGTTTTTACATTTTAATTTTAGCAACTATTTCTGAATTACTAATATAATGTTACCACGGATGGCATTTTTGTTATTTATCGGTTTTTTCTATGAAAACACATCAGTGCCTTTATTTAGTATGGGAGCTGACTGAACTAAATAAGTTTTCCTCGCATAACACAGAGAGGTTACTTGTTGAAACGGTAGTTTTCTTTGTTTTTGGGAATGTGCCATAAGTTTTTTATACTAAAACTTGACCGAAGTATTAAAAAATATCTACCTCTCCGGTATATCTTTTGAAACCCCAAATCTGGATTACTATATAAAAGTCTAAACTTGTGCCAGTCGGTGAAGAGTTTGAAATAAATTGATAAAACATTAAACTGGCACCCCCTACTCTGACAGGAACCGTGGCAGCAACTCGAAATTGAGCGAACCATTTGAGAACCATTTTCGCAGCTGACATCCGTTACAAAACATAATAGTTTATTTTTTTGTTAAATTTTTTTATTAAATGCAGCTATATTTATGGATTTCGAGCTAATGCAGAAATATAGCTGCATTTAATAAAAAAAACAACTTCATGTTTTTCTTTATATTATAAGATGTTAGATCTGAAAATGATTACCACTTTCTGATTGGTGCTAAGTTTCATGTCAGAGTGGGAGGTAGCAGCTAATTTTTATCAATTTGCTTGACGGATTTGGGCTTTCAAAAGAAATATCGGAAGTAGCCATTTTTTAATACTTTCAGTCATGTTTCACAGCATATAAAAATAATGGCACATTCGAGAATACAAAAAAAATCCGGTTCAACAAAAAACATCTCTGAGAGTTTAGCGCAGTCAGTTCTTGGCTATGATTCTTGAACTATTTTTAGGTAGTCAAAATTTCTAATTCACACAATTTTTACCCACACTGTATAATAATTGTCTTCTTTTGTTCGAATGTGTGTATGATTTTAATATTCAATGATCAAACGTCATTTGCGTTGTGACAGATGACATTTTTAAACAAAAAAACTGTGATCAGCTGATTAGGCAATTTGTTATATTTATCATAATTAGATGTTTTATATTTGTTTAATATTGTATTAGTAATAACAAAGGGAAGTACAGTGTATAAGTCTATCTAGTGCTAATAAAATTTTGTGATAAATGAAACTTAAGTCAAAATAATTTCCTAATTTTAACAATAACCTCACAATCATTTTTGGGGATCCTGCATTATAAATAATTATCAATAAAAAATGAATAAGAAACCTCAATCGTATGGCACCATGGCATCTACTTCTGAAATAAAATTTGCAAATAAAACAAATTCAGAGTTTAATAATTTGTGTGACAATATTGTTACAAATATTTATACCATAAATCAAAGTTGGAAAACGCTGGAATCATGTTTTAAGTTATTAGGCACCAAAAGGGATAACCAAGGTTTGAGAGATAAAATGTATGTATTTGTTATGTAAGTAATATTTCTAAATTCTATAAGTTTTGTTGTAGACACGTTACACAATTAAGCACAAATCAAATTATATCAGCCACAAATAGAAATATACATAAACTAACATTAGAGGTTCGGAAAGGCGAAAAACAACAAAAACTGCAAGTGGAGAAATTAACTGACAATTTTAAAGAAGCGATTGCAAGATATTCCAACTTACAAAAGGTTTTATTATAACTTGAATATTATGATTATTTTATAATTTCTTTTAAATTTAAGGATGTGGCGGAAAAAATGAAAGCCAATCTTTTAGTGACGGCAAATATTGAAAGTACTAATGATAGCGAAAAAGAAGACTTATTGCAAGAACAAGCACAAATTGCCAGGGATTTATCTTTCGAACAAGATTTACTTCTAGATAGAGAGGCACGAATTAGGCAAATAGAAGAGGATGTTATTGATGTAAACCAGATCATGAGAGAACTAAGTGCTCTTGTGAATCAACAAGGAGAAGTGATAGGTTTGTATATTTTTTTTCCCACTAATTCTTAATTTTTACTGTAAATTTTTTTAGATACAATAGAAAATAGTATAGATTATGCGACTGGTAATGTTGAAGAAGGTGCTGCAGAACTCATAAAAGCTGCAAACTATCAGAATAAATATAGGCGGAAATTATGTTATTTGGTAATTATAGCGGCTATAATTTCAGCCATTTTGATTATTATTTTGGTTACACAGTTAAAATGATAAAATATTTCAACAGTTAAATTTCCTAATCTTTACATTTGAAGTTTTGAAATAAGGAGTTTTAGGCAGTTTCTTTTGGCTTGCAACATCATTAGACAAATTACGCCATAATGCGTACACTTTAAATTTCTAAACAGGGTTAAAATCCATGTCACAAGTAAGTCACGCTATCATCTCACTTCAACTGGGTCCTATACATCTAGTGAGTAAGAGCGAGATAAAAAAGCTTACTTGTTTCTGACATGGACCATAGTCAAAAGCACTGGAACAGTTGATTTCTTTCTTATTTTTTAAATGATTTTTATTTTAAATTTGGCATGTTTATTAATAAAATAATTTTAACGTAAACAATTGATTGTATGTTAGAGATGAAACTACGAAACCTGGAGAATCAAGAGAAAGCTCTATCAAAATATCGCTTTGCTAGAACAATACTAAGACAACTTAAGTTACTTTAGTATATACATTTTATTAGTATTGTTCTAGTACAGCCACATGTAATAATGGTGTTCAATTAAAAAAAAAATAAGTTTGTGTGTCATTCCTTATAAAACATGAAATACAAAAAAATTGTTTATTTTTGACAATTGGCGATTCAAATTAATATTTCCCGCGCAAATGTATGTTTGGTTACATATTCTAGTGACGTCACGTTAGTGACAAAATAAATAAAAATTTAAACTTGCAAAGAAATAATCAAACGCATTTAATAATACAAAGTAAATTAGGTAAGTTGACGTTATTTACTTGACTATAATAGACATTAACAAACGTTAAACGCTAAATTCGTCTGCCCAACTATCACGGACGTGACGTCATTTCATAGTTCCGCGCTATGCCGCAAGAGGGAGATCGCTTAGCTAGAATCGCCAATATAATCATGCCAAATTAAAAATAACAAAGAAATTCTATTCTTCCAGAACTTATGACTCTTTATAGCTTTATTATTATTACTCTTAATTAACTTTCAAGTTTAAAGTTGTGCATGTTTTATAATTAAATAACAGATATCAACAGCTTCCATTTATTTGATGCCATAAGACACTAATTTTTAAGAAAAGTAATTTATAAATTATTTTCCTTCTCAAATATTAGTAGGAAAGTTTCTTTTTAAATATATTTTTAAAATAATCCAAATATTTTTTAATATGAATTATATAAGCAATTTAATATTATACTGATTTTACAAAGTTTAGTTAGATTTTATTACTTTTTATAAAAATCAGGGTGTGTATGAATTCAAATCTATAATTTTGGTGGAGTATTTTATGAATAATTATATGCATAAAGTGTTAATACGAAAATGTTGGATTTGTTTCAAAAGCCTTCATTTTGCTCTCAGAAATGACGGGAGGCAATATTAAAAAAAAACGAATTTATTTAAAAATGAGTTACTAAACTAAATAAGTAAACTAAAGGCTCAAAGATTTAAGACTTAACATTTATGATTTTTGGAAAATTATAGGACCCATGTACCCAGTTTTAAAGGTCTATTTAAGATTTTTGGACTTATGCACCCGGTTTTAAGAAATTATAAATCATAGGTCTTCAATCTCTCAATTTAATTCTATAAATCTTAATTAAATCTTTGAGCATAAATAGACCTTAATTTATTGAAAATATGGTGATTTTTATTTAATTTTAAAAATTTTGGCAACTAAAATAATTTCAAGAGTGGGCATTTTTAATTTTGAACATTGATGCCAAGTGTATTTTTATAAGATAAAATGTAATTTAAAAATTGGTAAAAAAGATTACTGCTTTTTGATGTTAAATAATACGGACATGCACATTAGTTAAAAGGCAATGCACATACTTTAAAACTATTGCGCATGTCTATAACCGTTCTAGAACGATAATTTCGAGGATAATTTGCAAGCTTGGAAATAACCTAATATCATATTGCAAGTAAAAGTTTGTTTTTCTCTTCGCATTTATAAAAAGCAAACCATCGGATGTGACTTTTATTATCAGATATTTTCGAAACTATGATAAATTCAACCTTTTCATATTAACATTTTAAGCTTATAATTTTCCAAAGAATCTGTCACTTAAATTAAAGGGATGAATTTGCACACACCCTGTATATGATTTTATCACATACTGTTATGTTCATCTAGTTATGTAGTATTTATTTATTTTTTTACAAATATAAACCAATAAAAAAATTTAATTTGGAAATTTATTTATCATCAAAACCTTAAACAGTTATGATCTTTGTCTCTAACAAGTTTTTTCATAATTATACATCATTGTAAATTACAATACTTATTATTTTATTTACTATTACACTTTTGATTTTTAAATTTAATTTCGAAACAGTTTCGGTTACGAATTTTTAAAAATTTCAATAAACTGTTTCGGTTATGGTTTTTAAAAATTGAAAGAAACCTATTTTTTTTTAATTTTGATTTTAAATCGGTTAAAAACCGATTAGTAAAACAGTGGTGTTCAAATGTTTTACAATAAGGAAAATGTTTGAATTTTCTTCATTTAAAAATATCCACAATTACTGATTACATTTCCCATAATTTAATCAATACGTACTGAAACTATGTTTTACACTGCTCAAATTTCCTTGTCCACTTTTTTTTGCAATCGACTGTAACACCGCTGTTATGGCTAAAATTTTTTGTTCAGAATTACCCCATAAGCAGAAACAACAGTAACAATTGCTATTTTGTAGAGAAAAAAATCTTACGTTCAAATAACATAATAATTGGTCCAATTAGTAAAGAAAGTTTTTTATTTAAAACAAGGAAACTAATGATAAATACTTATACTAACAATATATTGCCATTAAGTACGATCAACAAAACGAAACTTAAATGGACGACTTGGTGATGCCAATAATTTGTTATTGCTTTGGATGTCACCATAATTGTATTCAATCCTAAATCTTCGCAATATCTGAAATTAAAATTCGGTCATTAAATCCATATTCCATAAAAATATGTCTCACTTTTTTACGACAGAAAATATTCTGAAGAAAATATTTTCTAGAAATCTATTTTGCTAGTGACGGAATTTTGCATCGCGGACGACGGAAAACGCCAAGCGGAAAACTTTGCATAGCAACGTGTCAGCGAAATGTAATTTTCCGCTTGGGGTTTTCAGTCGTCCGCGAAGCATAGTTTCCGTTGCTAGCAAAACGCACTTTTACATTTATTAAAACTGAACAAACATTTTTAGATTTTATCGTGTTAAAAAAGGAAATCTTTAAGTAACTAATTGGTTGATTATTTCCTAAACTATGAGCTCTAATAGGAACATAATTTGAAATCTTTTATATGGATTTTTTTCTTATCGTTTAAAATAAAAAAATTTCAGGTATAAAGCCACATTTCGAAGGTCTTAAGAAAATCAAGATAATAGGTTTTTCTGCTCACTATCTGGATTGCGATTCTTGAATTTATGCAACAAATTCGTCCGCATTCGGTCCGCCCTGCGACATTGGAGAATATATTTTTGACAAATAGACTTTTGACAGAAAAAGTGTGTGATAACTTGTCGCATGCATTTGAGAATCAATCGCAGTGCAGGGTGGTGACAAAAGTATGAAATCTTGGAAATGTGTCTTTTTGTTCTACAATTTTACCTTTGTTATTAAAAAGAAAATTTGCACTTCAGCTAAATCTTTAGCCAAACAAGCTTTTGGTCCATGACCAAATGGTATAGTAGCTAAAGCTTCCATATCCTTATTTACTTCAATTCCAAACCATCTATCAGGCTTAAATTTTAATGGATCTTCAAAATGTTCTTCTCTTAAACTCGATAAATTTGTAGCAATTAACATGTAAGTCCCTAAAAATTGTCGGCTAATAAAAAAAATTCCTAACAGTAAAATTAAGTTATCAATTAGTATTTCCGATTTTAGAATTCTATTTTCCTTCTGTTGACAAATGTAAGAGAATAGAAAGCCGGTGAATACTTTTCGCTAATAAAATTTTTTTTTTGTATTTCTAAAAGGGAATTCATTTTTGTTTTTATGTATCTCTTATTACACGACAAATAGAAATTTTATAAGTGGCTATCCTATAACCTTTTAAACACCCACTGCTTTGTTAACTGAAAAGTGTTCGATTTTAATTAAATTTCTATAAATATTTGATTTGAGCAGCTATTGGGGTAATGCAACCACTGAATTTTTAATTCACTTACATATTAGAAGCGATTTCGAATGGCTTTGGTTCTTAGATTGGTCTGTCAAATTTGGTCCTACCACATTCGAATGACATCTTAGATCGTTTGGTTCTGGCCAATTTAAGCTTGGTTGACCGTAATATGAACCGTGGTCGGGACCAAGGATCGATTTTTGATTATTCGCCTCATCTCTTTCTATTGGTTCGAATAGGGAAGAAAGAACCGAAGAAGCTGTCAAATTGTTGGTGGACCACTAACCAACCAAAGAAACCATTCGAAATCACTTTAGGTGTTAGCTTGGTACATTAAATATTTTAAGAAGTAAATTTATTACGTACCTCTTGGTATACGGTAACCATGAATACATACATCTTTGTTTAATATACGATTTAGAACGGGCATTGGAGGTTTTAATCTCAAACTTTCATTAAGACAAGCCCTCATGTAAGGAATACTTTTGAAATCATTCTTTTTGACATCTTCAGGGAGTTTCATTATTTCTTTGTAAAGATTATGCTGCACTCGAGGATTTTTCGCTAAATGGTACATCAAGAAACCAGCAGTATGCGCACACATATTTACACCTAAATTAGAAAACAAGATTTTACCAAAATATATTTTTTTGAATACTATAGTTTAATTTTTATTGTCATAAGATAAATTTAACAATGCTCAAATAAGTTTTGGTTAGGTAAAGAATTATTTGTTAAAAATCTCATTTTTTTGGATAAAATTATTTTTTTAATATTATGTATTTCATAAATTAATTATATTAATGTAAATTGTAACTTACCCAATAACATCATGTCCAAAAGTATAGTTAAAATATCCTCAGACACCATTGATTCTTTTAACAAGAAGCATTCAATTAAAGAAAGTCGTATGTCTTTTGTATATTCCTGTTTGTCCGCAAGATTATTCTTTTTTGCCCGAAGTTCATCTTGAGTTTTTTTTAAATATTTTCCCAAAATGTTATCAATAGTGTCGCAATGAAGTACCAACTTTTTCCAGGCAGGCGTTTCAAAAAATTTCCACATATGTAAACCTAAAATACAAAGAATTTATTATACATTGAAATTTAGCGTGTTTATAAAAACAATATAAAGGTTAATATAATTTTTTTAAATGAGCAAAAAGATAGACGGCTTTCGGATGAAGGTTTTATTGTGTAAATTAAATTATTACATTCTCTAATGTACCGCCAATAATGTTAGCGATTGTAATAATTTAATTTACAATAAAACCTTCGTCCGAAACCCGACTATCTTTTTTCTCATTCAATTTTTACTACGGACACTAAATTGTGGTAATAACTTTTTTACCAAATTCACACTTTCTGATTGCAGCTGTTGCTTCTTTAAGTGCTTCTAATAAAATTCCTGTTTCGGTAGTTGAGCTCAATCCTCTAGTATCCAAAAAACCAAGTTGTTTATTAAACATTATAGAACAAAGACACTCCATACACCATTTATTTATTTCATCAGAAAAATTATTTGGTACTTCTAGTTGTCGATTACGTATTGCCAATATTCTCCTTATAAAGTCACCACTTGTAAGGCCAATCCGATCATACTGGTGCTCTAATGAACTTTTTAATGCTGGTTCAATTGATTTTCTTAAAGCCTCCCATTGTGGACCATGCCTTAATAAACAAAAAAAATAATAAAAAATTTTAGTTAGTCATAAAAAGTAAATTAGTATTTTTATAATTATAAATTTAATATAATTACATCACAAACGGTCCAGCTTGTCTATATTTTCTGTGTTGTAAGCGATATTTTTCGACGCAATCCAAACTAGAACGAATCGGATAAGGGCCATCATTTTGAAATACTACATGGGCATGTTCTGGGCGACTTAGTATCACAACATCTCCACCAAATGGACCTTGCAAACGAACAACAGGACCATATTCATTTAATAAATAACGAAATAGTGCCAAGTTATTACCCCAACTAAGTTGGCTTCCTGCAACAGTAAATGATTTTATTTCTTGAATTATTTTTTTAATATAAAAAATTTTGATTTCAGAAAATTTTATGCATGTATTTTTTAAAAAGTAAAAATTTTATAAGATTTATGTATCACATTATTAATTATAAAAATTACTTTTTTATAAATATTATACATATTTACCAAATATTTTACCAGCGCTTAGAGCGTATTGAAGTGTGGTAGCTGTAACTTGTCCCCCAAAAACAGGTACGTAGCTCCAAATTTTTGAAATAAATTTCAAAGTAGTAGGGCCAGGTACTTCCTCGAACGATACAGCTTTCCTCATATCTTCAGATTCAGGAATCGGTTCCAGAAAATCCAAGTTAGACAATGGATCTGTTCTAGGATTAATTACTACTTCAACATCTTTTTGAGACATATCCGACAGAAATCCTTCATTTTTAGCTAGAATTATATAAGTAATTTGCTTTATTAAAGGGATTGTAATGTATTTTTTGCGCCTTAAAAGGAGTTTTAGGAATTAGAAAGATCGATGAAAATTCCTTGTTTCCACTCTAATTATATGTGGTGATATTAGAGATAGGTGTTCGTTTCCTGATAGCGAATCAGGGGCAAATTATTGGAATTTACTGCATCATTAGTATTTTACCACTGAATGAACTGACCCAGATAAAAACTACTAAATCCAATCAAAATTGTTAAAACTAAGTGATTAAAAATTAATATTAAATGACCGAAAGCGGTTTCTTTCCAAAATGAGTATATAACTTTAAATTCTTACCTGCTGGTAATTGAGTTGAATTTATCGATGGGATAAAATTTGTGGTTTTTACTGTATCAGAAAAATATCTTTTAATTAAGCGATTTAGCGGTGGGGAAATTATCCTCATTTTCTTGTTATTTTGGCTTGATCAAATTAAAGTTTTGTACAAATTATTTCCTTCAAAGTGACATTAAATTTTGTTTTATTAATTTGTGAACCCAAGCCAACTGTTATTTATTATCAATAAATTACTCCTACATGTTTAAAGGTAGATAAGCGATTGAGTAGCAGGTTGCTAAAATATTTAACTTAATTTAAAACTCTTCAAACAAAACCTTATCAAAATTGCTGCTTCCTTGAAGATAAAGAAATCGATATTTGTTAGGTACTTATGGTGCAATTCTGTGGAAATCGGTATGTCATTACAGGAACAATCTGTAAGGTTTGTTAAATGGTTACACCTTACAGATATTTCCTATAAGGTCTTACAGATTTGCTCAGAATTGCACCATTAATTACCATTTGGCCCTATAAAAGCTGACCATTTAATCTTAATAATAAGAAAGAAATAATCTGTATCATTGTTGAATATTTAAAAGCTTTTTTATTTTTGAGTAGAATATACATTATTACAAAGTTATATTATAATATCACATATTTAATCAGTTAACCATTATTGTGTTCACAATTAAAAAATTATTTTGATTGATTTTTTAAACTAGCAAAAATTTTGGTGCATCTTATGTTAAGGCATACTTCTGAAATAAAGTTTGTAATATAGGTGTCCTTTTCAGTTTTCTTGCTTTCAAATACCAAAACCATGTAAATATTCGGTTCAACTAATGTTAAAATAAACATCATTTTGTCCTAGAATAGATAATATTTGGTACAATAAATTTTGGAAAATAGAATTCAATAAAACTGTATTATTTGCAAACATCAATTAATTATTAGAATGAATTATAACTTTTTTACCTGAGTACTGTATTTATAAATGTATTTATCTAAAGTTTGGAGTTCTATTGATGAATCTGAGAGCATTCTCAATATTAAGTCCAATTGTGGAGGAGGTCTCTAAAATAAAATTTTTCAATTTATTACTTATTACTTCACTAAAAGAGCAATGTTGGTAAATCTAAGTAGTTTTATTTTCTACCAACAATTATACGGGTGCAAAAAAATAGTACTTGGTAAAAATTTGAAGTACCAAACATTTCACTTTAAAACGGAAAAGAAATCTCCTTAATACTAAAAATATATTTTATATTTCGGGGACAAAATCGTTAACATAAATAACAATGTAAAGGTGACCAACCAAAAGACTGACTTTGAAAAAAGAAACGAGAGCGAGCAATAAATGGACGAATTGGAGAAAGACAGGAAAGAGAAAAGAGCAAAATTGGATGAAAACACGAAACTCATTTTTGTGTTTTAGTCACCTTCTTGGGTCCTTAGTTGAAAAAAACTTAATTATTTTTTTGTTTTTATAAATATTTTTACAATATTTTGTACAATCGTGTGTTGTACTATTATTTATCACTGGTACAATTTTTGCCGGAATATTCCAAGAAAACCTTGAGAAAATCATCAATTTCTTGAATTATTTTGTATTTTTTATTCACCTTTTTTGGGACTTTAGTTGAAAAAAACTTAATTACTTTTTTAATTTTATAAATACTTTTGCAAAATCTTGTGCAATCGTGTACGATATCTATCATCAGTCGAAATAATGAAAAATTATTTAATTTCTAGGTTTTTTATAAAATAAATGTTCGGTTTTTATATGGACAATTTGTCATTTTTGTCCTTTGAAGCATTTTATCATAGTATCTTTTGTCGAATTCGGCCATTTTTCAGTCGGTCTTTGGTTTTATTCGGCTATTTAACGTTCGGGCTATTGTCCGTGTCGGTAAATTTGTCCTTTTATAGTTCTGTTTTATCCTTTCGACCATTTATCGTTTGCCTTTTTTTTCGGTCATTTTAGGCCTATTTTGTTTCGGCGTTTTCAAACAGCCAGAACATAGAAAAGCAACTTATAGTGGTACAATATAAAAACAAAAAAAAGTAATTGAATACAATTTTTTCAATGTTTTCATGGAAGTTTTGTTTTTTATGGCACAAATTTTCAAATTTTTTACCGCACGATATTGGGCCCCTTAATCATTGCTTGCTTCTTGATTTTTTGATAGAGCAAGGTAGTAAATATTTTTAACAGTTACTTACTGGTGGACAAGAAACTATAACTGGAAACATATCATAATCAGTCGTATCACAACTGACTTGACTATTGGATATAAACAAAACCGAGGATGCGTCATACTTTTTCTGAAAATTAACCATCCTAAAAACACGATAAAAAATTAACTTACAACATATTTTAATTTTGTTATTTGAAAAAGTACTTCAAATCACACTTACCTAAAGTAAAAATCAAATTGAAGTTTTGAGCACAATTGACGCATTTCGTTTGGGGTAGTTTGAGATGCAAGTGTATCGTGAAAAAATAAGCTAAACTTGCTCAAAACTGCACCTTTAAATTTCATATGCCACTGAAGTAGAGCAGGCACTTGATTCGTTTTTAAAAAACCCAATTTCCAAATCTTAAAAAAATATAAATGAAACAATTATACAGGGTGTACCTCTTTTTTCCACCAAAAATTTTTTGTAGATACTAAATGTCATTCTGAACAAAAATGTTCCTATGAACTATTATGTTTTTTCGACTCCTTAAAAAGTTACAGCAATTTTAAAATTTCAAAAATTTTATGATTTTTGTGGGACACCCTGTATAAATTTCATATAATAAGAAAGAATATTATACAGGGTGTTCCAAAAAAAAATCATGAAAATTTATCAATTTTAAAATTGCTGTAACTTTTTATGGAGTCAAAAGAACATAGGAAAATTTTTGTTCAGAATGACATTTACTATCTAAAAAATTTTTTGCTGGATAAAAATTGGGACCCTGTATAATTGCTGTATTGCTGATTTCTGGACACCAAATGCAAAACCAAATGACCAAGGTAATAAAAACTTCAAACTTTCTGCATATTCAGTGGTCAGTGGTTTTGTTACTCAGATCAAAATGCTTAGGCTTATTCGTTTGGCAGTGGTAAGTGGAGTAGTAAGTGAATTTCAAATACTATTAACCCTTTGCGGTCCAATAAGATTTCACAAAGTTGCTCCAGTAGGTCTGAATTACTTTTCAAAAAAATATAGATATTTTTTATATTTTATTTCATTATTATTACATTTTAACTATTTTAAATATTATTTTATGTAATTATCTATATTTTTTTATATAATTATATAATTTTTTTATAATTAAAAATATTTTGTCCGATATAATCCGACATAGGACCGGAAAGGGTTAATTTTCGCTTGAAGTGGTAAGCGATTGTGGTATTTCAAACCACTAACCATGCTCCGTATGTATTAAATGGGAATGGTAAATGAGATGATATCAGACTGTTACCATTCACTAACTATCACACCACGATTCACATAATATTATGCTGTAATAAAACGTACAAATTTGGAAACCCGAAAATAATAAATTTATTTACCTCCTTATTTTGTATTTTGTTTTCCCACGCAGACAATCTTGTATGTGCTCCATGAATAAGTGAAAGAGAAGATAAAAACTGTAATCTCTGTAATTCTAATAAAGCTTTAAAAAGTTGTTCTAAAATTGAACATTCCAAACTAAAAACTGCTTTAATTGGTGTTAAAGTTAGATCTGTAAAACTTAATATATTCCTTTGTATTACAGCTTCAATGATTTGCAATAATTCATTATATTTTAATGTCTTATTTATACCATTTAAATAAATTTTTTCATACCTATATTTTGTTAAGAAAAATTACGTAATGTGAAAAAGTAGAATTAAAACTATAAATACACAAACAAAATAAAGAAAAATTTGTTTGATAAGGCGCTACCAAGCGTTGAAGTGCTTAAAAACTCACCTTCAACTACATATTGATTCTTTTACCTAGTCATTGACAAATTTTAACACCTCTAACTACTGAAGTATTAATACTATACACCAGACAGTAGCGTAATTACTTTTAAGCAACGCTTAAGAGTCAGAAGCCTTAGGAGCCAATATACAAAAATTAAGTAAACTTTTAAGACATTTTTGGACAGCTATAAAGTTTAAAAATATACTTAAAACAAAATGTCGAACTCTTCGTTTATACCTTAACTTATTGCTAAAGTTGGAAAGAAAATATTATTTCAATAAGTTTCTTATTTTTGGGGAAAACGCCACAAAGAGAACGTTTTTTTGTAAAGAACCCGTTTTACTGCTGCCGTATGAGAATTCGGTTTGACTTACTAAAACCAAAAAAGAAGAAATGGGTAGCCACAAAATTCATCTGTATACCAAACAAAAAATTTTTAAAAAAGCTTCTCTGGAAAAAAAGTTATGACTAAAACCGCAAATATCAAGAGAAATTCAAAATCAAGCGCTCAAATTTGATGACTATCGCCCTAAGGAACTAAAATTCGTGGCACGAGATAACAGAAAGGATACACGTCAATCATATTTATTCGGGCAGAAATAAACTGGATAGTGTTTTGGCAATAATTAATAATTTTTCCATCATTTGGCTGCTTACATAAATCTTCAATTCTCCGTAAATCCATTCTAATTGTTTCATATACTAACTTTAAGGAATTCTGTTAAAACAATGCATTAATTAACATATAATTAAGTGAAGTATTTAAATTTTACGTCTTTTCTTAAAAACCCTTTATTTTTATTTTGCAAGAATCCTATCTCCATATAACTTTTCTCGGCAAGTGTCAACTGCACGAGTTGTGCAAGAAGTCCAGACCAGGCAAATGATTGTGTTAGAAATGTTCTATTTGATTCCCTTTCTTTATCCTATAAATATTTTTAAATAAGTTTTATTAAATTAAAATTAGAAGCATACTTATTACAATATGTTCTTTTGCTTTATCAAAACATAGCTGTGACGACAGGCTGAAGAATGTATGGAAAAATTCCTCATCTTTCTCCATATTTTACGTTTCAAGGGGTATATTTACAAAAATATCGAAAAATAATAATAAATTACATAACCTTTCTTTAGGGTTGTTTTGGTTTTTAGGTTAAAGTAAATGTCACTTGACCATTGAGCAAAACACATGTAAGCAACCACTGACCAACAAATATTTAAAACAAATTATATACAAGGTGCTCTAAAGTACACTGACAATTTGTAACATACAGGGTGTAACAAATGCAGACTCGATTAAAATGAAGAATCGCTGTTACTTTTCCGTCTTAAAAATTGCGTTTAAAACGCATTTTTGTACCTAATAACTAAATATTCAATAAAACCCAAATCGATATACAATATACAGGGTGCCCAGACCACCTGTACCACACCTCTTTATTTCGAGAACCCTTTATCGTACATTGACGAGATAAAAAAAATACCACCAAAGTAAACCTAAAAAATCTTTTGGTGTAATTTGTAATACTCAAAACAAGCCGGAAGTATCCGAAACCAGAAGTAATTTTGAAATTTTTTATTGCAACCTAGGTCGAGTGTAGTATTGTTGGAAGGGTCTTTTAAAACTAAACATTTATTTAAATATTTTGCAAAATTAACAAATTAAACGAAGAAATAAATCCAAACAAATGGTTCCTTAAATTATGGAAAAATTAGAACACTACCACCATGGGCGAGGGTAGAGGCAACTATGATTTTTTAAATGGAAACTTATGCATTTTTTCGCTTCGTTCCTTAAAAATAATCACCTTTTTTATGTTATGTATTTCCCCTTAAGTAGTAATAAAAAAATTAAACATTTTTAACAAATGAAGCAAAAGGGCATAAAAGAATTTCCATTTAAAAAATGTAATGTTTTAATTTTTCCATAAATTAAGAGAATATTTTTATAATTATATGCATCAAGATACTAAAAAAATAAATAAAAGTTGTTTTTTTTAAAGACCTTTAAAACAATATTATAACAACCTAGGTTGCCATTTAAAACTGCAAAGTTACTTCCGGTTTGTTTTGGAAATTTCAAATTACACCAAAAGATTCAGTAGCATGTATTGAGCGACCGTGATGAAAATTTTAGAGACGTCATTAAAGTTAATCACGTCTATAAGAAAATTTTTCTTATGAAGAAATATTTTTTAATCACGGGTTTAACGTTAACGAGGTCTCTGAATTTTTCATCACAGTCGCTGAATACATGCTATTAGGTTTACGTTGGTGGTAAATTTTTTTTATCATAAATGTACAACAAAGGTTTTCAAAATAAAGAGATGGTACGGGAGACGGGAGCTATGGTACACAATATTATCATGGAGTATGGATACAATACATTACATACTCCATAATATTATTTAAATCTCAAGTAAAACCCATAAAATAATTAATAATGCTTGTAATCAAATAAGAAACATCCGGCTTTCTAGGTTTACACATTTTAATTCGAACATCAACATATTCTACAAATTTCGCAATTTTTTTCAAGGGTTGAGAAAAAAAAATAATATGCTATTTTACTTTATTTTCTTACAAATGTTATAATAATTAACAATACAATTCACAATTCATTAAAATATTTGAATAACTAAAATTAAAAAATATACTGTGCTCCGTTCAAAAATCCAAGGCATATGTTGTTTTGTTAAGACAAGTTGTAGCTTATAAAAGTTACGTGTATTCATGTAAATCTCTGTGTCAAGTTTTGCATGTTATTTTGCTTTTCATCGCAATTTCGAATATCATAATGAATGTTTGTTTCGACAAACTGAATCCTCATCAGATCCAATAGCGAAATTTTTCTGAGGTAGATTGCATACGTATAGTAACTTTTAACGAAGAAGGCTACAGCAAGCTTCAGCTTGCACAGCGGTTTAATATAAACCGACCTACCTTATCCAGAGTACTAAGGCGGTTTGTGGAAACTAGACATAATGCAAGAAGACTACATCAGGGTCGTGGAAAAGTTACAACCCCCAATTAATACTGTTTTTGTAGAATTCCCACATTATGGTAAAGGTTCATAAAAAGTTATTTCTTGCGAAATGAATTTGTGGACAGTTATAACTTCAGAATAAGGCAAAATACTCAGAGGAGAATACTTGCAAAACATAATTTAATACTTGCAAGAGCAGCCACCGCTCCATTGCTCACCAGGCAACACAGAAAGCAAAGATTACGGATGAGTCCAGGTTTTGTCTTTACTCTGATGATAGGCGGAATAGAGTATACGACATTATGAAAACACGATTAAGACGACTTCCTAACCCTACAAACACATTAAATGATCTTTCCCGAAGATTGTTAGAAATTTGGATTAAAATGATCAAGACCAAATTAGAAGACTAATTTGTAGTATGAGAGATCGTTGTCAGGCCGAAATTAATGCTAAAGGGGGGAAATATTCGTTTTTAAATTACGTTTTTCCATAGATTTAAATTTTTATCTTTGATTCTTTTTTTTTCAATGTCATTATTTTTTGCTTGAAAATCAAAATTATTAACTAAACTGCATCTGCTTATCAAAACTATTTGAAAATAAGGTATGAAGCTTGTAAAATTTGAAAATGAAAAGTGAAGTTACCCGCAAAAATGCAAATATGCGTTAATTTTGGAGAGCAGTATATTATGGCAATCGCATTATGTTCACATGTTTAATATTTGTAATTGTAAAACTTGCTATCATATTATAATTTGAAGGGTACACAGCTAAAACCGGCGAGGTCGCGAAATTTTAGTTTATGGGGTAATTCTGAACAAAAAATGTTAGCCGTAACAGCGATGTTAAATTTGACAGTCACCCCGATGTCAAAAAGACGATATTCTGTAAACTTTAGTGTAACTTAACGACAATATAAAATAACATTTTCGGTATTAAAATGCATTGTACATTTATATAATGTATTATTTTGATCAATTATACATTAATGTATTATTATTACTTTGCTGTATGTTATTTTAATACGAAAATTTTATTTTAAATAACCGTTAATTTGCAGTAAAGTTTACAAAATTGCGTTTTTTTTGACATCAGGGTGACTGTCAAATTTAACATCGCTGTTACGGCTAACATTTTTGTTCAGAATCACCCCATTAATGTTAGCATATTTTATTAGCTGTGAAAAGGTACTTTTAGAAAGGCTATATTAATGAAACCCAACAAGTTTTACCAATGACTTAAAGGCCCATTTAACGACCGGAAAATGTCTTTTAAAAGATGTATGTATCATGTAGTAATATAATATATTATTATAACATTATATTAAATTATTCATTGGGAATTAGTAAAATGATATACAGTTTTATTTTAGACTTGCTTTCACTAGAATTTTGTTAAATTTAGACAAAATCTTTCATCTTAAATTTACAATTTTTTAATTTTTACTTATGTTTTGACATATTTATTTCAAAACATAAAAATAAGTATGAAGGAGTAAAAATAAAAAAATTGTAAATTTAAGATGTAAGATTTTGTGTAGATTTAACAAAATTCTAGTGAAAGCGAGTCTAAAATAAAATTGTATATCATTTTACTAATTCCCAATGAACAATTTATTACGAACTTAAAGTTGATATCAGTGAAAACTCATTTGCCCTCAGAGCAAACTCAAGTTTATGATAAGTAGATTGAAAAACTTCTAACATACCAATTAAGTACACCTTTTGAATTTCGTTGTGAGTATAGAATTTTTTTAAGGTCTCCACCATAAGTACTTCGATATGAAGAAGAGTTGATTCAATAGGAAAACCTTCTAACTGTTGAAGTCTTAAATGAATTGCTACATCTTTAGGGTAAAGTAATCTTAAGGCCAAATGCACTACAGCACCTCCCAATTTTGATGAAGTTAAAAAAGAAAACATATCAGAAAGTGAAAATATTTCCAATAAAATGATTACTGCTGATTGAAGAATTTCCTGAAATTATATTCAATGTTTATTTAAGTTTCATTATTTTTAATAACCAACTTACACATTTTTTGTAATTATCTAGTTCGTGCAAATAATAGAACGCATAGTTTAATTCATTCGGGATGTGGACGAAAAAATTAAACAGGGATAGTAGTTTTTGTTCCATCTTTAATACGTCACACTTTTCGTAATTATGATTGAGTAAGTATACTAAGCTTTTTAACTAAAAATATAATTAATTATAACAATTATTCCGTTATTATTAGGTAAGTCTAATAAGCATAAAACGTTTAATAATAATTTTTTAACTAAAAGCAAATACTTATTTTTCATTCATAAATTTTTTCACCAAAGTGAACCTAATGAATATTTTGGAGTAATTCGTAATTTTCAAAATAAACCGGAAGTACCTGAAAACGGAAAACTAACTTTAAATTTTTAAATGGCAACCTAGGTCGAGTATGGTATTGTTGGAAAAGTATTTAAAAAGGAAGCAACTGTTATTAAATTTCTTTAAGGTAGAGGCAATTATGACTTTTTAAATGGAAATTTGTATTTTTTGCTATTTTCGCTTCGTTTGTTAATAATAAATTTTTTTAGGTTATGTATTTTCCTTTATTCAAAAATTTTTAAAAAAGTTGATTAGTTTTAACGAATAAAGCGAAAAATGTAAAAAAGGAGTTTCCATTTAAAAAATGCTCTCTTGTCCATTTGCGGATGATAGTTAAGTTTTAATTTTTCCATAATTTAAGAGACTTGTTTGGATATTCTTTTTTTTGTTTAATTTCTTAATTATGCAAGATATTACCAAAATATTTTTATAAAAGTTGTTTCTTTTTAAAAGACCTTTCCAACAATACGATACTCGACCTAGGTCACTATTTAAAATTCCAAAGCTACATCCGGTTTCGGGTACTTCGGGTTTGTTTTGGAAATTATGAATTACACCAAAAGATTCTTTAGTTTCACTTTGGTGGTAAATTTTCTTTCCTCTTCAATGTACGACAAAAAGTTCTCGAAATAAAGAGGTGGTACGGGTACTTGGACACCCTGCTGTATACAGAGGTGTGCATAAAAAACGGCCAACGATGTAGCTTAGTTATTTTTTATATAATTTAAAAAAGTGACAAATCAAAATAAATACTATTAGTAATTGGATATTAAAAGGTTTTTATTTTTTCTGAAAACATCCGAAAAACTATCGGAAAATTTTGATTTTCAAATGGCAAAATGAGTAAAAGAAAAACAATTTAAAGTGTAATCTAAGCCAATAAAACATATATCACTTTATATTTTTTTACTCTTTTTGGAAATACTGCTAAAAATGTGGAAACCTGAACGCTTCGACTTAATGCCTGCCATGATTACCTATCCAAGTTTGTAAAGTGGAAATTAATTAAAATTGCACACAAAAATTAAAATTATGGTAAACAGAGAAAATTATTTTTTTAATACTTATTTGTAAAAAAACATAAAAAAATAATAAATTAAAAAAATGTATGAAATTATTTTTTTTACTCATGTTGCCATTTGAAAATCAAAAGTTAACTACCGTTTCTCAGATTTTTCACAAATAAGATAAATCTTATAATATCCAATTATAGTATTTTTTCAATCATTTAATTTGATATGTCACTTATTTAAATCGGATAAAAAATAAGAGGAAGCTACATCGTTGGCCGTTTTTTGTGCACACCTGTTATTTAAAAATACACGACTACGTTTAGATCAAGCAGATAGCCAGCTTGAATTCGGGCTTGATTTGACCTTTTACATGTACTTCAAATAATAGAGGTCAAGCCAAGCCGAATTCAAGTTGGGTTGAGTTGCTCGAGACAAACATAGTCCATAATTTTTTCGAAACATCTTAATTTTTTATACTTCACATAAAACATAAAAATTATAACTTTCAAATTTAAATTTTTATTATTTTACATAGAATTATAAGAACTTTACTTACAGTTAAATATTCAGGACTTTCCGATTTTGATACAATCCAAACTAATGTGGCTGCAATCAATTTATACATTTTCTCAGGAATTGGAACTCTTCCTAAAATATTATCGAACAAGCGTACAACAATTAAGTAAGAAGAAGAATTAAGGTATAAATGCTTCTACAAAAAAAAATATTTACTTAAATTGCTATTTAAATAGATTTTTACTATAAAAACCTTATTTTGAATAAGCCACATTAGAACATCTAATCTTGGTTTATAATATTTTTCAAAGTTCCCTAAATGTTTTGTTGATAATTTATAAACTTTATCATATGACAGCAAGTGTTTTGTGATATCCTATAAAAATATTTAATTAAATTACATTTGCAATTAAATAGTCTCTATATTCTTACCAGAATATACTCTTCAAACAGAACTTCTTCCATTGTGTTTTCAAAAACTGTAAATTAAATTTTAATTATTAATTTATATTTAATTAAATTTACCTTCCGATTCCTCTACGGTTGGCACTTTTTTATTAATTTTCTTTTTCTCATTAATAGTTGGATTAACAAGCTTGAAAGGTGAACATTTTGAAAAATTTCTTTCTATTATAGTTTTGAGATCATTATCATCTGGATTGATATTTATGACCCTTGCAGGGGTTGAATTAACGAATTGCTTTTCCGTTCCAATTACTTTATTGCAATCATTTTTATTGACTCCGATTGATAAATCAGGATTTAAATCTTTATTGTCGTAGGTTAATTTTTTAACTATATTATGCTGTTTGGATTTTTGGGCAAGTGTATTTCCAGGTTGTAAGCTTTTTGTTTGAGAAGGTAAACTCACATTTTTATTTGGAGCTATGTTTTCTTTTAAACGCCCTGCAGTTCTATTTGAAGACATGCATGTCTTGGCTTCATTATAAGCTATTTTTTTAGTTGTTTTAGATTTTTCTTGAGCCGCATTTTTAATGTCATTTAAAATAATACGATTGGTTTTGGTATTGATCTCACTTTCTGATTTAATAACTTTTCTAAAATTCGCCACTCTTTGGTTTGCCATTTTCTTCAATAGACAAGAGTGAACTAATAAAATTATATTTTTAGCAGATTTACAATTTTTCGTTTTTGTTATATTACAATAATTTCATTATTATGTTAAGGTCAAGAACACAAAAGAATTTAACATTTGCAAGCTTAAATATAAAGTAAAATAAAATTTAATAATACTTATACATACAGGGTGTTTACAATTTACCAGTTTAAGAGGATAGTCGGCAAAATGTGCAACTCCGATTTCTCAGTCCCTTGGAAATGCGATGGGAGAATGAAACAGAATAACTGTGCGAAAGAGATGCCACTACAATTGGTCCTGTTTATATTGACATTGTACTTCGCTGATAACTTAAAAACTGTTTAATAAAATTGATTTTTTTAAAATTATCTTAATTAAACAAACTACCTTTTGACGTTTTTAATTTAATAAAATACTCTTATTATAAGGTTAAAATTTGAACCTAACAGTTGCCTATTTTTGCACGTTTTCAACAGCTATTAAGTATAACAAAAAATGAAAATTACAAAAAACAACAAACGTCAAAAGATGCAATATGGACTTCTTCAACAACGCCAAAAAGAATTATTCGATTTTGATTAACCGTTCCTCTTCTATCGCGTTTGTACAAAATCGAAATTTACATTGCAAAGTCCTATACCTAATTGCACCGACTATCTTCTTAATTTAAGAACTTAATGTTTAATTTTAATTAAATGATTTAGATAGCTTAGAAAGAAATTAGTTTCAGCTTAACTAGTCCAAAAATTACTTTTACTGTCATAAAAATCACTTTCACTACTTGGTCCCATTTTAAATCTGCAATTATCAATACTTTTCTGAAGCAACTCATAACTTAAAGTAGCATCACTATTGTCTTTTACATCTCCCTTTTTTGACATTTCAAAACGGTTCCATTTATAATTTGAGCATTTTTTTGCATTAGGAGAACATTGTATTAAATTTAAAACTATAGGGTGAGATAAACCAAAAAAATCATTCCCTTTTGGTCTGGTTGTGACAACGTTTAATGATAACACATCATTAATTTTTTGTAGTAAAAGCGTGTGACAAACATCTGGTGTAGCTCCTGTAATTGACTGTCCGATTTCTTCAGAGCTCACTTCAAATCTGCATAAAAATGAAATACAAATTAATAATAATTAATGTACAGGGTGAGCTAAAATGATTGTGGTCAATTCAAATTTCCCGCCTAAAAATCTGGGGAATTTGTTCCCTTCAAGTTCATATTAACTCAAAATCATGTCAAAATTATAACAAAATAACTAGACTACACAAAAGCAGATGCGTAGGTCGAATTTTTACCGTTGTGTCAATTCTTCGGATTTTTGTATTTAGTTATTGTGCCCTCTGTTTCATAAACATCAGTTTTTATCAAGACTAACATGCACACATCTTTGTGTTAGCATCTGAGGTGGAAGTCTGTAAGCTATACGATTGTTTTCGTACAACGAAAATATCGTTTTGTTGAATATGTTGCTATGGTGACGGATTTTATCTCTTTTGAATGAATACAAAACGTGCATAAGGAAGAGATATAGAAAATCTGTTACCAAGCAACTTAGTCAACAAACGTTTTTTTCGTTGTACGAAAACCATCGTATAGCTGTACAGACTTCCACCTCTGGTTCGAAAATGAAGGTCATAATTTTCAACATTTGACATTTGTTGTAAAATTCGAGAGCTAATTTTACGTTTTTTATTTTCAGAAACTCGAAACCTTAGTAAATAACTTAATTTTGTATATTTGTTTAGAATTCTTGATTTGTTATGAATATTGTATTCATTTTGAAAAAAATATTTGCTACGCCATTGGCTTACTAGGGGGTTTTCTTTTTAAAGTAGTTGTACTAACCTGCATATTTGGTTGCCTACGTATCAAATCACAATCATTTTAGCTCACCCTGTATTGTTTACAAATCAGGTTCTTACCGTGGTGATCCTCCTATTTCCAAAACTTTACATGTATATACACACTTTGCTGTAGGATTTTTTAAACTTCCATAAATTTTCTTTGAAATATATCCGGCAGGATAAATGACTTCTTCACAATGAAATTCTTTTCTATCTGAAATTATATCTCCGAGGGAAATAATAGTTAATGAACCTAATTCTATTGGTAAAATGGGCCTTCCTGTTGGATCTAAAGGTATAGGATGCACATATTTTTTCTTTTGCTTAGAACTGCTTTTCCTGTGGCGGCTCGAAGATGATTTTTTATCTGAAACAACATGTATTTAGTTTATTTCTTTGGATACACATCTGATTCAAACTTATGAATCCAATATTTAGGAGCAAAACTGGTTTTAACTCGTCCTCATCAATATCTTTAAACGATTGAGTTAGATGCCACTTATTCCAGTTTTAACAAAAAAACTGCCAATTATAGTCATTTAACCGATTTCTTAAATTCAAGCTGCACCTTAAAGGGCTTTTTAATATGCGCAGACTTCATCTCGAAGCTTTCATAGTCTTCGTTACGACAGAAAATAAATTACTTCTTTTAATAATACTTAAATAACTCGAAAAAAGTTTGGCAGAATATATAATTATGTCCGAAACAACTATTCCGACTGAAACGAATACATTTTTACATTCGGCTGAGTTAAAACTTCAACGAATCATTTTAATTAAACAAAGTATTATAAATAAAAAGTAAAAAAAATTACCTTGATGATCATTGGTGGAGCTGTGCTTCCTTTTAACTTTTTTGGAATCAGATGAAACGTTGGATGGATTTTGGCTGTATAAAGCTTTTGAGAGAGTTTCGACATCTTGCTCAACTTTTGGTTCAAATAAACAAAGCTTCTTAAGCAAAAATTTGCGCTCTTCATTTCTTATTATAATTGTTTCTTGCACTTCGTTGATTTCATCACATAAGGCAGCGTTTTCCTTTAACATATGCAAGTAAAGAGCGAAATAGTTTGTTATAATTCAACTTACATGTACATAATCACGGATGAGTCGTTTGATTTTCATGAGTTTCTTTTTATATTTTCCAACATATGGAGCCTTTATAGACAGTTGAGAGGTCATATTTAATTAAATTAATATTTTTACTGAAACCTGAAACAATTGTAAATAATATTCAAATTGTAAGGAAGGTTATGTTATGACTTATGACAGATACGGCTGCGAAAAATAATAGTTGCTTGTTAAATTACCAGATGGGGCGGTAAAGGTATCTACAGGGTCTTCATTTAGGTCTGTACTCGTTATTAGAGTTGCCTAACAAACGGGTGTTTTTTAAGTCTGTCTTTTAAGTGTATACGCAGTTGCCTTTACCGACCATTATGTTTGGGTGTTAATTTCTTTAATGCAATAAAATATAAAATTGCCAAAAACTTGTACATATTACAATAAACAAATATAAACAATAATGATCAATTTGAAGTAGATTTGGTCACTTAAAAGAACTTTTTAGATGTAATATCAGTAAAAAATAGTTTATGTTAGAGTTACAGGAACCTGTACAACTAAAGTGGCGCAAATAAATTGTTTTTACTGTCAAACAAGACGCTAACCGAGTGAGGATATCAAATATCAAACGAGCAAGGGCGTATTTAGGGGGTGGCTGATGGGGCAACCCCCCCCCCCCCCCCAATCATAGACAGACATTAGACAAAATAATAAAAAAATATTTAGAGTACCGAATCGCAGAGAGCCGTTTCTTCAGCAGAATTAATATGTTCAAAAATTTGGTCCAGTATCCAGTTTAAGTGGTCAAAGCAGTGATAAATTATGCTTTTTACGAGCATTTTTTAATAGATTAAAAATCGTTTGAAAAGTTGGGATTTGAATTATTCACCTTTACCTTTAGTAATTAAATAAAAGTTAAAAGAATTGTTAGATGCTCAAAAATAATAATTGGTGAAAAACACCAAATATTAGAAAATTACCCTATTTACTCAGATGTTATAATAGCAAAAGAACAAAGTTTATCTCAAAATAGGGTGACCAGACGTCCTGTTTTCCCAGGACATGTCCTGTTTTTGACTCAGGCGGGGATGTCCTGGGTAGTTTTTAAATCTTGTCCTGGTTTTCAATCTGCATTTTATTTTTTGATTTTATGTATCAAGAAGAAAAAAAACCGCTTATCTTTCTTTATTTATAAAAATGTCCTGGTTTTGTCCTGGTTTTAAAAATTCCAAATGTCCTGGTTATCAAATGGGTATCCTAGTTTTATACAAGCGATGAAGATCTAGAAAATGCAACTAAACTTTTCAACGAAATAAATATGTTCGAGGATCTTCAAGAGAAATCCAATCAAAAAGGACCATTTTGAACACCTCTTTATTTACTTCAACTTGTCTGCATTTAGTAAAAGCGATGAAAATCTAGAAAATGCAGCTAAAGTGTTGGTAATTACAACGAAATAATTATGATGTTCGAGAATCTTCAAGAGAAATATTCAACCAAAAAGGACCCAATGGGGTTTTATTCAGTGACCATTGGGAATTTTGAATACCTGTAAGGTCGCTATTATCACGGTTCATGGAAACGGCAGATAAAAAATTTTAAATTTTTGTACAACTTTTATAACACTTTTACGCTGTACAATTGTTGCAATAAAAACTTAACTACACTTTTGGTTTTTTATTTAAAATATTATCTTTATGAATTAGGTAAATAATTGAAATTTGAAATAAAACTATATATTTATTATCTAAATAAAAAAAGAGGAAACTTTTTTGGTAAAGTGTTTATATCACAAAATACGGTAAACTATACCATTAAAACAAATTCAGAATTTGTAAAACGTTTAGGTTAGGTAGGTGTTTATAGATAGGAAATATTACATCGAAATGTATCAAAATATTCTTCTTTATAAAAAAAGAGTACAAAAGAGATTTTTTTCATATTAAAAGAGAAAAAGAAAGATCAGAGCTAAAAAAGAGAACATGTCCTCTTTAAAAGAGACATTAGCATGTATTCAACGACCGTGATGAAAATTTTAGAGACGTCGTTAAAGTTAATCATATCTTTAAGAAAATATTTCTTGAGAAGAAATATTTTTTAATCACGTGATTAACGATAACGACGTCTCTAAATTTTTCATCACGGTCGCTGAATACACGCTATTCTGGTCAATAGTCAATAGTCAATACATTTACTCAAATAATACTCCCTCCGTCCGGAAATATCGTAGACATTTTGAGCTATTTTGTTGTCCGAAAATAAGATACACATTTTTAATTTAGGTAGGTAATTAGAATGATTTTTTTTATGAAATATAGTAAATCTGTAGTCTAACAAAGAATAATATAAAAAATACTGAAAAACAACCTAAAGTCTTTAAGTTTCCAGAATTAATCCCATTAGGAGAATAAAAAATTACCAAAATGGAAGGAATTTAAGTTGTTTTCCAGAAATTATTACCAGGTTATTAAGGGTTAATATCTTTAATTTGGAACTTCTTCTGTTTATTTCAACACAAATTTCATCAAAATTCGGCGTTTGAATTTGTTTTCAATCACATATTTAAAAATAAAAAATGAAAAAAGACCTAAACAATTTACGTTCGTTAATCCCAATCTTTTTTCAAAATGTACACCATATTTTCAGACAGAGGAAGTATTTTTTTTTAATAAAAAATTTGCTCTAGGTGAGGCTCGAACTCACAACCCCGGCATTGCTCACGACTACTGTCTTATAAGTACCGTGCGCTAACCAATTGCGCCACTAGAGCGTTGAGAATTGGGTAGATTTCGGTAGTATATAAGGGACACAATGGATAATTTAATAATTTTATTGATAAGATAAGAATATTATGCGATAATCATTATAATTTAAAACTTCATAAATAATAAAATTGATTATTCCATAATTTAACTTGTCTAATGGAACAATAATGTTTTTTACATAAAAAATGTTGCTTAAAAAATTGAACGGATATTTTATAAAAACGTTAATAAAAACAGGGAGTAAGAAGAACCACATCTAATATTTTTATCAATAAAAATTGCTCAAGCAAATTTAAATACGAGAAAGCATTCAGTAAATTATTAAAAAATATTTCAGTTTGGATTTTTTACGAAAAATACTGTTAATAAGTTTTGTGTATTTAGATATTTTGTTGTTTAAATTTTAAAAAAGAAAAATTATAAGCGAGTGTCCATAAGTTTGTGCAGTTTAGTGTCTTTGTAACGATAATCAGGGAATAACCAGAATAAAAGCTATGTTAAAATTAAATTTTACGGTTAATTTTTTCCACTTGGTAAAAACAATCGAAAATTTTATCGTTTCCTTATCTAATTTTTTAGTGCATCAAACAGTTCCCTTACAAAAACTAAAACATTGATAAAATAAAATTGTAAACAATAGGTACCGTATAATTAAATTGTTACTTTCGATTCATGTATGTACAGTTGGTCCCAGCTGGAAGTAGGACAAAAGTAATCAGGTTCGCGTATTCTTTGTCCTACTTCCAGCTGAGAGCAACTTTACTAAAGTTTAATCTCAATTTACGCAAAATGGTGTTTTTTGACTTACAATTAGTAAGTTTACAATATACATATACTCTAGTTAGTGCCGCAATTCTTTCAAGATTTTATTAAAAAGATTTTATTTTTCATTTGTGTTGGAGTATAATCAGAGACGGATTTACAAATTTGGCCTAGTAAATCTATGGCTAAATCTGGCTGTATTTTTTTGCAATTTTTGTCTTCGTGGAGTAAAAAGTTGTGTGTATTTTACTATTTTCATTAAAAACAAACCCCTGCAAAACTACATTTTTTTGCTATTTTCAAAGTTTATTTAATATGGGATACCCTCAGACAATTTTTATATTAAATTTAAAACATAAATACAGGGTGGCCCAGATTTTACTTCCCAGGAAATAGATACATTGTAAATGCAATATCAATTATAAAAAATAGGGTGTCCCATTAAAGAAAAAAAATGATGATTACGTTTTAAGAGGGGTACATACCGATATTTTTTTTAGAATGAAATTATGAGGTATAAGTGCTGCCGTTCAAAGCAGTTTTTGATTTATATTTTTATCTCATCAAATAACTGAGATATTTCCTGGGAAGTAAAATCTGGGCCACCCTGTATAATGCATTATAACTAAATTTAGCAATTTTATTTCACTTTTAAAAATCACCCTGGATAAATATAAAATACGAAAAAAAGAAGATAATCTCAAAATTCTAGTAAATGTCTAGAAATGATATTGTGTGGTGCAAATTCAAACATGTTTGAAATAATTTGCGCAACGTTCCTTTGTTGCTCTTCTCACAACAATCACAAATCAAAACATAACAAGTGGAGTTTAACAACATCTGCTAATTGATTAAAATGGCCTCTATCAAAAATTATGAATTTTGGCGTGAGTTTATTGGTATTCATTAAGAGTAGACTTTTAACATTTGAAATTTAAGATTTTGAAATTGTCACAAAACTTTTCCTAAATTTTCCACCCTTGATGTAACGAGGACCGCAGGCCAATTTTTTTATGGGGGTTTTATGATACAAACTTTTGAACCCTTTGGGGGGGAGGGGTGGTGTGTACTTTGGTTGTCGAAAATTTTTATCCAAAAAAAAAACTAATAAATAATTTAAAAATATGTTTTGTTATTTTAATCGCTTTGACGTTAATTTTTCTTCGGTTAAGCTAATGGTTTCTACTTATTTAGGAATCTCAGATTAGTGACTCTGAAACAGTTTTTTTTGTAGATGAGGATTCGCTGCTGGGCTAATTCAAAGATTGACTACTAGCATTGTTTTCACAAACATTTGACATTTGGGTGTCTTTCTTCGTTTTTTTGCGGAATGTCAGAATTTTCAAAGGATGTGGTTTTTGCTTCTCCCAAAGAAGAATCCACTTTGGAAGTTGAAGGTTTAATATTTAATATATCAGTCAATTTATGGGATTTGGAGGCCGCAACCGACATTTTTTTTGTCTTTTATGCTGTTTCTTTTTCTGCCCCTCCCTTAAATTTTCTTTTTGATTTTCCATTTTAACTATAAGAACACCACAACACTGATTATAAAAATAATATTAAAAGGATATTTTTTGCTGAACGTGTTTCATGCTTGTCAAAATTAAATTATTAAAATATTTTCATATAAAGAATGTTTCATTCTAACCCCAACTCAGTTTTTTATTTCATTTAAACTAAACGCTAAAAAGGAAAATGCTTTTGTTTATTTTTGCTAGATTAAAATTTTGTTACAAAAATATTTAAAAAAACTGAGTTGGGAGTAGAATAACCATGAAGAAGTCCTCCAGATGAAAAATAACTATACCCATTCTATGACTCCTTTAAAACAAAACATTTTTTTTCTAAAGCTTACATTTGAAGATATTCTACTTTTCATGTTAGGTGGACCACCATGTATACGTGGCTTTTTCACATATTTTTTTACAAATGCAATAAAATTAATTTTTACTGGTGTAAATAACGTTCCGGAAATTTCACCAATTGTCACTTGTTTTTGGATAGTTATGTATAATTTAAAAAATCTGTATAGACGGCGCTATAAATGGAGGATATTCGGTCAGTGTCAAAAATTGTGTTTAAAATGCATTCTTGGACTTAAAAGTAAGTACCGAATATAGAAGTTCATATTTTTGCCATCAGAGGGCGAGTGGAATCTAAAAATTTCCAATAGAAACAAAAGGTTGCAGAACGAAGTGCACGAAAGATATGCGCATTTTGTGACATTGCCATTTATTTCATAGTACTGTTGCTACTGCAAAAATAGGTCGACAATCGACAAGTGCGGCTAAATTTTTCATTTACATGTACAACATTAAAAAAAAATAAAAATAGAATATAATAAATACAAAATTTTATTACAAATACACCCTGGGCCGTTTTATGGACTGTGCGGCCTCTAAGCCAAAAAGAATTTTACGGGGCGCTTCAGCCTTCACTTTGTTTGACTTCGGGGGGTCTTCAAAAAATCTCACAATGGTCTATGACACAAGGGGGCCTTGGGTAGAATTTTTCCATTTTTATACAGGGTGTCCCATTTTAATTAATCTAGCTGAATATCTTGAAAACGAAGCGATTACCTCAAATATGTTTCAGACAAAAATTGTAGCGGCTCGAGGGGGACATTTAATGGTGCCATGGGTTTTTAATTGTTATGGGGTTTTATGGAAAAACATTTTTTTTTCAAATGGGAACCCCCATTTTTTATTGTAGATTCGTAATCTATGGAAAATAATAAGAAAGTTTTGAAGAAACTTTTTTTTAAATTTCAATTTTTCGCTATATTCGCTAAAATGAACATAAATTTTGGGATTTTCAATACAGTTTTACTAGAAAACTAAAGCTTTATAAGAAAAATCGTAAGAGACAAAAAGTGTTTAAATTATGGCAAGGATTAATAAAAAATATTATTTTATTTTATTAAAAAAAAAGTTTATTTTATTTTTATTATTTTTTAGAAAAGTATTAATTTTTTTTACTTATAAAATTTAAAATACAGTCAAAGGTTGGAAACAATAGGTGTCAAAACGGTTTTTCAATTTTATTTGCAATTTAATATGTTAAATAATATTTTTCAATTAAGGAAGAAGGCTTCTAAAAATTAAGGAATTCCATCTTCAGCCTACTTTGTGTTTCGCACATAATTGTTATATTGTGACAGATTAGTTTTTTGTAGAAGCTCATTGTTATTGAAGCCACTGTGATTATTTAAAATCAGTCTTACATAAAATGGCTGATTATTCTCCTAGAGAAATCGTGAATATTATAAAAGTTTTGGGCGAATGCCATGATAACTATCGGCACGCAGCACGTCTTTATGCTGAGAGGTTTCCACAATTGCGTCATCCAAATCATTCAAATATTAGGAGGCTCGCGAAAAGAGCGGAAAACGGTTCTTTTAGAAGAAAACGTAGTAAAACTGGTCCTAAGATGCTCCCCTCATTGATAGCATTAGCTTCCGTAAATGAAGATCCACATACATCTACAAGAAAAATTCAGCGTCTTCATGGGCTTAATAAATCTTCTGCCAACAGAATTTTAAAACACCATAAATCACACCCATATCATGTTCATTTAACCCAACAAATTAAAGAAGATGACTACATCCGCCGACTTAATTGTTGCATATGGGCTACGAATCAAATTAGAAGAGATCCCCTTTTTTTAATCGCGTACTTTTTACTGATGAAGCAAAATTTGACAATGGGTGGAGTAAATCTTCATAATGCTCATTATTATTCTGAAAATAATCCACATTGGCAAAGAGATCATAGATTACAGTGGCGTTGGTCTATAAACGTTTGGGCTGGAATAGTGGATGAGTATCTTGTAGGACCATTTTTTTATGAAGAAAATCTTAATCAACATGTTTATTTGAATATAATTCAAAACGAAATGCCTAATCTTTTAGAAGATGTACCTCTAGATTTAAGACAGCGATTGTGGTTTCAACAATACGGAGCTAGACCCCACACTGCCAGAATTGTTAAAACATTTTTACATAACCAATTCCCTAATATGTGGATTGGAATTGGTAGTGAAGTACACGAATGGCCAGCAAGATCTCCGGATCTTACAAAAATGGATTATTTTTTATGGGGTTACATAAAAGATAAGGTTTATGAACGACCAACTACAACTAGAGAGGATATTATGATACGAATTACGGACGCTTTTCGAAGTATCACTCCTGAAATGTTGATAAATGTATCATTGGCTTTTCGCACACGAGTAAACATGTGTATTGAACAAAATGGAGGAATATTCGAACATCTTATTTAGACCAGCTCTCGTAATTTAAGAACAGATCCAAATATCTTTAAGTGTATTAATTAATTACCTTTGACTTTATTTTAAATTTTATAAGTAAAAAAAATAATATTTTTCTTAAAAAATAATAAAAATAAAATAAACTTTTTTTAAATTTATTTTTTTTAATAAAGTAAAATAATATTTTGTATTAATCCTTGTCTTAATTTAAGCACTTTTTGACTCCGGCGAATTTTCTTATAGACCTTTAGTTTTTTAGTAAAACTGTATCGAAAATCCCAAAATTTGTGTTCATTTTGGTGAATATAGCGAAAAATTGAAATTTTAGAAAAAAAATTTTCAAACAAAACTTTCTTATTATTTGGGGGTTCCCATTTGAAAAAAAAAATGTTTTCCCATAAAACCCCATAACATTTAAAAATCCATGGCACTATTAAATGTCCCCCTTGAGTCGCTATAATTTTTGTCTGAAACATTTTTAAGGAAATCTCTTCGTTTTCAAGATATTCAGCTGGATTAATTAAAATGGGACACCCTGTAGATATGTATGATTGGCGACTAGGCGATCCGGGCCCCTTCTAAAAACGGGTCCTAGGCCATGTCCTTTTTGTCATTGTGGCTAAGACGGACCTGAAACACCGGCCTCTAAAAGTACCGGGCTCTAGGGAAAAATCCCGAACTCCTATCCGCGCCTGTCAGTGTACAGGATTTAATGAAACTTCCTCTTTTTGGAATCCAAATCCCCATCAAACGGTATATTTTCTAGGCCTTATTTAATCAAAAGTGGTGTTCTTCAGGGCTCAATAAAATTCTGTGGCTATTTCTTTACATTAAAATTTATTATTCTAACGACTTTCCGCGTCTAAAAGGATGCGTTCTTTTGGGGCCTTTTCTCATTTCCCGAAGGATCAGACTGCTGACACCTGACACGTTGATCTGAAAAATCATCTAAAGACAAAAAGTCAGCAATTCATCACAACCTGAAATGTTTTAGTTTGGAACCGTTGTCATTAAAAATCAAGATTTGGGCGGTTGACTGTGGAGAAATCAGCGTAGGAAGATGGAAGATATATTTACATATCTTATAAAATTTTTAATTGTGCACCAACTATTTAAAATGATAAAATCTTAAAATTGTTCAATTGGATTGGGGATTGTATTTCATGAAAAATTCAGGATAGCAGATGAAGGACTTTTATTACTCATAAGTGAAGAAGAAGGTAGAGAAAGATAAACTACTAAGTAAATAAATAAAAAAATCCACTTCTCTTAGGGCCTTGAACTGAGATGTAGAACCCTAAAAGTGTGTAGGAACAAGGCATGGGGAAGGGGAAGGGGATCTAATTATCGAAAATTGGATGAAATAGAGATATCCACCGAGGGAATTTTTGATAGCTACATGATCTTCAATGTTGCAAGATGCAGATAGGTGATTATCGCCGCTTGTTTCTACTTGTTTGTGCGCTCTTGGTCGATATAAATAGAGACTGCGCGACGCGACAGCGCGCGTGATTATAGCGCCGTTGGAGAGGTTAGTTCATACCAGATGCTACGCGCCGCGACGACCGCGTCGCCTGAATATGCTCAACTCTTCTACTCGATTCACTAAATTCAGTTAGTTGCCGAAAGACCGCCGTGACGTCACAATGTATGTGTTGTGCGTTCTTTAAAAAACACGTGTATTTTCGCGCCTAAAATCCAGTAAGTTAATTAAACAAAAACATCCTTATTATTTCAACATTCATTTTTTCATTAGCGCGCTTACTGCAAATTTAAGCCTTTTATTATCTTATTATACCTTACAAAATTTATTTATAGTTTGGCTTCGAAGAAAATACTGATAATTTTCCTTATTAAAATAAAATTTCGGCTTAATCACTTTGAACCTATTTTGGATATGATAAAATATAAGCAAATTTTTTATAGTTATTTTGAATTACTGTATTTAAAATTTATGTTTATAAAAATTAATCATCAAGACCTTGAGTAGGACTATCTTTCTATAACTTACCTATGTAACATTTATACCTTAAATAAATTTTTATATGTCAAGAATATAAGAGTTTTTTTTTAATGTTATTTTTATTCCCGGCGTTATCGTATTCCGCTGATACCGAATTGGGTTAAGTTTCGAAGAATTGAAGTATAAATTTATAGATTGTTCGTTTTTAGATGACATATACCTTCATCAATTTTTTCTTAGAGAATTTTGATTAGTAAAGTAGGTATCGTCTTTCAATTCAAGTGCTTCCCCCTGTAACGTCAAAATAAAAAAGTTTTTATTAGCTCGCTTATAAGCTGTTTATAGACCTTTTCACAAATGATTTTATCTCGCATTTTATCTGTATAATTCGAATTAAGTACATATTATGATAAATATACAAAATTCCAGATAATTACAAAATAAGGAGTTTCTTTCATTCAATGTGATTTTCCCACGTTCTCTAAAAAACTTTTAGTACAGTAAAATTAGCACAAAAACAGCCTGAATAAGGAGTTGATGAAACTCTGCTTATTTGTAGCTTAAATCATGTACATTTAGAATCTAAAGAGTCCCGAGTTGTAGGGTACCTGCTTCTGGAGTTATGGGGATGAAAATGGTTTTTTCCAAATATCTCGGTTTCTATCAATCCTACGATAAATTATTTATTATCAATCTTATAGAGCATAAAATTTTCTACAACTTTTGTTCGAAACTTTTTTTTGTTGGATAAACTTATTTTTAGTTAAAGTAGCGCGAATGTCCTATACATAGTGATTTTGCTTAATTTTGCTACATTTTCAGTCAACTCGATAACGAAAAGACAAAGCGAAGTGATTCTTTTTTTGTCGTAAAGCGGATCTTGAAACCTTTCAGGAAAGGTGTATTACATGACGATGAAATAGAATTTGAGCGGTTGATTAGACCGAAAAGCTTAAAAAATTGCGACTTTTTTAAATGGGACATTAAAAAAATGATTTTTTCGTTATTTTTTCGAAATTAAAAAAAACCCTATGTGTGGTCGGTTTTGGTTCTAAGAGTAGATTCAGCAGAGTTTTTAAAAATTAAAATCCGTTAAAAAATGGCCGGACGGGAGCCGTCCACCTTTAAATTCAAAAATTCTGCTTTATTTTCCTTCGAATATAAAAACAAAAAATAGCCTATTAGCTGTAAAAATTATTCTTTTTAAGGGAAATGAAGTAAAATTTGAAATTTTTTTAAAATTGTGGGCGCCAGTGTCCGACCGCGTTTGTGCGATTTTTTTGAACATTTTACCTTCGATTTTTTTTTGAAGCAAAGGGAGAAAATTTAGAAGTGTCGAATTTTTTGCTTATAAATATTAATGTAATAAGCAAAATAAAAAATATCGCTCCATAATATTCAACCCCTATCAAAAGTTACGAATTTTTAAAGTCCGCGTCGAAAAAGCAAAAAAAACGTAATGCAAATTTAAAGGCCTCAATTTAATATAAAAATGAAGATATCAAAAAAAAAGGCTCGGATGGCCATAATAACGGCTATCTACTTTGTAAATCAAAAACCCGTTATTTTTTGCACCTGTCGATCTTTAAATATAAGACGTACAGTTTGAGCATTTTTGGCGCCCGAAAAAACGCTAAATTCGTACACTTCGCGTCTCAGCGCCGGGGCGCTACACGGTTGCACCTGGAGACTTAAAAATGGCCACGATCTATCCTCAGGATGTGAGAATAAAAGGAGTCAAATTTCGTCGCTACCCTTTGACACCGAACGGGGCTGCGATTGGTTAAAGTTGACGCCGGCGAAAACCGGAAAAAAAGTAAGAAAAATCGAAGGACTTTGGAATTTTTTTTTAGTGTTAGAGTGCTTTAAAAATTTTAAATTTGAACCTCGCTCAGAATCTACATCCCTCTTCACGATGTAACCGGAATTTTTTAAATTCTGACGAAGAAAGCAACCCTTTTCGTGGCTCCGCGCAGAAAATGTCCAAATTCGGGATAAAAATACAAAAGGGGTCGTATCTCCGCCTCCTTAATAAATAGGTCCAGACGGGTCAAAACCACCGTCTTCAGAATCGGATCCTCCATAACATACTAAAATTTGATGCGATTATGGGTAAATTTCGGACACTGAGGGAATGAATTCGATTTTTCTTTCGGGGCGTAATAACTTTTTTCGGGGCTGTCCGATCGAAAAGGAACATTTAAACTTTTTTCTTAAAAATTTATTCTCTACGAAAAAAATACCTTCCCCGTTTCAAACCCTATTTTGTTTCATCTGTAGTATGTATAAGAGATTCGCGCCACTTTAACTAAAAATTAGGATTGATAGAAACCGAGATATTTGGAAAAAACATTACCCCCCCCCACCGGTTAACCAAGCTTAAATTGGCCAGAACCAAATAATATTTTAGATGTCATTCGAATGCGGTTGGTTCAAATATGAATCAAAGAACCAAAGTCCAACCAAAGCCATTCGAATCGCTTTTGATTAACCGAAATATGAATCGTAGTCGGAAGCATGATTCCTTCTTTGGTTATTCGCCTCATCTCTTTCAATCGGTCCCAATGATGTCAAATGTCATATTTTAACCAACCAAAAAAGCCATTCGATAACAGGTAACTACTCTGATAGGCCAGTTAAATAAGCTCAAAAACATGATCTACTTCGAAAAAATTAGAGGAAAGCTGGAAATCGTTTTAATCACTTTATTTTTCATAAAAAAAGAACATATTGAGTTTGTCCCAATTTTCGTGCAATGTTCTATGTGCTGTATAGAAAAAAACCAAGAAATTTTCGGCCATTTTGCAGTTTTTTCAAAATACAGCCAAAATTATGCGTCTGGAGGAAAATAATATTTTATGCAATTTTAAAAATCGTTAAATTCTGCGTCGACAGATTACCCAACTTTTGAATTTAAGCCTCAAAAGTTGGAGATAACTAGAATCAAAAAATGCCCCCTTGGAGAAACAAAAATTTTCTTTCGGATATACCGAAATTTAGCATCGGATAACTTTCTAATGAATGTAACATCTTAAAAATGGCTATAATATAAGTTTAATAGCGTTAAATTATGCATCGATTGAGTACCTAACTTTTAAATTTAAACCTCAAGATGTTGGAGAAAACTAGAGTAAAAAATTGTGTATGTAAATTTTTATTCTGTATATACTGATTAATTTTTGAATAGCTTTTCCAAAGGAAGCAGTCTTAGGTTTTGGAGTAATGCACTAGATGCCACCCATCGCATGAAAGTATTCAAACCATCAATCGTGTCTATGTTCACATCGGCATTATCAAAAACAAACTGGTGAAAACTGCTTCTTGGCACATCTAACGTAGGTTGTTGCTTGCAAGATAATTTCAAGTTTTTTACATTCATATATGAGCTGCAAAATCCTAGCGAATCATATTTTCTATGCAGAAATGCTACTAGTCCGATCTGCAGAGGAGACATGAATGATTTTGGTTTACCTTGTAGCAGCGATAATTTCGTGAACGATTGCTTTGACACGTACAGCAGTTTTGGCTTCTACTCCTTTGTCCACGTTTTTATTCCTTCGGGATCTTGGGACAGTTGGGACGGTTATTATTTGCATAAGCAGCAAAAGAGACTCAGGAATATCGTCATCAATGTTATCCAAGAAATCAACGGGTTTAGGATAATTTTTGAGATCGTATGCTTTCGATCGAATTTCCGCTCTTACGTAGTCTTCACAAGCTTCAGTCACGCGAAGACCTTCTTCTTGTTTGTTCTGTTTCCTTGAGGCGTACCAGTTGTCTGACAATATTGAGTACCCGGTATTTTTGAAACATAGTATTGCACTTTTATGTTTATTTCCTACTGAAATCCTGGGTATAATTATATTATCGTCATATTTCTCGAAAAGTCTTTTTTTGATTGTTGCTATCGGCAGAACGTACTGCGAATAGCCTTGACGGATTTCAGTCAGGTTAAACTGGCATGCATCTTCCTCCATGTAGCCGATTATATAATCGATTGCAGCTGTAACATCATCATCCAGGGGACGCCCTCTGCTACTGCTAGATGCGAGAGGTTTGAAGAATCGTTTTCCACATGCCTCATGATACTTGGCTTCAGAAGCAAGAAGCTCTGATACAATTCCAATGCGACTACTAACTTGTTGACCCCATGTATCACCTCTGTTTGTAGCCACTTCCAGAAGATTGTTTTTGAATCTCAGAGTCATCATTCTTTATTCATTTTCAGGTTTTTTTTTCAAAATCAGATGCTGCATCTTCACCACTAAGCACACAATTCTTCTTAAAATCAAACCCGGTTTATCAATCTTGTAAATTCTTAGTTTCCAAAGATTTAGCTATGTTCAGTTTGGTTCCCACAAAATTTGCACATCCAGAAAAACTGAAAAAGGAAGTGGAAGAGCACCAGACAGTAGATCGAAATCGGGCAAATTCATAAGACGAAATTCTCTTTGATTCTTCAAAGTTCGTGCCGTGTTGATAAAATTGTAGTAATATAATTTTTTGAGGTTTAAGTATTAGAAGGTAATTATTCCGAAATCAAACAACCCATCCATAATTACTAAGATTTAAAAGCTCGTCTCCGACGTGGACGAATTGAGAAAACATCAAGCACAATCCAGCGTGAAGTTATAGGAGAAACCTGATCCACTGCAATAGAATAAAAATCCTTATCGGTACGGTTAAGTACTGGAATTAATGTAAAGAATAATATTACCTTAATCCAAACAAATATACTTTTTGTTATTTACTATACAGGGCGATCGTTTTTCGAGCAAGCAGAGTTGCTACCTAAGATTATGTGGTTTGGTTAAAGGTGTAAATTCAAAAATTAGGTTCCATTTCTTTGTTTGGTTGATCATTGATCACAGTACAGACAAATGTTATTAATGGTTTTTAGAGCAAACCCCATTAATGGATCAGTTTTGTAAACCAAAGCGTTCACATGCGAAATAATGTACGTGAACTTGGAAAATAAAATGTAAAACATAAGGGCAGGTGCAGAATTCTCTCGGTCGACAAGTTAGGAAATCGTTATATAAAAATCAATTTCTGAAGCTTAGTTTCATCTGCATAACGTTATAACGTATTGTAGCATAACTTATTTAAAATTTATTCATTTTTTTATAATGGTAATAGGATCGAAATTATGGATATTCGTAGGAAAATATTTTAAAAGTTTCTCATACCAGTGAATCTCGAAGACCATTCCACAAATTCTACTACATTCATTAGGTTTGCAATATGGATGAACCGCCTATAAGTTTTTGAAATATTCAACCTCTTAATCAAACTTTTTCAAATATAATCGCATCCCCTTATCTCATGCACACATATTTTTCGCAAAGCACTATCAATATTAGTTTTATCCTCGGTTGGATCCCGTATATGTTATTAATAACAACATTATCTGTAACTTATCGTAAATATTTATGATTTGCGTTAAAAATTTATTCTGGAACGGAACGATAGACGTTTCATTTGGATAATGAAAAAGTGGCTTAATTTGCTAATGGATGATAAAACCCTACGAGTTCAACGCGATAAGTATGAAAATAAGTGGGTGGCAAAACAACTATGAGATATAAAGGGTTGCCACCGAAAATCTATTAAGTGTGTTTTTCTAATTTATAATCACACTAAATAATTTTCATAATCATATAAAGTTAGTAGACCAAAAATTAGGTTACGTTTTTTATTTCACTCATTATCTGTAGCTTTGTTCCAACAACGAGTTTTCTGACACCTCCGAAACCGTAATAAAACTACTGGGATCGAGTTTATGCGCTTTTTACCGTCCAAAGTCTATCTCACAACACAAAATTGTTGGAACACGACTCCATGAAACGCGTTTTATCTATTGCGCACGACTGTGATCGTCTATGTACGATTTTTCAGGCTGTTGGAACAAACCTTACACTTTTTAAATAGTTGTTTCGATATTCTTCAGTCTTGAAATTGCAAATAAGTCACACTATCATCTCATTTCTATTCAAGAGTGGTTCCTATACTATACTGACTTGTTCGTGACATGGACCATACGCTCATTGGAGTAACAAATCATAACTTGTTTATGTAAACTTTATCTAGGTTTTCTTAATAAATCAGTTTTTGTGTGGTTTGTTAGTATTTTATTCCTTCAATAAGAAAAAAAGTAATATTTGTTAAAAAAATTAATTATTTATAATGAGCAAGGTTGTTAAGCGATACAACTGTGTTCCTGGCTGTAAGAGCCGCAAAAGAGTGAGTCAAGCTTGTATTTTCATAGATTTCTTGCTTCAAACTCGTTAAAAGTAACTGCTGGAAACCATTTCGGTAATCTTGATAAGATTAATAGAAAAAAGGCTGGAATATTAAAGTTGAAAATCTGATAGTCTGCAACTAAAGCGATGTTAGTTTGTTCGAAGCTACAAATCTGTCCCATTTTTAAGAAACATGTTCAATGTTTACTTTATTCTAAAAAATCTATTCAAATAAAAAATCTTGTTACGGGGTGTAATTTATTACTTACCCATCACCAATTTCAAAATCCAAAATACACCTTCTTTAAATAACACTGAACAAATTTTCGCAATACTCACATTATATTCAAAATTTGAATTCCTCCATCTCCACTTGATTTGTAATTCTCTAAATAAATATAGGTAAATAATAGGTATATTTAAATTTATTAGACACTTATAAGTTTTTACATTTAGGAGGCTTACATCTTCTTATCATTATTACTTATTGTCAATACTCTCATAAAATTATTAATAATACAACAAAATTAGCTCAAATAAACATTATAGTCAGTTTAAAGATTTTCGTACGACGAATTCAAATTTGCAAATAATATTTTTCTATTACATCAGCTTTTCAAAATATTCAAATTTAAATTTGAGAAATCCCAAATAAAGGCTAAATAAAGGCTATTATTTTTCGTGTTTTTTTTTCTACAAGCTGCTATATTTCGGCGAAATTGGGCAAGACCGATGTTCTGACTCTTTCAAATAGTCTTTGTTAATAAAAACTATAGTTCATTTGTTAGAAACAAGAGTTTCTTATTTCATACCAAATGTTAGAGTGCAATATGTTTTCAAATATGAATTTCTTGAACAACAATTTAGATTTTTCTCCGAAAATTTTGGCGTTGTATCTAATAAGCTCGTAGAAAGATTTTATCCAGATATTATTTAAAAACTTATTATTTGCCATAAAAATTATGTTTTTGTCCTTAAGTATTCAACTGCTACTATGTCAAAAACTTACGTGCTAGAGCAAATCTGGTTTAAATTCTGCTTAGAAAAACCTACAAGAATTATATAATTTTATTTCAGAGCTATAACTTTTCTATTTTTTTGTAGAACAGTGTAATTACAATAGAAATGATATGATAATTAATAAGAACTAACACAGCTCTAATAAAGACTAAATACATTTTTTTATGAATGCTGGCGCAGTTAATTAATCGAATAAAACTCAATAATACAATAAATTCTTTACTCACCTTCCTCCATGTTGTTTACAAAGTTAATGTCAAAGCAGCCCCATCTATACGTAATCGAATTTACTAATATGCCCTGTCAGACTTTTTTAACGACTCTTTAACAGTCATCACACTACCATCTAATATGATATCTAAGTACATGTTATTGCACTTGCAAATTGCTCCTTTATATTACCCAAATAACGTAATATAAAAGAATAGGGAAAAAAGGATTCTAAAAATAATCCCTTTTGTGATTTTCTGAATTGTTGGGTTTAAATTTTGCTTGTATCTTATTAGGTAGCCTTCCAAGTGAAGATGGTTAATATTATTGTGATCACAAGTAAATTTTTTTGTCTTGGACATTTCGAGATTATTTTGTTAAATCGGATGAAAATGGTAAAAAGTGAAAAGCAATACTAAACATACGTGGTGTTCAGTATCATTATGGACAAATTTTATGAGCGTAATTTAAGTTCAATTTTAAGACTAAAAAACACAAAAGTTGGTGGGACTACCTTTTTTATTCAAAAATTACGGCACTTTGAAATTTGCAAACTCTGAAACAGAAAATAAAATTCCTAGAATAAACAAATATTTGAGCTATCAAATGTTCAATTAATAATATTTCTCAAAATGTTCTTCTTTAATCATGTAAATTAAATATAAATTCAAATTGTAACAAAGAACACAATTTTGTTTTAAAATCACTCTTAAATCATGTGTTTTTATTTACTAAGTCTTCAAATTTTTTTTTTGTTTTGGAGTTTCAAAATGCTGTAACTTTTGAATTTTAAGCATGTAGCATTAAAATTTGGGTATTGTAAAATTCTTTATGTTTATTCGGTTATTACAACTTTGCGTTTTGTGAACATCAACGAGCACAAGCTTGTGTATAGCAAAATTTTGAGAAATGTTATTAATTGAACATATTTGGTAGCTGAAATATTTTTTTATTCTAGAAATGTTATTTTCTGTTTTAGAGCATAAAAGCTTCAAAGTGCTGTAACTTTTGAATAAAAAAAGGTAGGTCTTAGAATTGAACTTAGATTACGCTCCCAAAATTTGTGCCTAACGATACAGAACACTTTGTATATGTTGGATGTAGGGTCCCTTGAAAATACCTTGGTTTGTTACTTTGAATTTAAGTTTCCCTTATGCTTTCTCTGGATTATTGACATTATTTTGTAGTTTTAAGTAAATTTTAAGAAAAATATATGTTTAAAAAACACAACCCCAATATTATCAAATACGTTTAACGGCCATTTAATTTTAAATGAGATATAATTTGACATATAACTAAACTAATCTAACCTAACCTAGCCAATTTTGCAGCTAATCGTCATTTGAACTACATCTAAACTTCCAAAAAATTCTATATGTATATAGTATATGTCAAATTAAACCTCATTTAAAATTAAATGACCTTTAATTTTTTTGATAATATTGGGCCGTCTACATTTTTTTATTTAAATTTAATGAACAAAATTTTGATTTTTATAATATTAAAATAAAAATACATACAGTTCTTAGAAAAAAATATACAAAAAGTTTATTGAAGATCATACTCCGAGTCAAATAATTAGGTAAAACGTAAGAATAGAAAGTCACTTTTTCAGATTTTATATTTTAAATCAAAAAAAAAAATGTAAGGGCGTAATTTTTTATATTTCGTACACATACAGCCTTAGGTAAAAGCACTTAAAAACCTTTTTTTAAATCAGCCCAGGACTTTGATTAAAATTTGAAAATAATCAGGAACTTTTTGAAATTTTATTTTTTTAGCCAAAAACAAAAAAATATAAGGGCAAAATTTATTATATTTCGTTACATATGTAGTCCGAAATATAACTAAATCAAAAGTTTTTTCAAAATCAAGGCAAAGAAATAAATAGAAGAAAATTGAAAATACAGTAATTTTTTCAGATTTTGTTTTTTTAATCGAAAACAAAAAATGTTAGGGTGCTTTTTATAGATTTAGCTACACATACAGTCCCAAGGAAAACTAAAAGGTTTTTCAGACCAAGAGTCAAAAAATTAGAAAAAAAATTAAAATAATCAGTCATTTTTTCAGATTTTTTTAATCGAAAACAAAAAAGTAAGGGCATGATATAAAAAGTTAATGGGTTCCATATAAAAATTAAATAGTGAACATTAAGTTTTGAAAAAAAATAATAATTATTATTATTAACACTTCGGCCCAGTAATATTTTGACACAACGATTTTTGATCCAGCAATTTTCGGCCTTGCAACTTTTTGATCCAGTAATACTATAATTTTTCGATCAGACAATAATTTTTTTCAGTTAAAAAAAATGGCTATTATTTTTCCTGATTTTTAGTTTACCAAAAAAAAAAAAAATTTTGGACGATTTGTTGTGTTTTAGAAAAATGAAGATATCGAGCTTCTAACCATTACTGAGAGTTTTCTTTTTTTAATTTTTTTAACTTTTGAGTATTTTCAGAAATATTCATACAGTACTTGGAATTTTTTTGAAAAAGCCAATACCAAATTGCATTCTTCAAGTGTCAGGAAAATTCTTGGCCTTGACGGTTTTTAAAAATTTCCCCTGCGGCGCTTTCCCAAAGGGGTTACCGCCCCCTCCCAGCATGACGACGTTACAAACTCTTTATTCTGCACTTTCACACTTTCTTTAAAATAACCTCTGACTTACTTTCGCCTATTTTACAATTCAGAAAATTCCCTTACTATTTCTTTCGAAAATTGGACATATTTTTTCAAATTGTAGTTGAAAGATAATACTTTGTCCAACAAAAATGTTGGAGCGTTAAGGGTGTCTACCACCTTAAACATGGCAAAATAACGAGTTTTTATTATTTACTAATAACCAACTGTTTTTTTTTCAGAATTGTTTATTATATAAAATACAATGGTCACATTGTCCGACAAAATGTCTTTTCCAATTTTGCAGTCCGACACTTTGAACTCGATGGTTTCATGATGACCTGTTTATTTACTAATATTTGTCAGACAAAAATCATACATGTCCCTTAGTTTATTCTCTGATCTGTTATGTTAATGTCCGACAATAATATGAGGGCACAGTGACAGTCCGAAAATAAAAAGATATAAAATTTCTGTAATGCAGGGTGTCGCAAAATTCGACCGACAATGCTTAACTGGAGATAGTAGACCAAAAAATTAGTCGATATGACCAAATTCATTCATATAAAAAATTCACCCCTGAAGAGTTATAAGCTTCAAAAGTTGAGTTTTTAAAATAGATTTTTTTATTGCAGCCAAAGCAGTAAAGATAATTTAATGAAATTTTGCATACGTACATTTGAATACTGAACCCTGAATTAGTAAAGATATGCCTAACCCTCGACTTTTGTAAGTAGTGTTTGGGGGAAGAAGAAGACATAAAACATTCAAAAACTTTTTAGGTATTTTAGAATTTTATTTAAAAAGTATTTACTTTTGTAGAGAATTTCAAGAAAAATATTTAATGTCTCTTATAAATTTTTGTAAGTTGTGCTATTTTTAAATTAATTGAGCTAAAATGATTGTGGTTTGATATGTAGGCAACCAAATACACAGGTTGGTACAACTGAAATCCTAAAAAGAAAATCTCCTAGTAATCCAATAGCGTGGCAAAATTTTTTTCCAAAGTCTCTAATTTCTCAGCTAATGTCAAACATTGAAAATGTTTTTCTTCATTTTCGTGCAGATGCTAGCGCAAAACAAAGATTTATGCAAATTAATTTTGATAAAAACTGACGTTTATGAAAAAGAACGCACAATAACGAAAATCTAAAATCTGAAGTTTTGACACAACGGTAAAAATTACATCTATGCCTCTGCTTTTGTGAAGTCTAGTTACTTTGTTTTGTTTTTGACATGATTTTGTGTTACTATGAACTTGAAGCAAAAAAATTCCCCAGATTTTTAGGCGGGAAATTTGAATTGACCACAATCATTTTAGCTCAAACTGTGCATTTTTTATTAAAAAAATATTTAAAACCCAAAAATTACCATTACATTCAACCAATATTTAATACATATGAAAGTACTAATTAAATGTGAATATAAACTTAAAAATTAGAAAATTCAATTGTAATAATTGTAGAAGTTGTAGCTTTGTTATCATGGTTACGGTTTTAAATAAACCTTAAATTAAAAAAAAGTAGATTGGGTTGTCTAAATTTCTTAATAAAGATTATTATATTTTTTACGAATAAGCCCCACCTTTATTGTCGGACAACTAACTCAACATGTTCTATACTTTATTTCAAATAAACAAGTAATCATGAAACCATCGATTTCAAAGCGTCGGACTGCAAAATTGGAAAAGAAATGTTGTCGGACAATGTGACCATTGTATTTTAAATAATTTTATTAAACAATTATGAAAAATTCAGCTGGTTATTAGTAAATAATCAAACCTTGTTATTTTGTCATGTTTAAGGTGATAGACACCCTTAACGCCCCAACATTTTTGTCGGACAAAGTATTTCTCAGGAGTTTTATTCGATTATCTTTCAACTACAATTTGAAAAAAAATGTTATACATAAGTTTTCAGTACCACGCCAATTTTTGGAGGAAATAGCAAGAGAACACAAAATTTTCGCAGAGGAAAAAGATCTCATCATAATTAAGCCACAGAAGAAGTTATAGACTGTTATTAGTAAATTTTATCATATGTCGGTGGGGAACTATCTAGAACACAATTTTGGACGACATTTTCTGTGGGATCAAAATTCAAAGGCCCGCCAAGAAAACTGGGCTGTTCCGACCCTGACTATTGGGTTTTAGTCGATAAAATCTCGTCAATTTCTTCTGATTACTTCTTTTTTGGATACCCTACATAACATAAAATTTGTTCCTATAAAATCATTAAAATTTAAATAAAATTTATTATTATAAGTGATAAATAAACGAACTTCAACGAATAAGGGTATATATTTTCAAGTAAATGTAGCCGAAATTTATTACACTTTTAAAAATGTTTAAAATTTGTTTTACACTTTAAAATTTCGGAGCTCGTTTATAAACGTTTCTTTTAGAGCCGCACGTTGGGATAATAGAGTTTGCGATCGTTTTTCACCCAGCAAAATTAATGGTAATAACATAATTTCATCGCTTAATCAGTAATGTCGCGCCTTAATTTGAAGCAGATTTAATTGGAAAAAACAGCACCTTTTTTGAAGTAATTAAAAATTTATTCGCTTCGAGAGGTTTTATAGTCATTGTATACTCCGATAACAATTCCGAAAATATTTATGTTATTCGTTAAGAATTATAATTTTATTTACAAAATTTTAGGTAAATAAGCTTTAGGGAAAGTTGATGTAAAATATACGGATTTATTTTTTTTATTTATTTATTCAACGGCAGAGCCTTTTATAATAACATCCAGGAAATATAATAAAATTAGATATACAGTAACATAGACACTACAGGTTAAGTTAAAAAATGCAAGCATATTTAGAAACATCATAAGTAACATTAACCTAAAAATTCAAAAAATAAGTTTCCAATTTAATTTTATTAAGTTTAAAGGATTGATGTGATGGATTAAATAAATCAAAATTATAATCATGTTGAATGATATTGGATTCTTTCATCAACCTATTAAGAAGACAATTGAAAATATAGTTTGTTTTACTTTTTCTTTCCTGGAATAGCCTTGAATGACGAGTATACTTTTCCTGGCAAAAATTGAAATCCAGTTTTCCAACCAAGTCCGGGACATTAACCATTCCATTTAGTACCTTGTGAATGAAGCATAGATCTGCATAAAGTCTACGTAGGTGGAGGTTTTTAAAGTTATTATCAGAAATATATCTTGAGAACTCATAGCTATCTTTAGGTATTCTTAATTTATATGCTAAGTGCATAAAGAACTTGGACTGTATATTTTCTAAAGATGTAATTCGACCACTTTGATACTTGATACGGGTTCCATACCGTTGATGCATACTCAAGTTGAGAAACAACTAAAGATTTATATACAAGTACAATTGTTCTAGCTGATAAATCTTTCGCAGATCTTAAACCTAACATTTTTCTTCCTTTCGAGCAGATGCATAGTATGTGATCTCAGAATAATAATTTGTGATCGAATGTGATTCCCAAATCTTTAACTTTGCTAACAGACAATAATATCGTTCTGTTAATGCTGCAACTATTATTAAGAACTGCAGCTTTTCGACTAAATGAGATGGTTAAGCATTTTGAAATATTCAAATACAGTTTATTGATATTGCACCAATTGATATCATTTTGAAACCTGACTTGGTCTTCATAAGAGTCGACAATGGAGTAAAGCTTCAAATCATCAGCATATAGTAAGCTTTCACCAAAAGAAAAATAATCCGGCAAATCATTAATAAATATGTTAAACAAGATTGGTCCGCAGTGGGAACTTTGGGGAACACCAGAAGTTGCATGAATTTCTTTGGAAATGCAGTTGTTGATCTTCACAGATTGTGTCCTGCCTGTTAGATAATTAGCCACCCATTGTACCACCAAATCATTAAATCCAAGGGATGAAAGCTTTTTTGTTAATATACCATGGTGTACCCTATCGAATGCCTTAGCAAAATCGGTATATACTGCATCAACTTGTTTGCCGGATTCAAGAGCATCCAAAATGTACGATTGATAGAATAGAAGATTGGTCGATGTGAACGACCATCAACAAAATAATGCTGTTTTACCGAAAGTAAACTCTTACTCATCCATTTAAGTTGCTTTGAGATCATTTTATCTAATAATTTGGGTATAGCGGATTTATTTCAATTAGTTGGAGACATCTTTCCGATCACCATTCTTCTGGATTGGTGTAATATAACTTTGTTTCCAGTTTCTAGGAAACGTAGCATTTTTGATGGACGATTCAAATATTAAATGAAGCGGTTTTGTAAGTGTAAAGACACATTTCTTTAAAAAATAGTTAGGAATACCATCTGAGCCAAAGTTACTTGTGTGAAACTAGCAATAGATGTTTTTTTCATATAAAAATTTGTTTTTTTGAATTTTTTCTTTCATAATTTGCTTCAATTGAATAATATAAACCTGGAAAATGCATTTTCATAAAATTTTAATAAATTCTAAGGGTAGAAACCACCCCTAAATAATTTTTTTTAAATTTTACTTTTGCATTTGTTTCTTAAAATAATTCTAAGTAACATATCAAAAATTTAAGTGGCAGTTATTTTTTGTTTCTTTGTAATACACGTTTAAAGTTCCGCGAGTTAGCAATATTACCCATATATTCTTCAAAAACCGAAAAAGAATTTATTTTTTTGTTTTAAATTATTCATTTAAACATTTTTAACTAGCATATCAAAAAAGTGGATGGCAGTAATTTTTTGTTTTTTTGTAAATCGTGTTTAAAGTTCCCTTATTTCTCAACGTTGATCCTATTATGTACATGAATTAGTAATTCTTCAATAACAGAAAAAAGGGTTAATTTTTTTAAAATTTTTCTTCCGTGGTCATTTATTTAAACAGTTTTAAATAACATTTAAAAAAATTGGATGGCAGTAATTTTTTGTTTTTTTGTAAATCATGTTTAAAGTTCCGTTATTTTTCAACGTTGATCCCATTATGTACATGAATTAGTCATTCTTCAATAACAGATAAAAGGGTTAACTTTTTTAAATTTTTTCTTGCTTGGTCATTTATTTAAACAGTTTTAAATAACATATCAAATGGCAGTAATTTTTTGTTTTTTTGTAAATCATGTTTAAAGTTCCGTTATTTCTTAACGTTGATCCTATTATGTATATAAATTAGTCATTCTTCAATAACAGAAAAAAGGGTTAACTTTTTTAATTTTTTTCTTGCTTGGTCACTTATTTAAACAGCTTTAAATATCATATTAAAAGATTGAGTGGCAGTAATTTTTTGTTTTTTTGTAAATCATGTTTAAAGTTCCGTTATTTCTCAACGTTGATCCTATTATGTATATGAATTAGTCATTCTTCAATAACAGAAAAAAAGGGTTAACTTTTTAATTTTTTTTCTTGCTTGGTCACTTATTTAAACAGTTTTAAATAACATATAAAAAAATTGGATGGCAGTAATTTTTTGTTTTTTTGTAAATCGTGTTTAAATTTCCGTTATTTCGCAAAGTTGATCCTATTATGTACATGAATTAGTCATTCTTCAATAACAGAAAAAAGGGTTAATTTTTTTAAAACTTTTCTTCCTTGGTCATTTATTTAAACAGTTTTAAATAACATATCAAAAAATTGGATGGCAGTAATTTTTTGTTTTTTTGTAAATCATGTTTAAAGTTCCGTTATTTCTCAACGTTGATCCTATTATGTATATGAATTAGTCATTCTTCAATAAAAGAAAAAAGGGTTAACTTTTTAATTTTTTTTCTTGCTTGGTCACTTATTTAAACAGTTTTAAATAACATATCAAAAAATTGGATGGCAGTAATTTTTTGTTTTTTTGTAAATCGTGTTTAAAGTTGCGTTATTTCTCAACGTTGATCCCATTATGTACATGAATTAGTCATTCTTCAATAACAGAAAAAAGTGTTAATTTTTTTAAATTTTTTCATGCTTGGTCATTTCTTTAAACAGTTTTAAATAACATATCAAAAAATAGGATGTCAGTAATTTTTTGTTTTTTGTAAATCGTGTTTAAAGTTGCGCTATTTCTCAACGTTGATCCCATTATGTACATGAATTAGTCATTCTTCAATAACAGAAAAAAGTGTTAATTTTTTAAATTTTTTTCTTCCGCGGTCATTTATTTAAACAGTTTTAAATAACATATCAAAAAATTGGATGGCAGTAATTTTTTATTTTTTTTTGTAAATCATGTTTAAAGTTCCGCTACTCAACCCTAGATTAATATTGAGAAATAGTGGAACTTTAAACACGATTTACAAAAAAAACAAAATATTACTGCCATCCAGTTTTTTGATATGTTATTTAAAATTCTTTAAATGAATAATTTAAAACAAAAAAATATGGGTAATATTGCTAAATCGTGGAACTTTAAACGGGTATTACAAAGAAACAAAAAATAACTGCCACTCAAATTTTTGATATGTTACTTCGAATTATTTTAAGAAACAAATGTAAAAGTAAAATTAAAAAAAAATACCCTGTTTTGTTAAATTAATTAGGGGTGGTTTCTACCCTTAGAATTTATTAAAATCTTATGAAAATGCATTTTCCAGGTTTATATTATTCAATTGAAGCAAATTATGAAAGAAAAAATTCAAAAAAACAAATTTTTATATGAAAAAACATCTATTGCTGGAATCTATTGCTAATTTCACACAAGTGCCAAAGTTACATCCGCAAGTGATATTGAGAATAAATCAGACGTACAAGCGCCATTTTCAGGAAAAGTATCGTAAGATGGCGTTTTATCGGGTATAACATACACAGACGTAAAAAAAGTCAGCAAAAAGATTGACAACATCGGTACCATTATCACAGGTTTGACTATTGAAAACCATTGCAGTCGGAAAACCATTAGTTTTTTTCTTATCCTTAATGAAGTTCCAAAAGTTTCTTGAATCGGTGCAAATTTCCTTATCCATTTGTATTAAATACTCATTGTATAATTCAATATTTAAAAACTTGCATCTATTTCTAAGCCTCTTGAAGTTATCATTGTCAGTAATATTCCCAGAGCGTTTAAAATTATAATGCCTTCTTTTTTTGTTTTATTAGGTTAATCAAATCCTTATTGAACCATTTTGAGGGTTGATTATGAATAAGAATTCCTTGTTATTTTGATTCTCAATTAAAAGAACCGATAGTTTTAGAACTATGCGGTAATTTGGAGCAAAGTGTATATAAACCCTTAATTAGCTTCGCCTGCATAACTCGCAACTCAAAATCATTACCAGGGGGCATAATACTATATGTCTTGGGTTTTCCTAATAAACTTTGTATTTGCTTAAAATTTTAGGTCCTTTGAGAAGAGGGGTGTAAGTAGCTTGTGTGTATGCTTCAAATTAATATTGTTGTATACATACGTCGCCGTATCTTTAATCCTTTACGGATTTGAATGCACAACATTTGCCTTTACTTTGTGTAAATTAAAGTCTGCGGCAAGTTTGGTCGAAGGTTTACTGCGGTGGCAAATGTGCTATACACATACATATAAACACCCACACACATTAACACACGCACACACACAAATTGCATTAGACCATTGCCTTCTGCCTTAATTACGGTACTCTAATAATATATCAAATGAATAGCACTTACAAAATAATTATTGAATAAGACGGATTCAATTAAAACTTTTAATAAGAATTAAATTACTTTCATTGAAATCTTGCTATTTGATTAATCGTGTTTCGTTATTAATTGGATTAATTAATTTTGTTTTTGTTCGACGTTAAACAATTTTTAGGGACAATTGTTTTGAACTTTTACTATTAATTACGCGTTGACACTTAATTTCCTTCTTTTACTTTATGTTTATATTTAATTTAAATTTATAAATTTAGAAAACAAAGGAAATAAATTTAGCAGTAACATTGTTTTCCCCGAATTTAGTTCTTCTTTACATACAAAACATGAACACTAATCTACTTTCTTATGTAATTTATTGTTTCAGATAATGTGGTCGTTACAGCTGATACCAGTACTAACGCTTTTTATATCAGAAAATTTGGCTCATCATCCAACAGACAATGAATTAACAGGATTTACGCTGGGCAAGATAAGCCCTAAATCACCGGCGTCTGAAATTCAAGGTAGGGCCTTTGCGTGCAACAGCTCTTCTTTTTCTTGAGCTTCGGCGAGCGGAATATTATTAAATGGCTCCTGAGTAATCAAGCGGGAAGTAAAACGAAGCAGGAAAAATCTTGTTATCACGCAAAAGCTTTCCCTTCAATAGAAAAGCTACGCTTTTAATTCATACAAAATATTCCCGACATCAAAAAGTACAAGCTCGCATATTGCAGATTGCAGTCACGTAATTACCATGCGAGGGAATCAAATTGGTTGCACAATTCAAAATTTTCTGCTTAATATAATTTTCCATGTTTGAGTTGTTTTTCTGACATTTCAATCTTTCTAATATACAGGGTGTCCCGTTCGTGGTTCACCAAACGTCAAGGTTAGAAAGTAGAGCAAATTTTATCAAGAAAAAACCAAAAAAGTAGGGGTCTATCTTTTATGGTTTGAAAGTTACAGGGGTTTGAATTTGACATCGCCCATTTTTCCCAGAAATCAGTAAATGATCAATAGTTGCTTAATAATCAATTTTTATAAGCAAAAGTGAAATTTTGATGGCTTTTGAAACAGTTTTAAATAATAACAAAAATGAAGGCGCACCTCAACTGTAACTATGCTTAGAATTAATTCTCATAGAAGTAAGTTTAGAAGGGTCTAGTGAGTGCATAAAAAGAGTTAGGGTTTCAAAATTTTTTACATTTTCTAGAGAATTTAACGAATTTTTAGAAAATTAAAAAAAAACCAAACCCTTAATGGGTCATATCTTGGAGAAAATCTTCAAAAACTGCAAAAAACAATTTTTTCTGGATTTTTTTTATTTTCGATTTTTTTTTAATACTTGATAAATGATTTGTGTTTTATCATTGTTACCAGTGGAAAGAGGATACTTTCAGCTTTAAAATTATATTTTTTTTAAATCTTTTTAGTAAGGTTTTAAGCAGCTATTGATCATTTACTGATTTCTGGCAAAAACGGGCGATCCCAAATTCAAACCCATGTAACTTTCAAACCATAAAAGATAGACTCCTACTTTTTTGATTTTTTCTTGATAAAATTTGCTCTACTTTCTAACCTTGACGTTTTGTGAACCACGAACGGGACACCTTGTATACAGGATAGTGATTATTTCGATGCTCACCATTGGTATCTTTTAAAGTGGAGGAGATACGAGGTCGATTAAATTAGAGAAAAGTTGCTAATTTTTATGGCCATTAAAAAGCTGAAAGAAAATTTAGGATATTTAAACTCTTTGAAAAATTATGGCCAAAAAACAAAAAATGTGGTTTTGGAAAATAATTTATATTTGCCAAACCATTACTGCTACATCAATGAAATTTGATACCTTTAAATTGTTGACTATTCTGAGTTAAATGACATAAAAAAAATTTTTTTTGGCATCCTAGATTTGAAGCCGCGATATTCAACTTTTTTATTTCTTATGGCCGCCATGTTGGATTTTTACATCATCAGATAATAAATAATAATACATTTTCAGATTGCTAATTAACTTTAATAACTTCCTTTAGAAAATGTGTTAAACTTAAGAATTTGTATAAAAAACAAATGAAAGCAATGCTTTATGGACAGGTTACCATAAAAATATCTCCTCAAAATTGATCTAATAATAAAGAAAATAATAATAATTAACAAATGACCTGTAATAAGAGCATTTAATGTAAATAACAGGTGTCTTTATAATATTAAACAAATAAAATGATTAAAATATTAGGTTTTTTATTATTATAATTTTGATCAAATTTAAAGTTTCATTTGAGGCGATATTTTTATGGTAACCATGGAAACTGTCCATAAAACATTGATTTCATTTGTTTTTATACAAATTTTCCAATTTAAAACATTTTCTAAGTGAACATATTAATGTTAATTAGCAATCTGGAAATGTATTATTATTTATTATCTGATGCGGTAAAAATCCAATATGGCGGCCATAAGAAATAAAAAAGTTGAATATCGCGGCTTCGAATCTAGGAGGCCAAAAAATTATTTTTTGACGTCATTTAACTCAAAATAGCCAACAATTTAAAGGTACCAAATTTCATTGATGTAGCAGTAATGGTTTGGAAAATATAAATTAATTTCTAAAATCACATTTTTTAGATTTTTGTCCATAATATTGCAGTGAGTTTAAATATCTTAAATTTTCTTTCAAATTTTTAATGGCCACAAGAATGCGTCACTTTTCCTTCATTTAAACGACCTCGTATTTCTGCCACTTTAAAAGATACCAATGGTGAGCATCGAAATAATCACCACCCTGTATACTATACACGTTTCAATGACGTGTAATTAAGTAAGAAAGTTTGGAGTTTCACTTTTTCGACATTAAAATAACTTCCAAAAGTTTATCAAAGAAATAATTTTGTCAAAAAAATTAAAGACAAAAATTAAGAAAATTAATGTTTTAGAAGAAAGAATTTGTCATATTAATTTAGTAAGGTGCATGAATAATTATTGGTACCGTCAGAATTACATCTACCCTCATTTATACAATAGTTTAACTTGATAAGGTTTCCAATTTTCAGTTCACGATGCTTACCCATATTTACATAATATTCTGTGGTTATACGGTTTAACGATTCTCACGAGGATTCTCAGTTTCTAACCACTTCTCCTGATCCATAAGTTGCATATAACATCCTGATAATGTAGCTTCTATTGTTTTTACTTGTTACATGTTACATCATAAATTAGTGAAGTGTGGCGCTAAAAGAACTGAAATTTTAAGTCAATGAAAAAATAAGTGGTTGTAGACAGATAAAAAGTAAAGTCTTATTAAAACCTTATACCACTTATTTTTTTATTGACTTAAACTTTCAGGGAAGGGAAGGGAAAACTTTTAAACTATCAACGTTTGGTTTTACTTTTTACCCGTCTACAACAATGGATAACCAAACTTTTGGAGATTTTTACACTTCTAAGAAAAAATTAATGACAGTTGATCAAACACCTGGCAACCCACAGTTATTTTCAACATTTTTGTAAAAAAATACATTCGTATGGTGAAAATCTCCATAATTTTATCTTAGCATGATGTAAGAAGTATAAGGTGAAGTCTTTACAAAGCCAAAATTCGAAAGACAGTTGTAGTCCAGTCATTTAGGACTAAAAAAGTAGGTTAGCTAAAATGTTTTCCGAAAGTTTTGAAAATTTGTAATTTTATAGATTTCGATGTGCTATTTCCGAATTTCAACTTTGCCACCTCGTATCTTTGCCGCTCGCGCCGCGCCGTATTGAAAAAATGGCGCCTAAAAGCAGTTTTTTGACAATATCTCCTTTCCAACTCATTTTACGATAAAAACATTTATATTCACAATTAAACAAGAGAAAATTTCCTACAATTTACGTTATAACCTTTTTTTTCGTAAAATCATTATTTTTGGTGCACGAGCGCCGCAAAGTATAGCTTAAAACGCGCTTTGGCTGAAACCTAATTTCCACATCACCTTGAGGTTTCTACCACTGGGACCCATAGTTTCCAAAAATGATTAAATTTTTCGATACTGCCTTATAAAATACTAATTTTTACATCCGATACCGCGTAGGAAATTTTTATTTTAGAAGAGCTTCGAAAGTTATGCCCAAATTAAGTCAAAATTTTGAATTTAGGGGTGAGTGGCTCCCGTCGGGCCACTTTTTAACCGATTTTCAATTTTAAAAGTTCAGTCAAATGTGCTCTTCGAACCCGAACCGCTCACGCATAAAGTTTTTTGAATTTCGAAAAAATAACGCAAAATTTTTGTAAGATCCAATTTAAAAAAGTCGAAATTTTTAACGTTTTTCGGTCTAATCATACCCTCAAATTCCTTCTCTGAAAGGTTTCAAGATCTACTTTATGACAAAAAGAATCACTTCGCTATGTTTTTTGTTAACGAGTTATGACTGAAAATGTAGCCAGAATTACCCTCTGAAATTTTTCCACTTTTTACAAAATAATTTATATCTTCAAAACGTTTAGCATTACCGGGACGTTTAATAGCTTAAAATTCGCCACGTCACCTCCCCCAACAAATTCCACAAAAATTATAATTTTCGGTTGAAAATTGCGCCGTCCAGAGCCGTATTTGTACCAAAACTTTGCGATTTTTTTCCAAAAAAAACTATTTAACAGTTAATTCACAGTATTTACGTTCAGTAAAAATTTTAAATATTTATTGTATTCCCTAATGTGGTGTAGAAATGAGTTTTTTGGCCAAAAACGCGTGTTGACGTACACTTTACGGCGTTCGTAAGCCAAAACTATAGCTTTTACGAAAAAAAAGTTATTACATAAATTGTAGGAAATTTTCTCTAGTTGAATTTTGAATATAAATATTTTTATCGTAAAATGAGTTGGAAAAGAGATTTCGAATATGGCGGTGCAAGCGGCAAGGATTCGGAAAGAGCACATCGAAATCTATAAAATTACCCATTTTCAAATGACTGGACTATTGTTACAATTTTTATTAAATTTATACTAATTTAGCCCGTAGATCTGACGTTGCTAAAAATAGGAAACCAAAAAGAAAAATTGATGACTCTAGAGGTTAGCCAAAATTTTGGATATCTACTAACATCACAATTTGTGAATATTCCAAGCTCGAAAGTAACCACTCTCCAACTATCCAACTTCCTGTAAAATTTTAAATAGAAAAGTGCCACGATGGTCTAAAGTTGGATAAAATGTGGAACCAAAAATAATAAATTGACTGACCCAGCACACAAACGCGTAAAGTTTCATCGGAATAGAGCCTCCCAGGACACAAATGAAGTTTCATCAAAACAGAGCCTCCTAGCGCACAAATGCTCAAAGTTTCATCAAAGTAGAGTCTTCAAGCGCACAAATGCTTAAAATTTTATCACGACAGAGCCTCAATTATTTAACAATTTCAAAATCCTGCCTAATAATATCAATATTTTTGGGCCTCCGAAATCAAAATTGCCTAAGGCCTCATAAAGGCATAACGCGCCTGTAATGTTAGTATAGTCAACTCTATAGTAGTAAACTAGAATCGCTTTGCAAACGTGATTTCTAACCTCCTTGACAATGAATCAAGTCGGCCTCGCTGAATTTTTACACCGGTTGCGCGCGATCGTTGGAAAGTTGTGGTAGGGACTAGGGACTCCCACTCTGCTCTAGATCAGCATCACGCACGTAGAGAAATGTAATGAAATGAACAGCTCTGCGTTCCGATGAGGAATGAGAAGCTCCGCCCATTTCTTAGTTAATCGCGACTTCTAAAATGCTACGACATACGATAATAATAGTCATTTCTCCGGGATCGTACATTCCGCTACCTTAACCAAGCACGTATCGCATTACTTAGTTCAACATACGTTCATGAGAAAGTTGCGGTGCCTACATGTAAAAGAGAGTGAGCGAAACTATTTGCTTGTCTACACCATTCCTATTTTCAAAACGATTTTACTATATAGATATAGTCACCTAAAGGATTCTTACTTTTATCTGAGCACCACCATGGACCGAACAGCAAGTACTTTTTCCCCGTCTTCGTTAATCCTTTAGGTTACTATTTAATCTATACTCGACTATGCAAAAAGTTTATTTTGGTTTTATTGGGGCAGGCAATTATGTCGTTCGAGTTAATTTTACTACATAATAATAATACACCTCTAAACTTTTATTTGAAACATTTGCTTCATATTGCCGGATTTATTTCTCGCCCTGTATAAGTATAAAGGGTGTCCCGTAATTATGTGGACAAACACAGTGGAACGGGTTTATCACCCCAAATTACGATGGCAAGTTCCTCTAATGCTTTGCCCAAAAATGCTTCCCTATAAAGTTATACCCAGTTGAAATTAACTTTTCAAAAAACAAAAGTCGACGTAATTTTTCTTCCTATGAAGCTATCTTGATATGATTCTAAACAGGTATATGGTAAATTATTTGATTTATAAGAAAATAAGTTGAAAGTGCAAAAAAGTGACACCAAAAAAAGTTATGGTAAAACTTAAATTCTAAGTTTAGGTTAACTGGTAGTAAATGAATGAAGAATATCAAAACTACAATACCAAATTATAAAGAACTTAAAATTAGCCCACCACGGCGGTTTTTATGGACTTACCTGCATAGATAGAAAAGTTATGTGAGTTTTTATTTTTTGAAAAGTGAATTTTAACTGGTTGTAACTTTGCAGGGAAGCATTTTTGGGCAAAGTGTTGAAGGAAGTTGTCATCTTCCACAATGTCTGTCCAGGTGACTCCCTGTTTATTCATGTTTATTTGTATCGATGTAATTATCCCGATGATAATTGATATCGTGACATGACGAGTTTTTGGCATTGATTGTATGATTTGGATCAAGAAACGGAGAAAGAGCACGCAGTATAGTTTTAAAACAAGAAAGTTCTTTTAGTTGGTTAGTCTGCGCCAGTGGTTTAAGATAGTATTACTAATAGAAGAAGTGGCCAGAATTCCAGGGCTTTTCTTACTTCATCAATAAAATGATTAATAGACGTTATTTCCGGAAAAACAAATATTTTACTTGCTCCTTTTTATACAGGAATATTTTTACAGTTTAAAAATTTTTCATGTATCGTACAAACAATGTAAAATTAATATTATTACAATTTTATGATGATAACAGCGCCGTTTATCTTCAAAAAACAGGTAAAAAATTACTGCTACTCAAAAAGTTCACTTGGGGTTTGCTTAGATGGCGCTGTGGTCTATAAAGAATATTGTCAACTTAGACTTTGTGTGGAGATTTGATTTTTTTACAAGATTAAAAGGTTTTAACGAGCATAGTTGATAACTTATACCTTTTATCACTTTTAGATGAATGTAGCGTCGGTGCGTCTTTATATCCCCTGAAAATTATACTTCGTCATTTTAAATATCAAAGGTAATGCTAATGCACCGTTAAGATAGAGATGCTAAAACCCTTCAGATGATAATTTATGTTTGGAGAAGGTATTATAAATAGAAGTAAAAGTGCATTGAAGTTATAGGTTTCAATGCACTGCCTTCCTCCGAAAGCTAAAACTAACCGAGGAAGGTATCAGCAGAATCCTGCAGCATAAAATATTGGACTTTATCAAAGACACAGGACTTCTGGGAAATTAAAGAAAAGACGACCACAATCGACTAAAGAGGCCGCAACATACAAACAAACCAGTTCCCGTTAATAATTATAGTTAATTTTGATGTGCTAATAAATTTGTAATAGAACTGCAAAGGGGCATAAGATTATTTGACAGTGCACCAATAGCATCTGTCCCAATAACGACTTGACTGAGCATAGTATGTTTGTGTACACCACTCCTACAATAAAATATACAAAAGCCTTTGTCATTTCAGAGACTCTTTTGGCTCCGACCTCTTGGACTAGTAACAGACTTCCACTTCAGAGGAGATGCCTGTAATCTCAAATTTATTACCAAAAGTTACTTAGAATACTTGTTTTTTATCAATAATCCAACTTTGTTTTTCATATTTAATGACTTAACTACTTATTGCTAAATTTACGATGTTCTTGGTTAAAATAAATCATGTAATAGTAACTAGAACAAAGTATTTAAAATAGGTATCCCATCAAAATATTAAACACAACTAGCAAGTTCACTTATACAAGGTTCAAATGGATAACCGAAGCAATGGGACAAGACTTTAGAACGAATGAAGAATTTTTTTTGAAAAGTTTACATATTTTTACTGTATCACAAGAAGTACGAGTATATTTTAAAATGGTTAAGAACCAAAGAACCACCACAATTTTATCGGTGAAAAGATATTGTTTACGAACCATTGCCGAAAAATATTTTTTTCTGATAGAAATATATCAATATGAATATAATTATTGTAACATTTAAATGGATTACTTATAGTTGATATTTGATATGTACTATATTTCGATAACGAGGTTTTTAGAAATCGTAACAAAACTGCTGGGATTGAGTTTATACGCTTGCGCCAAATTTTACCGTCCAAAGTCTCGTAAGATAGCGTGAATTGAACGATTTTATGCACATGTCAGTCCAACCGAACATGATGGCATGAATTGCCTAAGTTCGGTTGGAACACAAACATGGATGTCTGATCACGTCTACGATAGAATGCTGTTGGAACAAATCTATTGGTATTTAAAAAGAGGACTAAAATCTAAAATGCTATGAAGCCAATTTATCTGCTTGCATACCATAATCTCATCTTTATGTGTGTCAATTTGATTGACATAATGACGTTCTTTATCGGATTGAGGCCCATGGCAACGATTTCATTATAGGCGCCAAATCATAGACAACGCTCATAATGATTACTTTATGGGCACCAGATTGATGACACTAAGGTGTCAATAAATTTTAATTTATTTCAATTTACGCAAGCAGATGGAGCTTTTTTTTTATCTAATTCGGAACGTAACCAATCATTATGTTTCACGTCGTGTTAGCAGGCTGGGCCTTCGCTTCGCCTGCAAATATTCACGACTTGAACTATAATGATTGACGTAACGATCCTTATGACATAAATAACTATTATATGCTTGCATACTATAATATCACCTTTACATTTGTCGATTTAATTGACATAATGACGTTCTTTATCGGTTCAAGACCGATAAGGAAATCAAATCGTAGAAAACGCCCACTATTGATATTTTATGGGCTCCAAATTGATGACACTTGGCTGTCAATAAATTTTAATTTATTTCAATTTAGGAATTGATAGAAATGCAATCGAAGATGCAGACCGCTATTTCCAATAAATAAACGAGTAGATTCCTTAGGTCTGACTTCGTTCAAAGTGGTGAAGGTGCACCAAGCAACAATTCCAAGCCGCAGAGTGATGGACGCTGCTATTTATTATTTCAATTTTTTCATGATTCATGCAAGCAGATAAAGTTTTGTATGTAATTCGGATCGTAACCAATCATTATGGTTCACGTCATGTTAGCAGGCTCGGCCTTCGCCTCGCCTGCAAATTTTCACGATTTGAATCATAATGATTGATGTAACGATCCTTATGACTTATGACATAAATAACTATTATAGGTTTACTGCTAGTCGATATGAATTTATCGGATGAATTGTTTTTTAATGGTTTAAGCATATATGACGTAATTACCAATATAGGGATATTTACATTTCTGCATTTATGTTGTTCTATAAGTATTATTATATGAAATATACGGCAGTTTAATTTAAGGATTTCAACCTACCTCTACCTAAACATATGAACGTATTATGATAATAAATATAAATAATATTTAACTTTAAAATTAGAGAGGTAAATGTTTTAAAATGTAATGAAATACTCATACATTATTTAAAACTTGCGCATGTTAAAACAGTTTTTGTTGGTTTAGTGTAATATGCTAGAAAATCCAAAGAGCGTAATAAATGTGAAATTTTATCTCGCGTTTTGGGGTGAAATTGCAATATTCTGAAGCATAAATAGTAGTTATTAATGTAGACTGGAATTTTTCAAGCATGATATTTTAATGGATAATCTTTAATAAGAGAAGAGAAATCAATTTAAATTTTAAATTATGATCAATTTGTTTTGTGCCTTGAGTTCCCTTAATAACCCTTAAGTGCCTCCCGCCAGTTCTGACATTAAAGCTCGCAATTAATTGTTCTAGATGAAGTGGACATTTTGAAGTTGATGAATGTTTCCGCCAAGGATCAGGGAGTTTCCGTCGTAGAGGGCCCTATCGCCAACTTCCCTGCCTACAAGTTCCGGCTTCCATACGAGAATGTCCCTTTGTCGAATTCAAGTGCCGTCACTGGCGCCATGTCCACGGAAACTGGATTTACTGTATTATTCCTATATCGACAGCAGAAGAATAATCTGGGAACTCTAATCTCAGTTAACTCTCCCGGACGCCTAACGCCATGGTTTCAAGTAAATTCGAATATGAAGACGAATACTATCAGTTTTAAATATATCCTTGATGAATCGCCCAAACTTCATCAAATTGATTGGGGCCTACCGACTCACCATAGAAAGTCCCCTCTGGCTGGTAAGTTCTTCCATTAATAACATTGATGCATCGGCCTACACAAAAGTACAACGTATATACTCCCCTATGAACACTGCATGCATAATAAATTAGCTGGTGAGGTTATTGATGTGCAAATGAATTGCACGCCTTTTTGAAAACAATTTTTAAGTTTATTGGAAAATAGGGTCTCAATATTGTATCGCCTGGGGTGAGAATTCAAAGGCGAACATGCACTAAGCGCGCGAAACGTTTGCAAATATTTTCAAACTCAATGTGGACGACAAAGAAACGCCTACAAACAAACGTTTTCATGTGTTTCGGCCGAAGTCGGATCATCAAAGGAAATTCGTTGTTCGTGCACGCTTATGGCGTTTTTGGTGGGGACAAATTTTAGTTTAGAATTTTGCATAATGGAGTGGGACAATTAATTTAGGAATATATCAATCAAAATGATGCAGCACCAACAAAACCTTTCTTGGTGCTATCCTGGATGCGGGTGGGTCGACAAAGACGGTTGGCAAACCAAATGTTTCTTTCTTGGAGATTTGCAACTATTTCCAAACTACGTACAGACCAAGCGAACATTGTTAGTTATCATCATTCGCGAACATCGTTAACTAACAATGTTCCTTCGTTTTTAACTTTAATAACATTATCGGCTAAACTTCAAAACTTGCGTTGCAAACAAATTAGGAAACATTTGATTGCGAATCCTGTTAATTTACGAGTACATGGTTCGCTTGGTTGTACGAGATATGATAAACACCCCTAAAGGTGCCGAATTGATAACAATTGCTGCTATTCGCTTGGAGATAAAAGGGATTGTTTATCAATAATAGATTGTTTTTCATTGTTTAGGACATCGTTTAACACGCAATTTTTAAATTGGACGAATGGGAATAAATGTTATTAGAATTGTTTCTGGAATCGCTCCGGATCAAAGAATGTTGAATAACAAAATGTTATACCAGGTGTTCATGAAACTAGGGCCACCCCTGTAAATTTTTGAAATTTTACTATATTATATGGCATAAGAAACTGCATTTACTGAACTAAAAAAATTGTCATTTCGCTTCCGATTACACCGGAAATGACATCAACTTCTTCATTTTAAATATAACACCGTATTTTTTGTACTTATTATTAAACATTGGTCAGTTCCAAGTATATTTGTGACAAAAAACATTTTTTTAATTTTCAAAAAAAATATTGATTTTTTTTGACAATTTTTTTTAATAAAATCTATTAAAACTACTCTTAAATAATTTAAATAGGTAAAATAAATTATAAATTATGATATTCATTCGGCCATTTTATAAAATAAAGATATTTGCAAAAAACGTATTTTAAAAATTATAAAAATTAATTTCTCAAAAACTGCCGAATGAATGTCATCATTTACAATTTAATTTACCTATTTAAATTAATTAAGAGTAGTTTTGATAGATTTTACTCAAGAAACTTATCAAAAAAAATCCAAGATTTTTTTGAAAGTTCAGCAAAAAAAATTTTTTTGTCACAAACATACTTGGCACTTACTAATGTTTAATAATAAGTACAAAAATAGGGTGTTATATTTAAAATAAGAAAGTTGATGTGATTTTCGGTGAAACCGTAAGTGAAAATGTAGTCTTCTGTGACGTGTGACAGGCTTTAAAATGTCACTTTTTATGTTCGTTGATTCTATGGTCACTTTGTACTGCCTTGGAGTAGAAATTACTACTTTGCACTGACAAGGAATAAAAGGGTAGAAATGAATTTTAGGCAACCCAATATACACCAACATTGTATTGTGTGTATGTAAATTAAATGTCAAATTTTAATAGTATATTGTTTTATTAGGAGCTAAAGTGACACTTTTCAGTGGCGAGTTCGGAAAGTTTGGAGGACGAGACGCGTAGCGTCGAGTCCTCCAATTTTGCGAACGAGGTACTGAAAAGCACTTTAGCTCCGAATAAAACATGCTATTTTTTCTTCAAACGTCTATTTAAAATTAAAATAATTAATATTTTCACATTACATGCTTGCATGCTTGCATGATTCAAATGATTTAAAAGATCAAGGTAGGCGGCGTAAACGTCAAAGGACGATCTTGTTCGATTATTTCCGATTTATTGGTGTGTATTTTCCATTAAATATGTTTACATTTTCTATGATAATGGTTGAAACAACATAACCTCATTTTGCAAACATGATTTCTACTTTTATTCACGATTTTGAAATATAAATTTAGAATTCTATTTTTTTTATTAAAATAAGGTGTTTTTTTGCAAATCAAATTCAAATTATTTTGCTTAAATTCAACAGAATGATAATTTTGAATTCAATTGATTTGACATTTGGTATAAATATTTGACACATTTGAGCGGCAGAAAAAGTAACATTTTCTGCCGCTCACGGCCGGCAGATAAAGTACTTTAACAGCCTAGGCATTAAAATACATGTTTAACCTTTTGTATTGAAGCAAATAATGACATGTTTTAGTGACGTTTGAAGAAAAAATTATTTATTATATTACTATTTTAAAAATTTCGACGTTTGAAGAAAAAATAGCATGGTTTATCCGGAGTAAAAGAACTTTTTGTGGCTCGTGGATCGCATGTATCCGCAAACCTACGTGCTCGCTACAAAAAGTACTTCTTTTACTCCTAATAAAACAATATAGTATTATTTATATTATGGAAATAGAAAATTCAAATTTTAGTATGTAGTAAGAAGGGACATTAACTTTCTTTAATTTTAAAAGTAACACTTTCTTTTCTTATACACATTATTAAACATTGGTAAGTTTAAAGTGTTTATTTCTCACAAAAATAATCTCAATCTTTAAATTAAAAAAAAAATGTTTTTTTGGGTACAAAAAATTAGTGAATTATACCTTCATGTTGGCTATTACTGTAATTAGAAAAAAATCATCTATCTATATAGGGTGTGACCCCAGAGCCTATTATCATGGCATTTAAATAAATTAAGATATTTGCAAAAACGCATATTAAAATTTTTAAAAATGAATATCTCGAAAATAGCCGAATTAATTTCATAAATTACAATTCATTTTATGTGTCTGTATTATTTAGGAATAGTTTTATAAGGTTTTATTATTTTTTTTACTAAAAAGTCCAAGATTTAGTTTTGAAAAACAAATTACAAGTTCTTTTACTTCAATAAATGTGTTTTCTTAGTCCATACAAGATACTAAAATTTTCATTTTGTATTATCATAAATAAAGAAATGACAGCGGTTTATCTCTTGGATAAGTTTTTTGTTTTAACATACAGGGTGCAGGAAAATTCCTGGATAATGGCTAAACTAACTTTCTTATTATGTATTGGTTTGATCAAAAATTGTTTCATATGAATGTTGTAAAATTTAAAAAATGGCTTATATCTGTGACCTTGCTTTTGATAAAATCGAAAAAATTAAAACAAAATTACTCTTCCATTCCATTGCATATTAATATTTTTCGAGAAATTTTGACTTGAAATTGACAATCTTTGTTTAAAGATTTAGTTTTAAATCATAGCCCAATATAACCCACAAAATAAAAAAATATAAATGATTTTAGTTGCAGTTCGAACTTAAATTCAAGTATTTGTTTTACGTTATGATTTTAAACCACTTTTTTACAAAAAAAATAATTCCTATTAGTGATAATTTTTAATTGCAGTTCGAACTTAAATTCAAGTATTTTTTAAACTTACGTTATGATTTTAAACCACTTTTTTTTACAAAAAAATTAATTCCTACTGGCAATTTTTTGTAATTTTAAAAGTGTGTACATTTTTCATAGAGAAGCAAATTTAACATTTCCTTAAAAAATTAATAAATATAGGTTTATAATTTGCGTTTAACTTCAAAAATTGGTTAAAAAATGGTGGAGTTTTTAACGTTTTTTAGAAGAATTTTTATTTATAATTATCAATTTTTAGGTTAAATCGCAATTTATCCCAAAATTATTAGGCTAAGATTGTAAAAAACAATATCAAAATTTAAATAATTACAGTTTAGTTTGAATAATTTTTGTAATTTTTTTTATTGGTTTTGTATTTTAATGATTTTTTTTTAATTTGCACTTAATAGTGTATTATATGATAAGAAATAAATATAATATAATAATATAATTTCTTGTAAAACCCATTACTTCCATAAATTCTAAATCAAATTTCTAATAAATACAACAACTTACAACTTTAGTAATATAAACAAACATTAAATGTAAAAAAGACGTTTTAAAAATTACTTAAAATCAGCTTGACCTGGTATTAAGCTGAATAAAAAAAAAGAAAATGAAACTCAATATAATAAAGAATAAAATAAAATTAAGTAAATAAAATGATAAAATTAATTTAATAGATAATTATGATTTTTTTTTTAATTTTATAGTAGATTTCGTTTCTTTTATTTCTTCAGGAAGGAAATTTTGAAAATTCTAAATTCCGCTTCTTAATTTTCTTTTATTGAAACACTAATTAAATGAATTTCATTTTATACTGAAATTAATTACAAAAAAATATATTTTAACACAAAATAGGCACATTATTTAGTTTCAATTTTATTTTCAAGTGATTTTTTCTCTTAATTTTTTTGTGTAAATTTGATAATCTCTTAAAATCCCACTTACAACAAAATAAAGTGTAAATTTCGTACTGAACGAAATTTAAGAGATATACTAAGAACTGTTTCGATTACAAAATAATCAAAAACATTTTTTGTTGCTTCTGTCTTAGAAAGCGAAATTGGACATATGATTATAGGATTTTTTCCTTATTAAGGGATTATCACAAAAAAAATATAAATATGAAATATAAACATTACTACTAACATTGTTAATATGTTTCTAACTTCGGGGTTATTAATATTCTAAAAATAATTTTGAATCCTTTTATAATATTAGCCAGAAATAAGTTTGATAAGTTAATTAAAGAAATATTAATTTAAATAGGCTTAATAAATATTAATAACATTATTACTACTAACATAACATGTTTTGCTATGTATGAGCAGTTTTACAAATGCGCCACATCAGAGATTAAAGTTCTGTAACTATTTAAGTATAAAGAAGTAAAAAAACACAGAAATATTCTTTTAATCTACTAAAACTTTATGAAATGTTTAAAATACCCACGAGTATGGTTTATTAATTAAATTTGTTAGTTGACTATAAAATTTTAATTTAGTAAACTTTGGTACTGCGAGTTAACTAATCATTGCATTCAGAGAGTCTATAACAAACTTTAGTCCCCTTTAACCGAAGGGAGCATAAAACATGAATTCGCTATCCATATATTGGATATTTATATTTTGTGTAACTTTTTTAATATCTGGCAATAAAACGTAGTAATAAAATATAAAATTTTTGAAAAGATTAAAAATATTTTTATGGCACTTTTATGTTATAGGAAAATATGTCGAAAACATAAACAGGAGTTGACAATAAACTAGAAACGCAATTTCCTCCGATCGATAAATATGTATTTTTGTTCCCATGCTATGGATTGCTGCAACAGATTAATATTTCTCCTTTGAGATAAACATAATATGATCATAACGCCTGGAAAATTTCCATTCATCCCCTTATATTAATCCTCTCCTTTTTCCATCCAGGTTTGTTTATATATTTGTTGGCCATGATGAAATACCGGCAACGCAATATTTCATTGTTATTAAGGCTGGATTTATGGCGGCGATTTTCTTTCGAATAAGGAACGGGGGAAACTTTCGGCGGTTCATATCTTTATACATTTGTTTAGGTTTCCATTACAGTCAAATGAATGCCGTTAGCAGCACGAGCGACTGAAAAAGCTGCCCTGTCAGCAAGCTTTTCACGTTACTGATCATCTTTCAAAATTATGAATGATTCTTCCTTATTTTAAACTTTGTGGAATTTAAAAAAAATTAAAGTAAAACTTGGAGATAAGAGGAACATGAATTAGATAAATTGGAAAAAGTATTGTAAAAATATTTTCTTAAAGTTTTTACAGTAAAACCGTCAATCATTATTTAAATACGTACGAATTTTTGGAAAATCTCTAATATTTTACGATAATACTTTTTACGAACATTTCCCGCAATCCACAATTTTCGTAGAATGCGATTTACATAGAAATTTTTGTATTTGTAATTTTGTTGTATTCAACATTTTTCTACTTTTATTTTTTCAATATTTATACAGGGAATTCCTGTATTAAACTAACGATGTTGCTATTTTAAATTTATTTTTGAAACAAATGAACTCACGAGTTTGGAAGCATAATCAAGGATTGTATAACATTTTTAAGCACGACGCGGAAAATGTGCCCTTTGTATTTCATATTCGTATGTTCGTACTAAAGTCCTAAACTATGAAACTAATTGCTTTTTGTTCATTTGCGTATTAATTGCTTATTTGCTGTTATTTCGATATACTTTCTGATGGTAAAAGCGAAATAAATTGTTTTCTCTCAAAATATCCAACAAATGAAGAACCAACTTTAGAATTCGCAAACTTACAAACTAAATAAAAAATAGTTAAATGTAATACAGAACTAAAATACACTACTTTACATTAATTTATTTATTTTTAATTACTGTCTGCTTTGACAAGTTCTGCTTTATAAGAGAAAGGATAACTGATTTTTTTTTTAAATTTTAATGAGAATGGCCCCCATTTTTGCAACTATATGTATATTACTATAATTTCGTCCAAAAAACAAGTGATTTAAGAAAATCTACACACTTCAGTGTTGGGTTTTACATTTTTGCTAATATTTCTAGTTTTTATGATTTATTTAAAAAACGCTCGAATAACCTGATTAAAAAGTTCATCAAGCTTTCAGTAAAATTTTCAAGAACCCAAAAACTTTTTGGATGAGTGCGTACATTCAATTATTCATAAAATTTAGGCGCCAAAATTGCATTAAGCCTTTGGTTTTTCATAATTATTATAAAAGTTACTCGAGTTAAAAACTTTAAAAAAGATAACAAAAAAGAAAACTATAATCTGTTTAAGTTTTTCCAAAATATGTATATCCGAGAAATGATAAGCAACTTTTGTTTTTCAAGTGGCAACATGAAAATAAAAAATTAATATCCAGAAAAATACCAGGGGTTCCGTTTTAACTTCAAAATGAAGTTTTTCAAGAAAAGTAGATGTCATACCGAACAAAATTACCTAATTGCTTTTTTGATTATTTTTAAAACTAAGAGGGACCTTTTAAACTTCCTGCATTAAAATTAACGTATGTGGATGAAATTTAAAGACAAAATCTAAAGTATACTTGTTTCTAATAAAATCATTGATATTAAAAGAAAATATACAGGAATCCCAAAAATCACTAAACCTTTGAACTTTTAAAGCAGTGGTAACACATCAAAAATGAGTATTTTTTAAAACAAATTTTCAAAAAAGTTCCTATGAGGAAAAAAATACCTAATTTTGCCTATTTTATAGGAAATTGTCTAGATTTTATAATGGAACTAACTTTATAAGTCTAGCTTCAGTGGAAATGTCATTCTTTGGCGTTCAAAGCGCATTCAAAGTTTTCGTCAAAAAATAACTTTAACTTCAATTGGTTATATTAAATTTATTTCTTGACCCATGATTGATTTTAATTTAAACTTAAAATTGTTGTTATAATTTTATCGAGCAGTTTTTAAGTTTTTAGAATTTTTTTATACAGGGTGAGTTTTTAATGCGAAATCGGAAGATATATCTTTTATTTTAAGAGATAGAAAAAACTTAAATTACAAAATTGCTATGATTCCGCATAACCAGAAATTATTTTTGTCTATACTGGGTGTTTAGTAACTGAAGCGCAAAAGCTATTCCGCTTTTTTTTAAAGGGACACCCTGTATATTTTTTCATATTTGGATTAACACTAATTTAAAGAATACCATGATATTTTTTGATTTTTGAAAATTTAAAAGTGCACTTAATTTTTTTCGAGCATTTTCTATAAAATTTATCAAATTTCGACATAATTTTACGAAATTTTAGCGAAAAATGGTTTGTATAAAAGTTAAAGAACACTTAAAGAGGAACAATATTTTGTAAAAAAATGCAGGGTGTTCCATTTAAAAAAATTAAAATACATCCCTACCTAGTTTTCATTTTTGACGCCGTCATTTATAATAAAATTCGAAAAAAAATATACTAAAAATACATCGAAGTCCATGTTTCAAAATGACATATAAATTATTTTTCAAATGTTTAAAATAAGGCCAGTATAAATTTCTAAAAATATGTCTAAATGTGATAAATTTTATAGGAAATTTCCGAGAAAAAATTAAGGGCACTCTCAAATTTTCATAAAAAATATCGTTGTATTCTTTAACTTAATGTTAATCTAAATATCAAAAAATATATAGGGTGTTCCATTAAAAAAAAAGATGGAATATCCTGCGCTCCAGGTACGAAACACCCAGTATAGACAAAAATAATTTCTTGATATGCGCATATATAAACCATGCAATTTTGTACTTTAAGTTTTTTTCCTATCTCTTAAAATAAAAGATATATCTTCCGATTTCGCACTAAAAACTCACCCTGTATACCAAAAATGAAAATTTTTATAATCAATTTTCAAAAAAGTTCCTATGAGAAAAATATTACTTAAATAAGTCTATTTTATAGGAAATACTCTAAATTTGTTAATGAAACTAATTTTGTAAGTGTAACTTCAGTGGAAAGGTCATTTTTTGGCGTTCAAAGTCCTGTAATGTTTTTATCAAAATTTTTAAATAGTTTAACTTAATTTATCACTCATGATTCATTAAAAAACCTTATTTGCTACCCACTTTTCATAAATACAAACTGTATAATTGCTTATCGACCTCCCCCCCCTCTTGAATTTTACTCTTCAAAAACAAAAAAATGTGATCCAAATTCAGACCACAAAAAGTTTAGTTCAACTTTTGCAGAGTTAGTAGAACTATTCGTGGTAATTTTGTTCTCAAAATGGTGTTTTGATCTGTGGTCACAGTACTTATAAACAAGCTTTTCGTGAAAGAGAAACCAGTGATTTATCGGTCTTCATCCTCTTCGTTTGTGGTATAAAAATTATTTATCAAAATCCTGGTTCCTTTAAGAATGGAATTCATAAAGGTGTCGACTTTAGTTTCGGTGACTTTTCGGTCTTAAGTATTTTGTAAATGTTTTTACCCTTAATCAAAGGCCAGTTATTTTGAGACACGAACTAATTTATTCAGTGGTTGATCGAATTGTATCTAATGCTCTGACAGAAACTACACGAACACAAAAATGTTTTTATGTGTAGCAACATCAAAATAATATAGATGAGACGATACAAAGGCAAGTAACATCAGACTTTCTTTCCTCTATCCTCCATGGTTGAATACGGTTTTTTGAGTGTTTGTATAAGATTGCTCAGTCTTGATATTTTTTTGATTCCCAGGACACGAGATAGTATTCCCCGGAATTCGAGAAATTTAAAAAAATAATGAAAATAAAATAAATCACTTTTTCTAAAAACGCGTTGAAAGTCGCTATTCTAACACTCATATCAGGCGTTAAAAGTATCACTTTCTTGCATCAGTGTTAAAAACAAATCACGTGATTTTGTGACTAGTGTTAAAAGTACATAACTGTCAATAACAGCTATGGTTACTATCTAAGCAAGTACTAATATTTTCTTAAATTTAATTTATATTGTATGACGTGATAGTAGATCTGAAAAACTTTACCCTATTTACCTATATCCAAAAAAACCACCCCTAAGAAGTTAGAAGCATCTAAAATTGGTTTTAAAAAGTTCGAAAGTTTCTTATTGCTGTCAGAGTAGTAAAGATTTTCTAATGAAATTTTGTATGCATGCAATTTTATGAGAAGTACTTATGTAGTAAAAATTTTACCAATCCTTTATAATCGAAAGCAGTGTTAAATGTTATGGAGGACATAAAACACTTAAAAACTTTTTAGGTATTCAAAATTTTATTTACATGTATACTATTTGCTTTTGTAGAGAAATTCAAGAGAATAATTTTTCGTCTCTTACAATTTTTCCATAGAGTGTGACGCTTTTGAATAAAATTACAAAAAAAAATAAAAAAAAAAACGCTACAGTTCCTTACTAAACTTTATGCGTGGTTTTTGATATAACAAAAAGTCGCATCACTTTTAATATTGATAAAGAACATATTTTAGATATTTTTAGTGCCATTTTCGATTTTGAAATTTCTCGAGTCTTTAACGATAATTTATTAGAAAAATGCACATGATATTAATACTGGGGGCTTCTGGCTGTTAAAATCCCCATCTGTTGAAGTACACACGGAAGGTAGTAGTAATGAAAAAGGCCGAAAGCAATGACAACGAAGATAATGGTGATGATTTTTATTCAAATTCAGATGATCATTTCATCATAATGTGTTTCATTATATTTTATTACTTATTAGTTTTTGCTTTGAAGTAAATTTAGTCTTTTTATTTAAATAATGAATATTATTACATAGGTTTGTATACAGGGTGTTTCTAAATTGGTGGTTTATTTATTTTCTCTGCATCGGCTGAATAAAAATTAATAAAATGTTGTGGGTAAGTACTTCTCATTGTAGCCATCTTTGGCTATTATTATTGTTTTAATTTAACAACGAAATGCTAGTTGCAACGGTCAGTATTTAAAATTTTCGAATACATTTTTGTTTTATGTTTTCTTCTTCCATCCAACACCATTTACAAAAGACGAGCACTGGCCAAATAAGCGTTCAGTATTAAAATAAACGTTACAAAATTTCATTAAAAAATCTTTATTGCTTTGGGTTCAAAAAATTCAATTTAAAAAAATCAACTTTGGATACTTTTGATCCATCACCTTCTTTCTTTGTACTGCCAAAATTCTTTTCATTGTCAAAATATTCTTTTCCCTGTCAAAACCTTCTATTTTACTGTTATATTTTTATTTACTTCCACAATATATTTTTAACTGGTAAAATATTTTTTGCTGCCAGAAAATCTTTCTTACGATTCTGAAGACGGCCAACATACGGCGAGGAAACCATAAAGGCCTTGTTTCCATTTTCTGTTGTTTATTCAAGGCGATTTAGGATATGTGTAAACTCTGTCAAAAACACCGTCTCGAGTGTAAATGCACCTTTAGATCCTATACAATTTTTAGGTAATATTCTAAAATCTTATTCGGCCTAATTTACAAATTATTTTAAAAATCACTTCTAGGTTAAAGTGAATAGACATAATTTCGAAAAAAAATGTATAATATTCCAACTGTAAATATTTTGTGTTATCATACTTTTTGACTTTAATTGAATTCTCATAAATCACTGATAAAATACGTTTTTGGTAGAACACTACGTATAGAGGAAAATTTAGATTTTGTAAGAATGTGTACTGTGTTAAAAAGTCTATTTGATTCAAGTCTGTTCTAATTACACTTACACAAGCTGTGCTAAAACGTGATAGGCACGCAGACATTTTTAACATGATTACAGGGAGGCACGTTTTTGTGGTAGCAATATAAACCGCAGAAGATAAATATGTGGTCTTATTAAAGCGTGTAAATGCGCCTTGGAGGGTGAAAGTCTCGCGACTAAAAGAAAATAATTCGAGCAGGTCCTTTATCAACGTTTATGTGACACGAGGCTCGTCGTTTTGACTTTTTTCTTGGGAAGGATAAATTCAGAACGCATAAACCTTTTAAAGCTCGGTTTGAAGAGATGGAAGCTTGAATTTCATCACACCTTCTGCGTTAAGACTATCCAGGGCAGCTTTTTAAATGTCAATTTTAATTTTCCCATTTCTGAGCTTCCATATGGTTTCTGCCTTTAGGGAATAATAACTAAAAGAAAAAGTGGAAGATTGCCAAAATTAAATTTTTGTTTGCACATATTTTAACCTGTGATAATAAAAGTTATTATGTTGATCTTACACGAGATCGTGTCGAGTGATTCAAGAATAACACCCCTGGTTAATTTTGATTAGTGAACAAAAAACAAACATTAATAGACAAATTTTATCTATGTTTCAGATTTTCTGTCTTTTGTTCTTTTTATATACAGGGTGTCCCCAAATTGCCGCAAAAGCTCTCCGAAATTGAAATTTTCCTTATCTAATAAAACCTGTACCGCATCCTTTTCTAAAATTTTATTGAGCGCAAACTATATTCAATTCTAAGACTAAGAAACACAAAAGTTGTATGTTCATTTTTTTATTTGGAAGATACAGGACTATGAAATTTTTGAAACTTAAAAACAAAATAAAGTTTTATTTTTGCTACGTTGTACTAAAAATATTTCAGGAGTGAACTTATCAGCAGAAATACAGTTCTTCCCAAATATAAATAGGACATAAAAGACTCGACTGCTAGCTGAGCTCAGTGATTTTTTTATGTCCTACTTCTGACTAGGATGAACTGTACATAAATACGTGCTAGATGTTATCACAATGAATCTAACATACGCCGAATTAGTAGATAAATTGGTTTACCAAATACTTCAGCTTATGCAAATATGAGGTCGTTTTGAAAATATCGCATATTTGTTAGCAGGAATATTTTTTTTTATTCTTAGAATTTTTTTGTCTATTTAATTGTTTAAAAATTTCATAATCCAGTAACTTCTGAATAAAATAGATGGATTTTATTTGAAAATTATTTAATATTATGTATTATTCTTTTCAAAAAGTGCATTTACTGGTGATGGTTTTAAAGATAAAAATGTCAACTTCAAGTCTAATTTTTTTTTATAGGATAAACTTAAAAGTATTTTTTATTTAAATAATTTTCCACCCTGTATAAGTGAAATGAATCAACCTGCATAGCAATACGCCTTGTATACGTTTCGGCTTATGCCCATCATCAATAATCATTGTTAGTTTATTTTTTTCTCTTCAAATAAACAAATGTTTAACGAACTGAAACATCTTATAAAATTGTAAATATGTATTAACAATTTTAAAATAGGTTCCGATGATGGCCTTTAATTTGCCTGAAACGTTTTATATGTATATTATTTTAAATCTAACTACTGCAAAAAAATAATAAATTATAAAAAATCCATTTTGAAATTTTGGCTTATTGTCCTTTTGATCCTTGAAAATTAAATAAGAAGAAAGCTTTGGAAAAAGCAAATAATATATAAAAAAGTTTTTATGAAGCAAAAATTAAAAGTTTACCACTAACATTTAAATGAAGAAACCTTTATTGCATTTTTTTATACCTACGATTTAAAAGAAGTTTCCATTGCATTTTATTTTTTTTTAATGAAAATTATTCGGATGTGTAATTTCTTAAGGTATGTAACAGTTATTGGGTCAGTTTTGGGGACACCTTGTATATAATTAATTAAAATACGTATACAGTTCAAAAATGTAATTAGCTGTTTTTTTTTGCAGGAAAACTTAGTTATTCCGTTTTTAACATGAAGACAAAAGTTTTAAAAGATTTCTACTAAAGAAACTCTATAAAACTTGACATTTATATAATAAAACCCGTAACTTAGATTAAATTTATGCAAGAGTAAATATTGAATAAACTAGTTAGAAATCCAACCTCACAAAGTTTTAAAATTAGCGGTTTAATTTATTCATTTTTGCATGCAAGTAAAGTTTAATGATAAACGAAATGATATATGAACACTAGAATCCATCCAATCATTAAGTTTAATTTTCCTAAATCGTATATCTACGTGATTTTCAAACAACTGCAAATAGAGTTAAATTACAAAAAATGCAGCGTTGTAACATTTACAGAACGAACTACGACAAATTAGAATTTTCTGTTATAATAGGGTAAAAACAATTTTATTTTTGTGATGAGCTAATTTAATTGCCTCATAATTGGAGAGTGATAAACAATAAAAAAATAAAACTTTTGTCTTCATTGTAAAAAACATCTGATTACATTCTTTGAACTGTATACGTATTTTAATTAATTGCATACAAGTTGTCCCCAAAACTGAACCAATAACTGTTAATTCTATAAATTAAAAATTTACGAAAAACTCGTATATACCTTAAGAATTTAAAATAACTAACACTAAATTCACTATATTTTTATGAGTTTGTTGCGGACTTAAAATTTGTGAAATAAATCTTGGTCTTGTTTTTTAACTATACAGAGTGTGTCATAATTCAGTTTACATGCCATATCTCCGTTAATTGAAGAGAGCAAATCGAAAAAAAGCTTTTAATGGGATTTAAATGTCTTCTAAAAAAACCTCATTAAAGGACAAATTAGCAAAAAAATATTCTCTTTTTAATTAGACGAAATTGTAGCTGATAACATACTCATCCTCTTACATGCGCTGATTGATTATGATACCACCTCAATAATTTTTAGTCTAGGGAAGGTGAAATTTTATAAACACATTAAAAAACCGAAGAGTTAAACGAAACTTTAAAAATATTTAAAAAGCTGAATGTTGAAGCCTTTAGTGCTTTAGTGGAAAAATTCCTTCTTGCAGTCGACAGCATTGACACTTCGTTACAATCATTTTATAACATCAAATATAAAAACCAAATATAATCTTGCCAACAAAAGAAGCTGCACGACAACACTCGTTTCGGACATACCATCAGGTGCAAACATGGAATAGCATTACAAAAGATCCGGTAGAATGCGGATGGAAGAAATGAAAACTCAAAACTCCAAAAAGTGCAGGTCTAAAAGGGCTTCCTTGTCTGCGCATTTTATAATGGACTCTTGCGAGAATATTCCAAGCATTTCGATAGTCTCTGAGGACTACGAAAATGAGAAGATGTGTGAAGAAGATGAGAATGTTAGAAATATTATCAACATTAATGTTTGAGGAAGAAGTAATTGAGTTTGAGTTTCTCATGAAGATCCTAAAGATATCCAAGTAGACACAAGTCAACCTGTAGTGGATTATGTCTACTTTGGATACCATACTAACAAACACAGCTCTTATTCTACTCTTAGTAACAAATTATCGTCCTAGAACGGTCACGGACATGCGCACCAGTTATAAATTATGCGCATGTCCTTAATCGTTCTAGGACGATAATGTGCAAGCTTGGAAGTAACCTAATAATAACATCTGAACAAGAATGAAATATCTAAAAGATTTGCATTTGCAACAACTAATTTATAATTTTACAATTTAAAATTTTGTTTAGATATTTGTTTATGTAGAAGCAGTTTTGGTAATTTTTATCAAATTCACGCACAAAATTTTCAAAAGTTAAAAAAATATTCTCAAAACTTTTTAAATATTGTTTGTAACTAGAATAAAAAATGATGTGTTACATTGAAAAAAAAATGTTGAATCATAAATTATAAATAATTTCCTTCATTTTATTTTTTAAAAACCATGTTGGCTTATCTTATATTTTCTTTTACAAAAATTACAGAATAGCCAAAATTCCATTTAAACTTAATTTATGTTTCAAAATATTTTTTATTTTTGTTATTTAATAAAACGAAAAAGAAATTAAAAATTTGCTTAATATTTTTTATTCTTGTATCAAAAATGTCAATTTTTCAATTAAATGTGGATTTTTTCTTCAAAAATTTCGTTATACAGTGCGGGCATAAAGAAAATCCCCCCCTGCTAACTTTTGAGCGGTTATGTTTTCGATTCTTAAAATTTGTCCACTAAAGTATTTAATTGCGAACTTTCTAATAAAGGTAGTTTTGATTTTGTGGAACTTCCGGTTATACCGGAAGTGGATGGCAACTTTCTTATTTTAAATGGAACACCCAGTATATTTTTGAATTTTCGTGTTCTCCATAAAAATACCATTAAATTGACCTAGTGTGCTCTATTATTAATACTTTCGGAATTACGCCCATTTGAAAATCACATTTTTATGCAACTCCATCTACACCGGACCCCAACTTCCTTATTTTAAATGATTTTCTTTTGCAATTAAGTTATTAACATTAAATTTAAACAAAATTATGTTTAACCTTAAGTTCGTTAATTTTCTACTTCCGGTGTAAATGAAGTTGCATAAAAATGCGATTTTTCGAAGGGGCGTAATTCCGAAAGTATTAATCGTAGACCACACTTTGCTAGGTCAATTTAATGGTATTTTTATGGAGAACACGAAAATGCAAAAATGTACTAGGTGTTCCATTTAAAGTAAGAAAGTTGCCATCCTCTTTCGGTATAACCGGAAGTTCCACAAAATCAAAAATACCTTTGTTAGGAAGTTCGCGATTTGAGTCCTCCGTAGACAAATTTTCAGAATCAAAAACATAACCGTTCAAAAGTTAGCAGAGGGGGATTTACTTTCTGTCCGCACTGTATAAGGCTCTGAAAATAAATTTATATGTAGTTTTCTAGGATGAACAGGGCTGGACTGGGAAAATTTAGTAGTTCTATCGAAATGGTATCGCTTTTTATAATATGAATCTACTGTACTTCCTAGGATTTAAAATTTCTTTCAAAATCTTATCTTTTGAAGAAATACTTTTTTGTTCAATGTATTTTTTGAAAGACTAAACCATTTTTGGAAAATTGGATTTAGAGGTCTATTTGCTAAATCTAAGAAGTAATGTTTATCGAGTATTTTACTTATCCAAGTTCATTCTGTTTTGAAAACAGTTTTTACACTTTTTGGGTCATAAATCGAAAACAATTTCCATGGTTACTTTATTTGTTTCAAATTGAAGACCTTTAATTTTGACCAGAATCTGCCTATTGGGAATTTTAACTACGTATAGATGGCTCTATAAATGGAGGATATTCGGTACTTGTCATTGTCAAAAATTGTGTATAAAATGCATTCTTGTACCTTATAACTACGTTTTCAACAAAACACAAATAGATTTATCATTTAAAGCTTCAGTAAATCTCAAATAAACATGTACGGAATATTGAAGTTCATATTTTACCACCAGAGGGCGAGCGGAATCTAAAAATTCCCAATTGATTTAGAAATTTTATCATAAATGTCATTTTGAAATATGTCAAACTCAATATTCTGTAATTTTAAAGAAATTTCTGAATAAAGTATCTTAATTTAAACGAACAAATGATTAAGTTTGGAATATAAAGAATTAATTTTCTCCTTAATCCAAATCGTTTGTGCTTTCTTAACAGCAATTAATGCACTAGGTGTTCAGCATTAATATAATATATAATACATAATAAAAATAGTAAAAATAATTAAAAATTATAATATAAATATCATTTCTTAATAAGAGTTCGAGCTCTTTCCGTAAGTTTAAGACCAATGTTTTTGTCTGGTAGATCTAAATGTTCTTATTTCCTCAAGAGCTTCCAAATTAACATCTTGGTCTTCTAAAACATCATTCTTCTCAACTTCATCATCACAACCCTCTTCTTCGTCTTCATCATTGTTCCGTTTTGAAGTAGAAGCAGTTCCATTAAGCACAATATATCTTTTTTTAACTGCACGTCGAGGTATCGTATTTATGTTTAAATCGGATCGATTTTCTTTTGCACTATCGGCTGAGATAATCAATTCAGAACTGCTAACTTCTAATTGATTATTCGGAGTTGAAATTAAAAAATCATTCAAACTTTCAACTTCTAAAGTTCCCTTTGAATGGTCTATTGAAGGAACTAAGGAAGAATCAAAATATGAATGTTTCTTAAAAGATTGGGGTATCATATAATTTCTTCTAAAGACTTGTTCTTAGGAAGAGTACTTAAAACAGCGGCAGCATTTCCCCTTTGAATAGCAATGCTTATTCGTTGAACAAGAAATGAAAAAGACCTAGGATCTTTAGTCAAATTTTTTATTCTTTTGCCAATGTCTTTAATGAATTTTAAACCAGTAGAACCCCAAACTCCAAATGTTTTTTCAAGGTTTCTATATTTTGATTTTTTTGTTTTTTCCCCGATCAAAGCAGCAGCACCAGAAGAATTTCAGAATTCAGCATTTAGTATTAATCTGAACATAATTTGGTACGATTTTGCTTTTTAGACATTCTTTGTTGAACCATTTGCATTCTTCTGATGGATAGCTTCTGAAATAAAGAGGTCGTCGATAAGATATCAGATGCGATTATTTCAAAAACTACCCATTGAGTGGGATTATTAAAACCTAATTAAAAAATACATAATTTCAAATTTGAAAGAAAATCAAATAAACTATCCATGGCGAGTAATAAATAATTTGAAATTGTGGTTTTATACCAAATGACAATGTAATTAGTGAATAGTAGTGTTTGGAGTTAAATCTTAGTGTAAACATCATACTGTAATTATACTAATGAATATGATCCTAGCATTGTTTATTAATTATAATCAGTTAGCTTCGTGTAACTTGTTCCACAATGGCAATGTTTTAATATTAAACCAAACTTTGATTAACTTTATTACTGCTTCAAATGAGAACTTAAATTACATTAAAATTGGTGAAAATTTGAAACCTCAAGCTAAAAGTTGAAAAGAATAAAAGAATACCTATAAAGTGTGCATTTATTAAAAAATCCGAAAATCAAACCCACAATTTATCAATATTAGCAGTTCCTTAAGCTTTTTCAAAGTTTTGTTTGATTTACGTTCACGATATTAATTCCATAAAAGCCAGAAACCAGACGGTCACAATTCGCAATCAATCTGAAAAAGTTTTAATATTTTCAGGATACAATATCTGCGGAAATAAAATACGGCTTAATATCAGCTGCGATTAATCAACCCTTACACATTTATTAGGTAATTAACGCGTGGTGCGTGAAGGACTACTTTTGCATCTGGAAATTGTCACAGGTCAAGCCCGAAAATCGGATTAAGTTATATTTAAGTCTTGGGATTGTTACGAATCCGTTTTCCTGCTGGGTACCGCGTCTGCAGTAAATTCAAATTATTTTATAACCCTATCTATGGGGCGGAAAAGTCGGCATAATTCACACTCGCTCCCGCGCCGCGTTCCTTCTCCCGCATCACCTTTAATAAACCGTGAATTATAAGTGAACCTAAATTTAAGCGAGCTGCTTGTGATTTATGCAAGAAGGGAAGCTAAATGTAAATTATTTTTAGCGAGTAACAAGTGACAACAATGCGGAACAAAGAAAATACGTTTTAATTTCGTTTATTTAAAAACTCGTTAAAATTTACATAAAATTAAAAAAAATTAAAATGCTTTATTTTAATAATGATAAAGCTGGTTATTTTAACAATTCAGAAGCAGCTTTTATGCATGTCACATGCATACTGTACATCTCCTATAGACTAACTAAACAAAAGTTACAATCTGTTTATACAGATTTAAATGAATTTTTATTTTCAACTCTTGACCGCATTATTCCCATTTTAACATTCAGTGCTGATCACCGATCACTTCCCAAAGCTGCAACTTTTAAGGTAAAAAGTAAAAAACGTCGATCGCTTTTGAAATCGTAATGGGAACAGTTCTCTAAAATTTTCGATTACTCAACTAATACAATCGAATAAATTAAGACCATTTTCCTGAAACGACTTTTTAAATCCTTTTTTATTCCCAGAAGCATGTGGAAATTCCTACGTTTGCACTTGCAAATAACATACAATCAGACACGTTCGTATCTCAACTTAGTAAAATTGACTGATGACTGATGCTTTTCGTTGCATGCATTTTAAAGCATGCAACAGAAGCTTATGTCAGATGTTAGAGGAATACAAACTTCAAGATGACAGCTCACGTGCTTAAATATAGCGATTACATTTTCAGGTAAAGATCTACTAGTCACGTTTTGGACTAGATATGTAGAAAGGAATAACTCAAAATATACTTCTTTATAAAAAGAATAATTATAATTATACACATGAACGATAAGCACCTGAAGATAAGTGATATTATCGTTAGGTAGTATTTTATATTGCATTAAATCTTACACTGAATCACTTACTACCAATAAAATTTCCAATGTTGAGCGGATAGGTAATCAAAGTGTATAAATGGAAAAATTGGTCAATCGCAGACTTACTAATGAACCAACGTTAACAGCAATTCGAATTCACCTTGAGGGAACTTAGGTATGTTAGCTCTGCCTTGGAACACTGCTAAGGTTTTCCTCTACGAGAGTATAGTATATTTAAAAAAAAATAAATAATTGAAGATCAACGTATATTTTTGTTGGAAATTTATGAAATAACGTGAAATTAAAACTTGAATCAAGTGCTGATGTTTCCCGAGTCAATCCTTTAGCTTTAGCTGAAAGAAAAGAAGGAAAACATTCATCAAAGGAGTTAAAAGAACTTTTTAACCTTTATATGACGTCATAATCCATTTTAATAATGGTTTAAACTCATTAACTTTTTTTCTTAAGAAATAAATATTCTTTAATTCTTTACTTATTTTATCGTGTAAAATGTGAAAAAAATTAAAAAGATTTCATGATTTTCCTAACGATATTTTAATCTGGTGGTGATATTTATGTATAAAAATTACCATTAAATATAATAATAACAGTTGAGATTTCTATTTTATTCTTATTTTCTTAGTTACAAGCAAATACTTATTACTCCACTTTTATAGTTAAAATATTTTCTACTAACAGTAAGTTATTTATATGTATATCAATACAGATAAGTGATTGATTTAATCCTCAAATGTTGAATTGTTGACTGAGACGAAGTAGTTAGATAGTAGATGTCAATATCCGGAAAATATCGATGAACTAAATGGTAAAACAGCTTTTTATACTTGTTAAATCAATTTTAGACTATTTTTGGGGCTTCTTTACCTGCATAGGTATTTTTTCAACATTATTTTTGGTGAATTTTGATGTTACAAATTTATTAAATCTTCAGTTATTCCTAATGCTAGTGCACCTTCACCAATATTTATGGCAGATCTAAAGAATTTCCTTTCCGATTTGTATACCTATTTATTGTAATTATAGATCAATAGCATTTCCTCAATGCTTTTTTATGATAAAATGAAACATCTCTCTATAACATGAGTATTTCAACAAAAACTCTACTAAATGAATTACGAAATGGGAAACCAAAGAATTTTTTTTGTAACTTCATAAAACCGTAATCATAAAATTTAAAGTTTGCTTGTCAAATCAAAACAGTGTAAAAATTTTGAAACTTGATAAACCATTATGATTACTGTTAATCGGGTTTCAAAATTTAAAATTAACCCATGTCGAATTTAAACCAAAATATCAATTTTGAAAAGTTATACTGGTAAAACCATAAAAATGAAAAAATACTGCTAATCACAGACTTGAAGATATAAATCACCTTTTATATTACTTTTTCTGGACATCGTGCTTTAACATTTCCAAATCCCTCTAAACTTTAGGTTCGTAATCTTTTAAAATCTCTAGGCCTAGGCTAAATTATCTTATAAGCAATTGAATTCGGTATGCTATCAGCAGTATTAGTAGTTAAAACAATAAACGGATTAAGCCATTTAGAGGCCTTAGGCGCAACCGGATTTTGAAGCTGCTTTTTTAGAAATAAAGTAAGATACCTTTTCTGTTTATATTTGAAAACATCAGAGGAGGAGAAGGCAACTTTTCTTTTTCAAATGGCAACATATTTTTTTCGAATAAAAAAAATCATTAACAAAAATAATCTAAACCAATTATACTTATAACTTTTTTTTCTAATTTTTTTAAATTCTTTTTATTTTTATTAGTTTTTTTTAATTTAATTCAAATGTTTTTTTTTGTTTTTGAATTTTGAATTTTGAGTTTTGTTTTTTAATTTATTCTTAATAATTTTTAATTTATTAATAATAAATTAAAAAACAAAACTTAAAAAAATAAAAAACTGAAAACCAAAAACACAAAAAACAACAATTGAATTAAATTAAAAAATAATAATAATTAAAATAATAAGAAAAGATTTTTTTTTTAATTAATTTAAAATAAAATTATTAATATAATTGATTTAAATTATTTTTTTAATAATTTTTTTCAATCGAAAAAAATATGTTGTTTTCAAAAATAAAATTAATCTTTTATTATCTGATAGTAGTATTCTTCAAACCATTTAATTTAACATATCACTTATTAAAATCGGATAAGAAATAACGAAGGTACATTGTTGGCCCTTTTTTGTGCACCCCTCTGTATACAGGGTGTTTACGGTTAACCCGTTAATATTTAAACCGGTGAAAGTAGAGGTCAAAATAGGTAGATTAAGAAAAAAATCATCTTAGTAAAAGTTGCTTTATAAGAGAGCTACACCCTTTTAAAGGGGATACCAAAACTACTGGTTAAAATTAAAAGAAAACATACCTGCATGATTTTTTTTCAATTATTTTGAGACCGGTTCAATTAGGACACCGCCGAGCGCCTCCTGCGCCTGTGCGAACACTGAACAAACTTCTAACGATATAACTTTTGGGAAATTCACGTCACTTCCACTTTGAGGCAGTTATTTTGGTTTTTATAAGACTTTCTTTGCCCTCCTTCAATGTTTAATATTTTGACCAATCAAGTGTAACCGATTTTTATTCATCTATTAACAATATTTTTGTTCGGCTATCCCGAAATAAGTTCGAATTGAAAACAAAATTCGATTTGATAAAGATTTTTTTCACGAATGAAATTCATTACTAAATGTTTGACATTCAATATGCTCGAACCGTGTGCGGACCAATGGACCAATCACAAAGCTGCAGTACTGCCAACCCATGGGGTAATGACTATGATTATGGATAATTTCATTAATCATCGGGTAACCTATTGGATAATGAGCAATGGATTGTGGGTAATTTCAACCACAGAATAAAATTTACATGGAAGAAATAAAAAAATATCAAAAATACGAAAAATAATTTCAAAAAATTTGCATAAAAGCATCGTAAAATACTGGGTGGTGATAAAGTTTGGAACAAAATTCGTAACTGTCGTTTTAAATTTTTTTGAGAAAATAGCTCGGACTGGTTAATTTTAGTTTCTAAAATGCCATCTCTTGATATATAGAAAAAAACATTAATGACATCATCATCGATTTTTTTAAATGGAAGCACTTTTTTACTCGTTTTTGATAGACATTCATGTGACTTAAACGATGATATAAAAAAATCATTACATTTGTAAACTATTTTTTTTAATAAAAAATGGTTAACGTCAACTTAAAATTTATTTGTACTTTTAAATTTGAAAGATTTGAATGTTATATTAGATATATTTTGACTAATTTCAATAAATGGTAAATAGTTTAAGTTTGTTGTTTGTGACTTTTCTTACATTTAAATAGAATAAAAAGAATTTTTTTTTTCAAATTTATTGAAGTAAAAAGATTTTTTATTCAAAAATTTGTTTATAAAAGTAATCATTTTTTATATCATCGTTTAAGTCACATGAATGTCTATCAGTCTATCAAAAAACTAGTAAAAAATGGGGTGTCAATTTAAAAAAATCGACGATGATGTCATTGCTAAATCACCAGTGACGTCATTAATATTTTTTCTATACCAAGAGATGGCATTTTAATAACTAAAATTGACCTGTCCGAGCGATTTTCTCAAAAAAATTAAATACGGCAGTTACGAATTTTGTTCCAAACTTTATCACTACTCTGTATAAAAAGTCGTGGAAAAAGTATAGTATTTTACTCGCGAGAAAATAGCCATTATTTACTCAGATCTTTTACTACGATTTTGGTCTTCGTGAATAATTGCTATAATTACTCGCTCGTTGAATAATACATATACTATTATTGTGTAATTACAGCTTTACAAATTTGCTGTAATTACACAATTAAAATCTTTATAAGGACAACATCGAATTTTGTGTTAATTATGAAGTCTCATAAAAATATATGGGATCTAATTTTTAATAGTTATTCGAACCTGACGTTAATTTCGTTCCGAAATTCATCCTGATTCATACCAAATTATGTTGCGGGGGACAACATTCTGAAATCGAAGATTTTGACCCGCCTGTACCTAAAATGGACGTTTTTTTGCACAAAAACGATGTTTTTCCAACCGATATTTATTTTAACTCACGTAAGAATTTTCATTTTATTGGAGCACAATATCACTTTGTTGAAATATCCGTAAAACTGTTGATTTTCTTGTTTTTTTTGCGATTGTCGGCAGCGTCAGCTTTAAAAATTTCAGCTCTCTTGGGGTTTAAAAGGAGGTCACGATACTTTCAAATTTTCTCCAGGAACAATGGAGTAGAATCACGGTACAGTAACACGAATTGTACCTATTTAGAGTTTTTTTGGAGAGGTATAAGTACCTAAACTTGGCAACCTTCATCTCAAGATTTGTCGATGTGAAAAATTTTCTTGATACATTCTTAGTATATCTTGGTATAAGTTACACCGACTGGTCCCGAACCCTTCTGTGGGCTAAACAATGTATTTACAAAATGGGGAAGTTGGAAATAAAAATTTGCAGATTCTGTGCCTGGAAGATGTAACTTTGGAAGCCATCATCTGCGAGTGTGACGGATTTGCTCGCATCAGATTTGATCACTTCGGCTGGACAACTGTCTTTCCAGACGAAGTGTAGACTATGTCTCCTAAGGATTTAATTAGCTATATTAAGCATTTAGACATCCCAGTACCCAGGACTTCACTATACCTTTTCCAATTGTATTTCAGAAAGATCAATCCGATATCAAAATAGTCAATTCAGAATAATAAATTTCAGAAAGTATTAATTGTATTTTATGTAGAATAGTCACTTGTATTTCAGAAAAGATCAATTATTGTATTTGAGAAAGCATCAATTGTATTTCAGAAAATCAATTTAATTTCAGTAAGAACCAATTATAAAAAATGAGGAAGTCAATAGTTTTTGGCGGTTATTGTGCACGTAATATTTCATCAAAATCGTGCTTTCGAAAATTAACATTACACCAGAAAAGATCTTTTCTAAAATTAGATTAATTTTTCTGAAATACAATTGATACTTTCTGAAATTGAATTGATCTTTTCTGAAAAACAATTGGAAAAGGTGTAGAGTAAGTATTGAACAAAAGATTACATTGGTCGTAGTTTGGTAATCAATCGAAGCCAATCGTTCTCCAATTTAAAATCTAATCTATCCAGAAAATCAGTGTTTTTTTTTGATATCTCAATTTTTTCGTGCTTTTCCGACGCCGACTTTGGAAAATGGAAACATTTGATCCAAACCTCCTTTAACCGTCAAATTAATATTTTTTATTTACCTCCAAGTTTCATCCTACGTGAGAAAATAAATTGACGATAATCAATCCTGCATGGGCTTCTAAAAATATTTGCAAAACGCTTAAAAAATCAATACTTGCAGAGCTCACAATTTAAAAAAAAATCTTTTTATAAATTCTTTAAAACGAATAATTTTTATATCTGGTGGGATAGAGGGAATTTTTATTTTTAAAGAGGTTGAGAAGTTATGTCGAAATCAAATCGAAATTTTGATTATAATTTAAGGCTAGGGAATTTTGATTAGTTTATAAACTGTTTCGATAGAAAAATTTTGACGTACAAATGTTTTATTATTTGCTCTGTTTATAGATACTATGTGGGTATCGGATCATATAATTTTCGAAAAAAAAAATCATAAAAATTAAAAAGTAAAAGAAATTAAAAAAAAAGAATTTTTTTTGAGATATATGTAAATTAACATCTAAATAAAACAGTATTACATGAATTTCACTTTTTTATTTTGCTCATTTTGTAAGCAAAAACATATAAAAACCTCAGTTTTTTTTATTTATTTTTGAAAATTATATGATCCGATATCCACCTAATATCTACAAACAGGGCCAATGATGCAATTTTCATATGTCAAAATGTTTCTATCAAAACACTCCATGAACTAAAATTTTTCCGCATTCCCGGCTCTTAAGGTGATAGCGAGTCAAATGCTGAAAAACCGATGTTTTTATCTTTCCTGAATTTTTTTAAAGTGTTTCAAATTGGAAACTAAAAAAAATAATTAAATACCGAACTTAACTAAGAATTGCACTTTTATATGCAATTTTTATTTTTCATATACCTAGATTTATACGAGCATAGTTTTGCAAAAATTAAAATATAAATATAGAAGTTTTTCTTGCAAAATTACACAAATGTAATTGTAGATACATAAATAACAAAAATTATAAATGAAAGTAAAATTCTTAATTTAGTTTGGTATTTTCTTATTTTTTTGACTTTCCAATTCGAAAAACTTTTAAAAAAATCATGAAAGGTAAAAACGTCGGTTTTTCAATATTTTACTCCGTATCACATTAAGTATATTTTTAAACTTTTTACTGCGTCCCAAAAATTAAGAATTGAAGATTTTTTTGGAACGCTGTAATAAGTTTAAAAATATACTTAAAACAAAAAACGATAAGTCAAAGCTCTTCGTTTATACCTTAACTTGTTGCTTGCATTGTAAAAATATTATTTCAATTAGTTTTTTAAGAATTTTGGCGAGCGCCCTTAGGCGAACGTTTTTTGTGAAATTACCGTTTTACTCCTGCTGTGGGTATTTGGTTTGACTTACAAAAACAAAAAAAGAAGGAATTGGTAGGCACAAAACTCATCTGTATAGCAAAAGAATAAATTTTAAAATGGGGAATATACAGGGTGTCCCATTTGACGTTGGACTGTATGGGTATCTTTCTATCTTTGTTATTATTGGAGATAGAAAGTCGGTTAAATGGACAAAGTAGTAGAGATTTTTTTGTATATTAATAATTCATTTACAAAAAATTTGAAAACCGCATCGTTCCAACGCTATCTTGAAAAAACAAGAAAATGCGGTTTTCAAAATATGGCTATAACTTCGTTATTTTCGGTGGTACCAAAAAAAATTTTTTACTTAATATAGACAATTTTTTGTGTACAATGCAGTAAAATAAATGAATATATTTTTTCGCCAACGGATTGACCGGAAATGGACCAAACTAATTTTTTTCTTATGGCAGCCATATTGGATTTACACATATTCGGAATTTTTATTGTTTTACTGCATTGTAAACAAAAAATTGTCTGTATTATGTCAACAAACTTTTTTGATACCACAGATAATAAAGAAGTTATAGCCATATTTTGAAAATCGCATTTTCTTGTTTTTTGAAGATAGCGTTCGAACGATGCGATATTCAAATTTATTGTAAAAGAATTATTAATATTCGAAATATCTGTACTAAGATACTTTGTCCATTTAACCGACTTTCTATCTCCAATAATAACAAATATACCCATAAACCCATACAGTCAAATGGGACACCCTGTATAATTGCACTTTATAGAAATAGCTTTAACTTTAAACAAACAAATTATAAAATTCTTAATTTGCACTTTGGATAAGGATGATTTAAGCTATAAAATAACTACTTTGAAATAACAGGGATTAACTTTGAAAAAGTATTTTTAAACATTAATCCCACCACTATAAAATGAATGGTTAGCACTTTGAATAAAATAAATTTCAACTTTGAGCTTTCAGCTATAAACTAATGGGTTTGCACTTTATATAAGGTATATTTAGGTTAACAGGTTTTCTCCAAAAAGTCACAAGTTTGTATTTTATTTAAAAAACTTTAGTTTATGTTAGGTTAGATTATGGGAATGTATGTACTTGCGTTCAAAGTGCTTGCCATCGTTTTAAAGTTTATAATAATTATTTAAACGTGAATTATTTTTCATTTAAGTGGACAACCATATTTTTATGTTTTGTTAACACTAAAAATGTGATGGATATTTTTTAAAGTGAATTACATAATTTAGAAGTGTAATATTTTTTTATAAACGTTAAAAACTGTTATTTAAAGTTGTTACATATTTTTTTAAGATTTGTCAAATTTAATTAATGTTAATGCTGTTTATTCAAAGTTGAACTTATTATAAAGTTTTCTATCTCTTTTACAAAGCTATTTTGGTCTATTTTAAAGTGCAAATAAATCTAACCCTTTTAAAAATGCTCCACTGAAAAAAAAATATGACCAAAAGCGCAAATTTCAATCGAATTTCAAAATCAAGCGCACTAATTTGCCGACTATCCTCTAAAGGAAGCATTTCCTTTATTGCCCCAAAAAATTTTATACAGGTATTCAGGGAAACCCTGAATTTAGAAACGAGAATATTAAAAGTTAAGTAAATGCTAATTATTCTACAACTTTCCTCATTGGGCTAACTTTACTTAACTATCGAAACACAATACCTTATAATAATAAACATAGTCATGCAGATAGAAGTTGTTTAAACCACTCGTAAATTAGGTAAAAGTTCTCCTATTATCAAAGTATGCTTATATGGCAAGTAACTTATTCGAAACATCGGCGTTTGTAAATGTGCATTCATAACTTCTCTAATTACTTGGGCAAGACAAAAGGACCAACAGCTAGTATGAGTTATCTATCCTCTATCCCTTTTCCGTTCCTATCCTTCACATCCAATAACAATGTTACTCAAATAATCTTAATCGGGCCACGCAGCATAACTCAATTCATTTCGCCGCCAATTATGGCAGTATTAGTGGCTGGTAAGATAATTATCGGGTTTAGGGAATGTATGCAAATTTTAACCATGTTCACCAATTTAAAGCTTGTTTGTAGTGAATTTTCAGTAATTAGAATAGGGACTTTGGGGGTGCCTACAAGTCTACATTACGTTTATGAGGAATGGTGCCGCGAACGAGTACATGGTAAATTTAGAAATTCGGTTTCAAGCTAATTAAGAATGTAAAACAATTGTTAGGAGAGCAACGCGTGCCGCAACTGGGAAATTAGTTTCCCCTTCTTTAAAATACTAAAGAAATCATCCTAAAGCTGGAATTAAATGAGTCCTTTTCAAGTTAAATGAAGAAAAGAGTTCATTTCATTCGTATAGAAAAATACTCTGCACAGAATTCTAAATATAAGAAACGAACAGTGATGTTTTTTTGTTTTATATGTATATATATTTTTTTTAAATTAAACCAATTCCTTTATATCAATATGAGCAACTAAGGAAACAAGGATAATTACGAATAACAATCAAGTTACTTTATGAGCTATATTCTTTTCATGAAATCATTGATGTTGTGTTGTTATTAATGAAAATTTATAAACGAATAATTTATTTACTTAAATACGAGTATCTATAGAAATTTTTTCTTTATTGAAAGACTATACATAGTAAAAATATATTATAGGACAAATTTTTGAAAAGTTGACGCATATAGTATTTTAATGCAAATATGGAATGATGTTTTTTTGTAAGTAAGGATTTGAGTTGAAACCAATTTAATATGTTGTCCTTTTTCTTGCAGCTTGGATATGGATGTCTTTAAGTTTGGATTTTACTCTTGGCACTGTCCGATTGGATCTCGACTGTCAACCAAGCCGATTCGAGACACTTAGCAGCAAAAATCTAAGGTCCCGCATCAAAGTCCCGCAGGACTCGCTTGTTTACTTCAGGCAGGAACCGGGCAGGAAGAAAAAGTTTCTGGTAAATCAGACTTATCGATAATTTATAGGGTCATTGAGATCGCCTTTTTTTCTTTTCTTGTCCTCTTAGCGTGGATTTACAAACGTCACACAATTTCTCACTGGCAAAGTGAAATATAAATGAAGGAGCCTAAGAGGGATAAAGTAACGCAAAAAGTCTCACCCTAACTCGTGTTTTATTAAGGGACAGGGCCTTAATTTTTTATTGCAATCTAAACAGAAAGTTTTCTCTTTTTCGTATAAAAATAATAACAATAATAAAAGATAGTTGGGTTGAGTTGGTGGTTGGCAAGCTCAAATGAACCTCGTCTCAGTTTTCGACAATAAAGAAAGGCGAATCAAAGAAAGCAGTCGTTTACGTGCTCCAACTTGAGATTCGCAAGGAATATAAATTATGGTTACTGCATTTAGGAAGTTGTTTGCCTTCCTTTTATTATGTTACCCTGTGCTGTATTTATTTCCGCCTGAATGTGCGGCCCGGCCATAAATAAAAAAATAAAAATATACGGTAATGCTCGACTACACCGATTTGTCCTTGCGAATTACCATTTTAGGTCCTTAATTTAGGTGCAATAATTATGCATTACTGGTGGCAAAACATAGATACACACTTTACGTTTTGGGCTCTGGTGCGGGTCGCTTTCATTGTCGGGCTAAAAACATTAATTATAAATGCTTTAATTAAGGTACTCCACTCATAATATAAATTGAATTTAATAATTAACTTCATTTATAATCTAATCAGGGATATTATCAAACATATTCGCGTAAAAGTTAGTAATTTTAACCTAAGTGGTACATGTTATGTTATTAAACCGAATTATTAATGTACTCTGTAATGCACAGTTTTATAAAATTCAAAAATTAAAATTTTCATTATGTAAAGCTTTAAATTATGTCATATTTTATTATTTTAAGCGTCTAAAATTTAGGGTTGGTACGTTAAGATTTTAATTTATAATTCTTCAAAGGCGTATAAATAATTGATGCTCATTTATTAAATTTTGCCAAAAATAATAATTTAATATTTCTTAAAATGGAATATGTAATGTAATTATAGCACGTCGTTGCGATTTCAAGCAAAATATGTTTTTCAAATTAAAATGCAATACTGAAGGTAAGGAACGTGGTCAATTTAAAATATTGTTATATCAAAATTTATAAATTATCTATATTTTAATAAGAAAATGTAATAAATGGATTTTTTGCACTTTCTATATATAATGAGCTAGTTTATTTTATATAATTGATAGAGACTAAAACGTCACATTTCCTGTCTCTTGTCAAATTTTACTTTACTCCCTGTCTTGTCATTACTTTACTCCCGCCCACGTCATTTGTCATCACTTTACTCTCGCTCACGTAACTTGTCATTAAAAATTAAAATTAGTCATTATCTTGTAATTTGTCTGAATTTGCCGCGAAATCACAATCGTTGCAAACTTCAGTCTAGTCTAAACACCACCAATATATTGAGTGAATTCTAACCTCTAATAAATTTATTTGGTTTGGTTTGGAAGGGAATTTGATTTTTATTCTGGGGTCGGGGATTGTATTATGTACGGTTTATTATTTTATAGATTGTTACTAAATTTTAAATTTAAAGGTGTTTTAAGTGTACACAGAATCGATTCAATCAATTAGTTAGATCTGTAAATGTGGCAAAATCTTTTAAACTTGGTAAACTTTATTCCTGCATCAAAACTTACCTACTTTATTTATTGTGAAGTTAATTATTATTGTTTTAAATTTATAAAATCAATTACAATAATTATAATATTAATCTACAATTATCTATATTTTATGAAAGTTGCTGTATAAATCATTATGACGGGCGAATAAAAATAGCCGTCGCCGTCCGATGACAACCGATATTAGTCACAGCGATAGCCATATAATTAAATTATTGTGGAAACTTTTACTTATTAAAAAAGTGCAAAAAATTCTATATGCACCGAGGTAGTAAAGTGAATTTAATCCCTCCTCTGATTGTTTCCCTCGGCTTTGCCTCGGGAAACAAAACATCGTCGGGATTAAAATCAGTCACTTTACTACCTAGGTGCATAAATAACTATTTTTTTGCACTTTCTATATATAATGAGCTAGTTTAGTCCTTATTGATAGAGACTAAAACGTCACATTTCCTGTCTCTTGTCAAATTTTACTTTACTCCCTGTCTTGTCATTACTTTACTCCCTCCCACGTCATTTGTCATCACTTTACTCCCGCTCACGTAACTTGTCATTAAAAATTAAAATTAGTCATAATCTTGTAATTTGTCTGAATTTGATGCGAAATCACAATCGTTGCAAACTTCAGTCTAGTCTAAACACCACCAATATATTGAGTGAATTCTAACCTCTAATAAATTTATTTGGTTTGGTTTGGAACGGAACTTGATTTTTATTCTGGGGTCGGGAATTGTATTATGTACGGTTTATTATTTTATAGATTGATACTAAATTTTAAATTTGAAGGTGTTTTAAGTGTACACAGAATCGATTCAATCAATTAGTTAGATCTGTAAATGTGGCAAAATCTTTTTAACTTGGTAAACTTTATTCCTGCATCAAAACTTACCTACTTTATTTATTGTGAAGTTAATTATTATTTTTTTAAATTTATAAAATCAATTACAATAATTATAATATTAATCTACAATTATCTATATTTTATGAAAGTTGCTGTATAAATCATTATGACGGGAGAATAAAAATACCCGCCGCCGTCCGATGACAACCGATATTAGTCACAGCGATAGCCATATAATTAAATTATTGTGGAAACTTTTACCTATTAAAAAAGTGCAAAAAATTCTATATGCACCGAGGTAGTAAAGTGAATTTAATCCCTCCTCTGATTGTTTCCCTCGGCTTTGCCTCGGGAAACAAAACATCGTCGGGATTAAAATCAGTCACTTTACTACCTAGGTGCATAAATAACTATTACATTTTTGCAGTTGAAATGCAAACTGATTAAAAAAATATTGGAAATTTTAAATTGTAACATTTTTAGAAGTCAAACATTCATAACCAAACGTTTGTGTTGTTCATGATTTCTTTAAAGGATTTAAGTTTAAAATAAGATATACTTGGTGTCTCAGAAAACCTGTCCCACCCTTTTATTTCGAGAACGCTCTCCCAAATATGACTGGAATATAAAAAAATATCACCAAAGTGAATACAAAGAATCCATTGGTATAATTTTTATTTTCCGGAACGAACTGGAAGTAACTTTGAAATTTCAAATGGAAACATGAGTCTTTAAAAAAAAAACTACTTTTTTTTAAATATTTTTTTAATTTTTTAAGTATTTACAAAAATAAACTATAAAAATTGATAAATTAGAAAAACTTGTGATGTATTTTCTTTAAGTCCAACTTTATTATTTATACTTTTTGTATAAAATAAATTAAAAACTATCGATTTCGGGATGATAGTGACATATGTCACTATCATCTTGACAATAAAGATTCTTTAAATACCTGAAGATGGCATATAATAATCCCGAAATAGATAGTTTTTAATTTATTTTATACAAAAAGTATAAATAATAAAGTTGGACTTGAAGAAAATACATCACAAGTTTTTTTTTTTTTCTAATTTATCGAAGCAGTTCAAATATTTGTGTTATCCTTTAATTTATTTACAAAAATTGAATTCAAATTTATTATCCTTCCACTAATTATTCTCGGCAAGAAGGCTTCATTGAAGTACTTCATCTTAAAAAGACCAGAACCTTCATTTCCAGGGATAAAATATCCTATAGAAAAAAATTCAAGGAAAATACTCATTATTTATTAATTTTTTGACAAATTTCGATAGAAACGTGATATTTTTCTTTTAGGATATTTTTCCCGAAAATGAGAATAGAGGTCCAGTGATAAAAATTTCGTGATAAAAATGCTGGTTTGTGTTTTCGATTAATTTTTCCATTCAATATTTCGAAGTTACTTCCGATTCCGTGTTCTTCCAGTGTGTCCCAAAAATAATAATTATACCAATAGATTCATTGTATTCACTTAGGTGATAACAATTTTTATCCCAGTCTCATCTACGACGTTCTAGAAATAAAAGGATGTCTCGGGTGCTCTGAGACACCCTGTATACAAGTCTCAAAAAATCATTCTAGATTCATACATAATTTGTTATATTTCTACAATTACATTTGTATTATTTTTAAAAAAATATTTGTATTCTTAATTTTTTGAAAAAACGCTTGTATTAATGTATACAGGGTGTCCCATTTGATGTTGGACTGTATGGGTATCTTTGTTATTATTGGAGATAGAAAGTCGGTTAAATGGACAAAGTAGTAGAGATTTTTTTGAGTATTAATAATTCATTTACAAAAAATTGGAATATCGCATCGTTCCAACGCTATCTTAAAATAAACAAGAAAATGGGATTTTCAAAATATGGCTATAACTTCGTTATTTTCGGTGGGACCAAAAATTTTTTTTGGCTTAATACAGACAATTTTTTGTGCACAATGCAGTAAAACAAATGAATATTTTTTTTCGCCAACGGATTGACCGAAAATCGGAAATGAACCAAATTTATTTTTTTCTTATGGCAGCCATATTGGATTTACACATATTCGGAATTATTGTATTTTTCTGAGTAATTTGCTATACATATGTAATATTTTAAGAAAAATAGAAATTATTTTATTTGGTTCAATTCCGGTCAATCCGTTGGCGAAAAAAAATATTCATTTGTTTTACTGCATTGTACACAAAAAATTGTCTCTATTATGTCAAAAAACTTTTTTGGTACCACAGAAAATAAAGAAGTTATAGCCATATTTTGAAAATCGCATTTTCTTGTTTTTCCAAGATAGCCTTGGAACGATGCGATATTCAATTTTTTTCTAAATGAATTATTAATATTCGAAAAAATCTCTACTACTTTGTCCATTTAACCGAGCTTCTATCTCCAATAATAACAAAGATAGCCATACAGTCCAACGTCAAATGGGACACCCTGTATTCAGGGTGATGATAAAGTTTGGAAAAAAATTCGAAACTGCCGTATCTTAAAAAAACAAGAAAATGCGATTTTCAAAATATGGCTTATAACTTCTTTATTTTCTGTGGTATCAAAAAAATTTGTTGACATAATACAGACAATTTTTTGTTTACAATGCAGTAAAACAATTGAATATTTCGCGGATTAACCGGAAATGAACCAAGCTTATTTTTTTCTTATGGCAGCCATATTGGATTTACACATATTCGGAATCAGTTTTTTTCTGAGTAATTTGGTATACCATATGTCATATTTAAGAAAAAATAAAATTATTTGATTTTACAAACTAACATTGGACTTTAAGAGATGTAAATTGTCAATAACATAAATGTAACTATTTAAAATATGAAATGTAAAATAAATGTTAACACATATGTTTACATCTATTCAAGGGCATTTTTGGTTAGTAAAATAAAATTATTTCTATTTTTCTTATAATATTACATATGTATATAAAATTACTCAGAAAAATACAATAATTCCGAATATGGGTAAATCCAATATAGCTGCCATAAGAAATAAATAAATTTGGTTCATTTCCGATTTTCGGTCAATCCGTTGGCGAAAAAATATTCATTTGTTTTACTGCATTGTGCACAAAAAATTGTCTGTATTAAGTCAAAAAAATTTTTTGGTACCACCGAAAATAACGAAGTTATAGCCATATTTTGAAAATCCCATTTTCTTGTTTTTTCAAGATAGCGTTGGAACGATGCGATATTCAAAATTTTTGTAAATGAATTATTAATATTCGAAAAAATCTCTACTACTTTGTCCATTTAACCGAGTTTCTATCTCCAATAATAACAAAGATAGCCATACAGTCCAACGTCAAATGGGACACCCTGTATTCAGGGTGATGATAAAGTTTGGAAAAAAATTCGAAACTGCCGTATTTAATTTTTTTGAGAAAATCGCTCGAACAGGTCAATTTTAGTTTTAAAATGCCATCTCTTGATATAAAAACATATTAATGACGTTACTGGTTTTAGCATGCCGTCCTCATCGTTTTTTTTTAAATGAAACCCCCCATTTTTCACTCATTTTTGTTACTTAAACGATGAAATAAAAAATTTGTAAATTAATTTTTAAATAAATCATGATCCTATACCCTTGGCCGCTCCCGTTTAAATATTAAGTTGCCGCCCCTATATAGATACAGGGGATTCACATTTTGCAGGTATGTTGATGTCTCCAAAAAAGAATTTTTGAAATTTTTTTCACGTGAAAAAGTAGAAATTTACCGATATACAGAAAAACGGTTTTTTATCTTTTCTTAAACGGGCATTACCGATTTTCATGATTCTTATTGACTTATTTCAAAATATACAGAATGTAACAAAAGTAACGCATAATAGCTGTAAATTTTTAATTTAAAGAGTTACTTAAAAAAGTTAAATACAAAAGTTTTTCGGTTAATTTTAGAACATGTTTTGGCATTTTTAATTTTTGTATGAGTTTCTGTATTTTGTTGCTAGAACAACAAACTATTGTTTTTTAAATAGCATCAGCATGTGGCAGTGCTATTTTATAATATAAAAAATAATATAATTTAAAAATTTAAAATTTTGAAAAAAATAAGGGTGTGTTTTTATTAACTTGTAAATATTTTGTTTGTATAGTAAATATCATTCCGAAGAAAAAGTTTTCTATGACCTTTACGTTTTTTGATTTCTTAAAAAGATACAACAATTTGTAAATTTTTTAAATTTTGCCATATCTTGATAACAAGTCGAAAAAAATTCTAGTTCATACAAAATTATTTGTTCAAAATGATATTTCCAATCCAAATAAAAAATTACGGGTTTATAAATGGTACACCCTTAATTTTTCTTGATTTTTTTTTATTTTTTTAAAAAAGCATTGCCGAAAACAGAAAATTTCGCTCTTTTAGAATTTTTAAAGAAAACTAATGTTACTTGCAATACAATAGGTTGCTGTAGAAACAGAATGGAGAAAGATGTTGAAAAATATGCACTGAAATTAACTGAAAAACTTTTGTATTTAGCTTTTTTATGTAACTCTTTAAATTAAAAAGTTACAGTTATTATGCGTTACTTTTGTTACACTCTGTATATACAGGGTGGTGATAAAGTTTGGAACCAAGGTAATAACTTTTTTGTAAAAATCGCTCGGACAGGTCAATTTTTGTTTTAAAAATGCCATCTTTTGGAATGAAAAAAATATTCATGACGTCACTGATAACTTCACTATAACGTCATCTTCATTTTTTTTAAATGGAAACCTCTACATTTTTTACACATTTTTCATAGACCTTTTTATCATATTAATGATCACATAAAAATATTTAAAAAAATTTCAACCATTTTTGAAAAAAAAAATAAATTTACTCAAAAAAAAATTATTAATTCTCAATGAAAATATTACAAAAAAAAGTAAATTTTTAATTTACAAGTAACAAATTTTAACGAAAATGTTCAAATTGTTCCCCATTGACCATTTGGCATTGTCCCATTCGAGTGTAGACACTCTGAATACTATTGTTAATAGCTTCTTCGTCAATTTGTTGCAATTCCGTCCTAATTCTAAGCTCCAATTCTAGTAAATTATTAGGTCTATTGAAATAAACTTTTGATTTTAAATGTCCCCACAAAAAAAAATCTAAGGGCGTTAGGTCGGGAGATCGCGGAGGCCACTCAATTGCTCCCCTCCGACCATTTGTTGGGAAACGTGGTGTTAAGGAATTCTCGCACCGCCCTGCCTAAGTGTGGAGGAGCCCCATCTTGTTGAAACCAAATGTTTTGGTTAGGAATGTTGCGATTTTCATAATTGGGGAAAATACGAAGTAAAACTGGTAGCAAATCAGTCCGCAAAAAATTCGAGTATCTTTCGGCAGTAAGGTTTTCATTAAAAAAGTAAGGTCCTATAAAACGTCTGCCAATCATTCCCAATTCCCACCCATACATTTAACTTTCCCTGTCTTTGACTATGGGATTCTACGGCCCAATGAGGATTTTCCTGTGACCAATACCTACAATTATGTCGATTCATTGATCCATTCAATTGAAAGGTAGTTTCATCCGAGAAAATTATACTACTTAAAAAAATTGGATTTTGATCACATCGCGCCATCATTTCTTCACAAAATTGCAGTCGGCGATCGAGATCATCTTCATTTAACTCTTGCATGAGTTTTATTTAGTATGGGTGATACTTTTCCTGTTTTAATAATTTTGCGACATAGGAATGGAATGATCCACATTATTATTTCTTGAAATATCTCTTGTTGAAATATTGCGATTTTCTTCAATCGCAAGTAATAAATTTAATTTGGTTTCTTCATTCACTTGAGGCCGTCCTTGTCGAGGCAAATCTCCTACAGATCCTGTTTCTGCAAATTTGGTAACTAACTTACTTACTGTAGATCTTGAGATTTGCGGTCTATTTGGATATTGCTCATTAAACAAAGCACAAGCTTCCCCATGGGTTCTTTTTCTATCGCCGTATCCTACCATAATTAAAATTTCGATTCTTTCGCGTTCGCTTAAACTAGGCATTTTTAATTTCGCAAAACTTAATAATTGTTGATTATTATTAAACAAACGAAGTAAGCTATTCAAGCATTGGTAAATGGATTTAAAATTTTATTTGCCATACAAAATAACGTCAACTAAAGCACTTTTATAAAGGCAATTTTTATTTCAATAAATTTTGAATATCAAAAGCTTTTTCAAATTTATTATAAATTACAATTTTATTTAAAGTTTATTATTACTCAAACATTTTATTTTAATTACGTTTTTCATTAAAAGTTATTTAAAATTAGTTTTAAGAAAATTCCAGTTCTGTAAAGAAGAACAATTCGAATATTTTCAATAATAATTTGTTATTTTTAAACTAAAAATTAGTTTAATTTATTTTTCTTGCCATATTTTCATTGAGAATTAATAATTTTTTTTTTGAGTAAATTTTTTTTTTTTTCAAAAATGGTTGAAATTTGAAAAATGTGTAAAAAAAGTAGGGGTTTCCGTTTAAAAAAATTGATGATGACGTCATAGTGAAGTTATCAGTGACGTCATGAATATTTTTTTCATTCCAAAAGATGGCATTTTTAAAACAAAAATTGACCTGTCCGAGCGATTTTTACAAAAAGGATTTTTACGGAAGTTATGACCTTGGTTCCAAACTTTATCACCATCCTGTATATTATCAATATTTACTGCAGTTATGTTGCTTTTGCATCTCTCTTGAATATTTCTGAAAGTTGTACTTGACTGGTTCTTACATTGGACCCCTCAATAACTATAGTCTAAAATATTTTTCATTTAATTTATCAGCATTCATTTTTCGCTGACTATAAGTTCAACTGCAAACTTCTTAGCTGTTTTTTAGTCTTTTTTCAAAAACTTGTGCTGATAACGAATTAAGCAATGTGATCCAACAGGTAGGTTTTAAAAATTGGTAAAGTTTTCAAAGTTGAATATTCGAATTTTACACAATTAGTAGGCTATTTTTCAGATTTTTCTCTTCTAATTACGGTGAACTAAGAACTTTTGCTTTTCGAGCAATAATTTAGAAGTTAGTCTTTTCTCCAAAATTTAAGAACTTTTTTCGCCTCTTTTCTGTTCTTTTACAATAGATTTTGGTCTGCTCTGCTGATAATAAATTAATCAATACTAGTGCGATCCATATTAAGATACACAGTTTAGGTAGTCCGTAGTTTCGTTTAGAAGTCCGTAGTTTATTTACTAAATTGACTCTTAAATAAGGATTTTATTTTTTAACTGCTTATAATTTGGTAAACGAAAATCGTACATTAGTTCATACAGATGCCTTATTGTTAATATGCCCTATTCCCCAAAATTTTGTAAATTATGTTTCTTGGTAACTAATAATAACTTTAGTTTATAGTTATTATTCCTATTTCTTAGATACAGGGTGTACAAAAAGTTCGACAATGCCCGTTTGAAAGTTACAAGAGTTTGAATTTTCAATGCTTTATTTTTGAAATTAAGCATTTTACAGAAAAATGTTTCAAATAAAAGTTGTGCGATTTTTAGCACAAATTGTTACTTACGAATGTTGCCATGACCTTGATCACCAGATTGAAGGTCAGGCCATAATTATTTAATTTTTTTTAAATACCACCTTACAAAGAATATTTTTTTTATTTTACTAAAGTAAATAGATTAGAAGTTACAAGAGTTTAAATGTTTCAAAAAAAATTTGTACGATTCTTTGTAACACATTATTTTGGAATATTGCCATGACCTATTCCAAAATAATGTGTTACAAAAAATCGTTTAACTTCTACTTGAAACATTTTTCTCAAAACTGCTTTCTTTCAAAATAAGTTGGCTTGGTGTTTAAATAATTTAAAATCTTGTAACTTCTAAACTATTTACTTTAGGAGAATGAAAAAATATGTTCTCTAAAAGTCTGAAAGCACAATAAAAGTTAAGTAATTATCGCCTGACCTCAAATCTGCTGCTCAAAGTCGTAAATAATTCGTCACTAAGAACTTTTCTTTGTAAAATGCCTAATTTAAAAAATAAAGCAGAGTTGCCGAACTTTAATTATTGAAAATTTAAACTTTCAAATTATTTACCTTAGAAACATAAAAAGAAATGTTCCATAAACCTCTGAAACTATAACAATATGTGATAAAAATGGAAGGTTGCTATTTAAGTGATTATCGCCTGATCCTTCAACTTCCTCTTCAATGTCATGGTAATGTTTCTAAATAGTGCGTCAATAAGAATCCTACAATTTTTATTTGAAACATTTTTTAAAAAATGCTACATTTCAAAAATGAACGGGCCTTGTCGAACTTTTTGTACACCCTGTATGTAGCAGATATTTGAAAAACATCGATGTGATCTAACCACGAATATTTAAATCTAAAAAACAATTTGAAAAGGTAAAGAAATAAACGAGTTTTTTAGAAAAAAATTAACTCTATGATAATTCCAATGTCAATTGAGTGTTTTTAATGTTATCATTAATTTTTACATTTTTTAGAGTTTCATCAGAAAGTCACCTTTAGCAGAAAATTCATATTAGAAACGTTATGTAATTAACAATATATGACTAAGGAAATATTAATATTGTGACAAAACAAGAACAATAATTTGAAGCTGAACTTTAGTTGGAAATATCGAGTTTAAACTCAAAGATATTAAATTAAATACGCTATTTTCAATAATTATCTATTGCTTATTGCGCACTTCTGCATAAATACTGCAATTCACGCAAAATAGTACTTTCGCAGAATTAAAACTGAAGATGCTATTACTGTGAGAGTATTTATTGCATAGGGTTGAAGAAAATCGATTTCAAGTATACCTTTTTAATAAAATAAAGCTTCCGTTAGAATTTAAACGATCAACCAAAGCAATGTTTCGTTAAAATTTTATTTAAGTCTCGTCTTAAGCCCTTAAATAAGTAATAAAGTAATTCGTAATCCATAAAAACGATGCTGCTGTCTTTTACGTTGCCAAAAATTTGAATATAAATTTCATGATGAAAATAAGAAGAGAATCTTTGAGAGTAAAATATGCATAGAATAAAGCTTGGAAAATTGATTTAGTTCGCCCTCCTCAAGAAAATGTATGTTTTTGCTAGGATGCCACGGTGTTATTTTTCCAAATATATGACGTGGAGGGCATAGGGGATGATGCGAATCCAATATTCAAATTCAGACCCAGTGAAGCTATTGGAACCCACTAAAAAACGCATTTTCAATTCAGAAAAACAGAGATTAATTTTAATGCTCTTATATCACCTTGAGTGATCTCGTATTTCAAAAATTCTATAAAATTTACAAATAAACTGGGAGCTTACAACTTTATTTATTTTCTTTTAAATTTAATAAAACGATTTATGCATTTAAAAGTGTGTTTACTTTTCGTAAACAACCTGCGCTTTATTTATTTTTACCTATATAGTAGCTGTTTCTAAATATAAAAGGCAGCACATTTACTGGCAAACATACGCTTTGAACGTAAATTCAAATTTAAAGTTAGATATGTATGTATGTGCACCACCGCATCTAATGTGAACATTTTTATTAAACCCCGGATATTAAATTTTGCGATTAGATCATGTTTGGGGTTTTATTGCAAGCGCATTATTTCGTTTTCGTCCAACAATCTTGTACAAACCGTATAAATAATTAATATATCGATCAATTTTAATTGAATTGAAATCTCTGACCAAAGCTTTCAAGATACAATTTAATTATCTTTTATAAACGTACTAATCTCACGAAAGCGAGTTGGTAATTGGGGATTTGTCTTTTACGAGATAGTTACTCGTTATAGATTAAATAAGCATTAATTTATTAAATTATTTTCCTTTTAAATTAACGTAAAATATGCACGCTCACAGCAGTTTGATCAATTTATTCATTATATCGTTTAATCCGCTAACACGAAAAGCAATAAAGTTGTGTGCGTTTTAATTGCTTTCGGTAATATAGGGTTTGTATCAACCGTCGAAATAATGAATTGGTTAATATTCAAAAATTTATTGTTGCTGACCTTAGGACCAAATTCAACCCTCTACCGTTTAAATTTTCAGGCCGAGCAAAAGGATTTTAGATATTTCACTCACGTGTGTGTAGGTGCGTTCACGCGTTGACCTCAGTTATAATTGGATTAGTCTTTTCCACCAGAAGGATTTTTTCCTGCCATTTTGTGATTTCACATCTCCTATTCCCCAAATCGAAATAGCATTGAAAAAAATATTCTATATTATGCAATACATTATTTTATTATAGGTTTTATTCTTATTGTTTAAATTCACCGGCGAGAATAAGTTTTCCAGCAATAAGTATTTTACATGTAATTCTCCATAAGAGGTTTTTTCTAAATAACTTCCTTCCTTATCAATTCACAAAAAAATAAGTACACCAAATTAAAGCACAATTAAATCCCTACAGAGTGGTGGTACCCACTTTGCATGCCCGTCCCGATTAAGTGTTTTATAGCACCCCAATCAAACCTCTACCACGTATTTTCAAACTTTTAAATATTAACCTAAAAAGACAAATGATATGTCTGTGGATAGAACTTTTCATGTAGATGACGATGATATTAGTCACTTTGCTTGTCCGGGCCAATTAAGTGAGTAATTAACAAAAAACATAATTTTTTTGACATTTATGAAGTTTGAACGCTAATTTATTATCTCAGTATTGTTGCATAATAAAGTTAATTGCACCAAAAGATCAGAAATTTAATTGTGATTACGATGGTATGTCACACTTTGCTTGTCCGTCCATAATTAATTCGCTATTAGCCAGCAATAACTTTTAGAACGCCAAATTCCAAACAAATATGCGGCGAGAGTCAATAAAAAAACACTTTTTAATAGTTAACTTAGAGAAACGATTTATACGTCCAGAGGCAGCATTTTTAATTTAGATAACGATGGTATTGGTCACTTTGCTTGTCCGGGCCAATTAATTGAGTAATTAACAAAAAACACTATTTTTTCGACATTTATGAAGTTTGAACTCTAATTTATTAACGCAGTATTGTTGCATAAAAAAGTTACTTTCACCAAAACATCAGAAATTTAATTGTGATTACGATGGTATGTCACACTTTGCTTGTACGTCCATAATTAATTCGCTATTAGCCAGCAATAACTTTTTCAACTCCAAATTCCAAATAAATATGCGGCGAAAGTCAATCAAAGAAAACACTTTTTAATAGTTAACTTAGAGAAACGATTTATACGTCCAGAGACAGCATTTTTAATTTAGATAAAGATGGTATTGGTCACTTTGCTTGTCCGGGCCAATTAATTGAGTAATTAACAAAAAACACAATTTTTTCGACATTTATGAAGTTTGAACGCAAATTTATTAACGCAGTATTGTTGCATAAAAAAGTTAATTGCACCAAAAGATCAGAAATTTAATAGTGATTACGATGGTATGCAACACTCTGCTTGTCCGTCTATAATTAATTCGCTATTAGCGTATTAGCCAGCAATAACTTTTAGAACGCCAAATTCCAAAAAAATATGCAGCGTTCTAAAAGTTATTGCTGGCTAATAGCGAATTAATTATGGACGGACAAGCAAAGTGTCCCATACCACTGTAATCACAATTAAATTTGTGATCTTTGGGTGTAATTAACTTTTTTATGCATCAATGCTGCGGTAATTGTTTAGCGTTTAAAGTTGATAAATGTCGAAAAAATGGTGTTTTTTGTTAATTACTCAATTAATTGGCCCGGACAAGCAAAGTGACTAATACCATCGTTACCCAAATTAAAAATCCTGTCTCTGGACATATAAATCGTTTATCTGAGTTAATTATTAAAAAGTGTTTTCTCTAAATGACTTTCGCCGCATATTTGTTTGGAATTTGGCGTTCTAAAAGTTATTGCTGGCTAATAGCGAATTAATTATGGACGGCCAAGCAAAGTGTGACATATCACCATAATCACAATTAAATTTTTGATCTTTTGGTGAAATTAACTTTTTTATGCAACAATACTGCGTTAATAAACTAGCGTTTAAACTTCATAAATGTCAAAAAAAATATGTTTTTTGTTAATTACTCACTTATTGGCCTGGACAACCAAAGTGACCAATATCATCGTCATCTACATGAAAAATGCTATCCATGGACATATCATTTGTCTTTGTAGGTTAATATTTAAAAATTTGAAAATACGTGGTAGAGGTTTGATTGGGGTGCTATAAAATACTTAATCGGGACGGACAAGCAAAGTGGGTACCACCACTCTGTAGGGATTTAATTATGTTTTAATTTGGTGTATTTATTTTTTTTGTGAATTGATAAGGAAGGAAGTAATTTAGAAAAAACCTCTTATGGAGAATTACATATAAAATACTTATTGCCGGAAAACTTATTGCAAACATCTCACCGGTTTTAAATTCAAATTTCCAAATTTTGCATGTAATAAAAAATAAATTTTTATTGAACTTTTATGAAAATTATGAAATTAATAAACATCAAAATAACTTATCATTCGGTTTATTAAATGTCCAAATTGATTGTGAATATAGAATATTTTAGTTGAATTATTTGAAAAACGATAACACCTTATAGTCCGGGAGCCAGTAATAAAAAAAACTGTACTAAACAGAACCATTACAGTCCTCAAAATCTTAATTTGTAGAACTTGTACATCGGAAAAATTGATTCGCCAGACAAATTCGCTGACTAGTGGTTATAAAATCTTCCAAAGAAATTGTTTGGAAAATCTACAATCTACAATTTTAAATCATCTTGCACCATATGGCATTTGGTTTAAATTACTTACACGAAAAAAACCCAACGGAAAATAATCGCCATAATTTTGGCTGAGTACAAATTACTTTAGAGCTGTTCGAATTTGGAAGTGACATATTATACAAAAGCATCGATATTTCGGACTAAAACGCCCAGTTTTTTAGCTAACTAAATTATATGGCGTTCACATTACCTCATATTTGAGACGGAAATCTATGAAATTATCAAATTGCCCAACAAAATTATAAAAATGGTCAAAAAAGGGGCAATATCACACAACGGCAAAAAACGAAATTTAGACTAATTTGTAACGACTGTATGCGCCCAAAATGTATAGCGATTAGTTTTCGCTGAGATTTTTTTCTGTTTAAGCAATTTAAACTAAATGCCAGATGATGCCAAGTGCCCAATTAAAATTGTAGATTTTCCAAGCATTTTCTTTGGGAAATTTTAAAACCGCTAATCAGCGAATTTGTCTGGCGAATAAATTTTTGCAATGTAGACATTCTACAAATTAAGATTTTGAGGGTTTGTAATGGTTCTGTTTAATACACTTCTTTTCTATTATTTCTCCCGGACTATTACATTTATTTATTTATTTTTATTTTATTTTTACTATTAGTACCTTTAATTATTAAAATTTTGTTATTTTTTTTATCACATTGACAATTTCATATTTTTTACTATATTAATATTCTTTTCTAATTATAAGAGGTAAATATGTTAATCTATTAAGTAATTTTGGTCAACCTTATATATTTATTTTTGCCTGAAGATGAACTATAGTCGGTTTCAAGGGCGTATCTAGGATTTCATCTTGGGAGGGCAAAATTATTGATTTTTCTAAAAATTACTTCGGATAAAAATCCAGGTTTCTAGTTTCGAAATAATAAAATTAAAAATAGCACAGATTTATATCCTTAATATTGAATCTACAGGGCGTTCATCTTCAAAGGAGCCACCCTAAATAACTCTCGAAAAAATAAATTAATATAAAAATGGCGCAAAGGCTCGGTTTTTATTTTCAGGGGGGGCATCTACTTATAATGAAATTAAAATTGTCTTTGCAACCCCTTACCCCACAGAAATACCTCTTTGATTATTTTAAATGGGAATGGGGGTCGAGTGACGCATTATTTTAAAGGTCTATCTGCTTATCCTGAAAATAAAAATATGATTTGTTTTGGCCATATTTTAATTTAGTCATTTACCGGACACGATAAAAGAGAAAATATAAAAAATAATTTATCACAAAGAAAATTATAAAAAATATGTTAACAGGTGCTTTTTTTCTCAATTAGAAAAAAATTATGACTGCCATTACAAGGTCCAAAATGCTTTCAAATTATTTTATCGGCAGTTATTTACAGTAGCTCCTTTTAAAGTGAACACCCTGTATAGTTCCCTTAAAAATAAATTATTCTATAAGAATAATATTGTTTTGTTTATTTTTTCGCATAAAAGTGTGTTGAATCAACCAGTCTATTCTGAAATGGAAACAAACATGAGATGTATTCCCGTAGGTTGTAAAATATTAAAACGAAATAATACATTTCTAACTAATTTAACAAATATTTTTAACAATAGAAACAAAAATATAAACATGCAAATGAATAAATAGCTTGTGCAAATAAACCTATTCATAGTTTCTTTATAAATAAAAATATTTGAATGTTATATTGGTAAACATTTTTGAAATAGCTTAAGGCTGGGGAATTTTGTTTAGTTTATGAGGTGTTTTGATAGAAAATTTTTGAAGTATTTGATTTATTTTAGCTCTGTTTATAGATACTACGTTATCATTAAAGAATTGCTTGTAACTCGATGAGTTTTATAAAAAATTATTTCAAGTTTACTGAAATTAAACGTAAAATCCAAAGAAGTAAAAATATACAGGGTGTTGTATTTAAAAAAACTAAAGTTAGCTGTCGTATCACTTATAAAACGAACACCCTGTATATTAAAAACATGGTAGCTTGTTTAAATTGAATAAACTTTTGTTTAGACTTTTTTTTCAAATTCAAAAATATTCATTTTTTGGCGGACCCTTTTTCCAAAATAGTATTCATTTACACAATTATCGTGAAAATTTTAAACAAACATTCCTACGTAATTTCTAAGTGAATAATCCAATTTTACGGTAATTTTGGTAAAATAATAAGCTCTACAAGAAACATTAGTATGATTAAAAGGTTCATCCAGCTTCCAGTAAAATTTTCAAGAACCCGAAGACTTTAAAGCAACCACAGTAGGTTTTTCAAAATGAAAGTTATAGGAAGCTTGATGAACTTTTTAATCAAGGTATGGGAGCGTTTTTTAAATAAACCATAAAAACTAGAAATATTTGAAAAAAACGTAAAAATTTTGACAGTTAAAAACTTTGAAGGTTTAAAGTTACCATTTCTCGGACATAATATGTTGGAAAAACTGAATCAGATTATAGTTTTCTTCCTATGTGCATTCCTCTGCATAATATAAAATTATTACATTTAAATGTACCTAATAATTTTGGGCTTTTCAAGCTAGTTTTTACAAACTAATGTTTCAAGAGCTTCTTTAATCTATTGACTTTCTCATTGTTAGTAATTTGATCTCCTGCCCTATGAAGTCATGATCGAAAATATCCTTTAAATAAGTCATTAATAGGAGTATAAATAGTTTCACTTCGTCTCCATCAAACCCATTATCTCTTTTAAAGGCATTTTAACTTCGTTAACTAATTTTATTAGTTCCAGCATTTCATAGTTAAACCCATTTGCGAGACATCCTAAAAAATCCTCTGCATCTTCTTGTCACCTACTACTCCAAATGAATCACTACGTATTCCATTTAATATTGTACAAATCCAATATGGCTCAAAAGGTCTACACTTTTCCCAGTTGTATTTCTGAAAAGATCGATTCAATTTCAGAAAGCATCAATTCCACTGGTAATTTGCATGGTAGGAAACCTAAATTTGGCGCAGTTGGGCATAGTGAAAAAAATTCAGTGATGTTTGAAAAAATTAAAATTAAATAATTGTAATATCAGTTTTCCTTTTTTATTATTTAAGTAATTGGGAATTTTACCTACCTGTCGGGGACGCTGTTTTGATGAAAACAGCTGATAGAAAGAAGTAAAAATATGCAATTTTATTTATATTTTAAACAAAAGTCCATTATTTAATTATTTTATCTCATTAAACATATTAAACAGGTAATATTCACTTTTTATCAGCACGAGTACATAATTTAAACGTATTTTTTTGACATTTACTTCGTTCGTGTAGTTTATATAATTTCACCAGAGGGCGTCTAGAATCTAAAAATCCCCAATACCAAACATAAAGCTGCTGACAGGTTCTTTAGTTAAAATAAAAGATCAGAAATGAAGTTTAGTTGGAATTCGACAGGTATAAGGTATAAAAACCTAGTAACACTAAAATCCCTAAGAAATACTACTCAGTATATTTGGTTGCCTAGTTTCGGTATCAATCCTAATTGAATTCCCTGTATTTCAGAAAGCATCATTTGAAAATCAGAATTTGTCAATTTAATTTCAGTAATGATTCAATGATTTGTATTTTAGAAATTTCAGAAGTAATCAATTCTATTTCAGGAAGAATCATTGTGTTTTTTTTTCAATTTTGGATTACCTAAATTTAATATTTTAGTCACCAACAGTAATGTCTTTCATTGCTAAGGCAGCAACAACTGTATTTTCGGCTTCATCAAAAATTGATTATCGGATCTAAGTAAATCAACATTTGCTCCATGATATCAGGAGCCATAACAGGAAAAATCCGAAGTTGTCCGTTGACCATACTACTTTAATTTTAGAACAAATTTTTTCAATTGGCTTTAACCTTAGCGAACAAGGACCTAAGCGTAATTTTGTTACTGGTGTAATGTTAAATTCCCAAAGCACATTTTTGATGAATTGTATGTGTCTGCACAATCACCACCAAAAACTCTTGGCTTCCTCATTTTTTTTACAAATGGTCCTTTATGAAATGAAATTGATTTTTCTGAAATACAATTGATGCTTTCAGAAATACAATTCATTTATCTGAAATAAAATTGATGCTTTATGAAATATAATTGGAAAAGGTGTAAAGTTGCTCCCGGCTGGAAGAGGGACAAAGAATACGCGATCGTGATTACTTTTGTCCTACTTCCAGCTGGGACCAACTGTACCACAATTAACGAAGAAAAACAATACCTTTTTTGTAAGAGAAGGAAGATTCACTCTTAAAAAAATTTGTTCGTTCTATCAATTACCCGAGTATATTTTTTGAATTTTGTTTCGAACAAATTCATCCAAAGTCAAGAATAAATTAAAAAATGGAGGGCAATCATTACCAGCCCGAAAAATCGAGTTTATACAGGGTTTTTCATATTTATGTTTCAGTATTTCTGGTGGTAATTCTTTCCATCAAAATAATAAAAAAAGTTCTTATAAAAATAATATTATGTTCAATTTCGTTTCCACGGGGAGCTATAGAGGGTGTCCCAGACCACCCGTACAACTTCTTTATTTCGAGAACCCTTTGTCGTACATTAATAATAATAATAATAATAAATCATTTAATGGCAACTTTAAAAATAACATTAATCAATACAAAAAAATAAGTTAGGAATATAACAGCGTTACCAAAGGGTACAGGATCAGCTCATAACTTAGAAATGTTATGCTGTTCTTCCTCAAGACCCAAGCAAGATAAAAAATAATACCTACGACTAAAATACACTGACAAAATAGGCGAACACAATAGATTAAAAAATACATATAAATTATATCATATTAACAACATATCAAGTAGAAAAAATACACATAATAAAATTACAAAATTACTTGCCACTAGAATAAGTTTGGAATCATGAGCTAAACATCATGCAGATATTTATTGACCGGCTAAGAGAAGAGACTTAAACTTTTTTTAAAAGCTGGCAAACTTTGGAACGAGAAGTCCTACGATTTACAGAATTGGGCCATGGTATAAGCAAATGTTCGGTTAAAAATTTCCTGTTGATGTTTGGGAATGTTCAATTTGACCCTTCTACGAATATTGATATTGTGAACATCCGTACGAAATATTGTATAAGTAAGGTGGGCATTTCGACTTGATAATTTTGAAATAGAAACAACCTGTATGCAAAACTCTTCGATTGTGCATGTTTAGCCATTTCAGCTCCTTGATTTTGTGCGAGATATGTTGAAATTTTTTAATACCAAAAATCAGCCCGGCACAAGAGTTTTGCACAAGCTGCAATCTATTTGCTATGAACTTATCAATAAATGAATGATACAAGGAGTCACAATAGTTGAGATTACTGAGGACCAGCGGTTCACAAAGCAGCACATTGTCGATTTATATAGATATTTTTTAAAATAATAAGCTTTTTTGATTAGATGATTGCTATTATCTCTAAAACGTAATTCATTGTCAAAGTAGACCCCAAGGTTCTTTTCACAATTAGTGAACTTCAAAAGTTCTCCATCAAGATAAATTTTTAGCTGATTCTCAACCTTACTTCTTCTATTTTTGGGGCCGAATACGAGCATTTTATTTTTGTTCTTATTAAGTTACAGACAGTATTTTCTGGAATTGACAGCCAGCTTCTGAAGATCAGAATTAATTTTGTTTTCGGCCTCCTTTATTTTGTCGATAGGAAACGAGAAGTACAACTGAGCATCATCAGCGTAAAGATGGTATGAGCCATGGTCAATTATCTTATATAAGTTACTGGTATAAATTGAGAATTGTAAAGGTCCGAGAATTGAACCTTGGGGTACCCCAGACTGAGTATGATTAGAACTTGAAGAGTTATTTTCGTAGTAGTAGTTTGGTAACGACTAGCAAGGTAAGAGTTGATTAGTTCATAAGCAGATTTGTGAAACCCATGATACTTTAGAATTGACACCAAAAGCTTGTGACTGATAGTGTCAAAAACCTTCGAATAATCAAGAAGGATTAAAACAGTTAAGTTATTGTTATCCTTCGCTTTAACTATATCATCTGAAATACATGTGAGAGCACTACAACAACTATATCCTGGTCTAAAACCCGATTGAACGTCAGGGAGGATGGATGCGTTAGTATCTAAGTAATGACGAATTTGTTTTACTAATATAGTTTCAAACACTTTTGAGAGAAGTGGTAATATGCTGATTGGACGGAGATCATTATATGATTTAGGATGAGATTTCTTCGGGACTGGAACAACAATTGCTGTTTTCCAAGAGCTGGGAAAATGAGATAGATTGATGCAACTATTAATTATGTGAAGTAAGTAGTCAGAGACCTAAGGATAAGAAATGCTGATCATCTTCGAACCTATATTATCAGCACCATGGCGACAAGGTTTGATCCCAGAGATAATATCTGAAAGTTCACTAATAGTTACTTCAGTAAAACTTAACTTTACCGGGGAGCGCTTCAGTAGTGTCATAGAAGTGGATCAAATCATTGCAAGGATCAATTTGAGAAATATTTGAGGATACATTGATGAGAAAAAAATCTTCATCACCAAATTGAACCTAAAGAATCTTTTGAAGTAATTCGTAATTTCCAAAACAAACCGGAAGTAACTTTCTGATTTTAAATGGCAACCTAGGTCGAGTTTGGTATTGTTGGAAATGTCTTTTAAAAAGAAACAACTTTTATTTATTTATTTAAATTAATTTAAAATAATATTAGTCGAAGGCAAAAACCATCCTCTTACAATTACTAATAACAATACAAAAGAAATCGTTGACAAAATGTTGAATAAAATATTACAAAGAAAAACTTTTTTGTTTCCTGACAATTTCTCAAAATATAGCTATCTCTACAAATCATCAAAATTTTGAGTTCCCAATTATTTTCTTTCAATTACGAAGTCATTGTTAAATTTTCTCCTTCAATTTCTGTCTACACGTTTTTCACAGACTGTTCACGCATAGAATTTAATGGCTTCTAAATTTCATGAAACTTTTCTATTAATTTTGGATGAATAAAACGAGTTTAGTTTTTAGTTCAGGATAAGGGAAGCCTTTAGTTACAAAATAAATCAAATTTTGATTGACTGATTGATTTGAATATCATTCGACCAAACTACTGGTAACTTTCGTTTAGAATTTTCTATTGCTAGTGTGGCATTTATATATATATATAGTTGATTTATTTGGTAACTAAAGGCTTCTCTCATCCTGAACTAATGATGTTTAACCAAACTGCTGGTAACTTTAGAGTTTATTTTTTATTTGTAATTTGTAGAAAATTTTAAAATGAGAAAAGTTACTTAATTAAACTTTCAAAGAAGTTAACTTTTCTCTGGTTTTTAATATAACAAAAGTAATTTTAACTTAATCCTATTGAAATATCACCCAAAATTAATAGAACAATTTTATAAAATTTAGAAACATTTACTTACAAGTTTATTTGGTAAGAAAGGGGAAATAGCTAGAAACTCAAAACTTTCATGATTAGTAGTTTTAGAAAACAAAAAAAACTACCCTTTAATTAGCTTTATTTTCAAAAATTGCCAGAAAAAATATTTTTTTTTCAATTTTTTTTTTATTTGTGAAGTTTTTGTTTAACATATTTTCATTGATTTCTGTTGATTTGTTAATACTAATCGAAAGAGGGTGGTTTTACCTTACTAGGGATAATTTTTTAAATTTATTTATTTATTTATACAACAATCATTATTTGAAGTCAATTAGGATTCCAGACAGAAAAAAAAACAATCTGGTTTAAGGAAATCAGCACACATATTGGTTAATTATTACCGATGCCATGTAGGTTGGCAAAAATCGGTAACCAAAAATGCTGTAACTCCAAATCTATAAATGATGGACCTCTAGTTTTTTAACTATAAAATTGGTTCTACCATGTATATTTTAATTAAAGATTTAGAAAGACTTCATCTTATTGAACTTTCAAAGCCAGTAACAATACTTACAGTGTCAAATTTAATCACCTGATTTTGTGATACAAATTTTTAAAAATATCTTATTTTTTTAATTCCAAAAATGTACTTAAATCAATTCAAATTAGTTCTTTATTCAATTAAAAAAAAAACTATGGGGTGTTTCATTTTAAAGTAAAAATTGTAAATAAAAATGATTGATTTTTTAAATAATGATGATTCTTGAAAGGATAAAGATAAAGGTTTAAAGAATCTCCAGTGCGTTTTTAAAAGAACCATTAAAAAAATTTAAAAAAAAAAACGCAATTTTTCCTTTAAAAATTAGCTTTTCTTTTAGGGTTCGTTAACAAATTAAATGTAAATTGTGCTTCATTAGTTAAGTTTAAGGTGTATTTTTTTATTGATAAACCGGATTTTCAAGAAAAAAGATTCGTTGAATTATTTTACTGCTTTTTAAGGATCTGAAGATTTTACGTTATATAATGGAAAAAAAAACTAATGGCTAGGAGTATTATTTTAACCTTTGTCTACTTAGTGGCGCTGTTAAAAATAAATTGTTTCCTTTTGTTAATTATTTATGAAGTAAATAGCACGCAATGTTTACAAAGTGCATACTATCTTTGTTGTTTCATTATAATTATTTTGTTCACCCCATCAAGATAAACTGTAACTCTACCCGTGTTAAAATTTAATAACTGTTGGGAAAAATCATAAAATATACCTTCATTTATTTTAAAATATATATTATTTTTAACATTTAACTTCAATTTACTATTTAAACATAAAACGTATTTGTGTCATTTACACTCAAATAGCTTCCGCAAAAAGTCCTGCTTTTATCCAAAAATCCTTTGCGCTGTACATTTCAAAGTGAGTTCCCAAATTTTATTACCTAACCCAATCGAATGTTGAATGTAATAAATAAATCGTTGAACAATTTGAAGAGATTTTAGTGCATTTTTTATATTTTCAGGGTTCAATGCAAGTAGCTAAGATCCTTCCTTACATAACGCAGCAACGTTTGTGGACTTGTATGCATATCTCGGAGAATCCAGCTCCACGACACAGAAAACCTTTGGTGTAAACTTTATTATTGATGTGAGGATTTTTCCCTCGTTCAATCTTGCACCCACCCATCTACACCGCAAGATTAATGGTATTTATAAATAAAAATAGAACAAAATTATTATTGTATTTGTTATTATTTTTATAATCTTAGAATCTGTTATAATTATTGACTGCAAGAGAAATTAGTGAGAAAGTTGAAAAAATTCATTTACATTGTAATTATAAACGTTTTTACAGTTTATTAATTAATTACATTTTAGGTAACTTATTATTATTACATAAATTTCATAAATATTAATGATAAGACTTACATTTATAACTGTACGTATATTTAAAATTAATAAAATTGGGGCAATTTTTTCATTTGTTTTATTAAGTCCTTTCACTTTGGTCTTGTACTGGCGTATATTTAAATTAGTTCGCACACTACATTATTTATATTTCTACAAATGGCATCACAAGTATTATAATCACGAGTTCTTTTCAATTTTCAGTAAGTTTGCAGATTTCTTTTCTTCCACCTTCGGATGTAACTTCAGTTTTGTGGCGACACCATTAAGAACCTGTAATTAAAAATAAATTTCAATTAATATAAAACTATTTTAAAGCAAACATTATAGAAGTTTAATCCATTTAAGTTAATTTAAAAAGTTTCTTTTCTTCTAAAGTTTCATTCTGACTAAGAGGTTATTGATTTTATCAGCTCCTTCCTTTATTTAGCATTTATACAGACTAACAAATTGCTGAGGAAAAATCAGGGAAGCTTTCTATGTAAATTAGAAAAATTGTATCCGACACGAGGGTAAGGATCCTAGTTTGTGGACTTTTCTAATTTATTTTCCCCATTCTTTCGATGGCTTCGTGAGTAGGAGGAAAATAAAGAAGTTCTTTCCTTTTCAAGATAAATCCATGCACTACTATCGACCGCAGAACACATTTTATAGTATTTACATTAAAATTATAAAGGCATACAAATTACCATATAGCGTATTAAATTTTTAAGCCTTATGATTAATATTCCTCATAAAGGCTTTTAAAATAATGGAGATTTAAATTTAAATGAAAATAATGTAAGTTTTAACAAAAAAATAACGATAATATTTCTGTTTTTTTTTAATATTTATTTTGAAACCATCGTTCCAATGGAATTCTGTTATACGACCATTAGTTTACCCATGTTTTTCATGACATTTCAACATAAATCTGGCTCTATTTCGCCGATGAGGCGTCGGATACTATCTTTGGCTTCAAAAATCGTTGAGGGTTATCGGCGTAGACTCAACTTTTAAAGAAACTCCAAGAAAAAGTTTAGAAAGATCATCAACTCTTAGGATTTCGGATGTCAGCATTATTAACGGGGGTTAAAAATATAAATATTTTTGCTTCACTAATAAAATTGCAATTAAGAAAAGACAGTTGGAGAAATTTGTAAAATACTAACAAAACGAAAAAACAATCAACAAATTCTGAATATTTTAAATTTACAGGGTGTCCCATTTGATTGTATGTGTATCTTTGTTATTATTGGAGATAGAAAGTCGGTTAAATGGACAAAGTAGTAAAGATTTTTTCGAATATTAATAATTCATTTACAAAAAATTTGAATATCGCATCATTCCATTGCTATCTTAAAAAAACAAGAAAATGCCATTTTCAAAATATGGCTATAACTTCGTTATTTTCTGTGGTACCAAACAATTTTTTTGACTTAATGCAGACAATTTTTGTGTACAATGCAGTAAAACAAATGAATATTTTTTTTCGCCAACGGATTGACCGGAAATGAACCAAACTTATTTTTTTCTAATGGCAGCCATATTGGATTTACACATATTCGGAATTAGTGTATTTTCCTGAGTAATTTGATATATCATATGTGATATTTTAAGAAAAATAGAAAAAAAATTATTTTACCAACCAAAAATGGCCTTGAATAGATATAAACTGTCAATACATATGTGTTAAGATTTATTTTACATTTAATATTTTAAATAGTTACATTAATGTTATTGACAATTTACATCTCTTAAAGTCCAATGTTATTTTGTAAAATCAAATAATTTTATTTTTTTTAAATATGACATATGGTATACCAAATTATTCAGAAAAAAATACTGATTCCAAATATGTGTAAATCTAATATGGCTGCCATAAGAAAAAAATAAGTTTGGTTCATTTCTGGTCAATCCGTTGGCGAAAAAAATATTCATTTCTTTTACTGCATTAAGTCAAAAAATTTGATTGGTACCACCGAAAATAACGAAGTTATAGACATATTTTGAAAATCGCATTTTCTTGTTTTTTCAAGATAGCGTTGGAATGATGCGATATTCAAATTTTTTGTAAATGAATTATTAATATTCGAAAAAATCTCTACTACTTTGTCCATTTAACCGACTTTCTATCTCCAATAATAACAAAGATACCCATACAGTCCAACGTCAAATGGGACACCCTGTATATATTTTAACATTTGTGTACTTATATTATAATTATAAAAAAATAATTTAAACTGTTTTCTTATAATGAATACTCTTACATCATGATCATCCGAACAGTTTGTTTTTCAGCATATACAGGGTGTTTCTAAATATATGCAAAAAAAGCGATTCATTGACCAATTTGAAAATAAAAGTTACGAATATATTTTTATTAATTTGATAATTTAATATTTGATCAAATTATCAAAAAAATAAAGAATTTATGCTAAAAACATACCCTAACACCGCAAATTAAAAATTAAGCATTTCTAAGAAATTTCTACTCTACTTTTATATTAGAATTGGTCAAGGTATTGCCTCCTGATTTTTTTCGCATACCGGGTGTCCACGAAACTTGGGCCACCCCTGTAACTTGATGAAAATAAAAATTTTAAATTTTACTATGTTATATGGCATAAGAAAACGAATTTATTGAACTAAACAAATTTTCAATTTCATTTCCGGTGAAACATCAACTTTCTTTTTTTTAATTTAACACCCTATTTTTTGTACTTGTTTTTAAAAACTGGTATGTTCTAAGTATGTTTTTGACAAAAAAAAATTTTTTTTTCAACTTTCAAAAACTTTTGGATTTTGTTTTATTTTTCTTTAATAAAATCTACTGAAACCACTCTTAAATAATTTAAAAAGGTAAAATAAATTTTAAATTAGGAAATTCTTTCAGCCGATTTTGAGAAAATAATTTTTATATTTATAAAAATGCGCCTTTTGCAAATGTCTGTTATTTTATTTTTTAAATAGCATGATAGAGGATTTTTTTTTCGATTAGAGTGATACCCAAGATGTAGGTATGTACGAATTTTTAATAGATTTTATTAAAAAATAATTTTAAAAAAATCCAAAATTTTTTTTAAAGTTAAAAAAAATTTTTTCTTGTCAAAAACTTACTTAGGTGTTACCAGTGTTTAATGATAAGTACAACAAATTGGGTGTTACTTTAAAAAAAAAGTGAAACCGGAAGTGAAGTTGAATTTTTGTTAGTTCAATAAATTCGTTTTGTTATGCCATATAACATAGTAAAACTTCAAATTTTTATTTTCATAAATAAAAAAGTTACAGGGGTCCCAAGTTCCGTGGCACCCGGTATATTTAGGAAACTTGTTTACATCATTTATAGATGCAAATTTTAAAGATTTTTTTTAATTTTATTAGATGGATGTTAATTCGAAATAAATTTAAGATACGTTATAAGCGACCAGCTACAGGTACATGTAAAAATGATTTATTATTAATGATAAATTATTGAAAATAATTATTTAAAATCTTCGACAATTTGATATAAAATTGGAAAAAAATATTTCGTGATATTTTTTATGTAAGCAGAAATTTGAATAAATAAGGTAAGTATTTTATTTTATAATACACGTAAAGCACAAAATAATTGGTTAAATTTTTTTTATTTTAGTTAATAGTTTTTTTTAACTTATTTTCACTTTTCTGTTTAATCAGGGCATCATTTAATTTAAAGGTACATTGCATTTTTTGCACTATAAAAAATGAAATATGGTAAAAACATTTGGAATTTCACTAAAAATATTACCATAGTATTTTTTCCATTTTATCACAGAATAATAAAAGGCACCTATTAAATTCTTGAAAGAAAAAAAAGACTAAATAATTTGATTAATTTTTTTTCAATTAAAATGTTAGTATATGTATGATGACTTGGTACCTGATAAAAGTTAACGATGTATTTTGTTGCCAAAAAATGCTATAATTTTCGAAAAAAACGTAAACTTCAAAATTTATTTAAAATATCGATATCATTAAATTAGTTTTGTTCATTCTGCTTCTCCTTTGAAAATTAACACTTTTTAATGAAACATTTTTTCATACAATTCTTAGTTTCGGAAATATTTATCTTTCGGGCTGGGTCAAAGAAGGAAGTTTATAACCCTATCGAGTTGATATCGGTTTAGAGATAACTGATTAGAAATATTTTCTATTTCACACTTACAAAACATTCCATAAAGGTATAAGCGAAACAAATACCGTTACCATGAAAATATAGTCAACAATCCATCGTCAACTTCCACCTCAAGTCACATTAAGTCTGGTCAGGTCAGGTTAGATTACTTGCATATTTAAGCAATTCTTTTTCATAGCCCTTTTTTCGGTTGCCCCTTTCTCCTAGTCGGCCTTTTGCCTCTTTCGGCTTCGATACTCGAACTTTTGGGGTAGACCCAAATTCCAGTGACTAGTTTATTAAGTTTCCTATATCAAATTGTCATTATAAAAAAAAATTCCTGTTTTGTTGAAAATATTAAAAAGTTTCAGAAAACTTAAAATACACAACCTTGATAGGTTTTTTATTGCAAAAATTTGATTTTCGAGTAATAGTCATATTTTTTTTAAATTACTAATTGTAAGCACGTTGATTAAATTATTATTATTAGCGATTTACTTATTATTGGAAAAAATCTTAAAATTCAAAACGCTGTAGCTCCAAAATTAAAAAAGACCGACTCCTATTTTTTTGTCAATTAAATTTGCTCTAATTTTAATAGTTGGCGAACAACGAACAGAATACCCAGTATCAACATTTTTTGCAACCTAATTAACTCAATAAAAATAAACACCAGATTATGAAATTCATTATAAAAATAATATATACATACACTTTTTTATTTATAAAATTTAAAATATAAAATTTAGAATGTTATATGAGCTAAAAACACGGATTATACAGGGCGAGCTTTAAGCAACGCATAAAATTCATAACTACCTTATTATTTGGAATTTTGAAAAACGGTGAAAGGCATCGCATTATTTTAACTTTAACTTAAAAGCAAACTTTTCTCGGTTGACAATACCTTACTAGAGGCGTTTTACAACAGTACCAAAAAGTTTATACTTGCGCCATCTAGATTTAATTATATCACTTTCAGTTTTCCGGGTAATAACATATTTCTTTATTGAAATATTGCTCCTCTTTTATGTATAGTTTATATTTATATCTACATTTTCTGAAGAGTACCTATAATTTATTTTTTAGGAGTTTGTAATAATGTTATGTGATTTGAACGATAGAAAAAAAAACAACAAGTTTGAAAATCAATTTTCTTATTATTAAGACATATACACCTTTGATATTTTCATATTAAATAATTCAAAGAATAACATAATTTTCCTGAATCAATTGTTCATGGAAAAAAATATTTGCTAATTTCTTCAATCAAATTCAAAGACTTAATTTTGATTTGGAAGTTTTTCCTAATCTATAATAATGAGGTTTATAAAACGTCATTTCTGCCAACTGTATAACCAAGCACCACGAAATTTCCAAAAATTTAAGACATGTTGATATTAATTTAAAATTAACATAAAAGACGCGAAATAGAAAAACTACTACTTTTTTCATATGGCGTCTGTCTTACTTCCCTATTACCAAAACTGATTTAAAATAAATATAAATAAACGGTTACCTAATTACTTCTTAAAGATTTTGATAAATATAATATAAAGTATAAGAACTACAAATTAAATCATGGATGTATCATTTTTTCAGTTAAGGAAAAATTCCAAATAAAACAAACGATATGTTTCTTAAGTCTGAATCCATTTACAATTAGCTTAAATTTTCCGAAGAAAAATGGAAAATCGATTAGTTCAAATGGTACGTACATATTGAAAGTTGAGTAGGTGCCCTAAAAGTTGTCATTAAAAATATTATTAATATCCCTAAATGTAATATTTACTGGCTCAATTGGACATTTTTCTGGGTTCTTTACCCCTACACTTCTATAAGCATTCACAGCAAATTTTCCAAGATAAAGATGCAAAAAGTTACAAGGGTCATTTATGTCTAAATTATAATAATTGTTCCTCCATCCACCATCACCCCATTTTAATATATTAAAACGCAACTAAAACAGATACTTTGTTAATATAACATATACAGGGTGATGATAAAGTTTGGAACAAAATTCGCTTGGACAGATCGGTTTTAGTTTTTAAGATACCATTTCTTGATATAAAAAAATATTAATCACTGGTGATTTAGAAATGACGTCATAATGATATAAAAAATGATTACATTTATAAACAAATTTTTGAAAAAAAAGTTGACATTAACAATTTTTTATCAAAAAATTTATTTACAAATGTAATCATTTCTTATATCATCGTTTAAGTGACATGAGGGTCTATCAAAAACGAGTAAAAAAGAGGGCGTTTTCATTTAAAAAATCGATTGCTAAATCACCATGACGTCATTAATATTTTTTTATACCAAGAGATGGCATTTTAAATAATAAAATTGACCTGTCAGAGTAATTTTTTCAAAAAAATGAAATACAGCAGTTACGAATTTTGTTCCAAACTCACTCCGTATATTAAATTAAATAAAATACTTTTATCTTATTGTCGATGTAAAAAGGAGTTTCAATTGAAACATTTGCTCCATGGTGGGTTCTATTAAATTTAAAGTATTTTGCAAACCATTTAATATCTGATATATTTCTAGGTAATTCTCGACACTCTTCTACAGATTCAAAATTCATTTTATAGAAGCCCTTAAAGCAAACTTGGTACTTATATCTTTGTTTTTTTAAATTATTTTATACATACCGAGCGATCGCATTTTTGTTCATTCAACAAAAATAGAATTAAAAACAAAGTAAAAATTATGTACTCGTTTGTAAACATTTCAAATATAATTAAAAGTAGCTCTTTTTAAAATTTAGTGTAATTATATGGCTTATTTAATGAAAGCCAAATTACTATTACATGATGTATAAATTGTTTACATATTACCTTTATATTCTAATGTTTCTTTATCTGATAAACTGCGTAGCAATTTTATAAACATTAATATAATACTCACTTTTGTTCATAATTATTTTATGACATTGAAATGTGTTTTTTTAGTACACTTTTCTCAAAGTTTCCAAAAATGATTAAATTTTTCGACACTGCCTTATAAAAAATAATTTCTACATCCGGAAGCCTGTAGGAAATTTTAATTTTAGAAGGAGTTCGGAAGTTATGTCTAAATTAAGTCGAATTTAATTTGAATAGGTTGAGTGGCTTCCGTAGGGCCATTTTTTAACCGATTTTCAATTTTATAAGTTCAGTAGAATGTGCTCGTAGAACCAAAACCGTCCACGCATAGGGTTTTTTGAATTTCAAAAAATAACGCAAACACCTTCTCTGAAAGCTTTCAAGGTCCGCTTTATGATAAAAAAAGAATCACTTCGCTATCTCTTTTCGTTATCAAGTTATCACTGAAAATGTAGCCAAAATTATCCTCTGAAATTTTTCCACTTTTCACAAAATAATTAATATCTTCAAAATTTTTAGCGGCACCAGGACGTTTAATAGCTTAATACCTTCCCCAAAAATTCCGTGAAAATTATAATTTTCGGTTGAAATCCAGGGTCGCATTTGTACCAAAACTTTGGCAAAAATTTTTTCCAAAAAAAAAATTATTTAACCGATTTTAACCAAACATTTTTAGGAATGCGCCTATTCACAGTATTTACCTTCGGTAAAAATTTAAAATAAATTGTAGGAAATTTTCTCTAGTTTAATTTTGAATATAAATGTTTTAATCGTAAAATGAGTTGGGAAGGCGCCAATTTTGCAATATGGCGGCGCGAGCGGCAAAGGTACAAGGTGGCAAAGTTGAAATTCGGAAAGAACACATCAAAATCTATAACATTACCCATTTCCAAAATTCCCGGAAAACATTCCAAGTAAAACTACGAAATGATTGGACTATAAATTGATTTCGAAATTCCAAATAAAATAAATGATACGTTTTTTTAAATCTACAACCAACCACAATTTCGAAAGAAAAAAGTAGAAAACTAAAACTGTTATTTTTTTTATTAATAGAAATTGCTATTTAAAAAATCTTAACTCATAAATCCTTTAGGACTCTTAGGATTTTAAATAGTTAAAAGTACTATAATTTCATTATGGTGAATAGGTTGATTTTTCAGTAAACGAATAATTAAAAATAGCGCAAGCAATACGTACTCTAAATCCATGGACAATAATTAGTTTAAACTTTCCAAAGAAAAATGGAACAGCGATTAGATTAAATGGTACGTATATGTCATAAGCTTCATAAATACCCTAAAAATTCTCATTAAAATTATTGTGGTAAAAATAATATGATATGTACTGGCTCAAATGGACATTTTTTTGATCCTTTAAACCTGCTGTTCTTTACAAATTAACAACAAATGTTCCAGCATAAATTTGCAGAAATTTACAAGGGTCATTTGCATCTACATTGAAATAATTATACTTCCATCCACCATCACTCCATTTTAATACATGAAAACGCAACTAAGTAAAGAAAATTAATATGAACAAAAATATAAGTGTTTTAATTACTTTTATGCTTTTGTAGATGTAAAAAGGGATATTAACTGTACCATTAAATGCATGGTTGGTTCTATTAAATTTAAAGTATTCCTTTATAATATGCTTATAGCCAAGATAATTTGGAACAAAATTAATCATAAAACTTGGAAAAATCTAATAATACAATAAATAAAAGAATTTCACTGATAAGTGACTTGGTGTAAGCCTAAACACCATTGAAACCTATTGCTGGGAATGTTAACATCTCAAGTTCATTAAAAATATTTCCAAAATAATTTCTCTTTGAAATATGTCTAGTTGTTCTAATATATTCCAAAGAATTTAATAATGAATTAAATTGGGCACTGTTTACACCAATTAGACAAGATGAATCACCATTGTCTAATGCTGGTGAATATCGAAATATTGTCTTGGACATTAACTATCTGTTAATATGTTAATGAGGTCATCATTTTTTAGCTGGTTAAAAAATATCAGGAAAATTTTGCTCTTATTGAATAATGAAATCGGCTAAAAAATATCCACCAAGAACATGTTCAGCACAAGTTCTGATGTTGCTATTGTAATAAATCCCATTCCTGTCAAGATTTTGATTTATTGGTGAGATTCAGTACATAAGTAATTTTCTGGCAATATCGAGTTGAATTTCTAAAGCGTTAGAAAAATGTTTGGCATTGACAATTTTTAAAAATTTTCGCCTGCGGAGCACTTTTATTATTTAATTTGCTCTAAATGTTAATAATATTATCTTTACAGAGCTGAACGTTGACTAAAATTAATCCAATGAATTTTATGAAATACTGATATATACCCAGATTCTGGTCAAATCATTTAAGTTTAAAGGTCTTTAAATTTAAATTTGTTATATGGGTTGTAATGGACAATTTCCATGGTTACCTTATTTGTTTCTAATTAAAGGCCTTTAATTTTGACCAGAATCCGCCTAATAGTTGCCATGATCATTTTGCTTGGTAACATTTCAACACGATGACTAGATTTTAACAAATTATTATTTGCATTTGTGGGGTATTTACATACAGGGTGTTTCATTGAAAACTTCAAATGTCGTTTATTTCATAACCAAAACTTTTTCAAAAAATTAACCGAACAGGCCGTTTTTTGTTTTGAGAGGGACCCATTATAAGACCGATTTAAGCACTCTCACGTCACTCCCTTAAGCGGGGGGCGTTAACCCCCTAATTTCTTAAATGGCAACAGGTGTTGCGTAATATATCATTTGAAAGCTGCTTTTAATTAGAATTCAACGGTATAAATTAAATTAAAATTGATCGATTCGTTTTAAAGAAAAAAATTAAAAACTCATTGAAATAAATAAATTTAAAAAATGTTAAATTAACCCAAAAAATCTTTTTTCAATTAAATACTGAATAAAAATTTAAAGGTAAGATGTTCCGTTTGGTTTTCATGAATAATTTAATTTAAAATTTAAACGCAAAAGAACAATAAATAAATTTCTTTGTTATGTTATCCACATGATTTGACAGGTGTTAAGATCTAAATAAAATGTGATTTAAAAATTGAAATAATTTAATTTAGTGTATTACAAGTTTTCGAATTAAATAGATTATACTAACTTTATTACCTCCTAACCATTCAAAATGGTTTATTCTAAGGATGATCGAGTTGAGATTATTATGCTATACGGTGAAGAAAGAAGATGTGCCCTTCTAGCAGCTACTCGTTTTAATAATCTTCATCCAGATAAAAATCTATCTGCAAGATATGTTTTAGATTTGTTCAATAAATTTCGTGAAACGGGTTCAGTAGGAAATAAAAAAAAAACTGGCGGCCCCCCAAATGAAATAGAAACGTTGACTGTAGTAGGCGAAACATCTCTAAATTCGCCAACTTCCATAAGAAACTTATCTACATTAACAGGACTTCAAAATACCAAGGTTTGGAGAATTTTAAAAAATTTAAAATATCGAGCGTATAATTTTCTTGTCATCAAGAATTAAGTGAAGATGATTTTGATCGCCGAACAGAGTATTGTGAAGTTATGTCTAATAGACTATCAAATACTCTAAACCAATTACAAAACATCTGCTTTAGTGATGAAGCAACATTTAATTGAGGGGAGAAAGTTATTATAATAAACATAACTGTCGTTATTGGAGTACAGAAAATCCACATTGGATGCGAGAAGAGCACTGTCAGTATCCAGAAAAATTAAATGTTTGGCTTGGCATTTATGGGGACCATGTTATAGGCCCAATATTTATTGATGGCAACTTAACAGGCGAAAAATATTTAGATATGCTGCAAAATATTATCGAACCTACACATGTCTTAGAAAATGATGATATGCTGGACGAAAATTTGATAATTTTTCAACAGGATGGTGCTCCGCCACATTATACGTTACCAGTTCGTCAATATTTAAACAGAACCTTTCCTAGTTGGATTGGCCGTAGAGGTACAATTGAATGGCCAGCGCGCTCACCTGATCTCACACTGCTGGATTTTTTCGTTTGGGGCTATTTAAAAAATAAGGTCTTCCAGAACCAACCTGATACTTTAGCAGACCTTCGTCAAAGGATCATAAACGAATGTGGAAATATTACACCAGTAATGCTACCAAATGTTCGCGCAGAGTTTGAAGACCGTCTCTATTTCTGCTTGGAAAGTTCTGGAAAACATTTCGAACTTTTACTTTAATTGTCTATTTAAAAACAAAATTATTTTATAACTAAAAAAAAATTTATTGCAAACTGTAAATTTAAGTAATACAATAGGTTTTTATTTTTTTTTTCTTTAAAACGAATCGATCAATTTTAATTTAATTTATACCGTTGAATTCTAATAAAAAGCAGCTTTCAAATGATATATTACTCAACCCCTGTTGCCATTTAAGAAATTAGGGGGTTAACGCCCCCTGCTTAAGGGAGTGATGTGAGAGTGCTTAAATTGGTCTTATAATGCGTCGCGCTCAAAACAAAAATCGTCGTGTTCGGTTAATTTTTTAAAAACGAATTTGGTTATGAAATAAACGACATTTGAAGTTTTGAATGAAACACCCTGTATAAGTTTTATTGGTGTGGGAAATATAACCAAAAACCGATAAAGTTCAGGTAATGTATTATTTATTTTTTTTAACAGGAAGATATTGGCTTTTTTTTGAAAAGAAGTTTTTGTGCCATACAATTTTGTAGCCATAATTATTTTATCTCTGATCACAGCAGAAATCACTTTAATTATGTATTATCAGAATACAGGACAAATGTAGCACCAATATTTGATTTGCGTTGTTATGCAATTCAAAGTAGGTAATTGCATTGCATTGAAAGTTGAAATAGGATTATTCTAGTTGTACCAAAAGTTACCAAAACCGAAAGGATAAAATACAATTTCTTTTTAATACTTTTTAATAAATATACCAGTAAAAACTCGTTATTTAGTCATTATTAAATTGATTTTTCAATTAACGAAAAATTCCAAATAAAACAAATGATACGTTTTTTTAATCTTAAACCATTCACAATTAGCTTAAATTTTCCAAAGAAAAATGGAACATCGATTAGTTCAAATGGTACGTGCATGTTAGAAGCTCCATAAGTGCCCTAAAAATTCTCATTAAAAATATTGTGAAAAAAATAATGTGATATTTACTGGTTCAATTGGACATTTTTTTGGATCCTTTACTCCTATCCCCCTAAAAAAATTTACAATAAATTTTCTAGCATGATTGTGCAGAAAATTACAAGCGTCATTTGCATCTACATTATAATAATTATTCCTCCATCCACCATCACTCCATTTTAATATATGAAAACGCAACTAAGTAAAAAAAAATTAATATAAACAAATATAAAAAAGTGTTCAATTACTTTTACGCTTTTGTCGACGTAAAAAGGAGTTTCCATTGAAACATTCAGTGCATGGTGGGTTCTATTAAATTTAAAGTATTTTGCAAACCACTTAATATCTGATGTATTTCCTGGTAATTCTGGACACCCCTCCCACGATTCAAAATTAAATTTATAGATGCCCTTAAATCAAACTTGGCACTTATATCTTTGGATTTTTATTATTGCATTTTATACATACCGAGCGATCACATTTTTGAACATTAAATAAAAATGAAATTAAAAGGAAAACGAAAATTATGTAGTGATTCGTAAACATTCTAAAATATAAATAAATTGCTTATTTAAAATGTTGTATATGTATAATCATTTTTTTGATGTAAAAATTAATTAAAGCCAAATCACTGAGCTATTAAATTTTATTTTAATAAATAGTTACGTAAATCTTAAATATTTTGTTATCTTTCTTAAATTACAAAATGGAATACAATGATAATATAAACATAAGCATTATACTCCTTTTTATATATAATTATTTTTGTGACATTGATGGCCGGTTTATTCACCTTCCAGTAAATTTTTCAGTAATGTTATGCTGAGTTATTTACATGTAAAAGTAACCAGTAAATTAAAATATTCAATATAATCAATTTACTGAAAGATGAATATTTATTATTGTTGATATACATATACATAATATATTACATATTGTCCTCTTCGCGATATCCTTTCAGTAAATTGAGATTACCGAATAATTGTAGTGAGTGAGTCCAAGAATAGTATGAATCCAAAAACTTAATTTTCAGATAATCTATTTAAACCTAATAGATTCATATTTTGTAAAGATGAAGCTTTTGCATGTACTTCTTGAAACGATTTTTTTCATGCCAATTTAAAAAAAAATCTGCACTAAGCAATTTGCAAAAAAAAACATGTTGGGCTTGGACTTTTATTGAACTCTGAGCTATTGCGCAACCCCTGTAGAAATTAAAATTGTGTTTAGCTTGTGGTAATATTGTGGTGATGTTGCGGCAATATTGTCATGTTGTGATATCGTTTTTCAATATATTCATATTATATTCACAATATTGTGAAACAATGAAAGTACAACATTCCTGCGTTATATAGACAATATAGTTCTTATCATATTGTGTAAACATGTTTTTACAACATTGTATGAATATTAAAATTTTTTAGTAAAGTAATAAACACAATTTTACACAATAAACAATATCCATATTAAACATAAAATTCCGAAATTTTTTAGATTTTCCAGGACACTTTTGAATAAAACAAATAAAATAAATCTATCCAATTAAGAATTAAAATGTGTCGTAAATTTTGCGCCAACGTAGAAATCAACTTTTTTGGGTCAGCGCCATTTATATCAATCATATTTTTGAAAAAAATTAAAATAATAGTAGCGTTACTTTAATACTGCAAAACAACTAAATCTATTGGCTTGAATTAAAATACTTTGAGTTATATTAAAGATTCAATAAGTGATAGATCATGAAATTCAATCATATAAAATTTTACCCTGTTTTTCATTTACAGCGTATGTTCAAATTGAAAATTATTTTAATAAATATGCAAGTTAGAAAACTCGTTATTTAATCATTGATAAATTAATTTTTAAGTTAACGAAAAATTCAAAATAAAACACACAATACGTTTTTTTTAATCTAAAATCTTCCATAATTAGCTAAAAAATTTTCAAGGAAAAAAGGAGGTAGAAATATATTAAAAATTTAAAATTGATTTGTTATTTATTATTAACAAAAATTACAATTTAAAAAATCTTAACTCATAAGTTCTTTAGTAACATTCAGATTTTAAATACTTATAGAGTACTAAAATTTAATTATGCTGGGTAAACCAATTTTTCAATTAACGAATATAAAAAAATAGCACAACCAATACGTTTCTTAACTCTAAATCCATCGATAATTAGTTTAAACTTTCCAAAGAAAAATGGAACATCGATTAGTTCAAATGGTATGTGTAGGTTATAAGCTTCAAAATTGCCCTAAAAATTCTCATTAAAAATATTATATTATTGTAAAAATAATGTGATATTTACAGGCTCAAATGGACATTTTTTTGGATCCTTTACTCCTACTGTTCTTAACAAATTTATAACAAAATTGTCAGCATAAATATGCACAAATCTACAAGGGTCATTTGCATCTATATTAAAATAATTATACTTCCATCCACCATCACTCCATTTTAATACATGAAAACGCAACTAAATAAAGAAAATTAATAGAAACAAATGTATAAGTATTTTTCATTACTTTTATGCTTTTGTCGATGTAAAAAGGGATATTAACTGTACCATTAAATGCATGGTGGGTTCTATTAAATTTAAAGTATTTTGCAAACCACTTAACATCTGATGTATTTCTGGATAAATCTGGACACTCCTCTATAGATTCAAAATTTACTTTATAGCTACCCTTAAAACAAACTTGGCAGTTATATCTTTGGATTTTTATAATTTTATACATACCGAGCGATCACATTTTTGTACATTAAATAAAAATGAAATTAAAAGGAAACCAAAAATGTAGTGATTCATAAACATTCTAAAATATAAATAAATCGCTCGTTTAAAATGTTTTTTGATGTAAAAAAATGATAGCCAAATCACTGAGCTATTAAATTTAATTTTAATTATTATTTACCTAAATATTTTGTTTTCCTTTTTATTAAATGGGATACAATAGTGATATAAACATACTTATTTTTGCATATAATTATTTTTATGACATTGCAAATTAAGCATGATAAACAATATCCGTATTTAAGATAAAATCCCAAAAAATTTTAGATCCGTTACATTTGCCCTGACACTTTTGAATTTAATAAATAAAATATTTGCGAAACATAGAAAACAAGTTTTTTCGGCCAGCGGCCATTTAAATCAATCAAATTTTTGATAAAAATAAAAGTGACGCTTCTTTATTTTCATAAAAAAGAAAAACATCTATTGGCATGAATAAAAGTATTATTTACTGGTGCTCAAAATCCATGGAAAGTAACATTAAAAATTTTCAATTCATGGAGGAGTTATTGTGTATTTTAATTTTATTCGCATTTAAGATAATTCAATAAGCGATTGATAATAAAATTCAATCATTTAAAATTTTAAGCTGTTCCTTTTGCATGGTTCTGCTCATTTAGAGCGTGTGCTCAAATTGAAAATTATCGGAACTAAACTCAGAGACACTTAAGAAACAGAACTTAGTATTGGCTTTTTCAGAAAATATCGGGCACTGAATGAAAATTTTTGAAAAATACCCAAAATTTAAATAAAATTAAAAAAGAAAACGATCAATACTGGTTAGAGGTTAGGGGAACTGAACCTCCATTTTTTTGAGACACCACCCACCATCCAAAAATTAATTTTTTGTAAACTAAAAATTTGAAAAAATATATATCCATTTTTTCTATTTTATTTATTGCATACAAGCCGTGAAGCTCTCTAGTTTGCATAAAATAAAATTGCAATAATGTTTTTTAAACTAGTGCAAAAAAATCTTGGCATCTGTCATTAATTGATAAATTTAACTAGACACTTTTGTTGCACTCTTCTGTCATTAATTCAGAAACTCAGAAATGTGAATATTTGTTATCAATTTCATGTTTTTATGGAATATTTTATTATTTTTAATGATTGATCCCTTTTCGTAGAAGAAATAGCGTACAAAACACCTGTTAAATCATTCTTACATTTTTGAAAAATGTCATGTTAATTGCAAATTTGCACTCTTTATTATCGTAATCACCAATAATTTGAATTAAATATTAGGAATAAATAATAGGTAATATTACCTTAATAATTTACTATGATAACAATGTTGCCACGTTAACTTCTTAAAAAGATTATAATAACTTCCGAATTTTCATCCAAATATGTTTTTAATTATTTTTGCATTGTGTAACAGAAGCATGTTAATAACGTAGCATGGAGCGTGTTTGAGCACCCTGTATAAAAATCTCAAAATTTAAAATAAAAACTGTTTGCTTTCATCACAAAGTTATACCATTGTAATACGTAACAATCAAAAAGTTAAATATTTAGGATGAGACTTTACTCAAACAGAGTTAGATTAAAATACTTAATTTTTAAGTTAATCGACGGTTTTTTGATTTTTGACACTTGCTTTATTTTCGGTGAGTTTGACTCTCTTATAAAATTTTTTTCAATACATTACATAATTTAATGCTTGTTTTAGGCTTCCGGCATGTACCACTCTTTGAGCTAATGTTCAACTTTTAACATACACGTTTTTGCGTGCTCTTAACTAAAATTTAACCTTTTTTCAGCTGTAAATTTCAACTTTAAATTACAAAACACACATTCAAGTAAGATCCTTTTCAATCACAGTAAAAATAACAATTACAAATAATTTCTTTTAGCTTAATTAATTCTATTGTTAATCAATGTAACTTCAATTGCCATTGGTGCCCAATTCAAGTTCCATTGATACGAATTGTAAGTGTACACTGAGTCTTTTTCACACCAATACATCTTAATTGTTTAAGTTTTAATTTTAGTATTGCCTGATGATGCTGATATATATCGGCGAAACATGTAGCATGTAGTGATGTTTTTGCATTGCTCCAAATAAATTAAGTTGGATGTGTGGAATCTCTGTTGTTTTTTTTTTAATATTTTTGCTCTCAAAGGACCAGTCGACTTTAAATGGGGTTTTGGGCCAAACTTGCATCCCTAAATGGCATTAGCGGAAATAATCAGAAATAATTCTTACTTTGACAGCTATCAGTAATTTTTTTTAAATTTGAATTTAAACAAATCATTTAATCTTTGTTGAATATTAATAAAAATATTCTCTATGTAAAGTGATTAGGAAATAGGGAAATACTACATCTTATGTTTGAATAAGTAACCAACATGTCAGAAAAGTGATATTTACTATATTTTTGGAAGATTACAAATACTAATATCTCAAAATGTATTTTTTTTCCAAAGCTAAAATTTTATGAAATGCATTTATTGATTAATTTATAGATATACAAGTCTGTAAACGGAGAATGTTGTGAGTGAAAATTGAATTTAGGCCCAGAATCCGACACGGTCTTTTTTATTTCAAAATTCATTTTTAATGAAGAATTCTCTACTTAGAATATTTCATCGCTACTATTTCTCACAAGTATTAACTCAGTTTCTGATAAATTCTATGTAGCGTAGCAACTAAATCAATATTAGTACTTTGTAATGTTAAAAGTAACTTAATAAGTGTGAGAGCAAAATAATTTATATATTCTTTCAGTTGGAATCCACAATGATTCAATCAACTTTTTACGCAGCCTTATAAAAATAGTAAAAATTAAATTGGCTATCCCACTCCAACGGCGCATGTTGCAGATGGCTAATCTTTTAGTTCAACGAATTTGATAAAATACTTGTCTAGTAGCCATGATTATTTTAGTTTTAACAAATTATTTGTGAGCTACTTTCACTATGGTATGAGTTCATTTTTGTAAAAAATATGTCCAAAACCAGATAAGATCCTTTCGGATATTGAATTTTTTATTTTTTTTTTAAACAAAAATATATTGGATTTTTTGAAAAGTAATTATTTTATCTCTGATCACATCAGAATGATATATCTAAATACACCAGGATCTAGGTTTGCGTCGACTCGACATGCGTTTGATGTGCGTTGTTATAATTCGATTTGCGTTGCAACTCATATCGATATGCACCTTTTTTGTAGAAAGTTGATAAAGGATTATTCTACACCTTTTCCAATGGTATTTTAGAAAAGATCAATTCGATTTCAGAATAGTATTCAGAAAAATCAATTGTATTTCTGGATAATCAATTCAATTTCAGAAAGTATCAATTGTATTTCAGAAAAATCAATTTAATTTCAGAAAGGACCAATTATAAAAAAAAATGAGAAAGTCAAGAGTTTTTTGCGGTGATTGTGCACGTGAACAACAAAAATTTCATCAAAAATGTGCTTTTTAAATTTAACATTACACCAGTAACACCTCAGACTTAGATCCTTATTCACTAATGTTAAACCCAATGAGGAAGAAAAACGAAAAAAATAATTGATATTTTTATATCTTATATTTTAGAAATCATAATTATAAATAAGTTGTTTTTTGTTTCAATTCGATACGGCAAATATTAACGTAAATATAAGCGTTTGAATTTTAAGAAAATTAGCCCCTCCGCTTCAACTACGCGATGTATTCTGACGTCATTTCTTCCGAACGCTGTTCGTTCCGTACACGGGTATAGTGCACTTGATTGTTTCTAGACGTTTTTATAGTTATTGTCTTTTAATACTCTGATAAAATATTACTATTAGTTATAAATTAAAGTAGGAGAATTATTTATTAATTTAAAATTTACTTCTTTATAATTTTTCACTTATGAAATTTCACTTTAAATGTTATCCAACTTTAGTGTAGTTTTTACAAGTGTGTAGCGTTTCAAATTAAAAATTTAAAAGTTAATAATTTTGGGTTGTAGTATAAAGAAATAAGAAAAAAATAAAAATATTCAAGGCAGTACGACTTTTTGTTCAAAAGATATGAATTTTTCTATAAAATATGGCTTTCTAACAAATCAGTAAAGGTGTATTGTAAAAAATTCATATTTCGCTTAATAACTAAAATTAAAAAACGAAAATTCGTACAGATAAGTTTGTAAAAATTATCGATATTACCTTATTAAATTTTTTAAAATTTAATTATTTTTTAAGGTACATTACCTAGAAAAATTTTGTTTTGTTTGAGTTTTTGGGGTGTAAAATTTTTTTGGGGGGTGTAGAGGGCAAGTGACCCCCTACATTTCATCTATTTTCTATTATCTTTCATTTGCGGGGTCGATTTTGAAAAGATTCGAAAAAATATTTTTTGAGATATTTTTAAGGCTTAAAATTTTTCATGGAAATCGATTTTTATTGTTTTTCTCGAAAACTATAAGAGTTAGCGATTTCAAATTTTTACCAAAGGTAAACACCATGGATAGACGCGTTTTAAAATATATTTGGTTAAAATCGGTTAAACAGTTTTTTTGGAAAAAATTGGCAAAGTTTTGATACAAATACGGGCCTGGACGACGTAATTTTATACAGAAAATTAAAATTTTCAGGGAATTTGGTGGGGGAGGTAACGATGCGAATTTTTAGCTATTACTCGTCTCGGCGGTTAAAATAGATTAGAAGATATTAATTATTTTGTGAAAAGTGAAAAATTTCAGACCGCAATTTTGGTTCCAATCGGAGATTTTGCATATTTTTGCTACATTTTCGTCCATAACTCGATAACGAAAGGAGATAGCGAAGTGATTCTTTTTTTGTCGTAAAGTGGACCATGAAAGCTTTCAGAAAATGTACATTGCGTTAGGGCAGAAAAATTTGAGGGGATGATTAAACCGAAACTCGAATAAAAATGCGACTTTTTTAAATGCGATCTTAAAAAATTTAAGATTTCGTTGTTTTTCAAAATTTAAAAAACCCTATGCGTGGGCGGTTTTAATACCAAGAGTAGATTTATCAGACTTTTTAAAAATGAATATCCGTTAAAAACTAGGCCGACGGGAGACGCCGACCCCTAAATTCAACATTTTTACGCCATAACTTTTTAACCGCGCAAAATTTAAAAATGCACTATGCTCATTACACCACAAATATTGTTGTTCTTTGATAATCTGATGTAAAATTGAGAAAATTTTAAAAATTGACGGGTGCAGAGGGGGCTGACTAAAGCGCGCGTTTGAGCTATTTTATTAACATTTCACTTGGGATTTTTTTTTCAAGTCCGGGGTAAAATATAATCGTGCTGATTTTTTCTCGCATAAATAATAAAGAAAGAAGGGAAATATAAAACATTGGAATATTACACACGGTCGGGATCATAAGTTACGAATTTTCAAAGTCGGCGTCGAAAAAGCACTAATTTCAAACTACAAATTCGAGAGCGCCAAAAGTACAGAAAAAATTAAGATATCAAAAAAAGCGCTCGTTTCCTGATGTAGCGCGGTATGTAGATGACAAATCAAGAAACCGCGATTTTTTTTTACCTGCCGATTTTCTAATCGAAGCCGCACAGTTTTAGCTCTTTTGCCGACCGTATAACCCGCGCGAGGCGACTAGGAAGTAATGACGTCACTCAGCTCGCATGGAAAAAAAGTAGCGACGCGCGATTTCATAAACTTTGTTAATTAATTGCGAAGCCATTTTAAGTGCTAGACCAAAAATTCAAATTGCAAAATTCAAGTTAAAATGTACTCTTTTATATAAAATTATAAAAAAAATGGTTTACAGACTCATTGAAATAATCTGCCAAAAACTCTTGACTTCCTCGATACTTTACAAAAAGTCTTCTTTAAAATTAAATTACTTTATCTGAAATACAATTGATGCTTTCGGAAATACAATTGATCTTTTCTGAATTACAAATGTTGATTTCTGAAATTGAAACGACTATTCTGAATTGCAATTGATACTTTCTAAAAATAAATTGATTATTCTGAAATACAATTGATGCTTTCTAAAATATAATTGACTATTCTGTATTACAATTGATGATTTCTGAAACTGAATTGATCTTTTCTGAAATACAATTGGAAAAGGTGTAGTTGTTCCAAATCAAAATCGTAAAGGATAAATAAATAAATATATACGTAAAGAAAACTTGTTATTTAATCATTGGTAAATTATTTTTTCAGTTAAGGAAAAATTCCAAATTACACAAGCGAGACGTTTTTTAAATCTAAACGGTTCCATAATTAACCTAAATTTTCCAAAGAAAAATGGAATATTGATTAGGTCTATTGGTGCGTTTATGTTGTAACCTTGATAAAGACCCTAAAAGTTATCATTAAAAACACTATGGTAAAAATAACATGATATTTACTGGCTCAATTGGACATTTTTCTGGATTCTTTACCCCCATTGTTCTGGCAAGCATTATAACAAATTTTCCAACATTAATATGCAGAAATTTACAAGGGTCACTTACATCTATATTATAATAATTATATTTCCATCCACCATCACCCCATTTTAATATATGAAAACGCATCTAAATAAAAAAATTAATATAAAACAAATATATTATTTTTTTTAATACTTTTATGTTTTTGTCGATGGGATGAGGAGTTTCAATTGACATATTTACTGCATGGTGAGTTTTATTAAATTTAAAGTATCTTCCAAACCATTTTATATCGGATGTATTTCCGGGTAAGTCAGGACACTCTTCTAAAGATTCAACATTCACTTTATAGCTACCCTTAAAGCAAAATTGGTACTTGTCATTTTTTAAATAAAATTTCATACATACCGAGCGATCACATTTTTGTACATTAAATAAAAATGAAATTAAAAGAAAAGCGAGAATTATGTAGTGACTCGTAGACATTCTGCAATACAAATGAACAGCTTACTTAAAATGTTGTATTTTATGTATTTTAATGAAAGCTACTAAATTATATTTTAATTTTTATTTAAATATTTTGTTTTCTTTCTAAATGATAAAATAGGAACAATGCTAATACAAACATTAACATTATACTCCTTTTTGTATATAATTATTTTTATGACATTGAAATTCAAGCATGATAAACAATATCCGTTAATATTCAAAATTTTTTTAGATCCGTAACATTTGCCGGGACATTTTTGAATTAAAAAAATAAAATAATTCATTCTATACAGTTGCGCTACTTACGCATAAAAATGTAATACAATATATAATTATTGCGCCAACATAGAAAACAATTTTTTTCGGCCAGCGATCATCCAAATCAATCAAATTTTTGAAAAAAATTAAAGTGGCGTAGCTTTATCACCACAAAACAAGAAACAATCTATTGGCTGGATTTAAAGTACAACGCAAAACCAACAATAAAACAGCAAAATCAAGAAAACGCAATTTAGTATAACGCAATGCAGAAGAATCGAAAAATGGCATAATTCACTGCATTAAAGTCTCCCTAATATAACATAGATACGTTTTTTGTTGAATTTTCGCACCAAAATATCCGTTATAAATCATAAAGGTACTTTTTTTGTTAATTGTAGCCCAAACATTGATGAACATAAAGAAAACAGGCTGCCATAGCTAAGGTTGTCATTAATTATTATGTGCCGTCCATAAGTCGGGCGAATTATGGGAACCCATTTTTATGTAAAATACTTATCGTACAAATGATCATGGTATTGTTTTTGTAAATGAAGCTAAGACCTTCCGGTATAAAAAATCATTTTTGTTCCAACTTGGCAATTCATAAATCACTTTTAATGGTGTACTTGAAAATAAGCTAAAAGAAGATAAGCTTATATAAAAATCTACGTAATTCATTTATTACATATATATATACAGGGTGTTCCGTAAGTAATGCATAATAATGAAAATGGTTGTTCAAGACACCAAAGCAAGCAACTTTTGTTATTAAACCCATATTCGGAAATTAACCATTTAAGGTAATTAAGTTAATTATTTAATAAAATTTACAAAAATTGTTCGAAATTTCGGCCATTTTGTTCAATGCACAAGACATGACAATAAATAGCAAGCAAATATTTACAAAAAAAAAGAAAATTAAGCTATTTTTGTAAATTAAATTTAAAAAATTTTGTCTCAACCTAGTGACTTAATGGTTAATTTCCGGATATGGGTTTATTAACAAAAGTTGCTTGTTTTGGTGTCCTGAACAACCCCTTTCATTATTATGCATTACTTACGGAACACCCTGTATATATATTGGGTTTACCTATGTCCTATGTCTAACAACAGAATACAAGAAATTTTTCTATTGAGAATCAGAATTAACCTCAGATAAGGCTCCAGTTGAATCGTCATCATTGTCCTTGGTATTTGAATTTTATCCTCAACCATTAATAGAGTTGGATCCCCTTGAAACCAAAATGGCATAAGATTTTCATTTAGAACCCATCCCCATTCTTCAGGTGTAAACTTAACGCATTTCTCAATTGTAGCATCTTGCCACATCGCATTTATGTAAATTTTGGTAACATTAAAAAATATTTATAATGATCAAAATCGGAGAAAAGAATTAAAAAATATTAACAGTAATTGTATTTTTAAGGCCCTTAAAGTACTATTACTTTACAGTAAAATTACTCAAAAACCAATCAAAGCCCGATGTTACACTTCTCCGAATTTGTTAAGCCATAAAATATTAATCGATTGGTACCATAAAAATGCCAAAGAAAAATGTCTTTAATTAGTTATTCGTGCGGTACGAAACATTGTTTTTGAACAAAAGTTGCCCAATTGAAACGCAGCAACAACAAAAACTCATAAACATAAATAATATGTACAATAGTTTTCAATTATTATGTAAAACTGTATATATTGTTGTTATTATTTATTTAAATTGGGTATTTATTTTTGAAATCGGTGCGCGGCGCGAGTAACATAAATGACTCATAAGTATAATTTTCCGATCATAATTTATTTAAAAGCTTTAGTCATATTTTTGACAATGCAATTCCCCTTATAAACGAAAAGTACATTTCAAAAATTATACAGGGTGGCCCAACCAAGAGTTCCCACCCAGGTTATTTCGAAAACAAATGATTTTTGAAAAAAAAACCTGAAACCGGTTATTTTTTATTTGGCGGGGGACCAATTTTTATGGTAACGCAAGGGACAACCCCTTACCCAGTTATGCAGGGAAACTACCCCTTCAGAAATCTTAAATGGCAATAGGGGTCGAGTGATACATCATTGTAAAGCTCCTACTATTCTCTATACAGGTGTCATATTTTTTTTTTAATTTGATGGAATATTTGAGAAATTGTAGCATTTTCACGTTAGACATGTAAAACGTGTTTTTAACAGGTGACATGGGCTAAAAAGGCTTTTAAAGCTTGATTTTATTAAAAGTTACAATAAAAATAAATACAGCCATACATTGGTCCCCACTAAATAACAATTGATCAGTTTCAGGCTATTTTTCAAAAATTACTTGTTTTCATAGTAACCTGGGTGGGAACTAAAAGTACTTTGAAAAAAGACTCTAAAACCAGTCAATTCTTATTAAATGGGGAATCAAAGTATGATTGTAATTATTTTTAATAAAATCAAGCTTTAAAACCCTTTTTAGCCCATGTCACCTGTTAAAAACACGTTTTACATGTCTAACGTGAAAATGCTATAACTTCTAAAATATTTCATCAAATTTAAAATAAATATGACAGTTGTATAGAGAATAGTCGGAGCTTTACAATGATGTATCACTCGACCCCTATTGCCATTGAAGATTTCTGAAGTGGTAGTTTCCCTGCATAACTGGGTGAGGGGTTGTCCCTTGCGTTACCATAAAAATTGGTCCCCCGCCAAATAAAAATTGACCGGATTCAGGGTTTTTTTCAAAAATTATTGGTTTTCGAAATAACCAGGGTGGGAACTCTTAGTTGGGCCACACTGTATAAGCAATCGCACATAAATTGTATATCACAAAATAAATTCATTTGTAAAAATGAAAACGATGGCACTAAAATTATAAAACACATCAGTAGTTTTGTTTGTTGACAAGGAATACATTTTTTTATCGAAATGTTCAAAAACTGTTTCCAATTCGTAGTGGCGCTGTCATTTTATATCATCATTGAATTTTTCCTTAATTTTTTTTATCCTTGTAAAGATTCTTTATTAATTTCAAATATATTATGCACAGAAATATCAAGAAATTTATTGACTAGATCTATCTTTAGTAAAATCCACTGAAAAATCGAACCTTATTTAAAAAAGTGTCCCCATTCCTCCAAATAATTTATGGATGTACTTAGAAAATCATCAATTGTTGTGTAAAACTTTTTTGAGTCTAGTGATCTCATCAACAAAATGATTGACCATTTGTAGCAATTTTGATACAACAAATTTTTCTTTTCAGCGTTCAATCAACTAATTTTTAAAATCGTTTAAAGTTGATGATGACTTCCATTATTGAGATATGTTGCCAATTTTAAAAATACTTTATTGATATATCTGAAATAGGGGGTCTACAAAAATTTTTCTTGAAATTGATCATGACATTTCCGAAGCCCTGGATATAATTCTATAATATATATAAGTCTATAATTCTTCTAATATGGCCAACCAACCTGTAGAACTATATCCTGGTAGCTCAATATATTATGTTCCAGTAAAGAGACAATTTTTTTAACTGGGACAAAAGAGCCCTCTTTTGGGACGCCCGCGCCGGGACAAATGTTTAGGAACCGGGACATATAACGGTCAAAATAGACCCGACGTTAACTAATAATCTTTTCCTAAATGTTGCTTAACTTTTTTCCAGTCCAATTATTTATTGTTTTTATGAGATGTACCTCTTTTTTGTTTATATTTAAGAAAATATTTTAGAAATACTATATCGTCTCCCCTTCCTCCAAAAAGTCAATAATTTAGTTTTTTCATCAAATGCAACTAATTAATTCAATTGAACCTAGTACCTAGTTTTATATGTATATTCATATTTTTTTATTGAAAAAGTCTTTAACTCCTGAAATGCCAGTTAGTGACTGTTTGCAAGAAGGGGACAGTATATTTAAAATACTATTTATTAAGCAGTATTAAATTTATTTATTTATTAATATTGTGAGATATAATTTAAATAAAATAAATGTTGCTCTACTTATTTCCAATATGATATGTACGCACCTTTTTTGTAGAACATTGACTAAAAAACTCGTTTAATCATTGGTAATTTGATTTTTCAGTTAACAAAAAATTCCAAATGACATATACCGGGTGGAAATGAAACTAGGGCCACCCCTGGAATTTATTTATTTATGGAAATAGAAAATTAAAATTTTAGTATATTATATGATCTAAGAAAACAAATCTTATGGATCGAATAAATTTTTAATTTTACTTCCGGTTTACCAGGAAATGGCATCCACTTTCTTATTTTAAATATAACCCCCTGATTTTTTCTACGTAAAGTCAAACATTGGTTAATTTTAAGTATGTTTATGACAAAAAAATATTTTTTTTCAAAACTTTTTATGTTAAATTAATTCGATAAAAAATTAATTACAGGTATAAATTTGAAATTAATACATACATATGGGATATCACAGTAATCGGAAAAAAACCCTCTATTTAATGGCCCTTATATCATCCCATTTAAAAAAGTAAAGATATTACCAAAAAACGCTTCTTGAAAATTAAAAAAATAATATCTCAAGAACGGTGAAATAAATTTTATAAATTACAATTTATTTTACGTATTTGTAGGTTTTACTAAAATTTTTTACCAAAAAAAAATTCAACATTTTTTCTTAAAGTTTTGAAAAAAACTTTTTTTTTGTCATAAACATACTTAAAACTAACCAATGTTTGATTTTACGTAGAAAAAATCAGGGGGTTACATTTAAAATAAGAAAGTGGGTGCCATTTCCTGATAAACCAGAAGTAAAATGAAAGATTTATTCGATCCATAAAATTTATTTTCTTAGATCATATAAGATACTAAAATTCTAATTTTAATTAATAAAGAAATGCCAGGGGTGGCCCTAGTTTCATTTCCACCCGGTATGATACGTTTTTTTAATTTAAACCCATCCATAATTTGCCTAAATTTTCCAAAGAAAAAATGGAACATCGATTAGTTCGAATGGTGCGTATATATTGTAACCTACATATTTGCCCTAAAAATTCTCATTAAAAATATTATTGTAAAAATAATGTGATGTTTACTGGCTCAATTGGACATTTTTCTGGATTCTTTAGCCCTACTGTTCTAAAACCATTTACAATAAATTTTCGAACATAAATATGCAGAAATTTACAAGGGTCATTTACATCTAAATTATAAGTAAAAAAATATTAATATAAGAAATACACATGTACATTCTTTAAATTACTTTTATGCTTTTGTCAATGGAAAAAGGAGTTTAAATTGAAACATTCAGTGCATGGTGGTGCATCTGATGTATTTCCGGGCAATTCTGGACACTCCTCAGATTCAAAATCTACTTTATATATGCCCTTAAAGAAAACTTAGCACATATATCTTTGAATTTTTATTTTTTTTTTACATACCAAGCGATCACATTTTTGTACATTAATTAAAAATGAAATTAAAAATATAAATAAATCGCTTGTTTAAAATATTGAATGTTATTTTGATGTAAAAAATGAAAGCCAAATCACTGAGCATTAAATTATATTTTAATTATTATTTAAATATTTTGTTTCCATTTGAAGTGATAAAATGAGTAAACATTAACATTATACTCATTTTTGTATATAATTAAATTTATCACATTGAAAATCAAACAAGTTTTTTCGGCGCGTGCATTCAAATCAATCAAATTTTTGAAAAAAAAATTGAAAGTGGCGTTTTTTATTTCGAATAAATTAAAGTTTACATACAAAAAAGTTATGGGTGCATAATAATGCTCGGAAAAGCCTTGCTTTCTAAATTTTTTTCTATAATTTTATTAATTATGAATAATGGAAAAAGATTTATTTTAATAAATCTTTTCATTCAGTTATAATAATATAATAAAAATATTTTTAATTTTTATTGAATGTCTTTTATAGTAATTATGAATTAAAATATGTACCTATAATATTAATGTAATTATAATCAATTTTGTCAGATAAAAAGAAAGAATAAAATATATAAACAATTTAAATATAATTTAATAGTTCAGTGATTTGTGTTCATTAATATTTATTACAGCTAAATAATCTAAAATATACTAAATTTTACGCAAGCGATTTATTTATATTTTAAAATGTTTACGAATCAGTGCCTAACTTTTGCTTTGGTTTTAATTTTATTTTTATTCAATGCACAATAATGTGATCGCTCGGTATGTATAACTTCATTAGAAAAGATATATATGGTTTTAAAATTGTGCTTAAAGGGTAGCTATAAAGTAAATATGGAATCTTTCGAAGAATGTCCAGACATACCCTCAAATAAATCAGACATGAAATGGTTTGGAAGATATTTTAAATTTAACAAAACACACCATGCAGTGAATATTTCAATCGAAACACCGTTCTACATCGATAAAAGCGTAAAAGTATTTTTTAAATTAAATATATTTTTTTAAATTAATTTCATTTTGTTTAGATACGTTTTCATATCCTAAAATGGGGTGATGGTGGATGGAAATATAATTATTATAATTTAGAAGCGAGTGATCCTTGTAAAATTCTGCATATTTATGTCCGAAAATATATTGTGAATATTTTAAAAGATATCGGGGTGAAAAATCCAGAAAAATGTCCAATTGAGCCAGTAAATATTATTTTTAAATAAACAACAATGTTTATAATAACAACTTTTAGGGGACTTACTCGAGTTACAATATGTACGCACCATTTGAACTAATCGATGTTCCATTTTTCTTTGGAAAGTTTAAACTAATTGTCGATGGATTTAGAGTTAAGAAACGTATTGGTTGTGCTATTTTTATTTTTACGTTAACTGAAAAATTGACGTACACATAATTAAATTTTCGTACTTTTTAACTTGGAAGTTGGTATAAGCATTTAAAATCCTAAAAGAAGTTATAAGTTAAGATTTTTCTAAATAGTAATTTCTGTTAATTAATTCAAATTTTTATTACATTTCTACCTGTAAAAATTAAGATATAAAGGGTCGTAATAAATTTTGAAAATGGGTTAATATTTTTCGTGTTTAATATTTTTAGGTATTCGCTCTGATTTTTATCTTAAACATGGCATGTTTTGGTCCATTATTCATGAGATCATGGATGTTCGCATAATGACTGATCTTTTAACGATTTAAACGATGATTATAATATAAAAATAATACCGTAAACAAGATAATTTTGAAAAACATCTGTAACACTATACAAAAAATGTTCGAGAGCACTTATTTTAAAAAGATGCAATAATGCCATTTTTGGGAGATAGTTAACCCGTATTGATCCTAAGTTAATTAAAATTTTCAAACTGATCCTTAACAACATAATGGTAAACTGAGGTAACTTTGGTCCTTAAAGGTAACTATGGCCCAAATTTTGGAATAAGATAGTTTGATCTACTGTTAATTATCAGTTAGTATTCTGCTACCACTTCTGTAAAACTTAAAATACTTAGTATATGGGTTAAATGAAAGTTGGTAAGTTGTGTCAAAGTTACCTGAGTTTTCGGTACAGGGGTTAATGTGATACACCTAAAAATTTTTAACTTAAAAATGGCCAAAATTTACGAAGTTTGCGTCCCAAATCATCACTTTATTTCGAAAATAATTTGTAGTACATAGAAAATACCGGAAGTACCATTAACCGAAAGTGACCGGAAGTATTATTGATATTATAAATGGCACCCTAGAAGATCAATTATGGTATCATGCTTTTATTGATTTTTGAATATTTTTAGTGTAAACTAAAAGATATTTAAGGACCTTAAAAATCTCTAGAATACTTCATATAATTCAAGAAAATGTAAAAATAATTGTATTGATCAAACAATAATTACCAGTTTTATGTTTATATATTTTGGTATAAGATTATTCTAAAATATTTTTTGTGACTTATTGTAAATTACTATTTTTAATAAAATGATTGGATTACTGTTGAAAACTTTTCGTTGTTATAATTATAATATACGTTAAGCTAGGATTCCCAAAATTTAATTAATTATCATTTAATAACCTTTAAAAGGTAAATCTCTACTTGAAACTATTCCCCTTGATTCCGTTACATTCAAGCACACTACAAATTGGAATTGGGTGATGTATCAGCATCATATTGTTTCAGCAATTACGAATATGATGAAAATTCTCACGAAACGCTAACCTAGTAAATATACATCTTCCTTTACAAAGCTTCGTTAATGCGTGGTTTTTGGTGATTATATTATTTGTAGAGTTAGGAATTATGTTCTATTAAAATTTATATTCTATTATATTTTCATATATTGTACCCAGCTGTGAATGTAGAGAAATTATTGCAAATTTTATACAATAAGTCTTTATTACTGTTCCTAATTTTATAAAATTATATATCATTAAAGGTTTTTCTATTTTATTTTAAATTACATTCGATAAAGTATTGTTAATTTACATAAATTACAAATAATTATTTGATTGATGTCAAATGAGGTATGTTAACCGTAGATTTAAGTATTGCCTGAAATAGAAAAAAATAAAGTTTTCAAGTTTTAAAAACATCATTTGTAATTTTTCGGTTAACGTTTTTAATTAAATGATTATATGGTGTTATACAGGGTGAGCTAAAATAATTGTGATTTCATATGTAGGCAACATAATACGCAGGTTGGTACAATTGAAATCTTAAAACGAAAATCTCCTAGTAATCCAATGGCAAAATTTTTTTCCAAAATCTCTAATTTCTCAGCAAATGTCAAACATTGAAAATGTTTTTCTTCATTTTCGAGGCAGATGCTAACACAAAACAAAGATTTACACAAATTAATTTTGATAAAAACTGACGTTTATGAAATAGAAGGCACATTAACGAAATTCAAAAAGTTTTGACACAACGGTAAAATTTACACCTAGGCCTCTGCTTTTGTGAAGTCTAGTATTTTGTTTTGATTTTGACATGATTTTGTGTTACTATGAACTTGAAGCATACAAATTCCCCAGATTTTTAGGCGGGAAATTTGAATTGACCACAATCATTTTAGCTCACCCTGTATCAGTAATATCATTAATATAATTATCTATATGGTGTACGTTTTTCATATACAGGGTGAGTTTTTAGTGCGAAAACAGATTTTGAGAGATATGAAAAAAACTAAAATTTCAAAATTGTATGGTTTATTGATGCGCATAATCTAGTTTATTTTTGTCTATACAGGGTGTTTCGTAGTTGTAGCGCAGAGGTTATTCCACCTTTTTTTAAATGGAAACCCCTATATATTTTTTGATATTTACATTACGTAACACTAATTTAAGTACAAAACGATTTTTTTAGTGTACTCTTCATTTATTATCAGACGATTTTTAGAAAATGATATTGGCCTTATTATGATAACTAAAAAAATAATGTTTATGTCATTTAGAAATATTACAGTAATTTTGGTATATTTTTTGAAATATGGAAACTCGATAGGGATGTATTTAATTTTTTTATAAATGGAACACTCTGTATCTTTTTACAAAATATTGTTCCTCTTTAACATTTATACAAATCAATTTTCGTTAAAATTTTGTAAAAATATGTCTACGTACATGTCCGAAAAAAAATTAAGGTCGCACTGAAAATTTCAAAAAACAAAAAATATCCTTGTATTCTTTAACTTATTGTTGATGCAAATATCAAAAAATAAATTTCCCTCGGTACAATTTAGCATCTTATTGGCTTAAAGATATGCAAACTCCAAAGCATACTTGATTTAAATAAAAAAATTGAAATTAAATGAAATTTATACAGGGTGTGCCACAGCAATCATAACATTTTTGAAATTTTTAAATAGTTGTAACGTTTTAAAGAGTTGAAAAAACATAATAGTTTATAGGAAAATTTTTGTTCAGAATGAAATTTAGTACCTAAAACTTTTTTACTGAAAAAAAAGTGGGAGAGCCTGTTTACTGGGTGTACAAAAAGTTCGGCAACATTTTTGAGACAAATGTGTCAAATACAATTTATGTGATTCTAAAAGTGACGCGCTATCTAGAAATATTGCCATGACCTTGTATACCATGTTGAAGGTCAGGCGATAAACACTTAACTTTTTTAAATAGTAATCATTCTTTTCTATTGCATATTATTATAGCTTCCTTTCAGAGGTTTATGGAACATATATTTTCATTTTTTGAAATAAATGGTTTGTAAGTTACAAGGGTTTAAATTTTCAATACTTAAAGTTCGGTAATGCAGCTTTATTTTTGAAATTTATCATTTTACAGAAAAAAGTTTCAAATAAAAGTTGTACAATTCTTCGTGACAAGTTAATTACGAATGTTGCCATGACCTTGACCTGAAGCGATAATCACTTGACTTTTTTTAAATAGCAACAATCTATTTTTATTACATATACAGGGTGTTTCTAAAATGGTGGTCACGATTTCGTGTGCTTATTGGGAATTTCGACTACGGATAGATGGCGCTATTTTGACGTAAATTTGAAAAAAACATGGAGGAAAAAGTAATAAAAGATTTTTGCGCCGATTTAATTTTTATTGGTTTTAGTAACTGCGGCTCTGTTTGGATCAAGTTATTTGTGTTTAAAAATTGTGTTTATCTTATATTGACCAGTGTGTGTTATTTCTTACTTGCATAATTGCTTAAGGGGTTGTTAGGCCACTCCAGGATTTAAAAAATATTGAAATTTTAAAACAGGCACGGATTAACTTAAAATCGGTTAGAAAAGAAGTACAGGAGCAGGATATTAATGTGGAAGGCCAATTGTATGGCAGAGGCATCGGAAATTGAAGGTAGGTACATAAAAAAAATTTGAAAGCATTTTTTTCGAAACCATATTTCTCAAATTGGCCGGACTCCTAACTCATACAATTCTTGACCTATTGACTTTAAAATTTAACTGTTTATTCAAAATTACATTCTCTATAGAAGTACGTAGGATTTTTTTAATATATTGATTTTTGCAAAAACGGCGTCCTTCTGAAGTAAAAAAGAAAAAAATGCCATGAAAAATCGCTATAAAATTACCTATAACAAAAGATCTATTCAATATAATAAAAAATCCTACGTACTTCTACAGAGAATGTAATTTTGAATATACAGTTAAATTTTGAAGTCAATAGGTAAAGAATTGTATGAGTTAGGAGTCCGGCTGATTTGAGAAATGTTGTTTCGAAAAAAACGCTTTCAAAGTTTTTTTTATGTACCTACCTTCAATCTGCGATGCCTGTACCATACAATTGGCCTTCCACATTAATATCCTGCTCCTGTATTTCTTTTCTAACCGATTTTAAGTTGATCCGTGACTGTTTTAAAATTTAAATATTTTTAAAATCCTAGAGTGGTCTAACCCCTTAAGTACATTGTTTTGGGGTAAGTAATAAATTACATCCTGTAAAAAATATTATTATTTTAATATAGTAATAATAAACCCAAGGAAATTGATTTATAACTGCACGGAAATAAATTTTACAAAAACAGGTTATGTCAAGATAGACCTTTTCTGGCTTCAGCAAATAACTCCCAGAGGGCGTATCCCAAGTCGAAATTCCCAATACTACAAGTAAAAATAAGTCAAAAAGTCCATATAAACATTTGTCCAAAACTCAACTGTTTTTGAGATACAGGGTGTTGAAACTTCTTTATATTTTTATTTTTTTCTCTGGATCGGCTAAATGAAAATTAGTAAAATTTTAGGGGTTAGTACTTCTCATGGCCACCTTTGGCTATCACTTTTATTTTAATTTAACAATCTAGTGGCGTAGAAACGGGCCAAGGTTCAAAGTGACCCCTTTTTTGAATTTATTTGGTAAGCCACTGCAAAATGTTACAATTTTGTTTGAATTTTTAAAATTTTCAGCCAATTTACCACAAAAAAGTACACCTATTAAATTTTGATAGGATTAGTGGTATTTCAGTAATCTTGCGTTTTATAATCCAGTACTTTTTCTTAGATCAAACTAAATTTACAAAATTTGAAACAATTTAACTTCAAATAAGAAAAATTAAAATTAAAAACTCTTGGTATAACAGTTGTCGGTGTTTTAAATAAAACGTATTAGAAACACAAAATTTAAAATTTTAGAAAAATGCTTAAAATAGCCCCCTTTATTTATTTTTTTATAAAATTTAAAATAGTGTTTCTGGATTGTTCGTTTCTTTAAAACAGCAACGAAGAGTTTTACTAAGAATTATCTATTTAAATTTTCTTTGTTTAATTTAAATTTGTTTAAAATTTTGAAAATTAGTTTGAATTTAGCTAGTTCACTGGACTATAAAATTGGAAATTTGAGAACTACTACTAATCCTATTAAAATTTAACAAGTGTATTTTTGATTTTAAATTAAATGAAGATTTTAAAAAAGCAAACAAAATCGTAAAATTTGGTATTGGCGTACAAAATAAATTAAAAAAATACGCCACATTCGTGAATAATTTGTCAGTAAAAATCGTACAGTTTTAGTTAAAACTTTTTTCTGTAGAATGCTTCATTTCAAAAATAAACGGGCGTTGCCGAACTTTTTGTACAGTTGGTCCCAGCTGGAAGTAGGACAAAAGTAATCACGATTCTTTGTCATACTTCTAGCTGGGAGCAACTTTACACCTTGTGTATCAAATTAATAACTCTAAAAGTGTAGTCATTTTGAAATACAAATTTTGTTATTAAAAAAAAAATAAAAAATGGTTCCCATAAGAAAATTAATAATTTTTTCAAATTCAAGAAATCTATTTGACCCATAAAGTTTTTTTTCCCAAATTTGTAAGTCCATTGGATTTAGAATGTTAACTCGAGTCAAATATCAATCGAAAAGCTTAAATGATAACAAAAATATGGAGGAAAAATGAAAATTCAAAATTTCAATTACTTCATGATATTTGGGGAATGGAGCAAAATATCCTAGATTTCTAAGAAGATTCCAAAAGAACTAGAAATGGAGCAACTTTTTTGTAATTTAAGCAACTTTGTAACTCTTCCTTTTTCCAATGGTGTGTATTGTAAAAGTGACCAACCAGTATATGCATTAAGTTTTTAATTATATTTTGATATTCTAAATACTAAAACTTCTGTTCTAATTTAAAAACTTTAAATTTAAAATATATAAAACTAAAAGCTATGTTGTTTTTGTATACGGTAATTACACGTACGTTTTGTAAATGATTTTGTTTCTAATTACAAGTACATTAAATTTCCCTTTGCAATAACATTTTATGTTTACTCAATAAACATATGACATTTAAAACTAACATAGCCTGAATGGATTCGGCATAAAAATTCAATTGACTCCATTTATTTATTAAAATTTTTTTTTATAATTTCACGATAAAATGGGTTTCAGTATGTTTACGTTTCTTAAAAATTTATATATTTCCTCTAAATTATTTATCAAGCGTATTTATTCGCGGAAAATACCAGTATTTCGCAAATAGTCTCGTTCAATATTCATCCTTCAATCAAATCTTCACAGAAATGATGTGAAAGGGAAAATCGATAAATTTCATTTATTTCCTTTCATGCGTTTTCTAAGCAGGTAAAGTGCGTCCTTAATTTATTTTATTTTCCCTAGTAGGAGGATGCTTGTAAAAAAATACTTTTGGTGTAAATGTCTTTTGAGTGTCTACCTTACCTTGGAGTGACCAGAAAATGTTTGTATCGTTGAATTGGCCGGTGGAGCGTACGACGAGAGATCCATTAGGCCCAATAGGGGGTGCCTGGAGGTTGATGGCTTTGATGTCGTCGAGGTTGTCGTTTCCAAGTTATTTACTGCAAATACAAGGTGTACATTACATTGTTACTCAAGTAAATGGATTGGCTTCGTTTATTTTTCAACAAAATGTATGTAGTTGGATATAAATTAAACTCAAACGAGACAGGTAAAACACAATTAAAGTAATGAATCTTTTAAACTAATTATTTTATCACAAATAGTTATTTGTGCCTTAAGGAGATTTATTTTCCTACAAACATTCTTTCCTAGTTTTTGCTCCAATTTCAAGTTACCATTCAATGGAAAGTATAATTTGCGGGGCATTATAATAAAATCTTTTATAAGAAAATTAGATTAATCACAACTTGTCGCATTAAATCTTAAAAATGTTTTATAACTGCACCAAAAAATTTAATTACGATGTAGAGAAATGAAGAATTGACAAGAAGCAATTCCCATCATTTTTTTTTTCTTCCACAATTAGGCCAATTCTGTAGGTGGTTGGTAAAAGTATCTGTAAATTTTGATCTATGGGTTACTTACAGATATTTTCAGATAGTTTATAGTTACACTTTTGGAGATATTAGACCAATTGGGGCTTCAAAGAATGACTTTCATTGCTTAGTAGCTATTGCTACTCAAAATGTTTTTCTTTCTGCAGAGGACATTGGTTCTTACAGTGAATCGTGGATATGTCAATTTATTTATACATATAAAGGATATCCCAATGCTGCGAGGAAGTAATATTATATACTCTATCGAAAAGCGCATGTCGATATCTTTTTGCATTTTAGAGTAATGTTACTTCCTCGCAGCGGTGGGATTCTCTGTATATTCGTAGCATCCATGAAACAGGGTATGACCATAAAAATAAAATCTAAAAAAACTTACTTAAATGAGGCCATTCGCTTAAAACCACTTTAACATCCTTCTCCATCGTCAAATTCTTCATAGGTTTAATACTAATTGAAAAAGTAGTTTGGGTATTAATTAAATCATTTTCCTTGGGCACTCTTGAGCTATTCTTATCATCTGATTTCGGGAGAGGTGTTACTACATACACCTTTTCTTTAGTTAATGGCGAAACAGCAACCTGAACCTTACCCCAAGATGGCTTATTAATCTTATCATTTGCATGATACATCTTAGTTGTTGACGTTGGTTGGTCACTAATAATCGAGTTAGTTTCAATCTCATCTTTTATTGTAACTTCTTTACTATGCGAGCCTGCAGGTTCATAATCGCCAAAATACGGTTTTGTCGTTTCTTCCTGCTCATTTATGATAGTCGTTGTAAAATAATCCCCAGGAATGTTTTTATGACCGTTGTTTATAGCCGAATTTTCCTTATTTAGATGCTGTAACATTTTATTTGAAAACTCCTGCTCAGTCCAAACATCGATATTCTTTTGGAATCTTATTATGTCGAAGGGAAGGTTATTAAAATTTTCATGTTTATTATCTTTAAATAAATCTTTAATATTAATAACTTCTGTAGTTGATTTCGAAGGAATTGGCCTTAATTTTTGGGGTGTTAAAGAAGTCTTTGAATGTTCCATCCACACTGATTCTTTTGTAGGTGGCATGGTATATAAAGGTAACGTAGTCCTAATGTTATTACCAACTTTAACGTCTTTTGTATTTGTCGTATATGGAATTATAATTTGAATTTGTTTAGGTTTCTTAGAATCATCTTCATTTTTAGTCAAACTCTTTAACCATACCGAATCTCCTATAGGTGGAGGGCTCATGGATGTAGGTAGACTTTTACTAGGTGTCCAATTATTGTACTCTATAATTGGTGGATTAATCTCAGTCGTTACTTCGTTAACCTTTTCTGTACCAAAACTGTCAAGTATTTGATTTATAAAACCAGAATGTATTCCATCATAAAACCCACTTACGGATTCATCTTCCTTTAAATCAGTTTCATAAGTGTGATTAGAGTTAGAAGCAGCCACATGCGTGTCTTCAACTATTATGGGATTATTTGAAAACCCAGGTTCTGCATTATTAAATCTTGTATTATCATGGAAATCTTTAAAATTACTTTCTGGTAATTTTTGATTTTCGTTTAGATTTCTGTAATTATCATTATGGGGTAAACTTCTTAGATCATCAGGAATTTCTGCTTGAGATGTAGCGTTTGCAACATTTACTTCTAGTAATGGGGATCGAATAATATTTATAGGGTATTCTACTGAAGCTAAATAATCAGCTACAGGTACACTTTTAAGAATTTGCACGCTTTCAACGCCTTGGTTATAATTTGTTGGTTCTTGATATTCAGGTTTAAATGGCTCAGGTCCATGCAAGGGAGCAACTGGTCCTGGTGATAAATTAGGGAGGGGGATAGGGTGAGAATTAAAATTAAAATTGGGAGGTATATGTTGTTGGGGTGGAAGGAAATTAGATGGCGGAATTTGACTTTGTTGAAATGCATTAGATGGTGCGTAGTTTGAAGAAGGAGGTGGGCCATAATTGGCAGGTTGTATATTATTTACAGGAGGACCATAATTTACAGGTGGTGGATTATTTACAGGAGGCCCATAATTTCCAGGTGGTGGATTATTTACAGGAGGTCCAAAATTTACAGGTGGTGGATTATTTACAGGAGGCCCATAATTTCCAGGTGGTGGATTATTTACAGGAGGGCCATAATTAAAATGTTGATTATTTTGAGGAGGGACGATATTTTTAGGTGGAAAATAGTTTGAAGGAGGTACATAATTAGGAGGTGCTGAATTTAAATGTGATTGAGGTGATATTTTTGAGTAATTTGGTACTTCTAGTGGAGGTGGTCTATAGTTTCCAGGTGGTGGTCTTAAAGGATAAGGTCTTTCTGAAAATTTCGGCATATGATACTTCTTAGTCCTTGTGTGGTGACCTAAATATTGTCTACCGAAATTATTTTTGTTTTTATGCAATGGAAATTTTTCTACGTTTTGAGGAATTACAGGTCCTAATTCGTTAAAAGTGGGTTGGTTTAAAGATCCCAAATCATTATATACTGGTAAGCTTTGGTGTGTCTGAGGTAGGTTTATACTTTGGTCATTAAAATTTCCCCCGTAGCCTCCTTCGGGTAAAGGTGGTCTAATTTGATCCATATTTTGGCCATACAGGTGGTCATTTTTGAATTCCTGAGGTTGTACAAAACCAACTATAGTGTTATGACCATAATTCGTAGCAATTGGTACCCAAGGTGCTTGATTACATGGGTTACAATTTTGTTGCTCGGAATGGTATTGCTGCTGCTGTGCTGGATAGTACGGAGAGTCTCTCGATTCAGCTGGTGCGTTATCGCTTCCTCCAAAAGGAAATATCCAACCTGCTATTTGTGATAACAGAGATGGTTGTGTGGTGGTTGGTAAAAAGTCGATTTTTTTGGTAATAACTGGAGTTGTTTCATTACTATTCGTTAAGTTCTGTAAAACATCTTGGGCTTTGCAAGCGGTGAACCAAACTATTAAAATGGAAAGAATCTGAAAAAAGAAAAAAAAAAAATAATAAATTATTTGAACATATGTATACTTATTACTATTTAAACATTTGTTTAGAGAGTGTTAAAATATTATAAATTATTCATAGTAATTATTAGTTTTGCAGTTTTAAATTATTTACAATAAAAGTTAATAAATTTTTAATAATCACAGATGTTAAAAGAAAGCGCAAATTATACAAAGTGATTTTTAATATATGCAAATATTATTGCTTCTTTATGTTTATTAACTTAAACCAATATAGAAGCAATGTCATTTAGTTATTTAAACAATTAATCATTTACTCACAATTAATTCTCTCAATTTTTCAACCGTAATTTATGGATTTAAATACATGCAATGACACTGATAGATGTAATAACATAAACGGGATCTGTTTTCGAACGAAAAGGAATGATTTGATTGTAAATACATTCGCAAAAAATATCTACTATTAGAATCCTTTTTTTAATAGGCTTTGATGTAATTTTCATATAACCTGATAGGTTTTATTTATTGGTACTACATTTTTTAATGAGACTTGATTAAATGCTTTGTAATAACAATGCTTTGTATGGTTGGATAAAATAAAACACCGTAACTCGTTACGAGTTTCATTAAAATTTACGAACTAAATAGGATTTTTGTAAATCAATATTATATTACTAATAAAACTTCTTTTTATATGCCCAATTGCACAAAAATATTAGAGGCTAAAAATTAATTCAATATTTAATATTCAATATTTAACTGTGTATAAAATGATCGAAATAAAAAAAAGTAATTATCACATATTTATTGAAACTTTATAATTATTTTTACCACTATTATTAATTTTCATTTTTTTTGCATGAACTTTTCCAATATGAAAAATTTTTGAAACAGTTATAATTAGTGAATTATTTATAATATAAACTTAACTTAAATTATTCTGAAAATTAATTAAAATTTATCAAATAGTTATTTATATTAATACCTACTATTTATAGGTACTAATTAAACTAATAACCCCCAGTATTATCAACAGACATTTAATTTTAAATAAGGTTTAATTTAACATATATAGTCTATTTTGCAGCTACATGTCATTTAAACTATATTCAAACTTCATAAAAATACTATACAGGATGATTCAGACCACCCGTGCCACCCATTTATCTCGAGAACGAGTTATCGTACATGGCCGAAATAAAAAATTTGATTACCAGAGTGAACCTAAAGAATCCATTTGTGAACTTATTTTTTCCGGAACAACCCGGAACTATCCGGAACCGGAGGTAACTTTGATTTTTTAAATGGCAACATAGGTCGAGTTTGATATGATTTGATAGGTCTTTCAAAAACAAATAACTTTTATTAAAATATTTTTTTAATATTTTCCATAGTTTAGTATTTATTCGATAAACAAAAAAAAATTGTTAAAAAAGTAAATAAAAATTATTGCATATTTTGAAGAATTTTGTTTAAATATGGACAAGTATGATATTTAAAGTTGGTAAAATATTAGAATTTGTAGAAAGATATATAAATTTATAAAATTCTTCAAAATATGCAATAATTTTTATTTACTTTTTTTAAGAATGCTTTTTTGTTTTTCGAATAAATTCTAAACTATGGAAAATAATTAAAAAAATATTTTAATAAAAGTTATTTGTTTTTGAAAGACCTATCAAACCATACCAAACTCGACCTATGTTGCTATTTAAAAAATCAAAGTTACCTCCGGTTCCGGATAGTTCCGGGTTGTTCCGGAAAAAAATAAGTTCACCAATGGATTCTTTAGGTTCACTTTGGTAATTAAGTTTATTATTTTAGTGATGTGTGATAACGCGTTCTCGAGATAAATGGGTGGCACGGGTGGTCTGAATCACCCTGTATATGTATATCAAATTAAACCTCATTTAAAATTAAATGTCTGTTGATAATACTGGGGGTAAGGAAGCTAAATACTGGTAAATAATAGGAGTAGTTTAGTTATTTTTAAACAGTTTAGAACGGGAATTAATCAATTTTTAATAATAAAAAGTCTATTTCAAATCCAAATTTATTAGCAGATCCTACTTTACGTTTACAATAATGATATTGCGAAGGATTTTAATAACTAGTTTACTAACGCTATAAAAGAACTCTAAAAAATTGTAATACTAATAACTCAGATTTATTAAAAATTGAAATCCCTATTATATTTCTCTGGAGCCATTCAATTCAAATGAAATATTTAGCATCATAATATCTACAGGGTTACAAAAAGTTCGGCAACGCCTATTTATTTTTGAAATGAAGAACTTTTAAGAAAAATGTTTTAAATAAGAGCTTTAGTGATGCACAATGGGGAATGTGGTCATGAGTCATGACCTTGACCAGCAGGTTGAAGGTCACGCAATAATCGGTTAACTTCTTTTAAATCGCAACCACCGTTGTTTATTTTATATTATTATAGCTTTTTTTTTAAATAAATAGTTTGAAAGTTACAGTAAAGTAAAGTTTGGCAACGCCGATTTATTTTTGAAATTGAGAATTTTTTTGAAAAGTGTTTCAAATAAAAGTTGTACGATTCTTAGTGATGAATTATTTAGTTACACGAGTTTTCAATACGCAAAGTTCGATGTTACTCAAAAATGTTTCAAAAAAAAATATCCGATTCTTTCCGACGCATTATTTAGGAATTACCAGGACCTTGAAAAACATGTTGTAGATCATCGCATGAGCATTTTACTTAAAAAACAACCACCTGTTTTTATGGTAAATTATTATAATTTCCAAACAATTTACTGACCTTCAACCAGCTGGTCAAAGTTATGGAAATATTTCCAAACAATTTATCACTAAGAATCGTAAAGCTATTATTTAAAACATTTTTCTAAAACATTCTTCATTTCAAAGATAAATGGGCGTTGCCGAACATTTTGTGCACCCTGTTTATCAAACGAAAATCGTCTGGATTTGATGAGGTACATTCAAGTCTGCTTAAAGATATTTCAGATTTATAATAGAGTAGCTGTGGGTTTTGGGTAAGGAATCCTTTTAAATAGGTCAAACTTCTAACAGAGTAACCCCCTTATTCGCTAACGCTTAACGATAAGTGAATGACTCGATGTTGAACGATAATCGTTATTTTAAGAGTATCGTTTTTGCTATTCTCTAAGAAAAACTCACTCTTTTAGGAACGACACAATTGTTCAATTAATAATAATTACTAATTACTAATTACAGTTTTACTTTTGGCACTTTTAAACTTTTCCAACGACTGTCGCTATATTAACGACAATTTAGAGAATAAGGCGGTAAAATTGGCTAAAGTTATTCCAGTCTACAAAAATGACAACAACTTAGTAATTTCAAATTATTGGCCAATATCAATATTGTCGGCGTTTTCAAAAATGTTTTCTTAAAACGTTTAACCGATTTTTGAAATATTTATAAAATATTGCATTCCAGTCAATTCGGGTTTGAGGAGAAAATGTCAACAATTGTTGAAGCAATCGTAATCGACGGTGTTCATTTTGATTTCCGGAAGGCATTTGACACTATTGATCATACCAAAACTTAAACGTTATGGGATTTACGGTAAAGATTGGATCAAAAGTTCCTTAGAAAACAGGAATAATGTACTTTTAACTTCTAAAAATCCCACAACTGGTATACTCCAAGGAAGTATCTTGGGACCAGGTTTATTCATCATACAGGGTGTCCCTGAATAACTTTGACAATTTTTTTGAGGTGATAGAGGAGGTTAAACTATGAATTTTTGACTTAATGTAACCCCCCTGAAAATATTTTTAAAACTTTTATTGACCGTAAATGTGTATCCTTGTGTGTAAAGACTATCACCAAAGTTTCAAATTAAAATTTACAAAAAAAATAATTTTTTTGAAAAATTTTGATGTGGTATAACTTTTTAAGGAAGCATTTCCGGACAATACTTTATAAGTAAAAAATGCTTAGTTTCACTTCCTCTATCAGCCCAAAAAAAATTGTCACAGTTATACAGGGTGTCGCAAAATTCGACCGACAACGCTTAATTGAAGATAGTAGACTTAAAAATTTATAGAAAAAATACACCCTTGAAGAGATATAAGCCTCTAAAGCTGATTTTTAAAAAACTAATTTTTTAATTACAGTCAAAGTAGGAAAGCTTTCTTAAGGAAATCTTGTATACTTTCATTTTCATAATAAACGTATATTTGGTAAAAAATTAACCAATCCTCGACTTTACTAAATGATGTTGGAGCATAGAAGAGGACCTGAAGAACTTTAGCGGGATTCAAAACTTTATTTATTTTACTTTGAAATAATCAAAATTTATGAAATTTATTTGGCCGTTTTTGGGATATTAATTTTTGTAATCTTCGAAGTGCGTTTTTTTGTAAATATCTTCTTTTTTTAAGTGGCATTCATTAATCAGATAGAGGATTTTTTTCCGATTACTATGATACACAACATGAATACATAAATCTAAACTTTTTACCAAAAGAAATCAAAAAAAAATTTTCTTAAGTTTTGATAGAACAAAAATTGCCAGTAACATATGTTTAAAATATGTACTAGAGTACATTTAATAAGTACATTTAAAAAAAGGAAGAAGGTGTGATTTCCAGTGAAACCCGAATTTAAATTCAAAAAAATTTGGTTGAATAAATGTGTTTTCATATCTCATATAGAATAATATTAATTTCATATATTCATAAATAAATTACAGGAGTGGCCCTAGTTTCGTATACATCCGGTATATTAAAAATAAAAAATACTCTATTCTAAAATTAAAAATAAGAAAAAAATAATTTTCACACTCCTTAGAAATTTATTTATTTTGTTAAAATTGCGTGTAATCGTTGTTTTATTTTTAAAAGGATTTTTACGAAATAGAAGCTTTTAAAACGATAAAAACAAAAACACTAATTTTAACACTATTTTGTATTTATTTTTGTAAAACACATGTATAAAGTTGTAACAGTTTATTTTTATTTTATAATAATAAAACAAAAATTATTTAAAAAACAAAACATAAATAATTTCAACACCTTTTTCCTTTTATTAAGTTTAGTTAAATTTATTTAAAGGATTTTTATGAAAAAAAAATAGTTTTAAGGTTTTAATTTAGAAAGAACTAATTTTAACACTTCTGTATACTTTTTTGCTTTAATTTGTTAAAAAAGCTTTTTGGCAAATTTTTGTATTTATTTTAAAAAAACATGTAAAATGTTACGAAAGTTTAGTCATTTTCTTTATAAGGATTTTATAAAAAATAGTTTTATACTTATTTTAAAATATATCCAAAATAATCTTTACACTTTTTTATATTTATTTTTAAAAAAATAGTATTTAATATTCTAATAATTGGCGACGAGTAGGTTTCTTAATTTACGAAAGAATACTATAAATGATTTTTATAAATTAATTTTATAAATACAATTTACAGATTGATGCGACTGTATAAATATTTAAATAAAATATGTATTTATTATTCATACAATAATTTAAATTTAATTGTTTTAATAATGGAATTTTTGACGTACAATTATTACTTTTTTTAAAACTATATTAAAATGAAAGTATGTACTTACATTATTTTCATAATTACAAGGAAGAAATATATTATAACGGATGTTGAATTTTATTTTACATTTCTAAAACTTTTATATTAAATGCTATAAGAAATAATAGATATACACTGGAAAGCTTCGTAATTTATTTTAAATAAAAAAATCTACGTATATTTTCACATTCACGTACTTACATTAAATTATTTCTAACTAATTTAAAGTTTAATAAAAATATTATTATCCTAAGAATAGCAAAACCTTTTAGGAAGCAAATCTCTTTATTTTACTTTTATCTCCAGTTGAGTTTGCACTTGCATTGTAAAAATTTTCTGCAGGAAAAATTAATTCATAAAGCTGCTTGTGTATTTACATTTAATTTTGATTAAAGAAATTAACTCTTTTAAAAGCTGGTTCTGAATATTAATTTACAGTATAAATTTCTTTCTTAGGAACTGAAACTTTATTTTTACTATAAATAAAAAAATGTAGGAGAACCCGGGGCCGAACGGAAAAGTAGTGGGGTGTTTGCTCCAGGTGACGGAAACACGCGAGCTTCGCGCACAACGTTCGGTTTGCCGTGCTGCGCAAAACGGAGTAGCGGCTACTGTGAGTGTCATAGCGCGCTTAGTTAGGATTTTACCTTAGAAAATTCTAATTTTTGCTCAGCGACACCAAGGTTATTACACTATATGTACACTATTGTTTCTTCGGAATGTTACATTACATGTTTGTTTGAATATAATTTTGACTAACTTAAAGTCTAGTGATAACTCAAGGCCAAAAAATATAACGACCACAATACTCGTGTTTTTAAGAACCTTACATCGGGGCACAATGGGGTATGACATTTTTTATTTCACCAGCAGATGGTACGTACATATATCAGAAAAACAAATTGAAAAAATTTGGCGCTATTTCTTTCACACTCTCTCAAATTGCAATAAAAATTTAGTTACCCCGTTTCGCCCCGGGTTCCCCTATACAGAGTGTATACATTTCAAGGGTTGTAGCTCCCTTAGGAAGCGAAATCGGGCATATTTTTATAAGAAGTTTTTTTATCTTAGAATTAATTGTAGAGTCGCCTTTTTGGCCTTTTTGGCGTTTAATTTTTGGACACTCTATATATTTACAATATTAATGATCTAGAATCTAGATGAAATTGAAGCTAAATATTCCGTATAAATAAATTAAATAAATTTAAAGCAGTTTACATTAAACCGCCAATATTGGTTGTTAAAATAAGTGGAATGCGTAGGATTATAAAAGGGAGTATTCTAACTTTGTGTATCTGAAAATATTTACATTATGAAAATACAAACAAAACATTATTAAATAATAAAAATGTGAGCTAACTTTATTTCTGGGGAATTTCCATTTTTATAAAAATATATTGAGATATTCAATTGTATCACTATAAATACTGTAAAAGTTTAAAGTAAGGCATATTAACATCTTTAATTTGTGTCGCGTCTAACAATTAAATGACAGTCCTTAAAAAGCATTAATTTTCAGTCACATAGCAGATAGCATAAATTGTGTGCAGCACTAGACTAATTCTCTTCCACCACTACTAGCCACTAGACTAATCTACTTTGAAGCTGGTAACTAAATTAGCACGCTCTGACCTATGCAGTAACCGGACATTTCCAAGCGGATTATGCTTCATCAAAAATCTCAATTTAATTTAATGCACAATAAGCAAAAAATATAATGTTGTTCTTTTAAAAATGTTTGCTAGCTAAAATGACAAAAGTGTTATTGTAATCGTATAAAAAGGATATAATTTTTAACTTTATGCCCGGCGCATTCACCATTAAGAATGAATAAAATTTATGGATTCTTTTAGTGGAATTAAACATATTTTTATTGGCACAAATTTATTTCTTTCCTTATTTTTTAAATGCCAATGCATAGCACGATAATTTGTAAATTTAAATTTGGCGCTCTCGTGTCTGCCTTCATTTCCACGTGAATAGGAGCCTTTTGGAATTTGTCTGCTCTCGATAAAATGAATTAGCGTTAATGGTCAGAGACGCGATTATTTTGTAACTCCGAGATTTATTGCGCGCTATTTTATTTGCAGCCAATAAATAACATTATTGGTGAAATTTTATGTTTGCTGTGAATTTGTTTGTTCCCTGATGCCAGAACGGCTGGCTCTTGTCCCGCTCATATTTATTTGTTTTCCACACACATAAAGAAGATATTTTAAAAATTGTACACCGAAAATTTAATATATATTTTTCTTATTTTATACAATAACTTTTTACGTCTCATTAAAAACTTGAAATGTTGATATTTTCCAGATTAGTGCATATTTTTAATTTTTAAAGCAATTTTGGTAGCTGTGAATATAAAAAGGGGAAACTTTAAATACTTTATAATTCCTTGCAGGAGGTCGTTGTTTGTGTTGGGTAAATTTTGGATTTTAAATGACTGCAAAAAAAATCTAGTGAGATCAGATCAGGTGATCGTGCTGGCCATTACATTGCACCCCTACGGCCGATCCATCGGAAAAAAGTCTACTGACGTACTAGAAAGTCTAATGTGAAGGAATACCGTTCTTCTTCAAAAAATACCAAATTCCCTTCCAGCATAACACCATTTTCTATAACATTAGTAACAAACATATTATATATTTTTCACCTATTAGGTTTTACTATCAATAAATATTGCTTTTCGTCGGTAAAGCAGATATTTCGTAACTGATTTTGGATTCAATTCTACTATCAGAACCATTCTGGTTCTATTTATACCGATAAGAAAACAAATAAAAACGGGTTTGTGAGTGTTTTCCTTATAACCGTTGAAACTTTTGCTTCATCTCAAGAGATCTCTTTTTATTTGCTACTGGCACAGGTTGGGAATCTGATCAATCTAAAAGTTTGAGCAGGGACGCTTTAAGGCGTGTCGATATGATTTGATAGAAACCGACTGAAACACAAGTTTTCTAGGGGAAGTGGGGCACTTTGATACAAGGGGTTCAATGATGATACGCCGATAATTTTTCAAAACCGAGTAACGTTATTCATGTTGTACATATCCAGAATCCTGGAAAAAGTTGATGTGCTAGGAAAGATTTGGCGGCAGGATTTAGAAAGAGGACTAGTAGAATCCAGAAAATACGAGTGCAGCAGAAGTTTTGCATTAATTAAAACCCCAGTCACTGAATTTTTTTAAAATTATAAAAATATAATGACTCGCTACAAATTTACTTTTGATCGTATAATAAATCAGAACGAGAGTGGGATTAATCCAGGCTTACCTAAAATTATAGTTTTGGCTGGAAAATGCAGAGAAAAGTAGGACAAATAGTATCAAGTGAACTAGAAGAACTTTTGTAACGTTTAGTGGTACAATTACTGCAACAGGTGTTGCTCTTCCTTCCGTGTTTGTCTTCTCATTTTAAAAATGAGTAATATAGGGTATTTTATTCTTGAAAATGAAGATAGGGCTTCTGATCATATTACTTGACAACCAAATCGTGTCGTAACAATGGTCAATGGTATTGTCTACTTGTCTTTACCAAGAAACTCATCACAAAAGTTGGACTTCATCATTTTTGGGCCTTTTAAAGGCAAAGTAAAAATCGTCTCTAACGATTAGCACGTTCAAAATATAGAAAGGACTTTGGTGAACTAACAAAGTCAGCTTTTCTGGAATCTTTTATCCCAATGAATATTACAAGTAGGTTTTATAAACGACGCATTTGGCCATTTAAAATATTTGCGTTTTGACAGAATGATTTTGCACCAATAGAAATATTTGCTTCCAATTGTCATAATATTGCTGGCGTTATTGAAGTAACAAATGAAGAAAATAAATAAAACCTAGGTTTTTTGGACATGGATGATTGCCAAAATGATGAGCATGCCCAAAACTGATATAAGGACGAGAACCGATTGGAGCAGGTTGTAATATTATTTGATATTATTCCTACAGGGTCTACAGAAATATTGTCCTCTGAAGTAGGTATAGACCTTATGCAAAATGAAGTTATTGGCAAAAGTATTTTTTCATCAAAAATGGAAGAGATAAAGGGTCATCAAGAGGGTTTATATTAGGCGAAGAGAATGAAAAAAAAATAGCAAGGTAAAATTATGAAGCAGAAAGTCAATGAATTCAAATAGCAAAAAATATTGGGCTTAACAGAAATGAAAAAAAAACGAAAAGATGTCGAATCAGTGGGAATGAATCTGTAAAATTAAGTGTCGATGATGATGACAAAGCTATATTTGATCCAGATTATGATATTAATTTTGATGTTTCCAATCTTGAAAATATAAATATAAATTTGACTAAATTTGAAAAAAAAACCTGTTGTGTCAAGTTTTATAAAAGTGCTAGAACAAATTTCAGTTAAAAATAAAACTAATAATATAGGTACAGGATGCTCACTTTCTTCCACCAATTTTGTTTTTAGATATTAAATGTAATTCTGAACAAAAAAATTCGAAACAACCTGTATCAATAATGGTTTAGATATTGTCTTTGCAAACTTGCTTACTTTGAACATTATTGGCTGTTTTTAAGATAAGTGGACTATTTAATTTTGTTTTTATAAAATTAATCTATCTGGTTAGCTTAAAGATAAAGACAAAACTCAATGGAAATTTGATTTAACTAAAAATAATAAAAATAAAATGAAATTTATACAGGGTGTCCCAAAAATCATTAAAATTTTGAAATCTTAAAAGTGTTGTAACTTTTTAAGGTGTCGAAGAAAATGTAGGTTCATAGAAATTTTTTGGTTCAGAATGACATTTTTGCTGGAATCAAATGACACCCTGTATAAAATATAAATTTGCTACAAATAAATAATTGTATCCAAATAAAACATTTGTGTTTAATAATTTATTAAAAAAATGTTTTTTGATTTTCAATCGATAATTGATTTTTTCTTAAAATATGCACTAATCTCAAAAAAAAATTGAATTTTTCAGTGAGGCATCCTGAATTACACTACATTTAGTACGTAAACTAAAAACTTTTTATAATTAAAAACTAGGAGTAAATAGCAACATTTAAAATTTAATTGCAGAGATAAATTTAAATTAAAACTAATTTATAACAAAATTAAATTATCATTATTACAAAAGCGCAGAGTTGTAATTACATCAATGATTTTTTTATTTCAAAACCTAAAAACTGGATTTAACTTCGGCGAAGCTAAATAAAATTGTAATAAACCCTAAAAATCCCAAGAGAAAAAAGTATTAGTAATTTTGTTTGTTACGGCATGCCTTGGCAATATAAAAAAGGGCTGTTCGTTAAAATCATTTATGAGCCCAGCGTCGCGGCACGCAAGGCTCCAGTTTTTAGTACCTTTTCTCCAAGCCTATTAGAAACCTAATCGCTTCGTTGGACTCGCGAACTAAATTTTTAGCAAGAGAAATTTAAGAACCTTGATAAAAGTTTCGAAAATAACATTTTTTAAAAGAGTTAGTATAAAAAATTTACAAAAAGAATTAATCTTTAAGAAAAACTTTATGATTTGTTAAAAAGAATATTTTATTGATAGGTTATCTATTGTCGACACTTTTTTAATCTAAAAAATATGACCACTTTACGCTTTTCAGATAATTTAATCCGAACATTAAAGCGGGTGGTCTGATTAAAAAAGTTAAGAAGTTATTATCATCCACAAGATATTAGAATAAAATTATCTTTTAAAATACCTAAAGTTATTAAAGCTATTTAGGTTTATAATATTAAAGTTTTTGTACTTGGGAAAATGTACAAAATAAGGATTGTATAGTTGGGGTTAAAATATAAGCTGTAGAGTTGATTGTTGCACTTTATCCGCCATAAGTACGTTTAAATAGTAGTTTATTTAGAGAATGCGACAGCGATAAAGTTTTGGTCTCGCATTCTTATACATGGTTTTCTCGGTAATCTCTTAAATGTTGCTGCCACTGGTAGCACATATTTCACCCAAACCAGTCTGGAAAGTCGTAAATTCCGCGGAAGAAAAAGCTTCACGCCGTCGATTTAATGGCAAAACAAACTTTTAGAGTGTGTTTTAACTTAATTAAGTTTTTCGAGGCGGCTATTATTAAAGTAAATACTTTTATATTATGAAATTACAGGAGACAAAATTAAAACTTTTATAGGGGTGTTAAGCCATTAGAATGATATTTAATTAGTTTTTTAAACATTTTAATTGAATTCACAATAAAATGTTTTGCAAGTACATTAAAAAAATATAAAAGTTACAATTTATGTTGTTTATCTTTTAGTGAACTTTGTATGTTTTCTTTAGTAAATATATAAACTCAAGCGATTTCAGTGCAGTTAATATGAAAGTAAACATTAAACAAAATAGCTCTTTATATTTTTTTTCAAAAGTTAGTTTTTAATAAAAGGTTCAAGTAAATGTAAACATTTTATTCAATTCGTATTTATTATTTGTAAAAAGTATATTCCTTACGCATTTATTTTTTTATTAATTTTATATATTTATTTATACAGGGTATTTAATAATATGTGAGACACTTCCTAGGGGAGAGGGTAGCTCTTCAAATTTAGTTTTAAATTGTATGTTTCAACTAGTTTATTTCAAAACAAATCATAGTACAGATCTTAAATTTGCTAAGAATCAGAATACATTTAAGAAGATGGTCATTTTGAGCACTTCATATAATGTAATATACTAAAGGATGTTCAGCCAAAGAATATGATTTCTAACCTAACATGAACTCAATCAAGTTTTCCTACTACTGCTGGAGGGTTGTAGATGGGACCCCCACTAAATTCTCCAAGAAGCAGCTGGTAATGTAATTTAAATGAAGTGGATGACTTGCCCGTCGTAAAACGACTGATAAAATTCGACTTAAGCCACGCCTCTTTCTAGGTACGACATACGTTAGTTTTAGTTTTAAGGTATGTTAGGTTAGGTTTATGAGCATTTACTACAAAAGGACGCATTCTAACGAAATTCACCTTCTTTAACCCTCCTCAAATCTACCTTTTCAAAGCTTGTAAACCTGATTCACAACAAATTTGAAATCTCTAATTTGTTTTGAATTTTGAAATAAAGTAAATATGAGCAAAAATAAAAAAAAAAATAAATTCGTTTTGAAAAAATGCGTTTGAAAAACAAAAATTTTTTATGAAAAATTAATACATTTTTAAGGGATGTTTTCATTCAGAATTGTCATAAATCAAATTTTACTTCCATTTTCCAAATATTTTGTCGAGTATTCTCATAAAGTATTATTTTTTAATTAAAATGAAAAACCTGGGATTGGCGATTGGCGTAAAATATATGTCTAGATCCGAAAAGAATCCACTCTGACTCATTTTCCAGTGTTGCCGTTAAAATAACTCTTCAAATACTGAAAAAAACTTAGATTTATTTTGACTTTTTGTTTATAATGTTAAAATAATCTTGGTACCCAAATTAGCATTAATTTATAGGAGTAAAAACGAAATCGTTGAATTTAAGGCTAGGAAATTTGGTTTAGTTCATGAGGTGTTTTGATAAAAAAAATTTATTATTCGCTATGTTTATAGATACTAGTATTGTTCGAACTTTTCCTCCAAAAGTTCAATGTTCAAAATAGTTGAAACCGTTTGAACTATAAAGAAAAGTTATGGGGTAATTCCGAACAAAAAATGTTAGCAGTAACAGCGATGTTAAATTTGACAGTCGCCCTAATATCAAAAAACGCTATTCTGTAAACTTTATTGTAACTTAACGGCTATATAAAATAACATTTTCGGTGTTAAAATAATATCAATCAAAATAATAATATTACATTAATGTATAATTGATAAAAATAATAACATTACATTGATATCAATGTATTTTAACACCGAAAATGTTATTTTACAGCGTCGTTAAGTTTCAGCAAAGTATACAAAATAGCGTTTTTTTTGACATCAGGGTGACTGTCAAATTTAACAGCGCTGTTACGTCTAACATTTTTGTTCAGAATCACCCATTAGAAAGAATAGGTTCGAACTTTTTATGTTACAAAATTCGAACTAAATTCGAACTTTCAGCTCGAACGTCAAAAAGATTGGTTTAGGCGAACACCAATAAAGATAAAAAATACATAGATTTCACTATTATCTTGTGATCATTGTGTGAGCAAACACATAAAATAGTATATTACACAACGAGCTAGAAAGTGACAAATTTTGTGTGAATGTGAAAATAGCCGAACGAGGCGCTAGCCAAGTGAGGATATCACACGAGCACGAATTTCACTTTCTTGCGTGTTGCGTACGCTATTTTTCTGAAGACCACGATGAATCTCTGACCATTATTAATATTTTGTTGTAACAGCTCAAAAGTCTTAACATAACCTGTGTTTACATCAGTTGACATTGGCTGCGTTCAACAGATTGAGCGGTAGTAGTAACCGGTGGATCTAACGTCAAATAATTGACACCATAGATAAAATTGACACTGACATCCACCGGTCGCCATTTTTTTCAACCGGATTTAATTTTTTTAAAGGTAGAAATAACGTTTTTAAAATGAAATCTAATAAAAGTTTTGGTCTTGCTTATTCCCACGAAGATTTTGTTCATGCCATTGAAAATACGACCAAAAAACATAATTAATTGAATGAAAAACTGACATTTTTAAAAAGTCGTTCAGCAGACATTTAACATTTAACCGATACCTACCGCAGCGGTTTTTAGTTAAATGTACCTAATTGTAGAAGGCGCTGTTCATAGATAAAATAGATAGCTAACTGGGATATAAAATTTTCGGACATCGAAAATAGCGCCACCTGAAAGTGTTCCCCCGCAACTTTGACGTTTAAACGGCGGGAAATTTAAATATTTTATAAAATCTTATCATACATTTGAAAATTTATTTACTTAATATTTCGTTTTTAATAAATATTATCGTTTAGAATATTTAATAAAAAGTAATCATTTTTCTGCACTTTAACTTTTAGCTATTTAAACAAAAAGAAACAAATACAATTAAATGGTTAATATTTATTGATGTTTCTGTACATGAGTACATTTTATGGATACTTACAAAACATTTAATATTTAATTTCAAAAATAAAATAATTTTGAGGTCTTGTGCTGGTGCTGTTTGAAGAGTTCAAAGGTACTTGGGATATTTTATTTTTACAACAGTTGCAAATTACTTCTTCAAGTTCCAAGTTAGAAATTATTCTTGGTAAAAATTCACTATTGATTGTATATCAGGCCATAATTCTTAAAATTTTAGCACAAAAACACACACCGAAAAGCCCAAAAATAAAAACGAAGTTAAAAATAGAAGTATGACGGTGACATTACTTCCAAAGCTTACTATAAAAATTATAATTTTTTAAAATTATGCAAAGTTAAGAAAATTAATGAAACAATTCAAAAAATGTAATGGATTTTTTTACTTTTGAAAAATTGATTTATTTATCCAAGTTTTTATTTATTTTATATTTTTTGGTTAAGGGGAAGCATAGAGGGGTAAGGATTTGTAAAAAAAGTTGCCTAAAAAACTAATAAAGCAGCGCCATCACGTAGGGGTCCTAGCGAACTTAGGGAAAAAACTTTTAATATGGGAGATTCCCTACCCTGGCGCTGTTTTGACGGAAGCAACTGTTCTGAACGAATAAAAAATGTTTCTATTTTATTTAAAATTTACACAAAAGTTAATTATATAATGATTTTAATAATAAAATAAGTAATATTAGCCGGGTTAAATATAAATTTTTATTTGATCTTACTCATGCTGGAGAGTTGAATTAATAGTAGTCCCTACTACAACCTTCTAGCCAGTAGTAGTAGTAGCCCTACTACAACCCTCCAGCATGGGTAGGAAAATTCAGCGTCACTGATTTGATTGTTTACTGGCCGATCCTACTATACATAGCATCACTATTGCCAGGTAATTTCATAGTTTCAGTAAATAAAATATAGGTATGATTGTAACATATAAATGTGTTTAGTAAATCAAAATCAGACCAACTTTTTCCTGCGTGAACTAGGATAGATAAGTAAACTGTAAGGTTTTGTTGAACATTGGTGTTATTATTGATTCAGTGTATTCCGAACAAGTTTAATATTGAATATTGTAGAGGCTTAATAATTTTTGGACTTATATTCAATAATCGTTGGATTTTTGTTTTTTTGGAATTTCCCCCGTTGAACCTATGATGACTACTACTACACCTTTTTCAAATGTATTTTAGTAAGCTTCAATGATATTACAGGTGGATCAATTTGATTTCAGATAGAATTAATTGTATTTCAGAATCATGAATTCTATTTCAGAAAGCATCAATTTAATTTTAGAAATGATCAAATGTAAATCAAAAACGTTGTTTGTATTTCAGGAAGCATTAAATCAATAATTTAATATCAGAAAATTTGATCTTTATTACAAAAATAATATTTACTTACATGCAAAAATTGATAAAGCCTGATGTTTTTAGCGGTGATTATGCACGTGAAGCGCAGCAGATACATATCACAAACAATTTATAATAAATATGCTATAAATATTTAACAACACACCGACATCTGTATTACACTCATTCGCCAATATTAAAGACAATTAAAATAATATTTGCTCTAAGATTAAATAAGTGTTATTTGAAGACAATTTTGGATTTCTGCTGTAATGGGTTCTGGTATCATGGAGCAAATATTTTTAGGTAACCCTTAATGTCTTACTATGAACGAAATAAAAATAATTCTTTCTGAAATACAATTGATTACTTCTGAAATTCAAATCATAGTATCTGAAATTAAATTTACAATTTTCAATTGATACTTACTGAAATACAATTAATACTTTCTGAGATTAAATTGGCTTTTCTAAAATATAACTGGAAAATGTATAAAGTACTGCGTTTTCATTTCTTAGAGACTTCTTCAGCTAGTGGTAGGTATATCACTATTTTTTCTCCGTTATTTTCTGCAGGTTAGTTGCGGCAGGTATTGCTACATTGATAAGGTAAGTTTGCTGATTTATCCTGATTGACTTGCATATTATGGTCAAGATCTATGTAACTCTCAATTCTCTGCAAATCTCTCAACTGTTACAGGAAATATCTGTAAGGAAACCATGGAAACAGTACGACTCTTAGGCCCGGTTGCATGGTTGAAGCTTAAGCTTCAAATGACACTTAAACTAAAAAAATAGAGAAATACAATGGGAAATTTTTTAGTTTAAATGTCGTTTGAAGCTTAAGCTTTAACTGGGCTAACGGGCGTAAGAGATTTTTTCTGTAAGGACTTACAGATTTACACAGAATTATTCTGCATATATCCGTTATGACAGAAGGATCTTGCTTCCAGTAATTTAAGGTAGGTACTATTGGTCCTGAATGAAACAAATGACTCTTTCAGTTACCATGAGATTATCGTAATAATATAATCATTATTATTATTGTCTTACTGGTGGGTTTTTGGGTTGTAACTAAAAATAGCATTTGTCACCTTAGCGAATTTAATTTACTATTAAAATAACATTTTGATTTGAAAAATATTAAACAATAACTTAAACAGAAAATTATTTTATTGATTTTAAATTATACGCGAATTTTGCATGGTATTTTATTGAAATTTGATATGGATTTGCATTATTGTAAATAGTTTGATGTATGTCATCCATACATTAAAAGCATTACTTATTTCACAGATTCAAGGAAGTGCGAAATTGAATAGAATTGGATAAGTAAATTTCGTAGAAGTAGGTAAGTCACTCGTGATTTTCTCTGACATCTACTCATATATTATTAGCTTCAAGTTGAGCAAAGCGTAAAAGTAGTTTTTTTCTTTTTTAAAGATCTTATTAACCCGAATAAAATAAATTTAGAAGTCATTTAAAAGAAACTTATTGCATATAATAATAAATTGACTAATACTTGTTGAATAGTAGAATTACTTTACTCAATAATAAATTAATACTTCTACAAAATAAAAAACATAAGAATAACGAGGTCCCAAAAATGGTTTAAAGGAGATAAATATACAGAGTGTCTGTAAAAGGTCTTTATAACAGCTTACCACATAATGCTTAAATCAAAATAAATCGATTTAATTAAAATTATCTTAGTATAAAGTTGCTTAGTTTGGTTATATGGTTTTGAAGTTAGAAATTTGAAATGGATTTTCTGTTATAAATTAAAACGGCTTATGCGATTTTGTTCAAATTTGGTAGGTTGGCATAGTTTTAGGACACAAAAAAACCCATATCAAAATGTTGATTAAAATTAATTCAGGGGCGTAGAAATGTTTCAAATTTCTACACTAATGGAAGACAGGGGTTTAGGTATGGTTTTTTGATTTAATGCCTTATTTACTAAACCAAAAGTACTCTTGATAAGACTCGATTACTCTCACGGTTTTCAAAAATTTTTATAATTTACAGTAAATTTTACAAAATTTACCAAAACACAATACTAAAAATAAAAAAACCATAAAAACTATTTAAAATGTCCACCATTTACACGAATACAATAATTTGCAAAGCCAAATGTTGGACAGTATTTTTTCGAATAAAATTTTATTTAAAATAGTAACAAATATACCGGGTGGAAATGAAACTAGAGCCACCCCTGGAATTTCTTTATTTATGGAAATAAAAAATTAAAATTTTAGTATATTATATGATCTAAGAAAACAAATCTTATGGATCGAATTAATTTTTAATTTTACTTCCGGTTTATCAGGAAATGGCATCCACTTTCTTATTTTAAATACAACCCCCTGATTTTTTCTACGTAAAATCAAACATTGGTTAATTTTAAGTATGTTTATGACACAAAATATTTTTTTTCAAAACTTTTGATGTTAAATTAATTCGATAAAAAATTAATTACAGGTATAAATTTGAAATTAATACATACATATGGGATATCACAGTAACCGAAAAAAAACCCTCTATTTAATTAGGGGGTGGCCCTTATATCATCTTATTTAAAAAAGTAAAGATATTTCCAAAAAACGCTTCTTGAAAATTAAAAAAAATAATATCTCAAGAACGATGAAATAAATTTTATAAATTACAATTTATTTTACGTATTTGTATTATTTAAAAATAGTTTTTGTAGGTTTTACTCAAATTTTTTACCAAAAAAAAATTCAACATTTTTTCTTAAAGTTTTGAAAAAAAATTTTTTTTTGTCAGAAACATACTTAAAACTAACCAATGTTTGATTTTACGTAGAAAACATCAGGGGGTTACATTTAAAATAGAAAGTGGGTGCCATTTCCTGATAAACCGGAAGTAAAATGAAAGATTTATTCGATCCATAAAATTTGTTTTCTTAGATCATATAAGATACTAAAATTCTAATTTTTTATTTTCATAAATAAAGAAATGCCAGGGGTGGCCCTAGTTTCATTTCCACCCGGTATATTCTTTACCTACTTTAGTAAGAGTATCAATAATTAAACATTCGTAATTGATCATGGCCGTGCAGTACACAAATGCAGAATATACCGATATGTTATTGGTATATGGATTTTGTCATGGAAATGGACGGGAGTGTCTTAAGGCCTGTTTAGACGGGCTAAAATGTTTCCAAATCGACTCAGATGCAACTGCACATTACGTAGTTGCATCTAAGTCGGTTTAGGAACAAAATTTTGATAACAAATTGTGCCCGTCTAAAACGGTCTTTAGAGTATACTCCGAAATATTTCCAAATCGTTGCACACCAAACCACCCAACATTTGCCAGCGTCGAGAGACGTTTTCGAGGGACCGGTAGCTTTGCTCCTCTGACCACTAACCATGGAAGGCAGCATTTTGTAAGGGTTCCTGAAGTAGAAGAAGAAATTTTAGAACGTGTTGAAGAAGACCCAGAATTCAATACTAGACGAAAAGGCAGGCAACTAGGAGTAGGAAAAAGATGTAATTCATATAGTGCTTCGAGAACAGTTGCTATATCCATACCATAAAATGTCAGTTCAAGATCTCTTGGTTTATGATCCTCAAATACGCCTTGATTTTTGTCTATTCGTTAATATCCAAAGAGAAATAAATTTAAATTTTGGCAATAATATTTTGTTCACGGATGAAGCATGTTTCACAAGAAGAGGGGTAACAAATTTCCATAATGAACACGTTTATGAAGAAGAAAGTTCGCATAAGGTAAACCACTTACAACACAAATTAAAAATTAATGTGTGCGCTCGTATAATTGGCAATTTTATTGTTGGTCCTGTCATTCTTCCACCAAGATTAGAGAGATAAATTTATTTGCAACTTCTACAAAATACGTTACCTGAGGTTGGATTTTGTTTCTACGGCGGATTCTAAAACTCGCCAAAACGTCATCATTTTGGCGAAGAGAACAATGTAAATAATGACGAATTGGCGGAAAATGATGACGATTTGGCGAGTTCATAAAACTCGCCAACAAAACAAAATCCGGCCTCAGATTTGATAGAAGATTTACCTCTCCAGCTACGGAGAGATATGTGGTTTATGTACGATGGAGCTCCACCACATTTTACATATTAGATGTTCGAAATCGTTTAAATCAACGGTAGCCAAACAAATGGATAGGTAAAGGCAATGACGCACCTGTAAATTGGCCCTCACAATCTCCCGACTTAACACCAATGGATTATTTTTTATGGGGACATCTCAAATAAATGGTTTACATAACACCTATAAATAATGAAGAACTGTACAACGTATTCAAAATGCAACAAATGATCTTACAGGTGATGAAGAAATAATGCAAAGAGTGTACTTTAATTTTCTACCTCGTATAAATTATTGTATTCGTTTAAATGGTGGACATTTTGAACAGTTTTTATGATTTTTTTATTTTTAGTAATGTGTTTTGGTAAATATTTTTTTTTGTAAAATTTACTGCAAATTATTAAATTACAAATTTCTCGTAAACTGTGAGAGTAATCGAGTCTTATCAAGAGTACCCTTTGTTTAGTAAATTAGTTATTTAATCTAAAAATCATATCTAATACCCAGATGCTGGTCAAACCATTTAAGTTTAAAGGCCTTTAAATTTAAATTTGTTATATGGGTTGTAATGGACAAAATTTCCATGGTTACCTTATTTGTCTCTAATTAAAGGCCATTAATTTTGACCAGAATCTGCCTATAAACCCATTTTCTTCTATTGGCGTAGAAATTTGAAACATTTATTTATTTAAAAAAAAAAACACGTTCTACATCCCTAGATTATCTTTAATCAAAATTTTGATATGAGTTTATTTGTCTCCTAAAACTATGCCAACCTACACAAATTTGAACAAAATCGCATAACTTTAAAACAGAAAAACAATTTCAAAATTGTAACTTCAAAGCCATATAGCGCCCAAACTAAGCAACTTTGTACTAAGATATGTTTACTTAAATCGATTTATTTTGGGAAAATATGGTCAGCTATTGTAATGACCTTTTACAGACACCCTGTATAATCCTATTGTAAATTTTAAAACGGTTTTTTAGTGTACTTTATTTGTGATTAATAATAATCTTTGTAATGTAGATTTCGGAATTTCTTTAAAAATACGCCAATATTTACGCCATAAAAAGTTTTAAATATTCTTACATCAATCTAAAATTGTAGCTTATTAGGTACTTAAATATTATATTGGATCAATAAATAATGAACGTCAAAAAATAAAATATTGATTTTATGGTTATTAAAATTAATTGGGGGAGTAAAAAATTTAATGTATCCTTGCGTCATATGGTCAAAAATGAATCATACTCAGGATAAAATTAAATAATAATTTGGTAGAAATTAAATAACCGCTATAAATTGATATTGCTAGTACTATTATATTAAATATTATGAAAAAGTGTTCTTTGACAAATTTTATTTATTAGTTTGAACTCATCAAATTTTATTATTGTATAATTATTTAAAAATAAATATAATATAAAATAATTTCGTTTTCTTATCCTATGTTAGTATAATTTGAGAAAATTAATAAATCTGTTTAAACTAGAAAACGTTCCAAAAAATAAGATAAAAATGTAAAGCAGTCAGTTTTTCAACCCATTAATCAGAGTTTGTAGAGGATATTGGGTATATTTACTAGATCAATTTTAGAAGCGATTTATTTGAGTTGCTACTCTTTTACTTGCTTAAACTCCTATTTTTTATCTTGTTTATTTGCAAACTTTAATGAATACTTCGCAGTAATGTAAAATTCTTAACACGAAAAAAAAATCGAAGAGATAACTACCAAAATGCTATATTTTATTCTCATCTTGTTGCAACTTCACGAGTTTAATTAGCTTTAACATTTTCAAATCTTGTAAAATATAATGAGGAAAGTTTATTTAATATAAGTTGTCTTTATTAACTCCCAGCATTTGAATGTACTTCCTTTTATGTACCATGCTAATATTAAAGGGCCTTTAATGATATAAGTAATTAAAAAAAAATCATGTCTTTTAACAAATCCACTTCAAAGAACTATTTAATTATTCGAAGTTTCATTTCATTTCATTTTAATTCATACCTTGCTAAACATGTATCAAATTTTAATTAACTTCTGACGCTAAAAAATTTTTAAGTGCGACATTTCTGACACACATAACATGTCTTGAATATTTTACACAAAACGCGCTGAAAATAAACAAACACAGAAAAACTCTCGGCTCTTTGTATGCGAGTTCTGAATTAGTTTAGCAAGTCCAAAACGTGTAAACAAAACCTTTCATTTTTCAGACTATGAGAAGTGTTGTTTGTTCTAAGCGAAGTTTGCCCATTTAACCTTAACAATGGATTCCATAATGTGGGTGAAGGTTACGTTAGGCATGTAAACAGAACAATGCTCTTCTTACTTTAGTGTAAAAAAGAAATGACTTTCTCCTGAAATGAGCTTCCACAGCTACTTTGTGAATACTATAGAATTTATAAAATATTGTTTGTTTGAGTTTGCAAGGTAATTATTTAATATTTAACAACCGTGGCAGGTAAAAATTTTGAATTGATCATAATTTTCCACCCTTTTGGAAATTGTGATATATTTATGCATATAAGAAAACTGAGCGTAAAATATCTAGTAATTTAACCAGCTTATCTTATAAATCATAGTTGTTCCACCTTGAACCAAGTGAGCAAGGCTATATATTTGGGCATTACATTAGGAAGTTATTACTGCGGGAAGCATTCGATACGAAAGCCTCTTTTCAATTCGTGACATAAATCACACCGGGAATTGAGCTAAAATCGTGCCGGAACTACGCGAAAAAATCTGTATGACCCCTAAATGTTTCGCTCTCAGTCAGCGACGGAGCGCTCAGCGCACGATTGATCCTCCATTTAGATCGCGGATTATTTGCCCGGATAAGGCCGGGTCGAATATTTGAACGGTTTATTTAAATACAATGAAATCTCCGGAAACGAAAAGGGGATTCAATTCAAGGGGACGAATTAATAAATCCTGTTACTGGGCCGATTCCAATGGACGGACATTTATAAATCATCGCTATGTAAGGCGGAAATTAGCTTCAACCTATTATATTACCCACCTTTGTTAAATCAGACCTTTTTTAAATTTATTAACTGGATTTTCATTTAACCTAAATAAAATAATTGCCAGATTATAAAGCTGCATTAGGAGTTGAACATAATTCAAAGATAAACACAAAATTACTTTATTTTTTCTCTTCGTTATATTTTCAATTTTGGCAGTATTTTTTCCAAAATCCCAAAATTAATTAAATTCTTACAAATTCATTCCCAAAAATAGTGGTGTAAAATAAGTGATCCTGACAGGAAAAGGGACTACAGCCAAAAGCAACACTAGAGTAATAAGTACACGTTTAATTTTCTACGTTGAATGAAACAAGTTTAACAGACGTTTGAAGTTCTGGCTTTTGGGATCTAATCCTTATTTTCGGAGATAATAGTATATTGTTTTATTAGGAGCAAAAGTGAGTGTGGTTACTGGTTACTACGCTAATGCTAAGAGTATGATATTTTTTCTTCAAACGACCGATTTTGATGCGTGATGCGTGTAAAGTGTCATAGAATCTGGTGATTTACTGACATTAGAAGAAAGAATAATATTTACCAACAACATTACGTTTCCTTTCGCGATTTTAGAATTCTAGACGCCCTCTGTTGGAGGAAGTATCAACTAAGTCCGTAGTACTTTTACTGATAATGGGAAAAATTGCAACAACAATTGTAGAGTGTTTATGGCTGCCATACTCTCATACAAAATGAACGAAACATTTCCTTTTACGAATATCCAGCAGTAATAAAGTAAATCGAGTAGTGGAAAAAATCGACAGAAGAAAAGCTTGGGTAATTAAGTTAAGAATGGAAACTTTAAAAATGGTAGAAGAAGTGCGTGTACGTTCAAAGCATTTTACTCTAGACTCTAGAAGATTATATTACATCCATTTTATATTAAGCCTAGTTTGAAAATAAAAACTATTCCTTCGGGTAGCGAACTACCGTGAGGGAGGTTGCAAGATGTGGGGGCGCAGAAGACTGTGCCCCCACAAAATTCAAAATACAGCGCCCCGAAATAGTAAAAATACCTAATTTAAAACAAATGCCAGGTGATGTAAAATTGTGTATTTTCCAAAATTTTCTTTGCCAAATATTAATGCTAACGAATTTCTTTGATGAATTAATTTTTTCGATCTACTCGAAATTATGGCTGGGGAATTTTGATTAGTTTATGAAGTGTTTTGATGATAGAAAAATGTTGACGTACAAAAATTTTATTATTTGCTGTGTGATAGATACTATGTGGGTATCGCATCACATAATTTTCAAAAAAAATCTTAAAATCAAAAAAAGTAAAAAAAATAAAAAATAAATAATTTTTTTTTTGAAGATATTTGTAAATTAACATCTAAATAGATTAGTATTACAGGAATTTCACTTTTTTATTTTGATCATTTTGTAAACAAAAACATATGAAAACTTCAGGTTTTTGGAAATTATATGATTCGATTTTTATATGTGACTAGTCCAATAAGTTTAGTAACTTCTATCACTGTTATACTTCAATGGTGAATAAAGTTTATTTATTATTATTTATTTAATAATGTCAAAATTTTGCTATCAAAACACTTCATGAACTAAAATTTTTCCGCATTCCCGACCCTTATGATTTTGGGGGTTTGTAATGTTTCTCTACAATAAATTTTTTTTGTATTGCGGGTCCAAGGTATATTATTTTGTTTTATCTTTTTTTAGGAATTTCCTTTTTTTATTCATGTTGTCACCTTCTACCAATTTTAATATCTATGAATTTCTGTATTATATTATTTATTTTGAAATAAAAATAAAATATACAGGGAGTTTCATAATATGTGAGACAAATTTTCCAGTGGGTAATAGAGGATACCTAAATAATGAAAGAAATACTTATCAACAAATGTTCTATTTAGATTCCTCTTTAGAGGTTCTTGATTTCTGAAAGGTACCTAATAAAGCATTCAAATTTACACTTAACTCACTTTCATGTTTTCTTGATATTTTTTGCTTGGTTGTAAGTGATATTATATTAAGAGATCATGTGTGTTAAAAACACAATCGTAATTTTTTACCATACTAAAATTTCTTCCAAGATCTATTATTTGAACCAAAATTTTCCCAAAAATTGTAAATATTTATTCATTTATTTTTGTGTAAAATTACTTCAAAATCACGATTTTGAAAAAAAATCTGTAAAAATTTATTCAATAAAACTCTACAGTTGATTCTAACACCAGCAAAGATGTCTTAAAATGCCATTTATAAGAAACCAAACAATCTCAAAAAAAAACATTAAAATATTTTACCAAACAGGTTATTTTATTGAGAGCAAGTTGGTAAATTTGCCCCGGGAGCTACATAGACTCGGTACGCCACTGCCTTCAGGTAATTTGATGTAATCTTCTGTACCTACACGAAGAATCAAGACCTGAAAGTCCAATGAGGAAGCCTAGGCTTGAAAATAGGGAAGAGTTAGGCATAGCGTACATGGAGCTACTAAAAAAACTGATCAGTGACACAGGCTACTTGTTACAAGTTAATAACTGATAGTTTCAAACGACTCAATTTTGGATTCAGTCACCAGTTTCTCTAGCCACAATATAACCTTTTTAGACATATCATAGAAGTATACAAATTTACAGTACCGTGTTACCATATTGGCAAAAAAATACAAATGCCTAAGGCCTCAGAAAGAGAGGGGATAAATTTGAAAAAAAAAAAAATATTATTTTTCCTCAATTTTTTAATAATTTGCCCATGGCCTCATAAAGGCATAATGCGCCACTGGTTCTGCATCTGAAAGTTGGAGTTCTTTTCAGCGAGGAAAAATCGCTGGTTGAAATTTCTTTCTAGGTATGGATGAATCCGAAATCTTCTTCTTCTCTTTCTTCTGTAACGATAAAATAGTTGGATATAGTTCCATAATATCTTCATCAAGGGAGTCATCTCCCGAATTCATGATAGCTACCGATAATTTCAATAAGGTTTCACTTTTCATCATTCCAAAGAAGAAACTACCGATTTCTACCACTTTTGAGTAGCGAATCATTAAGTACCGAATGAGTAAGTACTAATTGGTTAGTAATTTGAATCACAAACAAGTTTAGTTCCTTTGGAGTAAAAATACGTTATAAACCAACATTGTGCAACAACATCAACATCACAAAAAGATTCTATCACCACAATAGTGATTAGTTGGGTTTGATTCAAAGTAATTTAAAAGACAATGATGAGGACAAAGAAATCAATTTGTCGGTTTTAACTTACGAAAAGAACAAACGTTTTTAGTGGTGATTTTGAGATAAGTATTACTTCAACTATACAAACTAAAAAACAGTTAAAGTCTTTAATCTTAAAAATTAAAAAAAAAACAATAACAAATCAGAAAAACATGTAAATCTAAATATTTGTATACATGTAAATAAAATAACACTTTACTACAGAGTATAGTTTACATTTTTGCCACAGAGGGGGAACAGCGGCATCTATTAGTAGTTAAAATTGTCAATAGAAATTACCAATAAAGAAGAAATATTGTCCTTGGTCTCGCCTTTTTCTTATTGTTTCAGAAAAGTGAGGCATTATTTTCGAGGATAAATTTTCCTGATTATGTACATCCTGTAAAACATCTTCCTTATTACATTCTAGATTTAATATATCTGGGACACAAATTCTTATTCTAGCACTTTGTGTAACAATTATCATATTATCATCTTTTGAGAAATCAGATTTTCTTCCTCTTTAAAATTGTTTAAAATCTGAAAAAATATTAAAATGTGTTGACTTTCTTTCTAAGATATTTTCATTTTAAGTATTAACAAAATATGATCTAGGAGTAGCATGCTTTCCAATAATTTTAGCTGGTTTCCATATTTTGTTTTTTAAGAAAACAACATTTTATTGTTGAAAAAAGATTACTACTCATAAAAACTTAAAATGGAGTTGCATTTAATCCAGTATTGGTGTAAGGATCACTTAAGTTACTCTCGCCGCGCACCGATATTATAAATATTATAATAACAACAATATACATAGTTCTGCATGATAATTGAAAACTATTCTACATATTATTATGTTTATGAGTTAGGCTACTTCTTCTCAGTAACGAAGAGTCAAAAATATAAAGTGGTTTATGAGTTAACCCCGCAAATGGTATATTATCACAAATATTTTAGTTGGTATTCCATGAGTGGAAAAGTAGGTTTAATTGATTCTATAACTGTGTAACGATATCCATTATTTTATTTGGGCCGTTGGTCTAGTTGCGTTCTAGAAACAGCTTCATATTTTCATGTTCTATTAATTGTTATAACGTGGTGATTCCGGCATAACTGATACATCAGGTAAAACTAAATTAAACCAATGTGACAAAAAAATCAACTACCACTAAATAATTTTTTCCATCAAAATCTAAAATATCGTTATCAACTTTATCATAAGATAGTTCTGCCAATTCGAAAAAAAAATTCACAAATTCTACATTTCTACATTTACTAATAATAAAACCTAAGAATTTTACTTCAATTGCTCTAAATTGGATTTCTCCGGAATAATTAGTAACAAGGATATGCTTAATTTATACCTGCTAAGACCTGGAAAGGAACAAATTCAATGGATTGGGGTAGTTATATATTTACATCCGGGCATGTAAATTTGGAGGAATCATCAAGCACCCACTAAACCAAATAACAGTGTCACTATTATGGATTTTAAATCTGTATTCATTATTGCAAAGAATACAGATTTTCCAAACAATTTTGAACCAACTTCCAGCACAGTGGAAAGTATTGTTGCTTCTATTATCTATTATAATAGCTTTATTTAAACCCTTTGGATAATTTTTCTTACAAAAAAACGGTTGTGTTCAAGCAAAATTTATATTTGATATAAATCACTTAGAACTTAAATTGAATGTGTATGTTTGACGGAATTAGTACTAAAGAAAAACCACTATATTGATTTAGAGACTAGTTTCGATGGTTAATTTCTTCTTCAAGTCTTCTAAAGAGTTATGAAATGTGACAAAACTACTGACTATATGAAGAATGTATTTTTAATTCACCCACAAAAGCACTATCCTAAATTTCGGGGTTAAATTATTCAGGAAAAAAATTGTGCATTCGTTTATCTTTACATATGTTAGAGTAAAACCCCGAAAACCCTAGGATTCTTATTTGTTAGTTCATGTTAAACTTCTATGAAATTTTGAATTGCATAGTTTATTAGATGATCTACATAAATAAATCATAAGATTTACCAATAAAAACTGTAAATCCTAAGATCCAATCAAAAACACAATTTTTTCGTATATTTACCACATCAAATTGGTAAATCTAACCTAAGATTTACCGGTTTTCGGGCTTTTACAGTAACACATGTGTATAAGTCGTTTTAGTATAGTAAATTTTCATAGAAACCTGTTGTTTTCCTTAAAGAATAATTTATTTCCAAAAAAGAGGAACGGGCAACTAGGGTATGGCCCTAATTTTTATGGATACAATGTCTCTTAGGACGAAAATGTATAAAAGAAAAATGCAGTATTTTTTATCGTGTAAAAGACTTGTCAGTTTTTGAAACAATGTAAGTAGAAGGTAAACAAAAGAATTTTTGTTAGAAAAATGTCATTAAAAATTATTTTTGGTTAAAAGAGGATAAAGCAAAGCAAGCATTTTTAAACAAATACATCAAAGCTTTAGTATTGAGAGGAGATTTTTCCGTGCAAACATATGAAAACTGTGTTTAAAGTTGGATCGCCTTGAGCTCTCGAATCGCGGAAACATGCACGTCCACTTAAAAAGTCCGTATAAAATATTCATATATTGTCTAACAAACACAACATTTAAATTTCCCTCTAGCCCAACATTCACAGGGCAAAATTTTATCCCAGCTCTGATTAACATTTTGTGCGCACCGTAAAACTTTTATCCGGTTGCCTCTATTTGCAACAATGTTCAGAAAGTTTCGAGGTTTCATAAATTATCTCGCTTTTCATTTCAGTTTTATGCATGACACGACAAATTTTAAAAAGTCTCACACTTGCCTTGTAATTTATTTGCTTCCATTCGTTTTAGAAAATTCACGGCCCATTTAAGGCCGCTTCATGAATGCTACGTTTCTGGTATCATATACTCGTACGTAGGTAAACAAAGGACACTTTTATCTAAAGGACCTATTTCCAAATGAATTAATAGATTTAAACTCCAATTTACATTTTTTTAAAACAAAGTTTCAAACATTTTTCATGGGGGAAATGTAATAAACTACTTCCACCTTCTACTTCTATTACATACGGGGTGGTCGTACTAAAACTTCATAAGCCTGATTTTTGATATAATTCGAAACTAAAATAGAACTGACCTGTCTGAGAGTTTTTTAAAAAACTGAAGTTAAATACCAAAATACGGACATGTACACATTTTCAATATTTGCTAAAGATACGGCTGTAAACGTTCTTATCTGATGACAATATCGTATTGATACAGTCAATTTATAATTTAAAGAATAAGAGGCGATACATTAATAAGATTAAAAAAAAGTGGCCTTATTTTTTGTCTTTCAAGAAAAGAATTTCTTTATAAAAAATATAAATAAAATATTATAATTTTAAAACTACTTTTTATATACAAAAAATTGAGTCATGTGATAAGTTGAGTGGATATCTTCTGTGATTTTTAAAAAAGCAAATTTTTAAAATTACTGTTAATACTAAGATAGTATTGAAAACGAATATTCGTTTATTTATATTTTAATCCCTTTGGTACTATAAAAGGTTTATAAAATTTTCTAATATTTAATTAAATAAATGAAATGTTTTATTGAACTAATTTTCAATCCTATTAATTTGATTAAATCTATTCCGGATTTAATAGTTTTAAAAGCATCACAGTAAAATATCAATATTTTTTAAATAATTCATCCAATTAAAATTTCAATATTTTTGTTTGATAATTTTATTAATGGAGTTTAATTATTAATAAAGTTCTGAATAGTAATTAAATTTACAGTAGACTAATTTTATTAATTTTAATCCTGACAACAAAGTTGGACATGAGAGATAATACTACAACGAAACAGACATCACGTTTCCTTTAATTTTAAATTCCTCTGCCTTTAGTTGCACCAGATATTAAATGATATTAAATACCAACTAATAAAGTGGGTATTAGGTATAAATAAAATAGAATAAATGTTATTTGATGAAATGATTATAAAATAATTTGAAAAAAATACATACAAGGAATATCGCTCCTAAAATTAAAAACTACTCCTATCACAAACATACTTATTTTATAAAATTGTTTCAAATTATGAACAAGAAATGGGGTGATCCATTTAGAAATAGAAAGTTAATATTATTTTTGGTAAAACCTTAAGTAAAAATCTTCGTGGATAATTCATCCTAGAGAAAAAATGAATTTGACATTTTTTTAGGGAATTTCATGTAGTTTAATTTTGCCAAAGGTCACTTTTTCGTTAGAAACAGCGGTTTACGAGTTATTTTGGAAAAACGTGCAAAAGTGATCCCCCACCCTCCCAATTATCCCCAGACGATCAGGTGAAAAGGTTACCTTAAAACGACTCCCACCCTCCCACTCATCCCCCAGTAATCAGTATTTTTAATATGTTGTTCATGACATTGCTCCCTACCAGCATAATTCGACCATTTTTGGTCTTGGTTGACTGGACTATATTGGGAAACCACTCTTAAATATTTCAGTCAGCAGTTTAAATATTAAAATTAATATAATTATACAGGGTGTCCCGTTCGTGGTTCACCAAACGTCAAGGTTAGAAAGTAGAGCAAATTTTATCAAGAAAAAACCAAAAATGGAGGGGTCTATATTTTATGGTTTGCTTTCTCACCTTGACGTTTGGTGAACTACGAACGGGACACCCTGTATAGCTCAGACTAAAAGCTAAGCAAGCAATTTACTAAGGATGTTTAATTAATTAAATATTTAATTAAAGAACAAAATAAAATGATTGATTTGTGTGAAATTTCGCTTATTCGTACTTGATAAATATTTTGTAAAAATAAAGTGTTGGAGGTAAATTAAGAGGTTGTGTAGAAGAGGTGAGATTACAGAATGTCAAAATGGTCACGTTTTGTAAAGTCGCGGATTTATAATGGGCGATGAGCGGCCCGTGATTTGATTGGGTGGAATGAAGTGCCTGAAGGATAATCCAGCAAGCAGACGATTTAATCCCATTGTTAAGCTAAAACACCCGGATTATAGATATTTAGGCCACAAGACGCAGATCAATAATCTAAATGAATGGCATAAATAATAATTTTTTAAATAATTGCGATGTGCTTGTAATTTATTTAAATTGTACAATTAATTAAAAGCTTGTGCTGAAATTATAATAAATTGCTTAACAATAAAGAGCAATTACACCCAATTTAGGAAATAGAATTACAGACAATCAAAGGAAATTAAAGAAGTGGTAAATCGTATATTCCCAGAGATAATTTAGTTGCTTTAGCCGCAATAAATTAATTCACGTTGATGAACAAGCGATTGCGGATAAAACAAGCAGGAAATAAAGCAACCAAACGAAAATATAAAAGGATTTATACGTGTTACTTTCCTTTTATTGTTTTTATTTTAACATTGTTAATTACACATTTTCCCCACACTAATGAAATTTAATTATACAGGGTGTTAGGAAATCTGAAACTAAAACAGCCTGCACCTTTGAATCGATTTTATTATTACATTCAAATACTAAATCAATATTTATTTTTTATTTTTCTAATAATAATCACTTCCCCAACAAAATTCTTTTCAGCTGCATTATATTTTAGTAGTCAATTTAGATACACTACTATAATTGAAGACTGAAAATTTTACTCTATTTCTTATGATAAACCGTACCAATCAAAATAATAATTTTTTAGTGATCTTTAGGTGCTGTATTAAAAGTACAACATGCTTCGCCGAAAACTGGTACACAAAAGAAATGCTAGCGCCAATACCCACTTAACTACTGAATAGCGGTGGGCGAGACTAAGGTATACTCAAGCCACACGAAAGCTTCTTATTGGCGCTAGCATTTCTTTTGTGTATCAGTTTTCGGTGATGCATGTTGTACATCGTAACAAAGACGTTTTGTTGTCCAAGAATTTACATACTTCATGTGGTTCATCGGTGTCCATTGCTAAACAATCAGTTGGTTAATTCAGTTACTTCATTAAGTGCTCCTATTTCATAAAAAAATATGAATTCTTCATCCAAGTCTTCTGTTACCGATCATAACATCAACTTGGTTCTACAAAACAGTATATCAAAGTTTTGATAAGGGTCGTGATTGTTTCCAATATATTTGCCAAGTGTTCCTTGGCTCTCTTACTCTTGTAAAAAACAATGATTTCAAAAATCACATATCTCTGGTTAAATTAGAAGCATGGTCCAGTTTTGTAATCGATATTTTTTGGGACCCACAAAGTACCAGAATATGCCAAAATGGCCGCTAAAATTCTGTAAAATTTTGAAAACCTGGGATTTAATATTATGAGTATCAAAAAGCATTTTTTGCATAGGCATTTGAATAGATTTCCTGACAATCTGGGTGAATACATCGAAGAACACGGGCAACGTTTCCACCAGGAGATCAAGATAATGGAGGGGAGATATCAATAAGGCTAGTATGACAGACATATGATACCGGACTACTGCTGGACACAAGGATAATACACGATTATATAAAAACGATTCACATAATTTACTTTTATGTAAGAATATTTTTTTTATTTTGATAAAACTTAAATTATAATATACAGGATGTCCCATAAATAGCACAAAAGCTCTTCAGTACGCTGTTAAGTAACCTCTAGTGATTCTCAGAAAAATAGTAAAAAATATCGACCATCATTCTTGAGATGTTAATTAAAAACTAAAAGGTAAATTTGGCATCCCTGGGATAGGTTTTTAATTAAATAGAAAATAAAATAGGTAACTAAATTAATTTCACATTTCACTGAAACTCGTCACATCTAATTTGTAAAATAATAACATAAAACACTTTGATAAAACCTAATGTCATATGTTTCGACCACAAACTGCGCTATGAAACATTAAACAAAGAATGGGAATTAAATGTTTATATCCACTATCATCTACTCTACAGTGTGTTCTGTTCGTGGTTCATCAAACGCCGGGGTTAGAAACTAGAGCAAATTAAATCTATAAAAAACAAAAAAAGTGGGGGTCCATCATTTTTAATTTTGGAGCTACATCGTTTTGAATTTTAGGTCACTGATTTTTGTCAAAAATCACAAAAATTCTATTTACATTTTAAACGAAGTGAATAGGGATTTAAAAAGGTTATCATTAGTAAGCTAAGCCCATCCACTTTCAATTGGTAACAAGAGTAATACATAAATGGTTGTTAAAATGTTGAAAAAAAATTCGCAAAAAAAAAAATATTTTTTTTTCAGTTTTTGAACTTTTGGTTTAAGTCTTTCTTTACATACTATATAGCCTTCTTAAGTTACTCCTACAAGAATCATTCTGAGCACAGTCTGTCTGATACAATCGGAGGGTGGATAGGTGTGAAATTTTTATAAAACACCCGACATTCTTTCAGATGTCACTTATAACCTACTTCACAAACTATGCACCCCTTTTGACCAACCGTACATGGTATTTGACACACTATGCTCAGTACTACTTCTCATAGAAGTATAACTTCAGAATAAGGCTTGAGTTAGTAAAGGAAAAAAGCTACGGTTTCAAAATTTTACCTGGTTAGTTAAGAATATGAAGTTACAAAAGATTAAATTAAAAGATAACCTTAATGGGTCTTATTTAAAATAGTTACTTTTTAATTTTGTTTCTCTTTGCGATTTTTTTTTCAACCTTTTTACAAATACTTTCATATTATTATTGTTGCCAATTGATCTTTTAAAATCCCTACTCACTTTGGTTAAAATGAAATTAGAGATTTTATGATTTTTGACAAAAATCAGTGAAAATTCAATACGCTGCAGCTCCAAAATTAAAAAGATATACCACCACTTTTTTTGTTTTTTCTCGATTAAATTTGCTCTAGTTTCTAACCCCGATAGTTGAACACACTGTATAGATAAAAAACACCTACAAAAATTGTTCGAATTTTGTCCTTGCACTTGTAAGTGAATTTGTGCACGGTTTCTAATATTTTGTTAAACCCTTCGTAACATTTGAGGTGTTACAATTAGGGTAGTATTTTGGATTCTGTTATTCAAATCTTCTTCATTAAGCACGGTATAAAAAATATTTGGTATGTCCTCACAAAAAAAGTCCAGGAGTGTGAGATCTGGACTCCTTGGCGGCCAGGGTTACAGGTCCATTTCAACCTATCCCACTTCTATTTGACCCAATAACCAGATGCAGTAATTTATCTGTGGCAAATCATTTGTTGAAAGGGCTTGGTCTTTAGTGAAATTAAATCCATGAAAGCCCTCACTTGTAAGGAACCCCTTAACAGTACTTTTTGATATCGTCATCTTCCAATGCATTCAGAATTTGTTCCTGAGTTGATAGTCAAAACTTGTTGTGGACGACCACGATCCGGACTAGATGCTGGAGCTAACATTCCAGTTTCTCCACTTTTCCTATCAAGCCTTTGAAAAACATTAGAAGTTGGATGTCTTCTTACAATATACCTTTAAATATAGATTCTTCTTGCTTCCTCTGAGTTATCGTGGCGGCATTCACCAATAATCTTCAACATACCGGGTGGAAATGAAAACCGGGTCACCTCGATAACTTTTTTATTTATGAATAAAAAAATTTGAAATTTGGCTATGTTCTATGGTTCGAAAAAACAAATTTTATGTGCATTTTTTATTTTCGAAATCACTTCCGGTTTCACCGGAAACACCATGAACTTTGTTTTTTTAAATATAACATCCCATATTTTTATTCATGGCTTAAAATACTTTAAAAAAAGAAGTATTTTTGAGATATTAGTTTTTATTTTTTTAGTAAAAAAAATTTTTTTCAAAAAAAAAAAAGGTTTTCGAAGTCGGTGAAAAGTACCAAAACTAATTCTAAATAATTCAAATACCTAAATAAAATTGTAATTTGAAAAAAAATTTAAGTGGTTTTTGAACTATTAATTTTTAAACTTAGTTAATGAAGATTTTATCAAATTTTTTTAAATGCAATGATGCCGGGTCATTCGACTTTTTAAAAAGAGGATTTTATAACGATTATTTTGGTACCCCATATGTAGGGGTATTATTTTGCATGTGAATGTAATAAAGATACATAATAGCTATTATTTGCCAACTTAAGAAATAAATAATTTTACTAGTTCATTTAGCGTTCTCCAGGGTGCACCGCGTGGAAGCGAACTAGTTTTACACCCCAAAAAAACGTAAAAATATTCATCAATAAAAAATGAATAATAAAATGAGAAGAATGCAGGTAACAACGATAAAATCACAAAAATTGTTCAATTAAATTAACTGCTTTTTATGTTATTATTAAACTTATCAAAATGTGTGATATTCAGAAAATGTCAATGCTTTATTCGTGAATATTAAATAATTTTTGATCAACATGTGGCGTCAGCCGTTTCTGTTGAACAAATAAAATTCATAAGAAACATTCAAAAATTTGATAAAGTTTAAACAAATCAGTAATCGTCCAAACATCTTGTGAAGAGTTGTATAATACATTAGATTACTTTTTTGTTTAGATAGTTTTAATTATCAAATCTTAAAAATGTTTTCGCGAGATGAACAAGTTGACATGTTGCTAATTTACGGTGAATGTCGAAAAAATGCCATGGCTGCTAGTGTACTTTATCGCGAAAGACATCCAGAAAGATGTCAGCCACATCGTACCTTCTTTTTTAAACTGGAAGCCAAATTTCGTAGAGAACCTAATAATGCTGAAGATAAATTTATAATTAATCATGAAAGTGAAGTTGATATCATAGCCTATGTCGAAGTTAACCCAACCTCTTCTTCACTACAAATTGCTTTTGAATACGGAATAAGCCACACTTCAGTTCTAAAGATTTTACAAAAGCATAAGTACCATTCCTACAAATACCAACTTCACCAACATTAGTATGAAGCTGATAACGCACGGCGTCTTGAGTTTAGACAATGGTTTTTAAATATGATGCGAGAAAATCTACAATTCAATACACAAATTTTATATTCCGACGAAAGTAATTTTACCAACCTAGGATTGTTTAATAGAAATAACACGAGGTATTGGTCACAAGAAAATCCAAGGCTTATTCGAGAAGCCAATTTCCAAGTAAGGTTTAGCTTCAATTGTTGGATAGGAATAATTGGTACCCATATTATTGGTCCCATATTTTTTGAAGGGCATCTGAATGCCCAACGCTATTTGGGTTTCCTTGAAAACGAAATTAATGATTTAATTGAGGAACTACCTTTAATTAATTTGGGCGGAATGTATTTCCAGCAAGATGGTGCCCCAGCACATAATGCAGGAATAGTGGTGGAATATTTAAATAGACATTATAATAACCAGTGGACTGGAACTAATGGTCCAATTCGATGGCCTCCGAGGTCACCCGATCTTACCCTGCTAGATTTTTATCTTTGGGGAAAAATTAAAGATGAAGTGTATCTTACTCCACCAGATACATCAGATGAATTAAAAAGACGCGTTAGAAATTCTGTCAATAACATTACTCCAGAGGAATTAAACAGAGTAATTCATTCTACAATTCGTAGACACGAACTTTGTATTGAAAACAACGGAGGACATTTAGAACAATTTTTGTGATTTTATCGTTCGTCTCATTTTATTAATCATTTTTTATTTATGAATATTTTTAAGTTTTTTGGGGTGTAAAACTAGTTCGCCTCCACGCGGTGCACCCTGGATAACGCTAAATGAACTAGTAAAATTATTTATTTCTTAAGTTGGAAAATACTAGCTATTAAGTATCTTTATTACAGGCACATGCAAAATAATACCCCTACATATGGGGTACCAAAATAATCGTTATAAAATCCTCTTTTTAAAAAGTCGAATGACCCGGCATCATTGCATTTAAAAAAAGTGAGATATTTGATAAAATCTTCATTAACTAAGTTTAAAAATTAATAGTTCAAAGACCACTTAAATTTTTTTTCAAATTACAATTTTATTTATGTATTTGAATTATTTAGAATTAGTTTTGGTAATTTTCACCGACTTCGAAAACCTTTTTTTTTTTTTTTGAAAAAGCCAAATTTCAAATTTTTCTATTCATAAATAAAAAAGTTATCGAGGTGACCCGGTTTTCATTTCCACCCGGTATATCTCTATGCTTTATGGAAATATTAAGATTTTCGAAAATGTATGATAATAAAGACGTTAAATTTACTCTTTATATCTCGAAGAATAATCAAGATGATTTTTTTAACTATTTTTCCGAGGATCCCAAGAGGGTTCCCAACAACGAACTGAAGAGCTCTGCGCCGTTTATGGGACACTCTGTATATAAAATATATATTTATTTTTATTGTAAGAGGGCTGCTTGTATCTCAAAAACTAGAGTCAAATCGGGAGATCCGATATATTGCTCGTATTCAGGAGACTATTTTCCATTCAGTTTCAAGATAGAGTGACTGACAACAAATTTACGTCAACGTCACCTTTTACAGGAACGTATTTAGCTACCAAGTGTTATTTCCCTGCATTTTCTTAGGAGGGCTAAATGCTAAATTTTCCATTTCATTCACGGCATCGGTGCTCGACAATTTTAAAATTTTTTCTCCATGTGACGCTTTGTTGTCAGTTACTCTATCATGAAACTGAATGGAGTATAGAATTAACTAAAATCGCTTTTAGAAACCATGCCGCAAAATAACTGTTCCCCAGTGTAATTAAAAACAAAAAGAGTAATTGTGTATTTATTGTTTGGATTATAATTCATTCATATAAAATACAGTTGACTCTATAAAAGACGCCTGAATCTTTTGTTTATTTTTTCTTTAATATCTACTTTTGTGCGAGTATTTTTTTCAAAAATAATAACAAAAATATTTTGATCATTGTTTTGCACTTAAAAGCAATTTAACGGTTGTTAAAATTCTATAGGTTTATAAAATCAAAATAATATTTTTAATTACTTAAAAGATTAATAACCTATGCATGTATGTAGTAAAAAGCTATTATTAAAAAGTAAAAAAAACGAGGTAATAGAGCCATCTGGAGTTAAAATATAACTCGATGATTGATGGGTTTAAAAAAACTCACATTTGCATATAGCTGCATTCGTTGGCGAAAGCATTTCTCTTCGATCAATTGGCGATTGATTGCGCCGTGGTGAAAATGGGAAAATAATTGGCGAACGCGATGCGACATCAAATAGCATCTGTCACGCCGGCTGAAGCGCCGCAATTGAAACGATTTTGACCTACAGTGCTATTTTCATTAATTTCGTTACTTTATTTTACCAAAATTAACAAGTTATTTTAAACGGTTTATATTCATAGCGTTAAAGTAATTATTTTCTTTTTCTTATTATAATAAACACCATTATTAAATATTCCCAGGATTAAATGAAAGTTTTAATAATTATCATGGCTTTCTTGGGATTTGATCTAAATTTTAATTAATTTTCATTTAACGAAATATTTTAAGAGCATAGTTATTAATAAGTCTTTTTCCATTATTGGAGTAGGATTTTTTTAAAGGTTTTATGCTTAGATTCGATCAAAACATTGTCTTTCATTTTAATATTTTTTTAAACTACTCTCATATACTTGGTGTTCCGTAAGTAATGCATAATAATGAAAGGGGTTGTTCAGGACACCAAAACAAGCAACTTTTGTTAATAAACACATATCTGGAAATTAACCATTAAGTCACTAGGTAGAGACAAAATTTTTTAAATTTAATTTACAAAAATAGCTTTATTTTTTGTAAATAAATGTTTGCGATTTATTGTCATGTCTTTACAATGGACCGTGCACAACAGATTTTTAAAAAAACACGACACAAATTTGGAGTGAATAACTTTAAATACGATAGTAGTAAATCAACATCGGTTTATTCTGTTGTGCTATTCTAAGATCAATTACGTTTGTTATTAAAGTTAAATACTTTCGAAAATGGTGAATTTATCCAATGCGGAATTAGGTGATATGCATCTCATTTATGGGGAAGCTCTTTGTAACTCTTTGAGAGCTGCGCACCTGTACCAGCAAAGATTTCCTCCGCTTTATTCTATCTTTGCTAGGATTCATAATAGTATTCGAGAAACTGGATCTGTCGAACCTCGTAGAGGTGTTGGTCGTCCACGTTCAATTCGCACTATCCAATTTGAGGAAGAAGTGCTCAACCGTATAGAGGAAGAACCAAGCACAAGTATTCGTGCCATTGCACATCACATGGGAGCAAGGCAAACAACTGTTTGGAGAGTTCTCCATGAACAGTTGCTACACCCTTATTCAATTCAACGTGTTCAATCGTTGAGTCCAGCAGATTATCCAGCTCGAGTAAATTTTCCCGCTGGTGGTTACAACAGCATTTGGTTCAACCTAATTTTGGCAGTTTCGTGTTATTTACGGATGACATTACATGCTTCACGAGGGACGGCTTTTATAATAGCCGAAATAGTCACATTTGGGATGATGAAAATCCTCATGTTGTATCCCGTCGGCGAAATCAACACCAATTTTCTATTAATATTTGGGCTGGAATTTTGGGAGACAATTTAATTGGTCCATACCTACTACCACCACGTATGAATGGTGTAATGTATCGCCATTTCTTGGAGGAAGTTTTACCTGAACTCTTGGAGGAAGTGCCGCTTATTATTAGACAAGGTATGTGGTTTCAACACGATGGGTGTCCTCCTCATTTTTCTTTAAATGTACGCCAATTTCAGGATGAAGTTTTTCCCAACCGTTGGATTGGTCGTGGCGGACCTCTTAATCGGCCTGCACGTTCCCCTGATCTCACAAGCTCAGATTTTTTCCTTTGGGGATATTTGAAAAGTCTGGTGTACGAGACGCCTGTTACTACAGAAGAAGAACTTCTCGCAAGACTTATGGCTGCTTGTACCATTGTCCAAGACATACCTGGGATATTCCAGAGGGTTCGAACATCTATGAACCAGCATGCAACCTTGTGCATTGAACAAAATGGCCGAAATTTCGAACAATTTTTGCAAATTTTATTAAATAATTAACTTAATTACCTTAAATCTTTTTTATTTACACTGGCTTAATGGGTAATTTCCGAATATGGGTTTATTAACAAAAGTTGCTTGTTTTGGTGTCCTGAACAACACCTTTCATTATTATGCATTACTTACGGAACACCCTGTACATAACTTTATAACTGCGTGTTTCGAAATTGGATGAAAAAAAAAATAAAATTATTATAATATGAATTGCTTTGCAATATTTTGTTTTGAAACTTACAACATAAATTATAATCAAAATAATATGTATTTACAATTCGGAATCTGATTACATAATTTTTACTCGATTACTACACCTTTTAATAATAATAATAAATTATTTATTGCTATAAAATTTATCATAAAATATATACTGGGGGAACATGTTGCTGCATCAAAATATTGTCTGTTGCTTTGCCGAAAATTGCTGGTTCGAATATTGGTGGATCGAAAATTGTTGGGTCAAAATATTACTTGTTCGAAATGTTGTCTGTTCGAAACGTTTCTGGTTCGAAATATCGCTAGACCGAAAACTTTTGTTGGTTTGGTTAAGTATTTTCTTATTGCTCTGAGGTAAGGTATACTTATGTACAATCATACGCAAAGATATCGACGACACAAAAGGAATATTCTGTCCCAATAGCCAGCATTCGTAGACACGAGAACAAACGAAATTTGAAAGAAATGAATACGATTTAAGATACGAGCGGGGTCCTTTCAAATTTTGTGTGATCTCGAGTTTGCGAAAGTTTGCTAATAGGTCAGAATATTTCTTTTGTGTTCTCGTTATTTTTGCGTGTGATTGTACCTACCCTAAAGCGCCCCTGCTTACTCCCACCCCTTTTTCGATACAGCGATATTCAATCCAGCAATGTTTCGGCGCAGCGACGTTTCGGTCCAGCGATATTTCAACGAAGCAGCGATTTTCGGTTCAACAATGTTCGATGTTGCGAAATTCGATCCAGCGAGGGTCACCCGTAAGATCCTTCTGTAATTTAGTATGTTAAGTTTAACAATTGTAATAACATTTTAGTGCCTGATGATGCCCTTGCGAAGGTGAAACTAGCCGCACTGCAAATTAAATAAATATTTCCTGTCGTTGAAACAGTTGTGATTTGAATCATTCACCATTACTCTTACTATAAAATTATATTTATTCATATAATTGCCTTTTAAGCTCGCCGAATTAATAAAGTTGTATCATCATAAAAACGTAGATCCTTATGCAATAAAATACTCGAATTTGTTTCAAATTTAGAAAATTTTTAGCCTGTAATTTTCTTCTAGCTGGACCAAATGCTGATGCTTGAGTTTTAGAGGCATTAATATTTAAACAGTGTTTTTTGGAAAAAGCCACAAGGCTATCGAGCTTATTATTTATTATTTGTTCAGCAGCAAAACTTTTACTTGGATCAAAAGAATACAGAATTTGAATGTCTTCTGCACAGGGATGGTAAGAACAGAAATCAAGTACCGATGGTAGATTATTATTTGTGTAAATCGTAAATAAAATATGTACCTTTTAAATTTGAATACTGATATAAACATTTAACAATTTGACCACACCCTAAAAAATAAGAACAGATAAGATTAGAAGCAGATGTATGAAATCGAGCAACTGTGTCCTGGTCAAAAACGAGATTGCTATACAGGCAATACATACTTTTGACAAGGACAGTAAAATATTAGTTTTGTTATGGAATTTTCTGTTTTGGCAATTGGAGTAATGATAGCCTTTTTCCAAGATCTTTGTTTAATGCAGGAGATCCAGTTGTATTTCATAAAAGATCAATTCGATTTCAGAAATCATCAATTGTAATTAAGAAACGTGAATTGTATTTTAGAAAGCATCAATTGTAATTTCAGAAAAACCAATTTCATTTCAGAAAGCATCAGATTTGGTCAATTTAATTTCAGAAGTAATCAATTGAATTATAGAAAGACTCATTCAAAGTATATTTTGATGAAGAAATTTCGAAATACCTAAATATGAAATTTTAGCCACCAACAGCCATGTCTTCCATTGCTAAAGAAACTGCATGATAGATTTTAGTGTGTTGTGCTGCATGAGCACAATCACCATCAACGAACAGATTATGTAAATTGGGTTTAACATTAGCGAATAAGGATCTAAACGTAATATAGTTACTGGTGTATTGTTGAATTACCCAGCTTCTTTTATGATGTACGTATACAATCACAGCCAAAAACTCTTATGTTAATACTTAATTAAAATCACATATTCTGAAATTGAATTGACTAATTCTGATTTACAATTGATGCTTTGTGAAATACAAATAAATTTTGATTTTTAATTGATCCTATCTGAAATTAAACCGATTTTTCTAAAATACAATTATTGATGTTAATTACTTCGATTTTTGAATTAATGACGGTTGAATTAACAATTCATTAATTTTAACTAAAATAACCTTTCCTGTGTAAAATCTTCAGGGAGTAGGGAAAAGGGGGAGATATTTTTAGAAATTGAATTTTTACTAACCACTAAGGGATGTTTAAAATCCAATAAGGAGGCTCCTGATAATGCTTAAAATATTTTGAAGAAAAAAACGTTATAAATATACATATAATTTTCTCTACCAAAGCATTAAAAATTCGAGCAGAAAATTATGTTACGTACTGGGGGTAAAGTTTCCAGGCATTTAATGTTTAACATCAAACATTTTAGTTAAATTTATTTCAAGGTTTGTTCAAAAATATTTTCTTTCTAAATAAATAATTGGATACTTTGGAAACTATTTAATGTATCACAAATTCGATCACTTCATATTTATTTTCCTTAAAAAGTCTTCTATACAATTTATACTAATTGAGATTTACATTAATATTTTTTTTTTAATATTTCTTGGTTTCATCACAAAATAAAGTATTATTTTATCGCAAAATATCTTTAAAAAACTAAATTAAAAAGGAATAGACTTCTTCATAAAAAGCTTTTAGGTTTTGTTTCCATTCGAAAATGTACATTAGTTTGGCGAGTCGTAATAAGTCAAGTAAAACAATTTATAAGCTAAAACTTTTAAAGCACATACATTATGCAAAGGTGTATGAAAATTTTATGATAGTTTACGGAAAAAGGTGTTTCAAAAAGAGGTTTTGTAAATATATTAGTCCAAGAAATAGCTGGTGAATACAGTGGTTGTGGAGAAACTTATTTTAGAGTATTATAAATTTATAAAACTTCACGCCCCGCCAGTGGAACAATAAAAAAAGTAAAATTGCCAGAATGTCATTTTTCAATCGAATCCGCGTTTGGTGATTTTTGTCAAAGTTGTAAAGATTACTGGTTTCTTTAAAAAAATCTAAAATGAAAGTTTCTTAAAGTTTGTCAATTCTGCAAACAGGATTTTTCTCTTGTTTGCACTTATGAAGCGGTCCTATACGTGCAGTGTGTAAGAGTGGAATAGAAAATCTTGTGTGCAATACGAACAGACCATATCAATTTTATAAAGGGTGTCCGAAACTACCAGTACAACAATTTCTTCGCTTTTTCGTACAGACACTACTTTTATTTACATATAATTTCATGACCAAAATAAAACCAAATAATTTTTTGGTGCAATTCGTTATTTACGAAAAAACTGCTGTACCCGAAAATTTAATGGAGAAAAAAAGTGTTTACTATCTTTCTAGAGACATATATCATGGGTGGTTGTAAGACTGGTGCAATTCTGACGTATTCCCTTCTTTGTACTTTTTGGTCATTATAGGGATTTTAAAAGTCTTAAAAGAATTTTTAAAACTTCAATTTAACATATTTTTTAAATTCAAATCAAATCATCTTAATTTATCATATAAATCCATTACAGCTATTGATATAGTCAGGAAATGAATTTCTGCTAAATTAAAAGTATCGGCATACATAAATGTATCTTTCAAAAAATAGATAGATCATTGATAAAAGTTAATAATACAAGAGGTCCAAGTATACCGCGGCCAGCTCGCTTACCATTGTATTAATTTTAACTTGGTAAGGCCCAGATGATAGAAGGATGATAGGTATGACTTCAATAGCTTATTAGCAAAGCCCCTTCCCAGATTATCCAATTTATTTAATAATAAGTTATGGTTTAAACTGTCAAATGCACGTGCTGAGAATGAATATGTACTTTTCCCCTAGGTTAAGTTCATTTTTTATTTCTTGGACACATTCCATCATTGCGGTTTCACTCGAATGATCTGCTCTAAATCCGAGAGTTAGTGAATATGTTATATGTTTATTGAAAAAGTCTGATAACCGTTGATAGATGCCAGTTTCGAAAACTTTAGATAAACAGCTAAAAATAGTACTAGGGCTGTAATTTTCAATTGTGTCAGTAGTAGTTTTTAGCGCCATCTGTCGCGAAGAGAAAATATTTTTTTGGGAAAATCGTACGTAGATTTTGACGTTGAATCCGAATCTGCGATAGAAAATAGGTGTTCGTAGTTAAGATTTTTTTTATTGTGTTGTCAGAGGTTAAAATTTTGTTTTGGAAATATTTCTTTTTTAGGTTGCCAATTGTTTGAGTATTGTTGTCTTCCAGATCATGGCTAGAAGGGCCGGTTTATCCATCCCAAGTAAAAAAGGGTGCCAAAATCTGGGCTAATTAAATTTTTGATCTGTAATTCATCCTAATTGGAAGGTCATAAAAGTGCAAAATTGAAACTTGATTCTGAACAAAAAATTCCTATGAAATAATAATTTTTCGACTCCTTAAAATATCACATGAATTTTTAACTCCAAAGCACACTTAAATCTATAAATCTCCTGGTTACAACGCTTTAAACTTAAAAATTCTTGAAAGTACAGCAAAAAAATACCAAAAGAATCATAAAAAATAAAAAAAATTTTAAAAAAGAAACATATAATTCATTCTTACAGATAATAACTATAATCAAAATTAGCAAAGAAATGTATTTCTGGTGTTAGTTGTTTGGCCGTTACAACAAACAACAAACTTAAATTCTTGAAAGTGCAGCAAAAAGATGCCAAAGAAATCATAAAAATTAAAAATAAAACTATGAAACTAATTTTTTATCTAAAATTGTTTATAATTTATAACTGATAAACAAAACGAGCAAATGTACCTATATGTTTTTGGTATTTTTTTTGTTTGGTGGTTGTAACGCTTCAAACGACAGCAACAACTTACAAAAAATATAAAAAATGAAAAAAATACAAAACCGACTGATCAAATTGAGAATTGTGCGCTGTTTGCTGATTTCTCTACAAATTTGTGTGCCTAAATTATATTTTCTAAAAAAAATTTTTGATTGAACGAAGCTCTTGGCTGCAACCCATAAAAACCATCCGCCCCCGATTTCTAGCGCAAGAGCTAGAATTTGGACACGAATTTTATAGATAATCTAAATTTTACTTTGTAAAAAGACTTTGGGTTAACAAACTATAACTTATTATAAAATGAAAGGTTAATTACCCCTTTTGCACTTTGAATAAGGTAAATTAAAATTTTGATTTTCTGTTATAAATTATAGATTTTTATCGTTCAACATAAGAAGTATTAGAGTATACATAAATATTGTTACTAGAATTTTTGAGTTTGTGTTATTGAGTTAGGCCATTTCACTTTTCGAAAATGGGTATAGTAGTACCTTGAAGTCCTATAATTCCTATATGTCAACTACAACTCTTTCTTTTAGTGTTATAATTATAGATAAAGGGTGTCCCAGCGCTGCGAGGAAGTAACCTTACTCTAAAATGAAAAAAGATATCGGAATGCGGTTTTCGATAGAATATACAATACCTTTAAGCGTACATTTTAAAAATATTTTAATAATATACCGGGTGTCCATTCCAAGATGGCGTACCAAAGTTATGTTTTTTTAAATGGAACACCCAGTATATTATGACATTTTTGGATTCCTTACAAAAAAATAATTATACTTTGTATAAACTTTTATGGGTCTATCATCACTCGTTTTGCTGATATTTGCCATTTAAGCCAAAAAAAGATCCATTTCTTAAAAATCACTGCTCTAAAACAGATGAACATTTTGGGTTGAAAGTTTCTCAAAAATTTTTCAACATCGTCTAGTCTTCAAATGTTATGTCAAATTTAAGTTTGTGATAATTTCTTATCAGGCTGCCTTATGAAACGCAAATTGAACAATTAAACGAAATTTTCAAATAGAACACCCTGTATATTTTAACATCATTCGATGGCATTTTTAACAAGCTTTCTACTGATATAATGGTTATATGGTCGAATGTCTATGGTTTAGGAGATATTAATATCCAAACTGAGAAACATTGAAAAATACACAAAATAGCCCTCTTGATGAATTTTGTTGAGAATGTTTTTGTTAATTTGCCTAATATTTATTTCTGTCTTTCTCTATTTTGCTTTTTTATAATGCTGTTTTGTTACAATAGTAGTTTTTCTTCTTTTGCAATAAAAATTAAATCGAAACTTGCAATTATCAATTTTGGTTTTCTAAGTCTCGTCATGCTTTAAAAATTTAGCAACTGATGTTACCAAGGAAATCCTTATTTTGTAGAATTTTGTTTTAACGCCCTTTGCTGTACTTTTGATAATAACTAAACCGAAATAATGAACTCTTCTAAATAAGAAATGGAAAATATGATGTAAGCGCTTGGTGAAGCTCAAAGAAATCCGCTTCTGGTTATCAGAAAAGAGCGTCAAAACGATATTCAACAAAATAAGGGATTTCTTGGTAACAGTAATTGTTGTTGTAATTTCAAAATATACTGAGGTTTAGAAAACCAAAATTGATAATTGCAAGTTTCGATTTTATTTGGGTTGTAAAACATCAAAAACTGTTACTATAATATAAAAACATTATTAAAAAAGCGAAATAGAGAAAGACAAATAAGTATTAGGCAAATTAAAAAAAGAAACCTTAAAAAATTCACGAAGAGTGCTATTTTGTGTATTTTTCACTGTTTCACAGTTTGGAAATTAATATCTCCCAAACCATTGATAAGCGACCATACAAACATTATATCAATAGAAAGCTTGTAAAAACTGATATCGATTGAAGTTAAAATATACAGGGTGTTCCATTTGAAAATTTCGTTTAATTGTCCAATTTGCGTTTCATAAAGCACTCTGATGAAAAACTGTCACAAACTTAAATTTGAAATGATAGTTGTAGAATACACGATGTTGAAAAATTTTTGAGAAAATTTCAACCCAAAATATTCATCTGTTTTAGAGCAGTGATCTTTCAAAAATGGATCTTTTTATGGCTGAAATAGCAAATATCAGCAAAACAAGTGATGATATACCCATAAAAGTTTATACAAAGTATAATTATTTTTCTATAAGGAATCCAAAAATGTCATAATATACTGGGTGTTCCATTTAAAAAAACATAGCTTTGGTCCGCCATCTTGGAATGGACACGAAAACCGCATGCCGATATCTTTTTTCATTTTAGAGTAATGTTACTTCCTCGCAGCGCTGTAGATAAAGATACGGTATTTTAATTCAAATAATTTTTTAAAATTTAATGCTTTTTGCAAGTGTCTTTAAAAAGTTTAATAGTTTTTAAATATGCTAAATAGGGTGCCACGCCCGCCAAAATAACTCATAAACTACTTAATATTTTTAAACCAATCGCTTATCAAGATAAGCGAATAGGTGAAATGTGGATTGGTGTTTAAGAAAAAGTAATTACTTTTTCTTACTTAATATTTTTGTACCAAATTTTTGTAGCATTTAAAAATATTTATAATAATGATCTTAATTTTGCGGAATAAAATAATATTAACAGTAAATGTATTTTTTAAAGCCCCTAAAGTACTCCCACTTTACAGTAAAATTATTCAATAACCAATTAAAGCATGATGTTGATGCAAAATGAAGATATGAAGGCATAAAATTTGAATCGATTGGTACCATAAATATGCCAAAGAAAAATTTATTAAATTAGTTATTCGTGCGGTACGAAACGTTGTTTTTGAACAAAAGTAGCCCAATTTAAACGCAGCAATAAAAAAACTCATAAACATAAATTATATGTACAATAGTTTTCAATTATTATGTAAAACTGTGTATATTGTTGTTATTAGGTATTTAGTTAAATTACTTTTAGAAGGGTTTATTTGTTCATATTTTTATACTTTTTATTGAAATGTGAGTAATTAGTAGAATTACAATTTTATCTTTAAATTTATAACAAAATTTACTAATAAAAATTGGGCGCCACTATACTTTTTGCTTCCCTTCAAATTGCGTTCCTAAAATAAACTCATATACGAGAAATTAATTGTCATATGCATTGAAGTATCTATAATTTTCCATGTCGATTTACTAAATTAATGTCCACAACGAGTGATAGCTAGAGGTGACTGCGTGGTAAGCAATTATCAATTAGCAAATTGATGGTGTCATTCTGTGTAAACACGCACCTAGTAATTGGTACAGATAAGCTGTTCATTGGTACAGTTCATTGCAAACAAAAATAGAACACAAAAGACTTGACTGTTGGTTGTGTAGCTCCTTGTATACCAACGCACATATTTACTCGAATTTCTTTTGTGCCTTCTAGTTGGTGGAAACTGTACTTCATCTAAAAATCATCCTCTATTTTCACAAATACACAATGATAATTAGAAAAAAATGGTTATCTGTCGATGCATTTAAAGTAGCTTTAATGATTATGTATAAATTATTTGAAATGTTTTAGTGGTCAACAAAAAACAAAACAAGTATTATATGATGGTTTTAGAACTTAAAACCACAATTATTGATGAACTCCATCAAAATTATTAATTCCCCTGTAAAGAGTTATTATTGGTGAATGGTGTGGTTAAATTTGCCTGCCTAGCTTAGTATTATAGTTGTAATAACTCAATATTGTTGAGGATGTAAAAGGCGGTTAGTGCCTTGTGGTTTCTATAGTCACAGCTCAAACATTGAAACATTATTACACATTATATTGATTTCCACACACCGGATAATCTTTATTTTAAATATTGATAAAAGTCATTAGATTATCTGTTATCCACAATTACCAACATTTAGAAGTACTGAGTTACCAAGTTGTAGGGCTTAATTGAAATTAAATGAGGCGTTGTTTGGATACTCTGTGCAACATAACGATGAAATTATTGCGTATATGAGTATATAATTATGGGTTTAGTGGGTTTGTTTGTTAAATTCACGCAATAATTTCAAGATCACGCTCTAACGCCCAACCAACAAAGCTTCCGTGACGAATCGAGTACTCGTATCATACAATCATCTCTACAATTTACAAAACGTGCTATTAACTAATATCCACTGTTAAATAATCCGTTTAAAATCTATTAAATTATTCATTATTGCATGGATTAAAATGAATTAGTGTTGCGATAAAATAATTAAAATTTAAATTCCGAATAATCAATAAATTTAATACTCATTTAAAATCACTTATATTACATATGCTTGCTTACTTTCGCAAAAATTTTTAGCAGATAATTCACATTTTACGTAGTTAATCTCCAACATAATCTACATTTAATCTACTGCAATTTCGTAACAAAATTTCAAAACTAGAAAATTAAGCTAAATACAAGGAAGCAAATTTAACTTGTCGCATCGTTTGGGTTAATTGCTTCTGGAGAAAATACTATTTGTGCTTGAAGTGAACGCTTTAGACTTGACACTTTCAACTTAACAAAATTATAAAACATAGTTCACTCAGTTTCATTAAAAATGTTGTGTTCAAATTTTAATTTACTTAAGCACCATACATCTTGTTTGGATAGTAGTGCTTTTCAAACATAATTAAGCCTGTTAGGGCCATCGATGGCCATCAAATTAAAGAGCGATTTATTCATGAGGGCATTAACAGTACCACTAATCCCTAACCTGCATAAATTACATTTGTCTACATTATGTACACTCTGTGCACCGAAAACAGGCCATATTTTTAAAGAATTGCATTTTCGATGTTTCTGCCAAGTTCATAAATCTGGTTTTATTGAACGAATTTTCACTGCAAGTAGGTAAGGATAATATAATCCAAACGGAATATGTACCATAAATCTAGATCTGGAAAATATTAGAACTATAAGTTTTATTAAAGATGCGACTATAACATTTTAAGAAGTCTACTTTAAAATATAATTCTTAATTCTTATATTTCTGATAATAACAATGTTAATTTAATTAAAAGCATAAAAATAACAAAAATGCAGGGTGTTCGGTTATAAAAGCGTTCATTAAAATGAAATGTATATTTAAAAATTACGTTCTTATTCAAAGGTTTCCTTTGAAAAATGTTGGATGATTTAATCTCTTGTACAATTAAAAGGTTTTCCGTAATTTGTAACTCGAACGGCAAAAGGTAAAGTTTTCCTGACGTTGTATATGAGGTGAGCCTTTTATTACAAAATCGGTTGATGTCTCCTTTATTTTCCCAGAAAAATTTTTTTTGTTATAAATCATATATGTTTACGGAAAATAAGATACAGGTATATAGAAATATAATATCTCAAAAGTAATACAAATTATTATTTTAAATAATTTTATTTTTAATCACTACAAAAAATTGTTAGTAGTTTTTGTATATTAAAAAATTTATAAACATTATTTTAATTTTCTTCTCATAAATCAGATTTTCACTTTTATTATGACTTACAATGAAAGACCTATAAAACAAATTTATATCTTCATACTTTACATGTATTAATTCTTCTAAAGTAAATTAAAATGAAAGTGACCTAGTATTATAAATCAGCATTGTAAAATATTTTCACACGATCTTCTTTGCTGCTTCTTTTTCAACAAAAATAATTAGCAATTATATTTCCTGCTTCTATAAAAGCAACATTTTTGAATGTGTAAATGTAAAAATTAAAAATTAAATTATTTACCTTAATATTATTCTACTTAACTTTGGAGTTAGTTTAGGTAGTACCAAATAACTAAAAAAAGACGCGCGACTATACAGTTAAAATATAATTTGAATATTTAAATCCGTAAGTTTTAAAAATTAATTAATTGCCTTCACCAAAATTATTTTTTCTTCAAACGTCATTAAAGTACAGCCGTATGTGACGCTTGACAGGTTTTAACAAGTCATTTTTATGTTCCTTGACTCTATGGTAATATTCGTGCATTTCCGAAGTAAATCGGTACAATCGGGTATACTTTTCATTAACAAGGATTAGAAAGGCGGAGTAGAAATGCATTTTAGGCAATCCAATATACGCTGACATTGTATTGTGCATTAAATAAAACAATATACTATTTTTCTATTATAATATACTCCTGTCAAAAAATATTATATTAGATATGTTTTTAAGTATAATTTTAAAACAACAGCAACATATTTTAAAATCTACTTATTCTTAAGAATAATTTATAATTACCACTGTAGTACTCTAAAATTAAGGTTAATTTTATAACTAGCTTCATTTTGGTCTCTTGATAATACTACAGAATACATATTAGTTAAGCTGTTTATACATAATCTAAAGACTGTTTTTAATGACTTTGTTGTAAGTAAAAAGTAAACTTTATTAAAGTTTTAAGTTACATTTTTAAAGGTAAATCACAACTTTTAGCTTTGTATTTTATGATTATAATATTATAAAAATTTTAGTAAAAAAAATAAATGGAATTAAATTTAACTTTAGGAGCTTCTATACCCAGATTGTGGTCAAATCATTTAAGTTTAAACGCCTTTAAATTTAAATTTGTTGTATGGGTTGTAATGGACAATACCCATGGTTACCTTATTTATTTGTAATTAATACCCAGATTCTGGTCAAATCATTTAAGTTTAAAGGCCTTTAAATATAAATTTGTTATATGAGTTGTAATGGACAATTACCATGGTTACATTATTGGTGTCTAATTAAAGGCCTTTAATTTTGACCAGAATATGCCTATTAGCCTGTTTAAATTAAATTTATTTAAAAGGAAGTATTTTCTTCGCAATTTGTGGAAACGTCTTATTTCTTCTACTTTTTCAAAAATGCGATAATTGTGCTCATAAAATATTCAGAGTGATAATTAGAAATTTGATCTATTTCAATCCCAAAAAATAAATCATCTGTCGGCTATAATTTGCATTGACAAGGATTAGAAGGGCGGAGTAGAAATCCCTTTTAGGCAACCCAATATACGCTAACATTGTATTGTGTATTACATTTAAACTAAATGTCAAATTTTAACATTTTTTTACATTACTATATTATTACTATCGACGCGACGTTTGAAGAAAAAATAGCATGTTTCATTCCGAGTAAAAGAACTTTTGATGGCTCGCATGTATCCGCTGAAAAACCTATACGATAACATCGTTCGTCATGAAAAATATCACAAGAATATTTCATTGCTGGAAAATTCATCTAATGAATCTTTGTATTTTATACGTTTCATTATAAATCAAATAATATGAACAAAACTCAGATTTTCTAATTTTAATTTTCAATGTATTATGTATTACATAATTTTTTATTTATTTCGATCTTGCAGATTGATGATACAAATAATAAATTTAAGGGAAAAAGATGATTTTTTGTACAAACTAAAATATTTTGCTTTAATGTATTCAGGGTGTTCCCAGCCATCTTATTTATAATAGAATTAATTTATGAAAAAAAGCCTGAAATCGGTCAATTTTTATTTGGTGGAAACAATGTTTGCCTGTATTTATTTTTACGGTGACTTTCAAAAAATCAAGCTTTAATACTATTCAACGAGCGAGATATACTGGGTGGAAACGAAACACGGGCCACCTTTATAACTTTTTTATTTATGAAAATAAAAATTTTAAATTTGACTATGTTGTATGATTCAAGAAAACACATTTTAGGCACTAAATTTTTTTTCCATATGACTTCTGGTTTTACCGGAAGTGTCATCAACTTTATTTTTTTAAATGTAACACCCATTTTTTTGTTCAAAATTTGAAATTATTTTATAAAAAAGTATAATTGGGATAAATTTTTTAATTTTTTTTTTGTAATAAAAACTACCAAAACTCATTCCAAATAATACAAATACCTAAGGAGAATTGTATTTTGAAAAATTATTTAAGCTGTTTTTGGGATATTAATTTATGAACTTTTTTGAGTAACGTTTTTGCCAATAACTCTTAATCTTAATAACTGGAAATGAAAACCGGGTCACCTCGATATTTATGAATAAAAAAATTTGAAATTTGGCTATGTTCTGTGGTTCAAAAAATCAAATTTTATGTGCATTTTTCATTTTCGAAATCACTTCCGGTTTCACCGGAAACACCACGAACTTTGTTTTTTTAAATGTAACATTCCATATTTTTATTCATGGCTTAAAATACTTTTAAAAAAGAAGTATTTTTGAGATATTAGTTTTTATTTTTTTTGTAAAAAAAATTTTTTTCAAAAAAGAAAAAAAGGTTTTCGAAGTCGGTGAAAAGTACCAAAACTAATTCTAAATAATTCAAATACCTAAATAAAATTGTAATTTGAAAAAAAATTTAAGTGGTTTTTGAACTATTAATTTTTAAACTTAGTTAATGAAGATTTTATCAAATATCTCACTTTTTTTAAATGCAATGATGCCGGGTCATTCGACTTTTTAAAAAGAAGATTTTATAACGATTATTTTGGTACCCAATATGTAGGGGTATTATTTTGCATGTGCCTGTAATAAAGATACTTAATAGCTAGTATTTTTTCAAATTACAATTTTATTTAGAATTACTTTTGGTACTTTTCACCGACTTCGAAAACCATTTTTTTTTGAAAAAAATTGTTTTTACAAAAAAAATAAAAATTAATATCTCAAAAATACTTCTTTTTTAAAAGTATTTTAAGCCATGAATAAAAATATGGGATGTTACATTTAAAAAAACAAAGTTCATGGTGTTTCCGGTGAAACCGAAAGTGATTTCGAAAATAAAAAATGCACATAAAATTTGTTTTTTGAACCATAGAACATAGCCAAATTTAAAATTTTTTTATTCATAAATAAAAAAGTTATCGAGGTGACCCGGTTTTCATTTCCACCCGGTATATTCCATATGTAGGGTGTAATCCATTTACTTGTGCCAGTTTTTCATATTTTTTGTACTCGCGATTTTTCAAAATTTCAAAAAAAAATAAAAAAATCTATCACAAACATACTGCTTTTCTAAAATAGTCTAAAATATGAACAAAAAAATTAGGTTGATTTCACTTCCGGTAAAACCAAAACTCATATTGAAAAAAATTTAGTGCCTAAAATGTGTTTTCTTGAACCATACAACATAGACTAATTTCAAATTTTTATTTTCATCAATAATGAAGTTATAGAGGTGATCCGTGTTTCGTTTCCACCCGGTATAAAAATTGACGGGTTTCCGGTTTATTTTTTCAAAAATTACTTTTTCTCAAAATAACCTAACCTTGCAATAAGAAGGATTTTAATACATTTCTAAGATATTTAATGGAACAGTTTTCTTTATTGGCGTTGGTAAGATAACTTTATCTGAATAATAGTAGGACTTTTTTGAACAAAGGTGTTTTTATTAGCATATGTATTCTAGAATGTGGATAGAATAAATAGTTAAAATTTTGTTTTCTTTATAATGAAAATTTACGATGATTTGGGATTGAATTTGACGTAGAACGGGGAATGATGATTTTAAAAAATGGGTAGAATTTTTATTTTTTTTTATTAAAAAATCTAAATAAAAATGGAAACGATATATTTTTATTTCAAATCTTTTCTACTAGGTTTCATCAGAAAAAAATATGTTATCACTTTTTGGTTTTTCTTTATATTCAAAACAGTCAAAAACATGCAATTTTTAGGAAGTTTTGACCAAAAGTATGTAGGTATCAACGGAATTTTACTTTGTGTCATTTACTTTTCTTATTTGATTATTGTTAAACTCTATTTGCGGGTCGAAACCATAAACTGAATTTTTATTAAGAAAAGCGATAAATTTATATTTATCTTTGTTTAACATCAAACCATTTTAACTGCAGCATTTGTGTATTTTCTGGATTTACTTTTCCGTTGATTTTTTTAGCTCTATAAAAGTTAGAGAACATAAGATTATTGATGTATCATCTACAAAGGCGATTGGCAGACAATTATTTAAGGAGGTCGTTTATACAAATGGTAAAATAATAGGTCCTAGAACACTGCCTTGGGGTATCTAGAAATTTATCGATATTTTAGAAGAATATGTACAAGTACCATCAGATTGTGAAATGCCAATCACCTGAACTTGGAGTTCCATTATATGTATGTATAGGGTGCGGGAAAAGTCCTGGAACATGTTAATTACTACAAAAATGTTTTTGTCTGATTTCGACAACTATCTGTTAACATTTTTGTTTATTTTTGAATAAATGTGAGCATAATTTGAGTAAAATAAAAATCTAAGTAACTACTTGTACAGGGTCTTCATTTTAAAAGGAACCACTCAAAATAACTCGGAAAAAGATTTAATGTAAAATACGTCATGCGTGATTTCTATTTTCAGAGGGACATTTTTTTAAAATGAAATTTATGTTATTATTGCAACCCTCTTCCCCGTAGAACAATCCCTTTGATTTTTTTATATTTGAATGGGGGTCGAAAAAAAATTTATAAAAAAATTGTAACTGTTTTTGTTTTTTCAATAGTTATAAATAATTGACTATTGTTTAATTAGAGCACTTGACTTGTGATCAAAGCACCTAAATTATTACGTACTTTTTTGAAATTGTAGTAGGAAACAAAAAACTATCATTATCAAAGTAAAAATTTTAACATTATTTTTTTTTGAAATTATATTTAAGGTTGCTCCTCTTAAAATGATCACCCTGTATATAGAAAAGTATCTTACACAAAGACACGAGTGTTGTTAAATAAAAATTGTACATCAAACAATTTTTCTTACTTTAGGTCAGTAGAACGCGTTGTTTTTTAATTTTTCAACTATAAATACTCTAAAAAAATTCATGATTAACACAACCGTCGCTTTTAAACATTTTGATTCACTATAAAATTAAAAAAAAAGAAGTACTTAAAATATTGGATTAATTTACTTTCGTTTGAAATTTTCTGCGATTTAAAAATAAGTTATTGCAGTCTGCCAGTTGTGCCATTTTAAAGTGTTTATTTTAAATTTTTTGATAATTGCTAAAGACTTCCAAACAATGTTTTTTTTTTACATTTTGATAATTTTAGGCAGAAATTAACGTTTTTTTTTACACTAACTCAAAGGCGTGACCATTTTGCAAAATTTAGTTCCAAAATTCTTGCAAAGATGGTTAACAATGAAACAATTATTTACCCAAAATATTAGAGAAATTTCTAAAAATCAATGCAAATATAGTTTATGTTAATACATAATTAATTAAAACAAAAGTTTATTCAATTTAAACAAGCTACTATTTAAATATATTTTGAATATACAGGGTATTCGTTTTATTAGTGATACGGCACCTAGCTTAAGTTTTTTAATGCAACACCCTGTATATGTTTAAATTTTTGGATTCTAAGTTCACCCATATGGCTAGGGTATATTCTTAACTTTTTATAAATATTAAATAGTTCCAATCCTTTTTTTTAATATTTAAAATTAATTCACTTATACATACTTTTGGTTTTTTAAAATTCAGTATGAATTAATTTTTTTTAAAGCATTAAATAAAAATTTATTTTCAAAAAACTACATTAATTTCAAAGCGAAAATTTTCGTTAGTTTGGTCCATATTAATAATATGAAGGGAAACAGTCTTAAATACTAAATCGTTTGGTATTTAAGACTGTTTCCCTTCATATTATCTACATTAAAGTTATTTCTTTTAAATAACAATTTTTGTATAATAAAACAAATTCAAAAATCCTCACTTCTATTCTCTTGGTGATTGTTCTCTTTAGGAGTTATTGCATAAAGGCTTAAATTAAGTTTTAATTAATGGATTATTTTATTATTAATTTAAATTAAGTTTTTTATTTTGAGTTATACTATCTAAAATCCACGCCTCTTTTACATAACTCTTTTCTTCATATTTTAAATGTTCCTCAACGACAATATTTGCCTTTCTTGCAGTCGTTACCACTGAACCCTTACCAATGCGTACCAGCTCTTCTAATTCAAAACACTTGGGTTGTGTTGTTTTAACAATATGTATTGTTCCACAATTTCGCGAATATATCCATAGGATATTTAGGCCCAAATGATTCCATTTGAATTCTAGATTTCTGTACTGCTGGAGAAAAATCCACCAATTCAAAATCATCCTCTGGTTGGTTCCCTGCTTTTCCCCAGAAGAAAATAACCACTCTTTTTTGACTAACCATAAACCTCTTCCGATGGCTCTTAAAATATTTACAGTCCTCGCTGGCTCACCAACTACCAAATGTGTTGTTCTATCACTTACATTACGCTTCACCTCAAATCTTCCAAGCTTTCCTATTATCTCCATGCACCTTTTCATTTCATCTCTATGAAACCGAGTACAAACAATTGTAGGTTTTTCAACTTGCTTTTGTGATTTCTTATCATTAAAATTTCGAGGCATGAATTCTAAACTACTTCTTCTATTTAAAGCTGCTTTAATTGGAGATTTGGGTGCTGATTGAGCAAAGCTCTTTTAAGAGCTCTTTTTCGAATCCCTTGAATGGAACTCTAGTTTTTATTGCTTTTGGTACTACCTTGTTTACTTTATTTCTGGGGGATTTTCGTTGTGGCGGTTCAGGTGTATCAATATTCCTGCCTAGCACGTTTTCAAACTCTTTAAGTAAAACTTTTTGTTCATCTAAATCTTCATTAACAATAATTTTTTTAGTTCTGGGTTTATTTTTTGGTTTCTTCGGAACTGCAATTTCGTTTAATAAATTTGGTAGTTTACTATCTTCTTCTGTATAGAACTATTTTCTTCACAAGATGAAGGCAATCTTATTGATTGTTTCATTATACTTTTAGTATCTTCTGTTAACACAAGCTTGGGTAAAGGTTGTAGAGGTTTTTTGTTTTCTCGTCGTTTTGAAATATCTTTCTTATTTTCTTCTTCTACTTGTTTTATAAGATTTTCGTCAAATGATTAATTTGGATTGTACAGCTTCCTTATTTTTTTTACTCTACTCCTATTTCCTGCACTATCGTCTGATGATAATTCACTACCACTAGGGTTGCTGCTACTTCCTATTTCAGATCTAATTATATTTGTAGAATTACAACAGTTAGATTTCTCAATATTTTTATTATTCAGTTTTACGAGTTGTAGTTCGAACAGAAGACCTTTTCTTATTTTCCAAAGTAACATCGTCCAATTTTTGTTGTTTTTGGGGAGAATTTTATTTAGAGATTTCTTTTCAGTTTCACCACTTTGATATTTTTGAGGTATTCTAGTTCTTCGTTTAGATTTCCTTTTGTGTTCGAATAAAGTTTTCCTTATTGAAGATTCTGAATTACCTGACATATCTTTTTTGTTTTCAAGTACTGATATTTGTTTGGGTTCAGAAGAATCTTTAACAGTTTCAATGCTTACATTTCTGTTTTCAAGTTCTGACTTTTGTTTGGGTTCTAACGATGATTTTCTTGTAGAAGATTCAAAATTAATTTTATTTTATTAAAAAATTATTTACAAATGTAATAATTTTTTTATATCATCGTTTAAGTCACATGAATGTGTATACCAAGTGAAGGTATTGTAAAAACTAAAAGTTACGAATTTTGTTCCAAACTTTATCATCACCCTGTATATTTGTTAATTAAATTATGTCCTATAATATATCGTGTTTGTACTTCAAGAATATGCTAATAATTTAGTTATAATTATTATTATTATTAAAATTTACTTTCTACACTAGTGTGAAAAGTTATTAAACCAATATAAAAAATGACGTTTTTAACGTTTGTCATGAGTGTCATGAGTGTCAAAAGTGTTTTTACACGTTTGTAGAAAAACTCTATTATTATTATTTTAACAGGCGTTTTTGAAGTGAGTTCCAGATCGCTGAATCTAAAATGGTTCACATGCACTATGCACATATGAACCGTATTAGGTTCACCTAAAGATGGTTCATATGCACTTATCATTCTCATGCATTCAATTCTCTTCAGTTAAGTACCAAGTACCAACTATATTTTTCAAAACTTCATATTTATTTAGACTGCGCTAAATCCTTTCTATTTGCTTAAAGTTTCATTTAAGACATTTGAGGTTGACAAATTATTTACTCACGTATTTTAATTAAAATTTAAATCGACTAAATACACACATAAATTATTTATTATTAATAAATAAAATAATACGAGGTTCTATTTTCAATCCTTTATTATATATATTTTTTATAAAAAATAGTTTATATTTATTTTGACTTATACGTAATTAATAGTTAATTGGATTAGACTTCCAAACAGTTAAACTCAAATTCTACTACTTATAGTTCTGGAAATATTTCTTTGAAAACAAGACTATTATTCCAAATTATATGTCACGTTAGGCACGTATGCTGTAAAGTTGCTCCCAGCTTGAAGTAGGACAAAGAATACGCGATCGTGATTACTTTTGTCCTACTTTGAGCAGGGAGCAACTGTACATGTATGAAGAACATGTGCGGGTGCCTTTAATTTACGAAAGTTTATAAACGAGATTATTTATTTGTTAAATAACTTGGTAATTAGTTATATTCCTCTTTTTTGAGTTTAACTCTATAAATTTGCCTACTGCACCACTTAAAATTTAAAGAAGCACTTAGAACTGACAGAATGTAATGAATATAAAATTATAAGGGTAGCTTCGTGTTTAAGTATAATTATAAAAAAATAATTTATGTCTATGATTAAAGCATTATTAACAAAACAAGTGTCGAGAAATTCGAATTTCTGCATCAATATATTTTAGTGTGAAATAATTTTAAACTTCCCAAGACTTCGAAGTAATTAACACGAAACCCCTAGAATGTTGTTTGCTTTAGTGGTTTCACTATAAAAGTTTCAATTTATATTCAGCCCTTTCTCAAAATAAAATTTTAACTGCCTCATATTAGAAAGCGATTTTGTATAAAATATTATAATTTTTAATTAAATGTTTACTAAAAGTTACTTTAACTTAAAACCCTTTAATTAAACAGCGAAAACAAAACCATCCTTAATTACACCCTGAATATTATTTGAATAAATAAATTGTGAAATTTTAAGACCCAGTCACGTAGGGATTTTTAATTTAAAAATTTATTCCAAGTCGCACTGGTTTAAAATCGTTTTAATTCTGTCCTTCCACTGTAATTACATAAACGCAGCATGTTTTAATTATAAAAGCGACTTACCAATTTTTCGTGCATGTTGCTTAATTTCTTATTAACTCTAATCTAAAAGTCCATAATGTGCTAATCTGAAAGCAAAAAATATAAATTAATAAAAAATAGCAATTTTCTTGTGGTTATAGTTTGAAGGGATAATATAAATTTTTTTGATAGACTTGTCGTAGGAAAAATAAAATATTGCAAAATAAAAGCGACTACGTATTAAGGTATCTTTATTCGAGCTGAAAATTTAATCTTAAAGCTTTTGCCACAAAGGAATCGTGTATAACAAAAATATTTATTGCCGACAGAAAGTGCAGAGGCGATGAGATTCTTTCAAAGATACTTAATGCTGTTTTATTCCCTATAAAATTTTATTACTTGTAAATGCTGCCGCATTGAAACTCCGCTTCCAGGGCGACATTTAGCAATTTCTGACATACATTTTCGCGCCACCATTTGTTACGTTTTTCCAGTCCGCCGGTCAGCAAAATCTGCGTCGCAGCACAAAGAAAAATTTATAAAAGCTAAAAGCCAAACGAAAGCTGAGACGTACAAAAAGAAAAGGGATGGAAGATTAAATTATTGAATCGGTTCAATTATTGGAGGTATATAAGACATTGGGGATTTCGCTACTAGTCCGATAAGTAAACCGTTAACCACTTTGCGAATAGTGTGCATTGTTTTTTGGGACATTAATGTCTTTGCCATGGTTATTTATGTGTTCAATAGTTTGTTACTTGGTAACTGGGAAATACCTAATCTAATGCACATTGTTGTTTCATTTATTACGTACTTTCTTTTTAGTACAAGTTTTTCACATTTGCAAACTCTTTGAATAAATTTAAAACAATTATTAGTCATCGAGTTCATTGTATGTATTTGCAAATACCCAAAATTCCAAATAAGTAGTGTAGTAAAAAAATACAAAGTAAAACGTCATTTGCATATATTCAAATTTAAATTCGAGGTATGAGGATGACTTTCTCATAAGCACTAGAATTTATGCTTAAAACTTCAAAAACCTTGTTTATAATTGGAAAGAAAATTAAGATAAGAATACCAGAGAAGAGTAATAAAGGGCCCTAGAGTCTAGGGCCTAGACGGTTTTACTCCATTTAGGAATGGATCAAAAAGGTCGATTAACGTTTAAAAAGGATGCTAATAGATCTAAATTCGTAATAAAAAGTTAATCGAATTCCGTGAATAGATAAAATTTAATTTAATACGAGTTTCTAGTGAGAATTTGCCGATATCTTATTTAGGAAGGAAAATTACTTGACGTTGATTTTAACCGAATTTGTTGTTCATACCATAATTATGTCAACAAAATCTAGAGAAATATTTAAATATAAAATACGTTATTGTGGAGTTAAAATTCTGTGCAAACCTGAAAGCCCTTTGGGAAAGTATCTGTAAATCCGTCCATTACATATTTTCTTTAACAAACTACAATTTTGCACAGAATCTACTAATAAAATTTGTGAAATTAAATCTGAAGGAATTTATTTGAGTCTTAAAGTAAAATGTTAATTAACAATCTAATATAAATTAGTAAAAAAGTATTTTCTTCAAAGCTATTTAAATACCTAATCGTACTAAAATTTAACTAAAAGATTAAACCAATTAAATGACGCACATGAAAATATCTACCCTTAAAGCAGTGGCAGTTAAATAAAAGTTCTAACGAGAAACAAATAAAAAACAAGGGAATCCCTTTTTAATTAAAGATTTCCTTTGTTTCATCTATGCCGACAAGTCTGCGTTTTCCAAATTATTATATTTGAGCAATTTGTTTTTTTTTTGAGCGAATTACGAAACATACGTCTGCAGAAAAACAACTGCCACAAAAAATAGGCGTCATTTGTAACACCGGAATCCCGTTTTTATTGCCCATGAACGAGTCTTTGGAGATTCGCAAAGACATCTCCCCTTATTGAGTTTTATTTCGTTTACATGGCTTGTATTAAAACGGGCCATATTTTTTGAGTAATGGCTTTTCACATTGCTTGATCTAAAATTATTAAAGTAAAATTTCAGACAAGGATTTATTCATATAAAATCTATACATCATTACTTATTTTAGTATTTTTGTTGCTTTTATAAGTCGATTAATGGTTCTCTATCAATAAAAATCATTAATAAAAAATACCATTTGTACACGAATTTTATTCAAAAAGTTTTTTTTAAATCGTTTTGAAAATTAAGTACTTACACTACGAATGCGTTATTCTATATTCTAAATATACAGACCCAAAAAATTAAAATTAAAATGCTGAAATTGCTTTAACAAAATTCGCCTTATTTGCTAGTTCTAAATGTAGCAACGTTTTTTAAAAATTGTATTGGGATATGAAAAATTAAAAAAAAACATTCATGGTTATCATTATGTAGAAATCCGTACATATTTTTTGAAATATGTGTGTTATTTGAGTAAAATAAGAAATTTAATTTAAATATTTAAATAAGTACAGATACATGAAAAATTATACAGCGTGTTTGTAAAAAAGTGCTTGTAAACATTTGACCAAAACTCTACTGTTACCGAGATACAGGGTGTTGAAATTTCTTTTTAATTAAATTAATAAAAATTTTGTAATATTAGCACATGGAGCAGTGACAATCCTCAGAAACACCCTGAATGCAAAAAGCCTTCATTAAAAAATTATTAAATAACATTCAAATTCCAAAAGGTGCTCAAAACATTTTGAAAACGAACGTTTAAATGAATTCGAAAAATATTTAAAAGGTAAGAGCAGAGAAGGAACCATTAAACGTCCCTAAAAAGCTTCAAAAACTGGCAAGAAACCATTAAATGACCTCACAAATCACACAAAAATAATAAAAACTTTAGAAAAACCCGTTCAATCAACTCGCAAGTCCAAAAGTTATGAAAAAATATTATAAAGACCAAAACCTTAGAAGGAAACACTAAATCTCACAAGTCCCAAAAATGTTTAAAACAAGAACACCATACTAACTAAACTTCATTTTCAACAGCTTAACTACCCTAGAATTTTCAGCCAACTAGTTCTATAATTGGAGTGAGAAAAAATCGAATAGAAAATTCTGTTTTCAAAGAAACAGAGTAAAGTAAAAAAACACAGCAAAGGTCCAAAAGAAATCACAAAAAACCAAAATAGTCGTGAAGGTTTAAAGATACCCTTACTTAATAAAGTGACTATGAATGATCATTTTAGTCCTAAAACGATTAATAACCTTTTTGACGGCTAAAATTGGTATACACATAACTACTCTAGAATTTTCAGACATTTTATAAATATGAATGAATTGGAGTAAGGAAGAATGAAAAAAAAACCTTTTTTTGAAAGTAATAGAGTATACGCTATCAGTCCAGAAAGTGTAAAAAAAAACACCAAAGATCAAATTCCAACCATAGACTAGCCAAAAATTTTCAGACAATTTTTACATATGAAAGAGATCTATAATTGGAATGAGGAAGAATGGAATAGAAAATCCTGTTCTCAAAAAATAGAGCATTGGCAATTTGTAGATTCTAGACGCCATGTGGAATTTTATGAACTGCCCGAACCCGAAACAACTAAAAGTCAAAATAATATACGTTTAAATTTTATTAGGTAAAATAATTAAATAAAGGGTTTTTGTTTAAAATATAAATAAAATAGGAATTTTTTTACTCCTTTCAATCAGCGGTTTCCATGAAAACAGCGCCTCTTACAGGTGGTAAATATTCAAAATATTCCTAAAGTGTAAAAAACACCAAAAGTCCAAAAGGAATCACAAAATGACCAACATTTTCCTGGAGGTTTTCCTCCTCAGAAAGTGACAACGAATGATCCTTTACGTCCTAAAATGATTATTGATCTTTTTAACGACTAAAATTGATAAAAAAAACCGCTTGGCGTACCCTAGAATATTCAACCAAATTTTACATATGAATGAGTTTGAATATAATTGAAGAGATGAGTTTGAATATAAATGAAGAGGTGAAGATTTACAAAATAATGCATTGTTGTCGAGTTATATTCCTCTTTTTTGAGTTTAACTCTATAAATTTGTCTACTGCACCACTTAAAATTTACAGAAGCACTTAGAACTGACAGAATGTAATGAATATAAATTATAAGGGTAGCTTCGTGTTTAAGTATAATTATAAAAAAAATAATATATGTCTATGACACCATACAATAGTCGTCGAGGTTTTAAAAACGTAATGGCTACACCTACCCTAAGCTCATAAAGTGACAATGAATGACCCTTTAGGTCCTAAAGTGATTAGTGATTTTGTTAGATGCTGAAATTGGTAAGCAATGTTTGTGCGCAAAGTTAGGTATTAACCGAATTTCAAATTCAACTGCTTGGTTCTCTAAAGAATTTTCGATCATTTATTACATATGAATGAGACGTATAATTGGAGTGAAAAAATGGGATAGAAATCCTGCTTTCAAAGAAAGAAGGTGTAATAAAAAACAAAGGGTCCGAATGAAACCATAAAATGACCTAGATAGTCGTTGAAGTTTTATAGAACTACACCTGATCTAAAAAAGGTTTATGCACAAAATTAGGTATTAACTGAATTTTATATTCAACTGCTGGGACTTCCCAAAAAAGTTAAACCAATTTTTACAAATGAATTATTCCTATAATTGGAGTGAGAAAGAATGGAATAGAAAATTCTGTTTTCCAAGAAACATAGTATATGTATACTTTATCGAAGTACCAATAGTGTAAAAAACACCAATGGTCCTAAAATGAATTTTGACATTATTGACATTCAAAGCTATTTGAATAAATTTTAGCCGCCCATATTCTTTTCGGTGTAAAGTCTGAACTACGAGTATATGTATTTCAACACGGATTTCTCCCAAAAAAGTGTACAAACCTTAGCAATATTGCCCAATATGTATTAAGTGCAATGGACGTTCAACAGCAAGTTGACGTCATATATACCTACTGATTGCTACTGATTTTAGCAAGGCATTTGATCTTATATTTCATGATCTTCTAATTTCTAAGCTAACCGAAATGGGAAATCAATGATAATATCGTTCATGTAATTATTTCTTATTTACATAAGAGAGCACATTTCGTTCATATTAATGGAGTAAAGCCTGAGGGTTACATTTCCACTGGGGTTCCACAGGGATCAAACTTGGGACCCCTTCTATTTTAAATATACATAATTCAAGCCGGAACAGTTATTAAATATCCGTACTTACTTTACGCAGATGACCTCAAAATATATAAACGAGTAACTACGATTCGAGATTGCATCTAACTACAAGAAGATTTTAGAATGGGTAATATTAAATTGTATAAAGCTTAACATTAATAAATGTAATATCGTCACCTATACCCCAAAAAGAAAAAGCTTAATACATGATTACCAAATTAATAATTCTAAGTAAAAGAGAGAAATTACATTAAAAAAACTTGCGAGTAATCTTGGATAAAAAGTTAAAATTCGATCATCATATCAACGGTTTTGCAAATGACTGCTTTTACGTTTAATGGGATTCATCATAAGAAACTGCAAATTATAGATATCAATTAGTATTCTAGAGTTTTTGTTTAATTCATATATTATTTACAAAATAGAATACTGCTCTATAGTTTAGTCACCTAATCAGCAAAATCATAGAAAAACTTTGGAATCAATTTAAAAACGATTTCTCAAATATTTATTCTTTTTTGTCCATAATCAATACCCGAATTACACAACTTCTTATGAAGAATTATTAGAAGAATTTAACTTCAAGACAATACATCATAGGCACCAATTAATAAGTATTAATAAGTGACTGCTATATACAGGGTGGTGATTATTTCGATGCTCACCATTGGTATCTTTTAAAGTGGAAAAGATACGAGGTCGGTTAAATTAAAGAAAATTTGCGCATTTTTATGGCCATTAAAAACCTGAAAGAAAATTTAAGATATATAAACTCACTTTAAAATTATGGCCAAAAATCTAAAAAATGTTATTTTAGAAAATAATTTAATTTTCCAAACCATTACTGCTACATCAATAAAATACCTTTAAATTGTTGACTATTCTGAGTTAAATCACGTCAAAAAATAATTTTTTGACCTCCTAGATTCGAAGCCGCGATATTTAACTTTTTTATTTCTTATGGCCGCCATATTGGATTTTTACCTCATCAGATAATAAATAATAATACATTTTCAGATTGCTAATTATCATTAATGTGTTTCCTTAGAAAATGTATTAAATTTGAAAATTTGTATAAATAACAAATGAAATCTATGTTTTTTGGACAGTTTCCATGGTTACCATAAAAATATCGCCTCAAATGAAACATTAAATTTGATCAAAATTCTAATAATAAAAAAGCAAATACTTTAATCATTTTATTTGTTTAATACTATAAACACACCTGTTATTTAAATAAAATGCTCTTATTGCAGGTCATTTGTTTACTATTATTATTTTCTTTATTATTAGAGCATTTTTGTGGTAACCATAGAAACTGTCCATAAAACTTTGCTTTCATTTGTTTTTTATACAAATTCCTAAATTTAACACATTTTCTAAAGCAACATATTAAAGTTATTTAGCAATCTAAAAATATATTATTATTTATTATCTGATGATGAAAAAATTCAACATGGCGGCCATAAGAAATAAGAAAGTTGAATATCGTGGCTTCGAATCTAGGAGGTCAAAAAATTATTTTTTGACGTCATTTAACTCAGAATAGTCAACAATTTAAAAGTACCAAATTTCATTGATGTAGCAGTAATGGTTTGGCAAATATAAATTATGTTCCAAAATCACATTTTTTGTTTTTTTTGCCATAACTTTAGAACGAGTTTAAATATTCTAAATTTTTTTTCAGATTTTCAATGGCCATAAAAATGAGCAACTTTTCTCCAATTCAACCGACCTCCTATCTCCTCCACTTTAAAAGATACCAATGATGAGCATTGAAAAAATCACCACCCTGTATAGGGTGATTTTTTTGTATGAAACCAAAGCGGTAATGCCCAAATGGTTGGATACCTTCGTACAAATATTTTAAGACGAAACAAACATTTTTTTATGTCATGTAATACATCACTGGAAAGCTAATTTTTAGTACTTTATGACAGTCTATAAAATTTTTATATAAATCATAAGCAATAAACATTCCCAAAATTTTGTAATCCAAGTAAACTTTTTTGGACTATCGCAAATTAGAAAAATTGGTTTTTCCGTTCAAAATCAAAATATTTTAGACTTAAAAAAGGGCTAAAACATTTTATTAAAATAAAACAATGTATCTTTATAAAATAATATTTTATTTAAATAAAAGAATAAAATGTTTTAGCTGCTTTGAAGGTTAACATATATTTATTTAGAACGGAAAATAAAAAAAGGTTATTTTTTGTAATTTGCGGCAGTCGAAAAAAGTAAAAGTTGGATTACAAAATTTTAACAATGTTTATTTTTGAAAAAGAAAATTAACGTTCGTAGATATAATTTGAAGAAGGTGAATAAAAACAGCTTTTCGAACTCCTTAATGTGGTAATTTGTTTTTAATAAATATATGCATATATTTCTTCAAATGTTTATTTTTTTAAATAAAAATGTTATCAACTGTCGTAGAGTACTAACTATTAGCTATCCAATGATGTATTGCATTAAAAAAAATTAAGATGGCTGCCGTGTCAAAAATTCGGACGATAAAAAAAATTGTATTCATCTTGAAATATTTGTACCAAGGCCCCATTTGATTGCATCAAATTTTACATTTTTTATTCAGCCATTTGGGCATGACCGCTTTGGGATCCATACATAAAAATCACCCTGTATATAAACTTGTTAACAACTTAATTGATGATCCACGTGATCCACTAATGGTTGAACAGCTACAATATCATGTACTTCGAATGGAAGCCAGACGCTCCAATACTTTTAGATATTCAATTCCAAACACAAATAATCATAGTAACTCAAAAATTATGTAGGAATTATAATGAGCACCAGAACATTAGTGACATCTTTGGTTTGTTTAAACTTCAATCAAATCTCTGATTGAGACTTCAAAAATATAATGTGTGAAAATTATAATTTTTTATGTAATTAATATTTATTGGACAGCCAAAATTGGTTAAACATATTTTGGAAAAAATTAATATTAAAAGAAATTTCAAATTCAACCGCTTGATGGACAACAGTTTTTCAACCTTAGAATTTTTAGCCAATTTTTACAAAAAATATGAGTTCTATAATTGAAGTGAGAAAGAATGGAATAGAAAATCCTGTTTTCAAAGAAAGACACTATATTTTATACCAGATTTTATCCAAATTTCAAATGGAATTAGTGAACATTTAAAGCGCAGAGTGTCAATAAATTTTAAAAGGAAAACATAAATACATTAGATATTAAAGAAAATCGCAGCATCTGCCCAAGACTTCATTTCCGGTTCTAATTTGTGTCTTGACTTCCCGTTTTTTAAATAACTGTCTTTTGTGAAAGTGAAATTTTGCAAAAACGAAAGTAATACGCGAAATGTTATTACTTTTGTTCTTAACATTAAAATCTAATGAAGCATCTAGCCACATACTATTCCAGTTTTATACCCAGATTCTGGTCAAATCATTTAAGTTTAAAGACCTTTAAATTTAAATTTATTATATGGGTTGTAATGGACAATTTCCATGGATACATTATTTGTTATAAATTAAAGGCCTTTAATTTTGACCAGAATCTGCCCATTAATCATATTTAACTTATTGTAAATATTATATTTTAACTATCGCCTTTGATTCGTTGCTTGATTTAAACCTCATAAATTTAATTAAAGCTATTGAGTAGAAACTACCACAAAGCATAAATAAAATTAAGAAGTTTGCACGTAAAAATTTTATGTTATAAAAAATTCTGGAAAATTTAGCACTTTATAATGAAAAAAAAGTACGAAGGAATAAGTTTATTCCCTGTGAAATAAAAAGTACAGGGTGCCCTGTTTTATATAACATGAATTTGAACAATAAGAGGTAATTAGATGCGGTTTTTACTAACAGTAATGGCCTTAAGGGGAATATAAAAAATCCATTTAACGCATTTTTCATGCAGCCCTTATTTTGTACAGCCTCCGCTATAAAATGTTTAATCCTTTGTTGTCATTTTTGCTTTTTAGCTTTTACCTAATACATGTAACTTAATATTACATAAATAAAAAAATTTTATTATAAAGAATAATTTACTTTTCCATTCATATTAATTCATATTATACATCCAAAGCTTGTTTTCTATCCATATTTGTGGTAATAAATGTCAATTCGATTATCTCGTTTAGTATGAATTTTGAACAGATTATAGTAGGAAATTCCTTAAAATCCATCTAATTTGAATAAGCAACTTAGCAAATAGATTAATAATTTAAAGTTAATGCGATTAAAACCTAAAAAACTGAAACTTATGGGTAGACGTGTTGCATAATATGAACTTAGGAAGGACTATCCGAAGCGGCGTAATCCAGGCAAATTTAATATCCCAATTAAACAGAGTTTAACGTTTAATCCCCAATTATTTAAGCATTATTTAATAGGAACCCCGCCTGGTCCGCCAAGCTTGTAGAATAACAACTAGGATAATTTCCATTCTGTTTTAATCAATGAAAATGGTGAAAAATTGTGGAATCTTAATTAACAACGTTTAATTAGTTTGGTTTTTTCTCATGTATCTCTTTTTTGCTGAAATTACTTCGCATGGACATCAGGAAGATACTTTCAAAAGAATGAAAAAAAGCCCACTTGTTTACTTCATTAATTTTAATCGCTCAGTCATTTATGAAACTTAAATTGTTTAATTAAGCTTTAATTTCTAATTGGGCGCTGTTTTTATCGAAGCTTATTATACTTTCTATTTAAATTGTATTTTAGTACATATTTGCAAATTTATCTCATTTATTTCAAGTTGAAAGTAAACACATTTATTTTGTGAATTTTATAAAAATACTTTCCTAGCAGCCAGAAGCTGTTTTAAATTAGGTAATATTAAAACTACTAAGTAAAATTTAATTTTTTGTGCATGCTTCATTTAACCCAGCAATATAATAAAAGGTTAAAAATGTAATTAGCATAATAAAAAATCTAAACATTTTATGTGTTTTATAAAATTAGACATAATTTATAAAACTCTTTATAAATTGATTAATTAACAACAATGATTTTTCTAAATATCATTTTTCTACACTGCTCAACAATGAGGAAGAAAAACGAAAAAAATAATTGATATTTTTATATCTTATATTTTAGAAATCATAATTATAAATAAGTTGTTTTTTGTTTCAATTCGATACGACAAATATTAACGTAAATATAAGCGTTTGAATTTTAAGAAAATTAGCCCCTCCACTTCAACTACGCGATGGATTCTGACGTCATTTCTTCCGAACGCTGTCCGTTCCGTACACGCGTATAGTGCACTTGATTGTTTCTAGACGTTTTTATAGTTATTATCTTTTAATACTCTGATAAAATATTACTATTAGTTATTAATTAAAGTAGAAGAATTATTTATTAATCTAAAATTTACTTCTTTATAATTTTTTACTTATGAAATTTCACTTTAAATGTTATACAACTTTAGTGTCGTTTTTACAAGTGTGTAGCGTTTCAAATAAAAAATTTGAAAGTTAATAAATTTGGGTTGTAGTATAAAGAAATAAGAAAGAATAAAAAAAGTTCAAGGCGGTACGACTTTTTGTTCAAAATATATGAATTTTTATATAAAATATGGCTTTCTAACAAATGAGTAAAGGTGTATTGTTAAAAATTCATATTTCGCTTAATAACTAAAATTAAATAACGAAAATTCGTACAGATAAGTTTCTAAAAATTATCGATATTATCTTATTAAATTTTTTAAAATTTAATTATTTTTTAAGGAACATTACCTAGAAAAATTTTGTTTTGTTTGAGTTTTTGGGGTGTAAAATTTTTTTGGGGGGGTGTAGAGGGTAAGTGACCCCCTACATTTCATCTATTTTCTATTATCTTTCATTTGCGGGGTCGATTTTGAAAAGATTCGAAAAAATATTTTTTGAGATATTTTTAAGGCTTATAATTTTTCATGGAAATCGATTTTTATTGTATTTCTCGAAAACTATAAAAGTTAGCGATTTCAAATTTTAAACCAAAGGCAAACACCATGGATAGACGCGTTTTAAAAAATATTTGGTTAAAATCGGTTAAACAGTTTTTTTGGAAAAAATTGGCAACGTTTTGGCAAAATTTTGGTACAAATACGGACCTGGACGACGTAATTTTATACCCAAAATTAAAATGTTCAGGGAATTTGGTGGGGGAGGTAACGGTGCGAATTTTAAGCTATTACTCGTCCCGGCGGTTCTAATAGATTAGAAGATATTAATTATTTTGTGAAAAGTGAAAAATTTCAGACCGCAATTTTGGTTCCAATCGGAGATTTTGCATATTTTTGCTATATTTTCGGCCATAACTCGATAACGAAAGGAGATAGCGAAGTGATTCTTTTTTTGTCGTAAAGTGGACCATGAAAGCTTTCAGAAAATGTACATTGCGTTAGGGTAGAATAAAATTTGAGGGACTGATTAAACCGAAACTCGAATAATTAAATGCGACTTTTTTAAATGCTATCTTAAAAAATTTAAGATTTCGTTTTTTTTTCAAAATTTAAAAAACCCTATGCGTGGGCGGTTTTAGTACTAAGAGTAGATTTATCACAATTTAAAAAAATGAAAATCCGTTAAAAAATAGGCCGACGGGAGCCGCCGACCCCTAAATTCAACATTTTTACGCCATAACTTTTTAACCGCGCAAAATTTAAAAATGCACTATGCTCATTACACCACAAATATTGTTGTTCTTTGATAATTTGATGTAAAATTGAGAAAATTTTAAAAATTGACGGCTGCAGAGGGGGCTGACCAAAGCGCGCGTTGAGCTATTTTATTAACATTTCACTTGGGATTTTTTTTTCAAGTCCACGGGTAAAATATAATCGTGCTGACTTTTTCTCGCATAAATAATAAAGAAAGAAGGGAAATAAAAAACATTGAAATATTATACACGGTCGGGATCATAAGTTAGGAATTTTCAAAGTCGGCGTCGAAAAAGCACTAATTTCAAACTACAAATTCGAGAGCGCCAAAAGTACAGAAAAAATTAAGATATCAAAAAAAGCGCTCGTTTCCTGATGTAGCGCGGTATGTAGATGACAAATCAAGAAACTGCGATTTTTTTTTCACCTGCCGATCTTTTAATCGAAGCCGCACAGTTTTAGCACTTTTGCCGACCGTATAACCCGCGCGAGGCGACTAGGAAATAATGACGTCACTCAGCTCGCAAGGAAAAAAAGTAGCGCCGCGCGATTTCATAAACTTTGTTAATTAATTGCGAAGCCATTTTAAGTGCTAGACCAAAAATTCAAATTGCAAAATTCAAATTAAAAGGTACTCTTTTATATAAAATTATAAAAAAAAAAATGGTTTACAGACTCATTGATAGGGATCGAGATGGAGTTTACTAGTAATTTTGGCTAAAATGTTGCAGTTGAATGGGGTATAAACGTCTTCGAGGTATAAAATTAATTATGGAAAGTATCACAATACTTGGTTTTGAATACAATTTAACCAAAACTTAACCTATAGTAACAATTTTACCCATTGTTGGATTTTAAGGGTTTCGATAATGTCAAAAGAAACGACTCAAAGCAAAACTTTCATGGAGAAAGATTATTTTAAATATGTGAATTTGGTAACAAAAAGATCATCAGGACATATTTTAAAATATACTTAATTTTAGTCAAAACTATTAAGACAATTTGTCTTGATCCCTATCAAATGTTGAGCAGTGTATTTTGGTTCGTTTCTATGGCTAGTAAAGAACTAAAAACGGTGCTATAATATTCAGTAAAGCAGCCCTTTCGTTGTTTTACTGTGTAATAAAATTTATTTGTTTAAAGTTGGTATTACGGAAATGTCAATCAAAAATTAATAGTCAAATTGAATTATTCCTTTGAATTGTGAATGTTTAAAGTTACTTTAGTTGGATTTTCAGCATCTAGGCTAACTTAAAAGGTAAATTTAAAATTGCCATTAATAAACGTCAATGATGACAAACGTGCTACCAACTAATCCAAAATTTCCCAAGATTTAACATTTTATTTTTAATTTAAAATTTATAAAAAAAAGTGCAAAATAGAAAAAATAGTAAGTATAAAGAACCTGTTTCATAATTTTCTAACTCGTCGATTAAAACGTTCCCCGCTACGCGGCTCGTCTTTTAAACTTCAAGTTGTTAGAAAAAACCCGCCTTATGAAACTCGTTACTATTTTGGTTCATATTTTATAGTAAGACTAATACATATAAAAATAATAATAAGGGGTTTATAAAAAAGATTTTTATTGACCCTGAAAGCGTAAAAACTTTTCAATATTTATTTAATATGTAGAAATTGGGGATAGAATAAGCAAGAACAAGTTCACTTAGGTGATAAGTTATCACTGATAACTATTCCAACTCTGAGGTTCTTTTCCAAATAAACAATTTTACAGATATTTCCACTCTTGTACTTATGTAAATTGAACCACCCTGTATAAAATTAAATTTTTAATTAAAGCAAAAATTATCAAGTATAAATTTAATCATGATAGAAATACGATACTCTTCACCCTTTAACTTTGACAAGGGCTTTAGTTCCAAAATCTCTTTCCCGGTATAAATTACATGTAGTATCTTTGAAACGTCAACTGATATCCGATACCTACTGATAGCAACGTAATTTACTTCAATTATACAAGCATGCAACAATATACGTCGCTTTTTAAGAAGAAAACATTTAAATTGCATGAATAAAACAGTTAACATAGAAGAATAAATGCTTATTTTTTCGTTTGATCAATAAATTCTACAATACATGCACCACTATATAATTTAAGAATTTTTCTTTGTTTTAAACCATTAACCATTAAATTATAATTGCTTTTAGTTTGAACAAAATTGAACTTTTTTTTAATAATAAATTTACTCTATTTGTTAACATGTAATTATAAATAAGGAAGTCAATTATAAAACTTTAATAAAATAGTAAATGAAGTATTTGTAAACATTTGTAAACATTTTGATGAAGACCAAGCACGCTAAGCAGAATAAAAATAGGAGTGTAATTGATTTACATCATTTAATTCAATTTAGTAATTCCTAACATGATACCTATTATGAGTTGAAATATTTCTTCTCTATTTCTGGTAAAAATGTTGTGTTATGGATGGGATGTTAAGATTGTCTTAGACAGTTATATTTCTTGCAACAATTCTTACATGAGACTTGTTAGAAATTAAAATTCGCAGCCTTTTTGAACTAATTTTTGTATTAAAATTTAGAGTTAAACCAAATTTATTTAAAAAACTAAATCTAGTTCGTAAAGGCTGAGAATTTTTAGTCCTAACAAGTAAGATTTATTGTAAGAAATATGACTGTCGAAGGCAGGCTTAAAATAGTCTCCAAACTCCATCACTAAATTACATAAATTAGTAGTAGTGCGTGTAAGCTTTTCAATTTAGTGAACGGCGTGAACACATATAATTTTAACACTTCCAAATCGGTAGCATGTTAATACTGTTTAAATTTAACATTAAAAAGCATGATATTTTGCACTTTTCTTAAATTTTTAAGGCAAAAGTGAGTCAAAAAATTGCGTTTTTTTGAGTTAAAATAAACTATCATAAAGGCAAAAGGCCACTAAAATTTCTGATATTACCAGAAGAACAGTTACAGTACTGAGATTTTAGAGTTTTATTAACACATATCTTTCTGGAACACTAATCTTGACTGGAATAAAAAGTGAAAAAGTTATACAACATTGTATTAAACCTAAATAGAACCTAATAAAAATTTGTATTACTTTTTGTGATAATACCAAATCTAACCTAGTCCAACCATTTTTCTTGATAAACTAAGTACTTAATAATTTAAAATAATAAATCCATAACTTGAAAATATACAATAACAGTCCAACATATTTTGTGGCAAATAACTAAGTGCAGTATGTTTTTTTTTTCTAAAAATGTTGGCATGAAAAAAATCATTTTAAGAAGTACTTATGTTCATACAAAAGCTGCATCTTAACAAAATATGAATTTACTATGTTTAAATTTATTATCACAAAATTAACTTTTTGGACTCACTGATTCAATATTGATTAAAGGCTTCTTGCAAACTTGGTCTACTTTTCATTTTATTAGTAGTTTTTTCTAATAATAATAAATTTGTTGGTGAGGTAAATATAAAGCGAAATTTGGCAAATATAAACAAATTTTCAATAAGCTGTTTTATTTCCTTCTAAAATCATTAAATACACATTGTGCTTTGTAACATCATTTTATATCAAAAATTACGAATTTATAAAATAACCAGCAAGAAAGATTCAAAAGTTCATTGTAAACATAAATATTGAATAAAGGAGTTAATTTGGAATAAGTACTTGCGAGCTAAATTGCAATAAAATGAATTATCTCGTTGATCTGTAACAAATTACGTTTCCAAGTAATTTTAAATTATGATATCTCATCATTTAAATAAGAGTTTCAGTTTGTCTAATAATTAAATAAAGTAATTAGAGATTAATTTCCTCAGTAATACATGATTAAAATATTAATTAATAAAGGTATAAAATCATAAATACCAATCGGAGCAGTTAGGTAAATTACAAATTACATGGACTAAATCGGTTAGGGGTAATTAATTTATCACCATTTTCATTCATATGTGGTACGTATCTGTAAATTACATAAATAACCATTAAATATTTTGTAACTTCCTACATGCTGATTAAATATTTAGTTTAAGTTGTTATTTTATTCAGCTACAAATAGCAGTAACGAAGAAGACCATTTAAGAGCGTATTATTAAGAATTTTGGCTAATATATCGTTGCATTTTTGGTCATATTTTTTATACTATAGGTTTTTAACCTAAATAACCAAAGACTTTAAACTTCGGATATTGTAAACTAAACATCATGACAATGATTGAACCAAAAGTTTGAAATTAAAGGGGAGAAGTAAGTTCCATTAGATTTTTTAAAAAGTTTTTTAAATTTATTTAATATTTCACGTAATTTTAAATCAATCGCTTCGGCTGACTTCAGGAAAATAGTTATTACCGTTTATTTTTTCAAAACCAACAGAACACCAACTTGATATGCCGGAAACGATATACAGCCCTCTTGAGCAGTGGCGGATTATCGCACAGGCGCATGAGGCGCGCGCCTGTGGCCTCCTAATTGAACCGGCCTCAAAAAAATTGAAAAAAATTATGCAGTCAAATTTTTTTACCGGTCATGGTCGTTTTTGAAAACTTCTATTCAAATAAACCATAAACCTAACAAACTAATTATACAAAGGAGTTTTTCTTTCCAGTTCTAGACAAGTTGACTTTAAAAAAGATTCTCTTTCTGAAATTTCTGAGACCCACCTTCTAAAATTTTGTCGGTTCGAACGAACCAGTTATACATATAGAGGGTGTCCCAAAAAGAAGTGCTCAGAAGAAAATCCTAGACAATAGACGAGGTTTCATCAACAAGAAAACTAATAGGCAGGACCAGCTTTTTGATGGGTCATTGAATTTTGTTCCTACAAAAAATGTTGTTAATTCGAAATTTTGTTGTAGTTCATAAACTATTTGATCATTTTAAAAGAAATAAGTTGAAAAGTCAAGCTAATTAATGCCACTTTGGCTTGAAGTTAAAAATATCATCAGAAGAATGTTTTGATCGAAAAAAAATTCTTCTTTCAAAAAATTAACGAGATTTCACCTTTTTCTTGATATTTTCACTATCTTTGAAACAAGCCCCATAAAGGTACCATTTTTTATATCCGTAAAACTTCACATTAAACTCTGTCAATAAAGATTTTCTTCCGAACACTTCTTTTTGGAACACCATGGATAATTTAGTTTCTTCTTTAATTTTAACTTTTGGTTATATTTTACAGTTCATCTAATTCCATGAAATTTTTTGAAAAAGAGAAATACGAGATGTTTTTCCAAAGTATCTGGAAATGCTTAACCTGCCATTGCCATTTTTTAAAAATTTCACCTATGGCGCTATATTCAAATTTTGCACTTCTAAGTTTTCCTTAAACTAACCCCTGAAACGTGTGAAACTGATGTCAACTAAAAAGGTCATCTTATTTTATTTCAAAAAAATAGCGGCCTCAAAATCAGGTTGCGCCTCACGCCTCCAAATGGCTTAATCCGCCACTGCTCTTGAGATGGATAAATATAGGAATGTTCTATTTTCGACGATTATCATTGATATATAAAAAAAACAACATTTTGTAGAGTACAGTATTTATCACCATAGAATTGTTTGGTTTGCCTTATAAACCAAAAAAATGGAGCTACGTAACTATTTGGGTGTACTTTAAAAAGTTTTAAAACAAAAATATGGCGATAAACGCAATGATCAACTGAAACTCTAAATCTGTTGTCAAATTTTGTACATTAAGTTTTAAATAATATTAGTGCATTTTGTAGAGTATTAGAGAATTTTTAGTGCCTTAAATTTGAATTTACTCCATCACCAAAAAAAAATATTTTTATAGTACTAAAGAATCGGAAACTATAAACTGTTGAACTCATTAATTAATATTTAATATTAAAATAAAAAAAAAATCACCCGATTTAAAAGATGTTTAATAAGTTTTCATTGGATTGCAAAGTATTTTGGAGTATATAGGTTTGACCAGATTTATTTTTCAAATTTATTTTAATAATCCAAAATACAATTTCTAGAATCCTACCTGCTATTTTTTTACTCCAGTAGAATTTTAATCAAGAAGATGTAAGGAAATACTTTGTTGCTAACCAAGTTATAACATTGGCCTGAATTAATATACAGGGTGGGGCAACGAAAACGAAAAGGACGATGTTTAAAATAGTTAATATAGATTTTCGAAGAAATACTTGGATAGGTCAAGTTTAATTTGAAGGGGGACTTTTTTGGAATGTAGTTGACCCAAAAGTCTGTTCATTCCTGGGCACTATGAACACAACCCCCAAAATTTTAAACGGCATGATGGTGTAAATAATACCTTGGAAAATTTATTTTAACCCTAGTAGCATTTAAAAAGCAAAATCGATCCATATATTTTAAAGTTATTTAAAATGTAGGAATAAATACGTAAAGGGAAAATTAATTTTAAAAATTCCTCCCTGGCACCCTGTATATCGGGTTTATGAAAATATAAAATTGAACTTTAGTATGTTATAAGGACTATATCAAACGCATTTATTTATCTAAAAAAAATTCAATTTTACTTCCGGTTTCAGCAGAAGTAACACCAACTTCCTGATTTTGAATTAATAACCTAACATATGTTTGAATTATTTGGATTCAATTTTTTTTAGAAACTTTAAGAAAAAAATGTTATAATTTTTTCGTAAAAAAAAATGAGGTTTATACCTTATGTTGGGTACCATAGTAATGGAAAAAAAAAATCCTCTATCTAGTTATAGGGTGGCCACAATATCATGTCATTGAAAAAAATGAAGATAATTGCAAAAAACGCATTTCGAAAATTATAAAGATTAATATCTCAAAAACGACCAAATCAATTTCATAAATTATAATTTATTTTATGTATTTGTATTATATAAGAAAGTGGTTTGAGTAGGTTTTATTAATTTTTTTTATAAAAAAGCTTTGAAAAAAAATATTTTTCTAACAAAAAAAATTTAAACTTACTTCATCTTAAAATTTTTCCAAATTTAATTTTTGTACGGTGATAAAATCTGAATATGAAAACAGTGATGTCAGACTTATTCAATGGGGGCCACCCGGGCTAGCATGTGCCTGGCCCTATATAAGGCCTATTATTTATTATATACAGGGTGTTTCATTTTAATTAATCCAGCTAATGAATATCAAGAAAATTAAGTGATTTCCTTAAAAATAGGAACGTTTTTCTGGGGTTTTATTAGGCATTTCTGGAATAAGGGGAAATCCTCTTTACAATATAATCTTCTCCAAAAATAGAGCTGCAAGAATTGTTTTCGCTATTTTTAAATTGCAATACCAAGTTTTAAATTAAAAAAATGCGAAGCAGGCGATTTTTTTTAAATTATTCATTATCGATTATCGTTCATTTTTCGAAAATCTTGAAAAATTTTTCTTCGGTCTAATGCTGAATCTGGATAGAGCCTCACTTTAACATATTAAAGTTTTTCCAAAATAATTTAAGATTAAAATTCCAAAAACTAACGTAGTTATGATTTTTATGAGTTACTTTAAACTACTGTTTAAGGGGAAATTTAATATTTTTTTTAAACCGGAAGATGGCGCTGGTATAATATTTTTGGTACCGTTGTAAAATGTCATAATAAGGTATTATTTTATGGTATAAAAACCATATCAATCCATTAAAAAAAATTATGACGTCATAGTGACGTCATGTCAACAAAGAAAAAAGTATTGTTAGGTTCAAAATAAATGTTTTCAAAAACAATGCGACAAGTCTTTTACGGTTTTTAAAAATTTCAAAAGATAACGTAGTTATGATTTTTATGCCTTACTTTAAACTAATGTTTAAGGGAAATTTAATAATTTTTTTAAAAACCGGAAGATGGCGCTTGTATAATCTTTTTGATACCGTTGTAAAACAGTCTTAAGAGCATTCTTTCCTAAACCGCGTGTTCAAAATCGTGTTCCTCAAAATAAGTTATATCCTTTTAGAACTAGTACCTTATAATAATACAAACAATTTTAACAACAATGCATATCTTGCCGCCCCTTTCCGCCCCCACAAACTGAATAAAATCCATTAACAAAATTTTGTGTGCAAAACGACAAATACTGGACTATATACAGCACTTTTATTATTTAATCAATTATCATAAAAAAATACTGAAATGTAGATAAATGTATGTTCTACAAAACGGCGCAACCAGATTTTCAATATCTCAAAAAGTTCCGCTACAATATTCCAATAAAATTTGCATAAAAACGCCATTTTTAAACAAGAACTATAAAAAATGTGTAATTTTTTTTAAAAAAAGCTTTGCGCCGTTTTGTAGATTAATTACCGCATTTTAAAATTCTGAAAGAATTATTTTAAAATAATAATTTATAAGGGCTGTAGAAGTAGTCCAGTAAACCTTAAAATAGCCTTTACAATTTTAAGGAAGGAATGCTCTTAATAAGGTATTATTTTATGGTATAAAAACCATATCAATCCATTTAGAAAAAAATATTTATGACGTCATAGTGACGTCATGTCAACTGAGAAAAAAATATTGTTGGGTTCAAAATAAAGGTTTTCAAAAACAATGCGACACGGCTTTTACGGTTTTTAAAAATTCCTAAAGATAATGTAGTTATGAGTTTTATTCCTTAGTTTAAACTCACCCTGTATATTTTAAGCCAAAAGAAATGCGTAAATTTGTCACGTTCTAATATCTAGTGTTAAAAACTAAATTTCAATACCTCTACGATTTTCGGGCTTTTCACCCGTTTTTAATTTTTGCAGTTACGAGATATTGCAATTAGATCCTGGAACCCTAGTCCGTTTGTAAGAAAAAAAATGGATCTAAAGTACAATGCGTAACTAATAACTAGGTAGACGGGGCAGGTGCCTAAGGCACCCAAATTTTTGGAGCCCGGAAATTGCAGACGGGTAATCCAAAATTTACGACCTTCATTACAATTTTTATTAATTAGGAATTTACTATTTTATTTGTATTATAGATTTTCTTGTACTTTTTTATTAAAAGTCTTGTTGCCTTTATCGAACAAAATTTTATACATGAATTTTAATTTTTTACTTTAATTTCCTTTAAAATCTAAAAAATGTATTCGCTACCCCAAATTTTACACTTTCGTTTTTTATAGGGCCCAAAGAATACTTTAGCTAGGGCCAAAAAGTACTTAAGCTGGGCCCTGACAGTCAGTCATTTATTTCGAATGATATATTTTTTTATATTTTGAAGTGATATTTTTTTATATTTTGAAGTGATATTTTTTTATTTTGAAGTTATTTTTAATATATAAAAAATGTTTGCCCGCCTAAAAATTCTTCATGCCCGCCCTAACATTTGGTTCTGGCTACGGCCCTGCCCTGACTACGTAATTCTAATCATGAAAACTTAAATATACAGGGTGTTTCTAAACCAATGTCCGCAACCTCGTGAAATGATTTTTTGGTAACTTAAAAATAAGGATACATTTATTCGGCAAAAAGCTCTATTTTTGAAATACAAGATACAGAGTGTTAAACTTTACCTATTTTTTTTTCAATTTTTTAACATACTATCGTTTATTTTGGCGGTATTCACTCTATTTGCCCTCCCAAATTTTTTGTACTAAAGCTTCCAATTTCTAAAATATTTGTATTGTTATGTTTTAGCATTTAGAAGTCACAATATTCATATACACCGTTGTAATTGTTCAAATAGGCACAAATGAGACAGGAAGCATAATGATGTATTTATTAAAGTAGTATCGTCCAAAAAATTGTATAGGTAGAAAGAATTTTGTCGTAAAAAATTGAAAAAATTGAAAGTAAATTTCAGGGACATAGGAGCGTCTTTGAGAAAAAATGTATTCTTATTGTTTGTCTGGTACTTGGTCAAAGAAATATTTACCAAAGTTACTGACACTTGTTTAGAAACAACCTAAATATTGAAGAATTGCTGACAAGTTCTATATTTTGCTAGTATTTTTTAGATACCATCCTTCAGTCCGATAAAATATTAGTACAATAGAAGCCAAAGTCAAAGATAAACGAAAATTTCGGTAAACTCTTAAGGCTTTTCATCGATTTGATAAAATATAATTTTTTTATTAAAAATTTTTATGGGAAATTCTAAAAAAGTTTGTATTGACAAGTTTATTAATAACTTCGAGTATTTTAATATTAATAAATATTTCTTTATCATTTTCATACGTGTATAAAATGCCCTTAAAAGATATAAAAAATAATGGGTTGTTTCGCTTCCTCTTACCATTTATGTGAAAAATTATTAAAAAACTCATGCACTCGTGTTCCTGAATTAATCACATAAATTGCACAAATTAAGCGCACAACGCAATGCAATAAAACAATTCCGAACTCGAATTCACCTCCTGATGGTACTCGTTCTATACTCCGGTAATGCGTATAAATCACTTCACGAGAAAGCATTCGTAGTATTCTGAGCTCCGACAATACAAGTGGCGTTGATGAGAAGTGAAATTCTTTGGTGACCGTGTTATACCGATACCAGTTAAAACCAAATAACTGAGAACATCTTCGGCGCTAACGTTTTATACTACTGACCCATTTATTATAACAACTCTTACCTGCAACGAAAGTGATGATAATCCCATACCCCAAATTGTTTCCTTAGAACTACCCGATCGGACAGGTAGTACTTTGCTTCGGACATTACTCAGCTATATTTTTTATACAAGAGGATACTGGATTTTAATTTATCAAATTTAATGTATTACGTTTTAATTAGTAATATGGTCCACACTTTGAATTCCTTAAATTATTTTCAAAATTAAATCGTAAACAGGCAAGCATGTAAAATTTAATTTTATTAAATACTTGAAATTTTTACTTCTCATTTAGTTTTATGAGTAATGCTTTTATTTATACGGAATTTCATACATAACATATTTATGGGTATTAAAATATTTTTCAGTTTTATCTCTAAGGTTTTATTTTCCATAATTTAAACTAAAATATGAATTTTTATACATAGTATATCTAATTTGACATAAGATTTATTTTCGTATTCGCTTAAAGTAGATTTGGACGTCATATAAAATAAATCTTTTACGATATGCCAGATTTGGGGGCTGACTATTTTCGACACAAATTGGTAATCATATTCATCCCTCCTTAGCTAGCACCGTTTTCTACCTTCAATCCAAGACAAGGCTAGATTGATTTTTCATAACTGTATAAATTAACGTCCAAATCTACTTCAGCCAATTATTTATGTCTTAATTATGATATGATGTTATGGACAAGTACCAAAACTAACGTATCCTTCAAATAGTTATAATTATAATGTTGTTCAATAATATTAAGTAAAAGCATCAATATTTTCTTAGGCATTTGTAGTATTAAAGTATTTTAAATTTATAAGTTGGAGAATTGAAAAGGTCCTTTGAGAGTTCAATACTTTTAAAAATTGAAAGCTATCTTTTTGTAGATGGTCATATTTATACGAGCGTAAGATAATATCACCTTTTGTGCAAGTCTGAAAGCAAAGTAGCTTTTATAAAAAGAAGCGTTGTAAAGGGAAATGTGCTAAAACGTTAGGAAGCAAGAACAACTCGATTATTGCCAAGGAACCTACTAATGCTAAAAGGCTCTATGCACTGAACGAACACGTTTAATATTTTACAAATATAAATCCCAATTCTCATGACATGAAACTTTTCAAATTATCACTCTGGTTGTTTCATTATATCAGCGTAAAAAGGTTTTAAAGAGAAAGAAACAGTTTCATCAATTTGGGATAGAAGCCGTCCTTCAATCTGCATACCAAAGCGTCGTTCAATGATAGTAAAAGTAAACCTTTGAAATTCCTTTCTGACCAGACAACATTACAAGGAGATAAAATGGTTCCGGCATAACAATAGACAACCCTTCATCAAAGGAAACTAAAATCTTTCAAAGAATTGTCCCGCGGGTATATTTATAGACTTAACAAGAGTTCTACGAGATACTATGATGTTTCAAGATGCATATATTTGTTTTGTATTCACAAAAGAAAACATGAAAAATACATTTGAATTTTATATTTATATTTGTTTATCTTTTAAGGAAAAGCAAATATAAATTTCTGAAGAGCATTGCGTGCATTATGTCGATCAATTCAAATTCACCTTCTTTTCAATATGCTGCAAGCTTATTTTTTTTTTCATCTTATAATATCTTTGCCAAACAGTAAACATTTTTAATAAATTGAAATTTAGAATTTATATTTTTACAGTTTGGTGCTAATAATAATTCCATGAATATTTATTATATCATACATAAATAATTATTATATTATTGATTTGCTAAAATATATTACAGTATATTAATTATTCTAAAACAAAAAATGTAATGCAGTTAAAATAACATTAAATTGATTATATTTTATACTATTATTATTACTTATGCAGCAACAAACAGCAGAATGTCAAAAATATTTAGAATTGGAAGTAATGTCAATAAAGTACAGTTACTCCCATCTGGAAGTAGGACAATAGTAACCACGATTGCGTATTCTTTGTCCTACTTCGAGCTGGGAGCAACTTTACATACAGCCTTCAGTGATGCTTATTCACAGGCTGCCTCAAGAAAATTATTATAATTAAAATTATTCGCATTAAAGGAATTTTATGTTGAGGTAAACCTCAAAACCACTAAAAGTAAGGAACAGTAATCTAAATTGATTATCACTTGATCTTCAAATTGTCCTATAAGGGTAAATTTGCTAAATAATGTATCACTAAGAACTAAGAAAAACGAACAACTTCTACTCCCAACATTTTTTTCAAAAATGGACGTTGCTGAACTTCTTTATTGGAAATTTTAATCCTTGTATCTTACAAATTATTTTCTAAAAAATATGTTCTTAACGGCCATTTAATTTTAAATGAGATTTAATTTGACATGTACAGGGTGTGGGAAAAGTCCTGCATAATGGATATAACTTTTTAAATTCAATTTGATCTAAAATGAATCCATGAATCCACTGATAACCTAAGTCATATTTTTCCTTTAACATAAGATTAAAAAAATATTGAAATGTTTTTAATAAATTTTAGGTCATAAAATTCACTTTACTGAGCACAAATGCATTTCAAGTGTAGTTCATCTTTTATTAGTATACAGGGTGTCCCAAAAAGAAGTGCTCAGAAGAAAATCCCAGAAAGTAGACGAGATTTCATCGACAAAAAATCTAATGTTTTTTTTAACGGGGCTTTGAATTTTGTTCCCACAGAAAATGTCGTTAAATCGAAATTCTATTATAAGTCGTAAACTATTTGGTCAATTTAATTAAAACAAAATGTAAAGTAAAGCTAATTAATGCCAGTTTAGATGGACGTTACAAAATTAATACCAACAAATTATTTTAATAGAAAAAAAAATATCCTTTAGTCCAAAAACTAATGAGAATGCACATTTTTTCTTGATATTTTCGCTCATATCTTTGAAATAAACCCCATAATTACAACACTATTTTTACATCCGTAAAACTTTAAAATAAACTCTATCAATTAAAAAAGATTCAATGTTCTACCTCTTTTACTTTAGGAGCAGTGATGGTAAGAAAAATACCCTGCTTCACGTGGTAGGTCAAGTAAAAACATGGCAAATAAGTAAAAGAAAATGAAATGAAAATCAGTTTAATGCCATAATTATGAAACTGAAACTTTACTTAATTAATTAATGTTCAAAATGTTGACCATTACCTGACCCTTATGCAGCTGATTTCAAAGATATGAGCGAAAGTATAAAGAAAAAAGTGAACTTTCATAATTTTTTTGAAAAAAAGAATATTTTTTTCTATCAAAATAATTTTTTATGATGATTTTTTTAGTTTCAAGTCAAAGCGGCATTAATTAGCTTTACTTTTCAATTTTTTTCATTTAAATTGAGCAAGTAGTTTATGAACTATGACAGAATTTCGAATTATCGACATTTTCTGTGAGCACAAAATTCAAAACTGGGCTGTTCCGACCCTGACTATTGGATTTTTTGTCGATAAAATCTCCTCTACTTTCTAGGATTTTCTTCTGAGCACTTCTTTTTGGGACACCCTGTATTAAAGAACGAGTTAATTTTAATGAACAAGTGCTACTATTGACTTATGAAACGAGTTTTGCATGCTATTTTTCTATTTTGTGCCTTTTTATCTATTTCAAATAAAATGTTTAAAATTTGTGAAAATACTATCAAATTAAACTTCATGTAAAATTAAATACCGTTAATGTTTTGATAATATCAGTCGTGAGAATTGTGCAAGTTTTATTTAAAACATTTTTCTAAAAAACTGTTTGCTTAGAAAATAAATTAATTAAATAAATTAAAGGACAACACAATTATTTAGACTGCTTCAATTAAATAGAAAAACTTGTTATTATTATTTTCTTTTAGTCCAACTTAAAAACTTTTTAAGTTAATTTATACTAAACGTATAAATAATAAAGTTGGACTAAAAGAAAATAATAATAACAAGTTTTTCTATTTAAATAAATTAATGTTGCAGAACTTTTTGTCTACTCTGTATGTTTAATATTTAAAACGATTAAATAATAAAAAAAAACCTATAAAACACACAGGTTGCGTTAATTTTATGTTTCTACTAAATTTTAGGAGAGAATTGGGTTGATTATAAAATCAGCTCTTAAAATGTCGTTTTCTCGTTCTAAAAATAAAAATTTTATATTTAAGTATAAGCAAAACTATTTTCTTAGCAAATATTTTTCCTGGAAACTTAAAATTGAAAGATGACTTTGGCGTTATATTAGATGCTACATGACTGTATATATTTTAATTTTATTTCTCTTCTCTTTTTTACAGATGAAAATCATCCTATAACTCTATCTTATTTTGAACAAAATTTTATCAATTTCCTTTAAATTAAAAGTAACAGCTTTTTATTGACTTTGGTGTTACCAGGCTTTTCCAATTCACCATGATCTCCAAACTACTGAAGATTTTCATCCTAAAAATAAAATAGCCTAAAATAAATTTACTTGAAAACTTACAACTGAGCAACTCTTTTTTAGGAGATAAAGGGTTTAAATCTGGAAAATGTAAATATCTTATTAAAGTTTCGACAAAACCAAAAAACTGTATGTTTGATTATGGTGTAAATTTCGAAAATAATAAAAAACCAAAGTTTTATTTTTTTTAGGTTTTTCATTTTTTTTAGAATCTTTTTTCTTTAAAAGAATATAATATGTGAAGTTGCAAAAATATATCAAAATATTTGAAATTATATTGTATTTATACAGTTTTAACTGAAATAGTAAATTTTTTCTAAAGATTTGAAATACTTTAAAGAATCCATTTTGCCATTTAGTAATCTAGTGAAATTTCACAATTTTTTTTAGATTTTATGACTTTTAAGAACAAAATTAAACTATTAACTTTTTAATTGAAGTAGAATAAAATGAATTTAAATGTAATATCAGAAGCTTACCGAAAAAAAAAACCGCAACCCGATGGGATCCAAAATAAAACAATTCTGTTGTACAAAAATTTATAACAAAAAAAGTAAAAATTGGCAATTTTTTTCAATATTAATTAAAAATGAGAGATTTTTAATATTAATAATTTTCGCGAGTATTGCTAGAAACCCCCTCAAAAGATTAGTACTTAACCCCTTTATTTTTAGTTTTAAATTTATAAAATAACTTTTGGGCCACTTGCCAATTTTCCCGTTAAGTTTCAGGAAGCCTGTCCACTTCTATGTAATATATAGCCTTGAAGTAAAATGGGATTGTAAAATGGTACATGTACTTCACATTTTTAAATAGTTTTTTTTTTCGAAATTAAAACAAATGATGTACAGTGGTGGAAAAAAGTATTCAATATTTTAATTATTTTCAAAATGTCCCTGTAAACTCAGAATTATTCTTTATTAAATTTTTATTTACGATAAACATACGATTTTTATGAGTTTTGTTTCTTGATATTGTGATCAATAAACTTTACTTTTGTTAAATTCAAGTTTTTGGAGAAATATCCCACACCTGGTGGTGTGGTGGATAAAATTATCAAGAGGATATCTGAAATTAGATCCACATAAAATTTCAGAAGGATCTGTCGACTATACGCGAGATGGCAGGATATATGAGACTTATATAACCCAGTCAAATTATTTTGGTATACTAAAAGTTGTCTCAAAAGTCCAATGATGTTAACATCTATTATAAAAATTGTAGAGCATAAAATTTGTGACAAATTTTGTATCAAACATTTTTTCTTGCGCTCAACCGCTTTTGAGATAGAAGGCGGACCTTGAATAACTGAGACTTTTGACTCGTACAACGCCAAAATGAGGTGGTATACGAGTTTCCTGCTTATTATCTCTCACTTCGAGGTTGACCAAATTTTTTTGCTTAATTGACAGGACTAATAAGAAGAATGAGGAGTCCCATGAAATGTGGATATACTCAATAACTCCTAGATAAAAGCCCTTCACAGTAAATTTAAAAGATTGAAGAGCCACAGATCAAATTACTCAGGAAATCCCCCCTGGAAACCTAACATGGTGTAATACCGGGTGGCACTGGGTCGGGTATGTATGGAGAAAGACCTATGATGATGGGCATTAGGTTTTCCTTAGGAATGCACTCATCCATCTCTTAAACGGAAATTTATCCAATACTGCAATGTGCATGGAAAAACAATAGCTTACAATGGGAAGCATATCTTCATCAGACAGTCAGGCTGCACTTCCAGATCTTCGTATGACGTCAAAAGTGTTTTGAAAATGCCTGAATGAACTTAGTGCCCTGGAGTCTCGCTACTTGCTCTGGGTCCCGGGACACTCTGGAGTACCAGGCAACGAGAAAGCGGACGAACTAGCTAGTATTTGATCTGAAATCAGTTTCACAGGCACAGAACCATCATTAGAAATATCAAAAAGTAAATCTAAACAACTGGATTCTCACTGAACACTTCAAATACTGACAGAATCAGCAAGGAGCTATGATACAGACCTTGTAACAACAAATCAGCTGAGTTTCTAAATAGAACACAGCTCAGAACTGCCAGAGGACTACTCGCAGAACTCATGGCTGTAAAGTAGTACCTGTGGAAAATTGGAAAATTTAATGGAGACCTTGCGTGTAGGTTTTGCCACAAAGAACAAAAAACTGCCGTTTTATCTAAATGCGATGGAAACGAACGAGACAGAGCATTTTTTGAATCACAGAACCAAAAGATGTCGCCACTCACCCTGTGCTTTTTAGTAGACGGACCCATGCAGGAGTAAAAAAAATTAAAGAAGAATCGAACCAAATCCCTCTTTACGTAAATTAGTAGATTCGATGTCTAAAAAATGGCAAGCCTTAGTGTAAAGTAAAGTTTCCATGTTTTTTCCCAACACTCTAGGTATTTGAACTCTAAGAAACTTAAATCCATTTTCGATGCCTTGACTTAAAATTGAAGGTCTATCAGTACATTAAATAATATGTTTTGAGTTTTCAACATTTTAATATTTTTACGATTTATTTTTGGGCTAACTTCGATTACTCTTAATTAAAATGCGCTTTCAATTTTCAGGACTGAATCAATATTTATGTTAAAAAAATGTACCTCAAGTTTAGAACCAAAAGAAGAAGACACCAAACCTATTTTTTAAATAAAAAGCAGCCTACTCTTCTTTATACATATTTTAATTTGAAGAAAATGTCCTACATCATTTTTTGTCCAAAATTCACTGAAAACTTTTCGTGCCGACACTAAATTTGCGATTTCAAAAAAACATTTGTTGTGAGGTTTGTAGTTAATATCGATTTATAACAATAGATCCTCGACGATCAATGTAATACAAGTTTTAAAAATAAGTCAAAAAGATAATTTTAAAGACGGAAAAAATTTCAGGCTCTTACAAAAACTTGCATTCTTTTCATCTGAATAGATTTTTTTTTCAATCCAATAAATTTATAGACTTATAATTAGCATAAAAATGAGAAACTACAAAAATTATGGAGTGTTTAAAACATAAACATTTCAGTACCCTTAATATTTGTATAATTTATTGGTGGGCTGATATCTGTTGATAAATTATAGCTCAATAAACCCTTATCAAACGTGGAAAATGCTAATTTATAAACGTACATAACCAACCTTTTATTTATTTAATGTTTATATTTGTTTGCAAATTATCAAAAAAACAAAACCTTATTATTTCATGATGTTTTAATTTAAAAAATACCCTCGTTAAAACAACATATTTTACAAAACGTACGCGTGTACACGCCATTTGTAATCAAGCATGAAAAATTACTGTATGTTATTGTGTTATTATTAAAAACAAAAGAAATTAAACAGCGAACACAACATAGACATTTAATTAAAAACATTTATCTCCAACACGTACCATATTTTCAGACCAAACCGATAAATTAAGGTTTATTGAAATTTTGAATTACTACTATTGTGTATTATTAAATTCGTAATTACTCATTTTCAAATAAAAGTACATATTTAAAATATATTTTTATAATTTTTTTTTCTAAAGTTGACATAACGCAATACAATTAAACAACTGAAAAAGAGTGTATCTCATCATTTATTTTTGAGCCAAGTGGCGCTTAAATAAATAATTCCCTCGGCGCAGCTTAAACATCTCTCCAAATATTTAACAAAGATTGTAATTAAATGCTACAATTAAATTATAACATCACGAAATTGAACTGGTATTGGAATTGCTGCGATAGCTTTTATGCAACGAAAGCGGAATAATTCAAAGCTGACAATTTCCAAATATTTGCATGTATGGTATGGCATAGTTCAAAGCACGTCTTGGTCATAACGCTTTCTCTCTGTGCTCTGCTTATTTGTTTTTACACGTTTTGGAATACTAAAAAATCTAAAAGCGTTTTCCTGTTGTCATTATTTGTATTGATTGATTAACGGAATGGAGTTGGATTTTTGTAGTAACACACTTTACGTTTGAATACAAATTCAATTTCAGCGAAACAAAAAATTTTTAAATAAAATATTTTACATTTCATAATTAAATTTACTTTACAAATGAATATTACAGATGTCATTGTTTCACGTGTTTCATAATACAATCAATGATTTTATCAATTGTTATATTATATATTTTTAATAATCGTTTGAGCACAGTTTTTTATTGAATCAGGTATAATTTCGACGAATTTTTATTAAAATTTTAATATAGCAATATTACAACTGAAGCATTTTTTTTGTAATAACGTTGACAAAAGCGATTTTTTGTGAAAACTCACTTTATTATACATATTTAAAAATACTGAGAAAATAAGCTCTTTCTTCGATGTTATTTTATTATACATACAAAATTGGTCAACAAAAGGAAAATGGATGACTTTTTAATTACTTAAAATATTTTTTTGTTTTCGTAGAAAGGATCTTTTTAATGAAGCTTAGTTAAAAATCTACTTACAAGACCAAAAAATTATAATATGGCTAAATATTCAATCTAATGTAAAAACTATCCCTAAGCATTTCCTATATACAGGGTGTCCCATTTTAATTAATCCAGCTGAATATCTTTCCTTAAAAATGTTTCAGACAAAAATTGTAGCGACTCGAGGGGAACATTTAATAGTGCCATGGGTTTTTAATTGTTATGGGGTTTTATGGGAAAACGTTTTTTTTTTCAAATGGGAACCCCCATGTTTTATTGTAGATTCATAATCTATGGAAAATAATAAGAAAATTTTGGTGGAAACTTTTTTTTCTAAAATTTCAATTTTTCGCTATATTCACCAAAATGAACACAAATTTTGGGATTTTCGATACAGTTTTACTAAAACGAAAGGTCTATAAGAAAACTCGCAGGAGTCAAAAAGTGCTTAAATTAAGGCAAGGATTAATAAAAAATATTATTTTACTTTATTAAAATAAATAAATTTAAAAAAAGTTTATTTTATTTTTATTATTTTTTAAGAAAATATTATTTTTTTTTACTTATAAAATTTAAAATAAAGTCAAAGGTAATTAATTAATACACTTAAAGATATTTGGATCTGTTCTTAAATTACGAGAGCTGGTCTAAATAAGATGTTCGAATATTCCTCCATTTTGTTCAATAAACATGTTTACTCGTGTGCGAAAAGCCAATGATACATTTCTCAACATTTCAGGAGTGATACTTCGAAAAGCGTCCGTAATTCGTATCATAATATCCTCTCTAGTTGTAGTTGGTTGTTCATAAACCTTATCTTTTATGTAACCCCATAAAAATAATCCATTTTTGTAAGATCCGGAGATCTTGCTGGCCATTCGTGTACTTCACTACCAATTCTAATCCAGATATTAGGAAATTGGTTATGTAAAAATGTTTTAACAATTCTGGCAGTGTGGGGTGTAGCTCCGTCCTGTTGAAACCACATTCGCTGTCTTAAATCTAGAGGTACAGTTGGTCCCAGCTGGAAGTAGGACAAAAGTAATCACGGTCGCGTATTCTTTGTCTTACGTCCAGCTGGGAGCAACTTTACATCTTCTAAAAGAGTAGGCATTTCGTTTTGAAATATATTCAAATAAACATGTTGGTTAAGATTTTCTTCATAAAAAAAATGGTCCCACAAGATACTCATCCACTATTCCAGCCCAAACGTTTATAGACCAACGCCACTGTAATCTATGATCTGTTTGCCAATGTGGATTATTTTCAGAATAATATTGAGCATTATGAAGATTTACTCCACCCATGTTGTCAAATTTTGCTTCATCAGTAAAAAGTACGCGATTAAAAAAAAGGGGATCTCTTCTAACTTGATTCGTAGCCCATATGCAAAAATTAAGTCGGCGGATGTAGTCATCTTCTTTAATTTGTTGGGTTAAATGAACATGATATGGGTGTGATTTATGGTGTTTTAAAATTCTGTTTGCAGAAGATTTAGGAAGTCCATGAAGACGCTGAATTTTTCTTGTAGATGTATGTGGATCTTCATTTACGGAAGCTAAAGCTATCAATGAGGGGAGCATCTTAGGACCAGTTTTACTACGTTTTCTTCTAAGAGAACCGTTTTCCGCTCTTTTCACGAGCCTCCTAATATTTGTATGATTTGGATGACGCAATTGTGGAAACCTCTCAGCATAAAGACTTGCTGTGCTGCGTGCCGATAGTTATCATGGCATTCGCCCAAAACTTTTATAATATTCACGATTTCTCTAGGTGAATAATCAGCCATTTTATGAGAGACTGATTTTAAATAATCACAGTGGCTTCAATATCAATGAGCTTCTACAAAAAACTAATCTGTCACAATATAACGATTATGTGCGAAACACAAAGTAGGCTGAAAATGAAATTCCTTTATTTTTAGAAGCCTTCTTCCTTAATTGAAAAATATTATTTAACATATTAAATTGCAAATAAAATTGAAAAACCGTTTTGACACCTATTGTTTCCAACCTTTGACTTTATTTTAAATTTTATAAGTAAAAAAAATTAATATTTTTCTTAAAAAATAATAAAAATAAAATAACCTTTTTTTTAAATTTATTTTTTTTTTAATAAAATAAAATAATATTTTTTATTAATCCTTGCCTTAATTTAAGCATTTTTTGTCTCCTACGATTTTTCTTATAAAGCTTTAGTTTTCTAGTAAAACTGTATCAAAATTCCCAAAATTTGTGTTCATTTTGGTGTATATAATGAAAAATTGAAATTTTAGAAAAAAAAGTTTTATTCAAAACTTTCTTATTATTTTCCATAGATTACGATTCTACAATAAAAAATGGGGGTTCCCATTTGAAAAAAAATATTTTTCCATAAAACCCCATAACAATTAAAAACCCATGGCACTATTAAATGTCCTCTTCGAACCGCTACAATTTTTGTCTGAAACATTTTTAAGGAAATCGCTTCGTTTTCAAGATATTCATCTGGATTAATTAAAATGGGACACCCTGTATTTTGGTTATTCTGTATTTTATTTTTATTATGGTACTTTTTGTAAAGCCAAATTCTAGTTAAAATTGAATCCAATTACTATAAAAATAGACGAGTATATTTTACACTAATTTGGAAAGTTTAATAATTTGATATTCAACGTAGACTCTATTTAATTATAACATTTGTATGATACTGATAATTATAGTAATGTTAGCAAATATTTTCTGCGAATGCATATGATTTAATTACAAGATATAAACAAACAGTAACAATGTTAGTGAAATTTGTATGAAGCAAATTCATCAGCAGAGGAGTAATACTGAAATACTAAGTGATGCATGAACGTGACCCGGTGCAAATATGCAGAAATGTTTATTATTTGCCGATGCTAAAGCGCACTTCTAGTCTTCTATTATCTTTGTACTGCTGGTATGTTGCAAAACAAAGGCTTAAGCTTCACACAATGATCCTATCGTTTTAATAATAAACGTGAAAATTTAAATAATTTAAAAACATTCAAAGTTATTTCAATTGAAGTACATATTTTAATTTACTAAATTATATAAAATATGATGTTTATTGTTTGTTTCAAAATATTTTACATTACATTTATAATTTTCTAGGACAGGTATTTCAAACATCCAAAATTATTATATTATAGAAATTGCGTTTACTGTAAATAAGTAATTAAGAGCTTAGTTGCCAAAATTCGCAATACTTTTCCCTGGTAAAAATGTTATTTTGGAATTTATAAAACAAAATTTAATAAAAATTGTCACGGTCAATGGGTGAAGGTTGACGGTTGGCCGTTTAAAGTTTCTGTTCATTTTGATTGATTCAATCGAGTTATACAGTAAGTAGTAAATATGTCCAATAGGTAGCCATTATAACCCAAAATTTCGATTTGAAATTTTCCACTCGTTACAAAATAAGTGATATCTTCGAAATTGTTACTCCCTTCGAGACGCTGGAATTTAATTTTTGCCGAGTCCACATAACGCTCTTAAAATAATTCAGTTTTAAAATCCGCTATCTACTAGCTTTTTTAAATTGCGTCTATGCACGGTTTTTCCCTTGAATGATTAAAATCATTAACTTTTGAAATACCGATAGTAAGTATAAATTTTCAAGTATTTTTAAGATCCAGACAAAACATAATAAAAATGAACGAAATACAGGGTGGTGATTATTTCGATGCTCACCATTGGTATCTTTTGAAGTGGAGGAGATACGAGGTCGGTTAAATTAGATAAAGTTGCTCATTTTTATGACCATTAAAAATCTGAAAAATAAATTAGAATATTTAAACTCGTTGTAAAGTTATGGCAAAAAAAATGTGATTTTTGAAAATAATTTATATTTGCCAAACCATTACTGCTACATCAATGAAATTTGGTACCTCTAAATTGTTGACTATTCTGAGTTAAGTGACGTCAAAAAATAATTTTTTGGCCTCCTAGATTCAAAGCTGCGATATTCAATTTTTTTATTTCTTATGGCCGCCATGTTGAATTTTTACATCATCAGATAATAAATAATAATATATTTTCAGATTGCTAATTAACTTTAATATGTTCCTTTAGAAAATGTGTTAAATTTAAGAATTTGTATAAAAAACAAATGAAAGCTTTGTTTTATGGACAGTTTCCACGGTTACCATAAAAATATCTCCTCAAAATTGCTCTAATAATTAAGAAAATAATAATAGTAAACAAATGACCTGCAATAAGAGCATTTTATGTAAATAACAGGTGTCTTTATAATATTAAACAAATAAAATGATTAAAGTATTTGCTTTTTTATTATTTCAATTTTGATCAAATTTAAAGTTTAATTTGAGGCGATATTTTTATAGTAACCATGGAAACTGTCCATAAAACATTGATTTCATTTGTTTTTTATACAAATTTTCAAATTTAATACATTTTCTAAGGGAACACATTAATGTTAATTAGCAATCTGAAAATGTATTATTATTTATTATCTGAGGCCGGATTTTGTTTTGTTGGCGAGTTTTATGAACTCGCCAAATCGTCATCATTTTCCGCCAATTCGTCATTATTTACATTGTTCTCTTCGCCTAAATGATGACGGTTTGGCGAGTTTTAGAATCCGCCGTAGAAACAAAATCCCACCTCTGATGAGGTAAAAATCCAATATGGCGGCCATAAGAAATAACAAAAGTTGAATATCGCGGCTTCGAATCTAGTAGCCCAAAAAATTATTTTTTGACGTCATTTAACTCAGAATAGTCAACAATTTAAAGGCACCAAATTTCATTGATGTAGCCAATAATGGTTTGGAAAATATAAATTATTTTCTAAAATCACATTTTTTAGATTTTTAGCCATAATTTTGCAGTGAGTTTAAATATCTTAAATTTTCTTTCAGATTTTTAATGGTCATAAGAATGCGAAACTTTTCCTTCATTTAACCGACTTCGTATCTCTTCCACTTTAAAAGATGCCAATGGTGAGCATCGAAATAATCACCACCCTGTATATCTGTTAGCCCTTTTTTCATCAGATAATTTTTGAAAATTTTTCTTTTAAATAGTTATTCTATAAAAAATCGCCTTATTTAAAAAATTAACAATAATAATGAGTTTTTAGAAGCTCACATGTATGAAATTTTGTTTTAAAAATGTTAAATAATAAGCGAAATATGAAATTTCAACGTTGGTAGGATTTGTAAAGTAAAAGTTGTAGACTGAATTTTCCTAAATAATAATTTAATAATGTTAAATTCTATATTTTAATTTGTAACATTCCACTATTTCTGTTTTAACCAATCTGTATTTACCGGATTAAATAAAAGTTTTCTCATTAATTAATAATATAAATTCTACTTTTTAATTAAAATTTACTTAGTTTTTGTTTAATTTTTGATATTACTTTTACGATGTATGAAAAATTAATTTAATCTAATAGAAAATCCGTCAAGATTTACTCATAAAAAATTCTTCTATAAATCTAAAAGGAGTTTAATTAATGCACTTGGCACATTAATTTCACTAACAAAATGGAGGCTAAATAAAGACGATCAACATCTTATCAAAATTTATGCGATGAAACAAAATAAAGATTCATTAATTATGTACAATATGAAAGAGGACTAACTTTCCTGTTTTAGATAGACTATAATTATAATACTATAATTTTCTGGTTTTTAACAGAACTTTGTTGAACAAACGCAAACTTTGTGATTTGAGGTTGCTTTTGTTCTTAAATAATCCAAAATCGATAGTGTTCATTATTATGTAAAGAGCTAAGTAGGAAAATATAAGTTATTAAATTTGATAATATTGCTCAAATAAAAAATGACACATTTTCCCATTATACCGGGTGTCCAAAAAACTAGGGCCAACCCTGTAATATCTTTATTTATAAAAATAAAAATTTTAGTATGTTATATGGGATAGGATAACGCATTTATTGAACTAAAAAAATTGGGATTTTATTACAAAAAATTACCAAAAAAAATCCAATTTTTTTTAAAGTTCAGAAAAAATTTTTTTGTCACAAACATACTTGGAACTTAATAATGTTTAATAATAACTACAAAAAATCCAATTTTTTTTTGAAAGTTCAGAAAAAAAAATTTTGTCACAAACATACTTGGAACTTAATAATGTTTAATAATAAGTACAAAAAATACAGTATCACTTTTAAAATAAGATATATGTCATTTGTGAAACCGGAAGTGAAATTAAGATTTTTTATATTTCAATAAATGCGTTTTGTTATGCCATACAACATAGTAAAATTTTAAATTTTTATTTTCATAAATAAAAAAATTACAGAGGTGGTCCCTAGTTTCGTGGCACCCAGTATAAGAAGTGTCCAAAAATCTAACCCTAAGTAAGTATCATCATCAGTATATTGTTTGGTATCATTTTCAGTGGCGTACCGAGTATGCGCCGATTTAATACATTTTATAAAAAGACTGTTGGGTAAGAAAAAGTGCACGTGTTTACTACTTAGTTAATAAATGGAATATTTCAGTTTCGCTAGTTTCAGTCAAAAAAAAATTACTCTTCGCGCAGAAATCTGCGCAGCGTTGGGTAACATTCAGACTAGCGTATACATATAGCGTCTATGCTCTACTGTTCTAATGGAGTAGAAAGAGATGGGTTCATCTTTAAAAACGAATCGTTTTATCTTTCAAAGTTAACCAAATGCAATAATTGTTGAAAACGCACTAAACCCAATATTTATTAAAAACGCAAATAATGTACTATAAGAAAATTTTGGCCTTCCTAATAATAACAACGAACGAAGAAAACAAAAATAGTTCCGATGTTAAGTTTGAGGACGTTATTGAAACTACAAAAAACGACGTAAGCAATTATTCATATATTTATAACCTTTTATATTTTTTTACGTTGTATTAAGCTTAGCGCAATCATGCAGTCAGCAATAAATTTTTGTGAACATATCAAGGGCATACATATAAATGGTTGAGTCGATTTCTTAGATGATTTAGCAAACCTGGAGTACATGATGAAATATTCTCCCACGTATTTGAGGCGATCCATCCATATTTGTTCCAAAACGATATAGGGATATAGATCTTGTGAATCTGGATACAACACCAATTGTACCATTTAAGTTTAATAATGGCTCACTATCAATCACAGAGTATTGCACTTTATTTTATGTTTCACAATACATTATACATCAGAAGCTTGAGTTTTAAATACGATACTTCTGGCTAGGCTTCTTTTGATGCCTCTGCGGTATGCTTTTCTCAATTTTAACAAAAATATTGCTAAAACGCTTCCTGCAATTATCCACAAAACTACTCTTATGTCCATTGGCACTTGGATACCTTGTTGGATAATGAAACTGGAATTGACCAAAACCATTCCATTAACACCGGCTTTTTTTGAATCCATTTTAATTATAATAAAATTATGTCAACTTTATTTTAGAAATATTATTCTTGATTTCTTTGAAAGAGATGATTGAGTAACGAGTTGGTCAAATAATTATTAAAAGTCACTGTTACATTACTTAGGTGAAGTAATTGGCCGTCTTATGTTAACAATTTAAACTTTTCTTATTACTGAACTACTTTTATAAAAAGAAATACTAAATGCTTATTAATGCTTAAAAATTAATTTGTGTCATCAATATATTTTGTTGCATAATTGGTGCGGTACACAATGTGTACTGAATGAACTTGCAATCATATACAGGATGTTCCGTTTGTGGTTCACCAAACGTCAGAGTTAGAAACTAAAGCAATTTTAATCATCAAGTAGCAAAAAAAGTTCTATCTTTTTTAGTTATGAACTTACAGCATTTTCAACGATTGGTAACAACAATAATACAGAAATGGTTGATATAATGTTGAATAAAAAGTCGTAAAGAAAAAAAGAGACTGAAAAAAATAGGTTTTTATTTGATTATTTTCAACATTTTAACAATTGTTTTTGTATTGCTGTTATTACCCATTGATAGAAAATGATTTTGATGACTTTTTTTAATCCCTACACATATTTTGTGATTTGTGATAAAAATCGATGATCTAAAATTCAAAAGGCCATAGTTTTAAAACTAAAAAAGCTAGACCCCCACTTTTTTAGTTTTTTGTCGATTAAATTTAGTCTATACCTTATACAATATGATTTCATACAATTGAAAACAGAATTTACATTAACAATAACGATTTCACAATTTTGAAATATGAAATCATACTGACGAAAACTAACTTTACATAAATGAAACTGATTTTTTCTTCAAACGTCAGGAAAATATGCCATTATATGGTTCAATACAAAAACATGTATTTTAATGCCTAGGCTGTTAAAGAACTTTTTCTGCCGGCCGTGAGCCGCTAAAATGTGTCAAATATTTATACCAAATGTCAAATCAATTGAATTTAACATTTTTATTCTGTTGAATTTAAATAAAATAATTTTTATTTGTTTTACAAAAAAACGTTTTTTTAATAAAAGAATAGAATTCTAAATTTGTATTTCAAAATCGTGAACAAAACTAGAAATCATATGCCTTCAAATTGGATTGCTGAAAAAATCAGGTTATGTTGCTTCAACTATTATCATATATAATATAACTAGTGAAATTGTGATTAGCGATAATCACGTCGGTTGCCACGAAATATGTTGTCAAAAATTAATTCCACGAGTCGAAGACGAGTGGAATTAATTGACAACATGTTGAGTGGCAATCCACGTGATTATCATTTAATCACGATTTCACGAGTTATATTCATTAGATTATACCACGAAATATATTTATTATCTATTATTTATATTCCTGTATTGTGTATCAAATATTAACTCTAGTGGTGAGCACAAGCGCTAAGGCGCCGATCTCTCGATCCGTGAACGCGGGTTCGAATCCCAGCCAAGCATGTACTTTTTTTGAGATTATTGTTTACAATCAGAATCGATAATCAAAATCGATAATCAAAAAGCGATAATCACACGCCGGCGAGATGCTTACCGCTTAATAAGCGAGTTGGCGCATAGGACATAAATACATTAGGAGTGGTATAATCATAGAAATTGTAAACATTTTTAATGGAATTGTCAAGTGCACAACAATAAATCTATGAATAAATCGGAAATACTTGGACAAGATCGTCTTTTGATGTTCGCGCCGCGCCGCCTACCCTGTTTCAAAGATCTTTTGAATCATTCAAGCATATGTAATGAAAATATTAATTATTTTTTCTTCAAACGTCATTAAAGTACTGTGTTCTGTGACGTTCGATAGGCTTTAAAATGTCACTTTTTATGTTCGTTGATTCTATGGTCACTTTGTACTGCCTAGGAGTAGAAATTACTACTTTGCACTGACAAGGAATAAAAGGGCGGAGTAAAAATGAATTTTAGGCAACCCAATGTACACTAACATTGTATTGTGTGTAAATTAAATGTCAAATTTTAAAATTATTTATTATATTACTATTTTAAAAATTTCGACGTTTGTAGAAAAAATAACATGTTCTATTCGGAGTAAAAGAACTTTTTGTGGCTCGCTTGTATCCGCATGCTCGCCACAAAAAGTAATTCTTTAACTCCTAATAAAACAATATACTATTAATTTTAAATAGACGTTTGAAGAAAAAATAGCATGTTTTATTCGGAGCTAAAGTGCTTTTCACTTTAGCTCCTAATAAAACAATATACTATTAATAAAATGAAAACAGAATTCACATTAAAGAAAATTAGTTTTTCATTCGCGAATTTCAATTTTTAATTATTGAAAAAAGAATTAACAATTTTAAAACAAATTTCTATTAGAGGAAAAATACAGATTTTAAGAACATATATGTAAAATCTTTAGATTTTATTGAATCAAGATCAAAATCTTCATTATGTGCATTTTTAAAAAATATTTAACTTCAATTACCTGCTTGGAATTTTATTTATTTTACTTCTATGCCCGTTTTCACCAACGATTCCTAAAATTTAAGCATTGCTTACAGCGCTAGTTGCTAGGCTAGCAACTATGCTAGGTAAAACCTTAAAAATTTCAGCGATTGTTTTGTGATGTTAATGTCAAATTTCAAGAAGTTTGAAGTGGGCTGTCAAGTTTTGCACAAAAAGATGAAAAATTTTCGTTAAATAGTCCCCTAAATGACATTCGTGGTAATGACAGTGAAAAATATTCGACTTAAATTTGACCACTTGTGATATTACATATAATAATTTGGACCCTACCTAAATTATAAAGTCAAAAGTGTTGAAGTTTACACTGATATTTGACATTTGTTTAAATATCAAATTTGAAGTAAATAACCTAACAAAATAAAATTCGTAGGTTGAAATCAATTCAGTGGCTTTATTGACAATTTTTATAATTTCATATAAAAGAGTACCTTTTAACTTGAATTTTGCAATTTGAATTTTTGGTCTAGCACTTAAAATGGCTTCGCAATTAGTTAACAAAGTTTATGAAATAGTGCGTCGCTACTTTTTTCCTTGCGAGCTGAGTGACGTCATTCCTTCCTAGTCGCCTCGCGCGCGTTATACGGTCGGCAAAAGTGCAAAAACAGTGCGACTTCGATTACAAGATCGGCAGGTAAAAAAAATCGCGGTTTCTTGATTTTTCATCTACATACCGCGCTACATCATGAAACGAGCGCTTTTTTTGATATCTTAATTTTTTCTGTACTTTTGGCGCTCTCGAATTAATTTGTAGTTTGAAATTAGTGCTTTTTCGACGCCGACTTTGAAAATTCGTAACTTATGATCCCGACCGTGTATAATATTCCAATGTTTTATATTTCCCTTCTTTCTTTATTATTTATACGAGAAAAAATCAGCACGATTATATTTTACCCCTGGACTTAAAAAAAAAATCCTAAGTGAAATGTTAATAAAATAGCTCAAACACGCGCTTTGGTGAGCCCCCTCTGCAGCCGTAAATTTTTAAAATTTTCTCAATTTTACATCAGATTATCAAAGAACAACAATATTTGTGGTGTAATGAGCATAGTGCATTTTTAAATTTTGCGCGGTTAAAAAGTTATGGCGTAAAAATGTAAAAATGTTGAATTTAGGGGTCGGCGGCTCCCGTCGGCCTATTTTTTAACGGATTTTCATTTTTAAAAATTCTGATAAATCTACTCTTGGTACTAAAACCGCCCACGCATAGGGTTTTTTAAATTTTGAAAAAAACAACGAAATCTTAAATTTTTTAAGATCGCATTTAAAAAAGTCGCATTTAATTATTCGAGTTTCGGTTTAATCAGTCCCTCAAATTTTATTCTACCATAACGCAATATACATTTTCTCAAAGCTTTCATGGTCCACTTTATGACAAAAAAAGAATCACTTCGCTATCTCCTTTCGTTATCGAGTTATGGCCGAAAATGTAGCAAAAATATGCAAAATCTCCGTTTGGAACCAAAATGCGGTCTGAAATTTTTCACTTTTCACAAAATAATTAATATCTTCTAATCTATTATAACCGCCGGGACGAGTAATAGCTTAAAATTCGCACCGTTACCTCCCTCACCAAATTCCCTGAAAATTTTAATTTTCGGTATAAAATTACGTCGTCCAGGCTCGTATTTTTACCAAAATTTTGCCAAAATTTTGCCAAAATTTTGCCAATTTTTTCCAAAAAAACTATTTAACGTATTTTAACAAAATATTTTTTAAAACACGTCTATCCATGGTGTTTACCTTTGGTAAAAATTTGAAATCGCTAACTTTTATAGTTTTCGAGAAAAACAATAAAAATCGATTTCCAGGAAAAAATTTAAGCCTTAAAAATATCTCAAAAAATATTTTTTCGAATCTTTTCAAAATCGACCCCGCAAATGAAAGATAATAGAAAATAGATGAAATGTAGGGGGTCACTTGCCCTCTACACCCCCCAAAAAAATTTTACACCCCAAAAACTCAAACAAAACAAAATTTTTCTAGGTAATGTACCTTAAAAAATAATTAAATTTTAAAAAATTTAATAAGATAATATCGATAATTTTTACAAACTTAGCTGTACGAATTTTCGTTTTTTAATTTTAGTTATTAAGCGAAATATGAATTTTTTACAATACACCTTTACTCATTTGTTAGAAAGCCATATTTTATATAAAAATTCATATCTTTTGAATAAAAAGTCGTACTGCCTTGATTTTTTTAAATTTTTTTCCTATTTCTTTATACTACAACCCAAAATAATTAACTTTCAAATTTTTAATTTGAAACGCTACACACTTGTAAAAACCACACTAAAGTTGTATAACATTTAAAGTGAAATTTCATAAGTAAAAAATTATAAAGAAGTAAATTTTAAATTAATAAATAATTCTCCTACTTTAATTAATAACTAATAGTAATATTTTATCAGAGTATTAAAAGATAATAACTATAAAAACGTCTAGAAACAATCAAGTGCACTATACGCGTGTACGGAACGGACAACGTTCGGAAGAAATGACGTCAGTAGTTGAAGCGGAGGGGGTAATTTTCTTAAAATTCAAACGCTTATATTTACGTAAATATTTGTCGTATCGAATTGAAACAAAAAACAACTTATTTATAATTATGATTTCTAAAATATAAGATATAAAAATATCAATTATTTTTTTCGTTTTTCTTCCTCATTCTATAGAGTTGCTTTTAAGAAATACCACTCAAATCTAAAAAGTTATAGAGGTGTAAAAGTGATAAGTGAAAGATTCTCGAAGTACATATATCCAAAACACGGAACTAAATTTTAATTACGTACCTGTTCCCTGTTCCTTTGAATTACTGTTATTTAATATTTCCTAGATCTATTCATATCAGAAATTCCTTAAATCTTAAGTAAGTGGATTCTGTTAATTAACAAATATTCCTTGATGTTGTTAAGCTTAAATTACTTCAGAATTTAGTTTTTTTGTTTTAAAGTTTATCGCGTTTTATTTATTAGCAATTTCCTCAATTAAATAATTAAAAAGCACGCTTCGAGCATACAAGAAGAGAAATTATATGTAATTTATAAGTAGCAAGTCATGTGCTTACGGGAGAAAGGGCATTAAAATAAGCCCGCCAGGTCGTACGTATCGTGCATTCAAAATCGGATACGTTATGTAACCCTCATATGAAATCGGATGGCAGGAAAAATGCGCTCGTCCCGCTTCTAAACGAGTCTAATTTGTATATTTCCGTAGCGCGAATACTAAATTTATTCTGTCTATGTAGTCGTTGGCGGCGACATGATTGTTTCCCGATCCTTGCGCAAATATAAAAGCATATATTTATATGCGGAGTAAAATTACCAACTCTGCCGTCGCCCCTAGACAACCTAATGCGTTTTATTCTATAGCAGAGAAAATTATTTTCACTTGTTGCTTGTTCTTTCAGCTAATTAACAAGAGAAAATTTACAAAGAGATGTACACCAAAGAAAAGACTTTCCTGTGGGTAACTTAATTTTATTAGCATCTTTTATTGTTTCTTTGTTTCGATTAAATAGACCCATAATTCATCCTTTGAATGAAGAACAGCCTCTAAATAAGCTATAATACTGTAAATTTTCCAATAATTTGCTCAAATAGGGTGCAATCAATTTACTTGTCCCAGTTTATCATATTTTTTGTACTCTGGATTTTTCAAAATTAAAAAAAAATTAAAAATGTATCACAAACACATACCCCTACATATGGGGTACCAAAATAATCGTTATAAAATCCTCTTTTTAAAAAGTCGAATGACCCGGCATCATTGCATTTAAAAAAAGTGAGATATTTGATAAAATCTTCATTAACTAAGTTTAAAAATTAATAGTTCAAAAACCACTTAAATTTTTTTTCAAATTACAATTTTATTTAGGTATTTGAATTATTTAGAATTAGTTTTGGTACTTTTCACCGACTTCGAAAACCTTTTTTTTTTTTGAAAAAATTTTTTTTTTACAAAAAAAATAAAAACTAATATCTCAAAAATACTTCTTTTTTAAATGTATTTTAAGCCATGAATAAAAATATGGGATGTTACATTTAAAAAAACAAAGTTCATGGTGAAACCGGAAGTGATTTCGAAAATAAAAAATGCACATAAAATTTGTTTTTTGAACCATAGAACATAGCCAAATTTCAATTTTTTTTATTCATAAATAAAAAAGTTATCGAGGTGACCCGGTTTTCATTTCCACCCGGTATACAATTATAATAATGTAATAATAAAATTCTAAATTTAAAAGCCTTCATTTTCTAAATAAATTGTTTAATTTGTGTTTTAAATTTTTTAATATTATTTTCTTTTTAAATGTTTTTTGGTAATTTATTATAAAATTTTGTTCATACTACCGTGTTTTTGAGTGTTTCAAATTATAATTTTGAATTAGTGTGCAAATAGCCATTTATTCGTACATACTGTATGTGCAAATAATCCTTCAAAATAACCGGGTAGGAACTAAAAGTATTGAAAAAAAACGTCTGAAACCGGTCAATCCCTAATTGGTGGGGAAACAAAGTATGGTTGTAATTATTTTTCACAAAATCAAGCTTTAAAGGCCTTTTTAACCCATGTCACCTGTTAAAAACACGTTTTACATGTCTAATGTGGAAATGCTATAACTTTTCAAATATTCCATAAAATAAAAAAAAATATGACAGCTGAATAGAGAGTAATTGGAGCTTTAAAATGATGTATCACTAGACCCCTAATGCTTTAAGATTTAAAAAGTGCTAGTTTCCCCGCATAACGGGGGGAGGGGTTCTCAATTGCGTTACCATAAAAATTAGTCCCTCACCAAGTAAAAGTTGACCAGTTTCAGGGTTTTTTTCATAAATTATTTGCTTCCAAATAACCTGGGTGGGAACTCTTAGTTGGGCCACCCTGTATATCTTTTATTTTAAGAGCTGAAAAAATTACAAAATTGTCTGGTTTGCGGATGCGCATAACCAGAAATTATTTTTTTAATATAACCCCCTGTATATTTTTTGATATTTGGATTAACACTAACTTAAAGAATACAACGATATTTTTTGTTTTTTAAAAATTTGAAAGCGCACTTAATTTTTTTCGGACATTTTCTATAAAATTTATCAAATTTCTACATATTTTTATAAAATTTTTAGTGAAAAATGATTTGTATAAAAGTTAAAGAACACTTAAAAAGGAACAATATTTTATAAAAAAATAAAGGGTGTTCCATTTAAAAAAAAAATAGCTGCCACCATTTATAATAAAATTCGAAAAAAATGTACTAAAAATACATCAAAATCAATATTACAAAATGCCATAAAAGTTGTTTTTTAAATATTCATAACTTATTATGAATTGCCCAATATCAATTTCTAAAAATATGTGTAAATGTGATAATTTTTATAAAAAATTTCCGATAAAAAATTAAGGGCACACTCAAATTTTCAAAAAAATATCGTTGTATTCTTAAACCTAGTTTTAATGCAAATATTAAAAAATATACAGGGTGTCCATGAAAGGTCTGTACAAAACAATACCTTATACTCCTGAGACCAAAATATGACGATTTAACAAAACTTATCTCTATCCAAAAGTTCTTCGTTAAAATGCTACAGACCATTAAAATTTTTAAAACTATTTTGTATTTTTAAATTACTAAAAATTGGCTCATACAATCATAACATAATTTGGTATATGCCTATGTAATGGAAAAAAGTATTTCTAGACAATTTGTTTTTACTTTTTCACTTTATGTAAGTAGTCAAAAATAGGTCATCGACATGCAAAATTTCTTATAACTTTTTAATGGTTGAATAAAAATTTATAATACTTTACTTGTAGATAAACAGTGTAATTATAAACGGTTTTTGTCTCTTACAAAATTTTTTTAACTCCATTATTTTAGGCAGAAAAAAATATTTCCATGTGGTGCATAACCTAACTTTGAAAAAATATTAAAATTTTTTGCTAAAAGGTCTGTACAAATTAACACAGTATATTCCTGAGACCTCAAATTCTACCTAAAATAAAGGAGTTAGAAAAATTTTGTAGGAGACAAAAAACGTTTAGAATTACACTGTCTATCTACAAGTAAAGTTTTATAAATTTTTATTTAGCCATTAAAAAGTTATAAGAAATTTTGCATATCGATGACCAATTTTTGACCACTTACATACTACTTACATTTGACGTTGGACTGTATGGGTATCTTTGTAATTATTGGAGATAGAAAGTCTGTTAAAAAGACAAAGTAGTAGAGATTTTTTCGAATATTAATAATTCATTTACAAATAATTTGAATATCGCATCGTTCCAACGCTATCTTGAAAAAACAAGAAAATGCGATTTTTAAAATATGGTTATAACTTCCTTATTTTCGGTGGTACCAAAAAATTTTTTTGACTCAATACACACAATTTTTGTGTGCAATGCAGTGAAACAAATGAATATTTTTTTTCGCCAACGGTTTGACCGGAAATGAACCAAACCTATTTTTTTCTTATGGCAGCCATATTGGATTTACACATATTCGGAATTAGTGTATTTTTCTGAGTAATTTGGTATATCATATGCAATATTTTAAGAAAAATAGAAATAATTTTATTTTACTAACCAAAAATGGCCTTGAATAGATGTCAACTATCAATACATATGTGTTAAGATTTATTTTACATTTAATATTTTAAATAGTTACATTTATGTTATTGACAATTTACATCTCTTAAAGTCCAATGTTAGTTTGTAAAATCAAATAATTTTATTTTTTTTTTAAATATGACATATGGTATACCAAATTACTCAGAAAAAAATACTCATTCCGAATATGTGTAAATCCAATATGGCTGCCATAAGAATAAAATAAGTTTGGTTCATTTCCGGTCAATCAGTTAGCGAAAAAAAATATTCATTTATTTTACTGCATTGTACACAAAAATGTCTGTATTAAGTCAAAAAAAATTTTTGGTACTACTTTTTTGTAAATAAATTATTAATATTCGAAAAAATCTCTACTACTTTGTCCAATTAACCGACTTTCTATCTCCAATAATAACAAAGATACCCATACAGTCTAATGTCAAATGGGACACCCTGTATATTTACGGGATGGTGTTAGATAGTGGAGGTTGTAGAGTTTTTTTTTATATAATATTTGATTTGGTATCTCTGTTTAATAGTTAACCAGTCCATATACATATATTGATAAGATATCTAACTTGGGAGTGAATTAAATCATAGTAAATTTGTTTTTTTCTCTTACAGAATAGTAGAAAATTTATATGAGATACCTAAGTTATAGAGCTGGCAATATAGAGGTATAAATATTTTATTGTGTTTGACTTTGTTATTGTTGTACTGTTAATTTCTATTGTTGGGATTTGTGATGAATCATCACAATGATCACTGATGATTAATAAGTATTATATTTTTGCTTCATTGATTTTAAACCTTTTATTAGTCATTGTAGGTGATAAGATCCTCTTTTATTATATCTCGAATTTTGCAAATATCTTGGTTATGATAAACCAATGTTGACCATTTAATTTTAATAGATGTATCTTGTATTTTGACTTTAATTATTTGGACTTGTTCTAGTAAGAAAATTTTAAGTTCCTTGCCAGTTTAATAGTATTCCAAATATTATTTTTTTAATAAATCGTACAAGATTTCCTAAACAACTGGTTGCAGAGCAAAAATTTATTTTTCTTTAGCTGGCACACAAAAATCTATAATTTTAATCTAATCCAAATCTATAGGAAGAGCAAATAGAAATTTGAAGCATGCCTCAACAATTATAACAAACACTAAAAGTGTTTTAGATCAACAAAAAAATGGGGAGTTAGTGGAGTTACATTTGTAAAAAATAATTAAAACAGCCCAATTTCAAATTCATAAATAAATTATAGATGGTGTTTCTAAAATGGTCATGGCTTTGTTATACTACAAGTAAAAATAAGACAACAAGTTTGGATAAAAATTTCTACAGAAAGCAACTGAGTGCAATTTACAAAATACTGTCCCCCCAGAATAGTGTGCTGTACGAACTTAAAGTATTTGTAAGTTAGAAATTGCCATTCAAAAGTTCGGATATCAAAATGTTCGAACCGTTGGAAGATTGAGCAGAAGTTCCGAAAAAGTTTGCCTTTATGCAATTTGTGATCTTCCAGTTTTATTTTCCCATAGAAAACTTATAAAAGGAATTTTGAAATATTTTTCCGGTACTCTACCAAGGGTCTCTAACAATGTAGCGACAGCTTATACGCCAATTTTGAGACACCCTGTATATCTGTATCGCACATAAACAAAACATAATATTTGTAATTCTGAGCCAAGAATACAAGTAGTGCATTTTAAATTTTTGCATTATACAGGGTGTTCTACATTTTTCCAGCAAAAATTTATTTAAGATAGTAAATGTCATTCTGAACAAAAATTTTCCTATGAACTATTTTATGTTTTTTCGACTCATTAAAAAGTTACAGCAATTTTAAAATTGATAAATTTTCATGATTTTTGTGGAACACCCTATATAATATTCTTTCTTATTATATTTTTTTTATTTAAATCAATTCTTATTTGGATTTTTTCTTTGCCAAATTGGTTTTCTTTAACATTATTGGCTGTATCTAAAATAAGTGAACGACGAGGTTAAATTTCCCTCGCTAAAATTAGTATCTTATTGGCTTAAAGATATAAAAAATCTAAAGCATACTTGATTTAAATAAAAAAAATTGAAATTAAATTTAGTTTATACAGGGTGTTCTACAAATTTTTTTGAAATTTTAAAATTGCTGTAACTTTTTAAGGAGTCGAAAAAACATATTTCGTAGGAAAATTTTTGTTCAGAATGACATTTACTATCTAAAAAAAATAGCTGGAAAAAAAGTGGGACACCCTGTATTTATCATAAAAATAATTATTTTGTTAATATAATATTTTTATATTTATCATTCCTGTAAATGTAAATTCGATCCTGTTGGTATCATCTAAAATAAATAATTCTAAAATTCTAAATTGATAAACAGCAATGCCTGTCAAAAGAAGAAGCTCTCTTTCGCTTTTAAATCAATAATAAATGTAGCCTTAAATTATCGTTATAATATAAATAATAATATTCAACGAAATGAAAGACGTCAATATAATAATCATTCAAGCATTTCTTGTGAACTAATCAATCAGATTTAATCAGTTTCAACTGAAATACCATTTTATATAGTATAATTTTTAATATTTTTTATTATGCAATCTTATTATATTATTTATTTTCTAAGAACTCAATTTTGCGAGAATTTAATGGAAACGAATATCTTTTGTGATTTTTGCCACGTCTGTAAAAATCATAAATGAACTCCAAGGGAGTCATCTGCGCTCTCGACGTAGATTTTTTATTTTTCTCTCTTTTATAAACTTAGCCTTTTAGTATTAAATTGTTATAATCGCTCACCCGGATAAACATATAGCAATATAGCTCATGACGAATCTGCAATTACTGCTTCAATAGAATATAATTACATAAAATTTGAATTTAATTACAGGTTTCCTCAACGAAAACGAAATAGACGAGTTTTTAATTAGTTCAAATTAAGTTTTATACAGGGTGAATCTGTAACATGGAATAAATTCAAGAAGCTAGAAACGATTCGATTTTCAGATAAACGCCTTGACTTGACACGTCAAACGTCATAATATTTATGTGAAGTCATCTACAATGCCCAAGTGATATCATCACAATTTTTTTAAATAAATACCCACAATTTTACGTAATCAATTTGATTTGTTTACCCATGTAAAATTTTATTGACTTATCTCCTCTTGTTCCGAAGATATGATTAATCAAAAAGTCAAGAAATGTAAAGGACTAATTATGTTAATCCGTACAACATTTTGTGGACTTAACTCCAAACCTTAGTATACCGAAAATTGAGAATTTACTATTTTTTATTGATCTTCGAAACGACAACAGATAAGTCATTGAAATTCTGCATGGGTACACAAGTTTGGAAATTCTTTCAAATTGTTTACTTAAAATTGTGGGTTTCCATTTAAAAAAATTGTGACGACGTCACGTGGGCATTGTACGATGACGTCACATAAATTTTAATTGGCACAAAATGTTCATAATGACGAACAAAATTTGACGTGTCAAGTTGTTTTTTGGAAAATCCCTGACATTTTTAATTTATTCCATGTTAGAGACTCACCCTTTATACCTACGCATGCTCAGGCAAGTCATATTTTGTTTGAATTGTTTGAAGATTTTTGAGAGTTCGTTCCCTGGTTCTGCCAGATTAACATTTGCCTGGGCTCGCTTTTTTTACTAAAATAATGTTTTCTTCAAATATCAATTTGAATTAATTAAAAAAATAGTTTTTGTTGTTCTTCCATCATCTAAAATTACCTCAAAATTAAATCCATCCATGGTTTAATTATTTTTAGCATCTTTCAATTTTCTGGCTGATTGTGCTTGTTTCAGCTCGCTACTTTCTTGGAGTGTATGTACAAAACCACAAAATATTAAAAACCTTATGATTTACTTTATTTCCTCAACCACACATTTTAAAATATTTGGTCTCCTAAACACGAAAAACTTTTAAAACTTTTTTATTCGTGGGAGGGCAATGAAGCGAATAAAAGATTTTAGTGCTCAAATATGCTTTTAAGCTACGTTCATGTTTTAAAAGCAAAAATATAAAAAAAATTTAATTAAGACGCTTCGTTATGTTGAAATTAAAACTTTTTCAAAGAGCTTTTCACTTTTCAGTTTGTACTACTTTAACTAATACACAAAGTATTTTTTTCTTCAAAAAATATAAAGGGATTTAATTAAATGAATTAGTTTCTTGACATTTTTATCAAAGTATAATATTATGTATTATATTTTATCATAATGATTAAACTTTTCATACTTAGTAAAGATTGAATTGAATTTAAATTCGCAAAAAAGTTAATTATTTACATTTTAATTTTTAATCATCATAACTCATGCTCAAAATGTTGCCTATGATATATGTATAGTAGTGTAAAATTGATTACTGTATTTAAGTTTTAAAGGTTTGATTTATTTCATCACTTAACAAATAATAAAGCTAAATTACGAGAAAACACTACTAAAGTTTAAAAATATTGTAAGGAAGACTTAAATTTAAAAGAAAAGAAAAAAATTACTACAAAAAATAATAACTGCAAAGTATTGTGGAAATTTTTTTAATAAAATCTATTAAAACTACTCTTAAATAATTTAAATAGGTAAAATAAATTGTAAATTATGAAATTCATAAGGCCGTTTTTGAGAAATTAATATTTATAATTTTTAAAATGCGTTTTTTGTAAATATCTTTATTTTTTCAAATGGCATGATAGTGGGGCCACTCCCTATTTTGATAGAGGATTTTTTCCGATTACAGTGATAAATGTAGGTAGAATCCTTAAGTTTACGTACTTATTTATAAATTGATAAAATAAAATGAATTAAAAAAATGAGTAAGTACACTTAAGAGGATAGTCGTCAAAATGTGTAACTCCGATTTCTCTGTGCCTTGGAAATGCGATGGGAGAATGAAACATATAACTGTGCGATAGAGATGCCATTAGAATTTTATGTGATTATATGGAGGTTTTTTAAACAAACATAACTTCATTAAGAGTTAATCGATTTGAATTTTGTAAATTAATCCTGAAAATATATTAAAGGCACTAGCAGATGATGTTTTTAATTTTCTTAAATAGTTTCATAGTAAGCTTGTAAATTGAGCCTAAAAGGTGCATATTTTTGGGCCCAACCTGAAGGTGAAAATTAAAAAAAAAAAAAAACTAAAAACATCATCGACTGAACTATGGAATCATTAAGCAGCATAAAAAAAATTATTCGATTTCATTTAACCGTTCGTCTTTTCTGTTTCTTTAAAGTAATCGAAATTTATATTGCCAAGTCCTATACCTAATTTCACCGACTATATTTTTAAGGTTTACACATTTTTTGTCACAAACATACTTGGAACTTACCAATATTTAATAACAAGTACAAAAAATAGGGTGTTAGATTTAAAATAAGAAAGTTGATGGGAAATTCTTTTTAGTTCTATGAATGCATTTTCTTAAAATTTAAAATTTTTATTTTCATAAATAAATAAATTACAGTGGTGGCCCTAGTTTCGTGGACATCCAGTATATATAAAATAAAGACACTGTGCAGACCATGGTGCAGATGATGCGTAAAACAGCAACAGAACACTTCATGACTTGGATAAGAAAATACAGTCGAACTTGGCTATAACGAGCACTGATATAACAATTTCACGGATATAACGAGCAAATCCCTATATGTTGAATCATGTGTATTTCTGTTTAAAATTGCGCGGTTATTACGGAGGTAGATTATCTTATTTTGCAAAATAAAAGCAAATAATAGTGAATTTTATTAAGGATAATGGAGTTGACCAAAAAAATGGGTGGGTGAAGAGGGTGGATGACCCCGAAAAAACTTTATCTTGAAATTTGTTTTGACTATTCACAGTTTTATGTAAAAACTAAAAACTACTGCAAAGAGAAAACTTTTGTCAAAATTTGAGCATATTATTATCAGTAAAAATTTAGATATTATGTTAAAAAATCGAGTAAAATTTAACATAATAAATGACAAGAACAGTTTTTTAGCAAATATATGTTTTCCTGTTTTGTTATTTTGAAATTGGTGAAAAAACCAATTTTGAAAGTTACCTACACTTGGTTAAAAACACAGTGTATATTTCGAATTAGAATAATAGCTGGAAAATATATTTTCACGGTTAAAACGATTTAAAGGTTATAACTAGCAAAATTCACCATCCCTTGATGGTCGTTATGTTTTGATTTTATCAGAGTTGAAGTTTTCTACAGAAATTTTGCGAAATAGAATTAAATATTAGTCTACCTACAGTTTTATAAATGACTGAAATGTCTTTACATTTTGTTTTATTTCTAATTTGAAGTTTTAGTATTTTTTTTTTAATAATTAATATTGAACTTATATATTTTTATTTTAATAGTATTCAGGAAAAACATGCCTAAAAATGGGGGGCCACAAAATTTCATTAGTGCCTAAGGCCCCCAAATCTCTTAATCCGCCACTGATACCGAGTCTTCAAAAATGGTTGATAAATTTGGCGCAGTTGGCCACAGTAAAACAAAAATAAGTACTTCAGCGAAGTTTAAAAATAAAACGAAACGAGGTGAATTTTCATATAAGTTTTTCTTATTTATTTAAGTAATACCCAAAAATAAGGCTACTGAGAGGTTCTTGGGTTAAAATAAAAGATCAGAAATGAAGTTTAGTTGCTTAGTTTCGGTATAAATCCTAAGTGTATTTTATTATTAAATTTTTAATACAGATGAAAAAATTCCTACTTTAATAATTTTAATAACTCTAACCTTTAAATTTTGACATAATATTGTTGAAAAACCAATAAAATTCTTGATATCAAAATTTTTCTGGGCTCTTGTACTTATACAGTCAACTCCAAGGAGGTTTGGCCCCTCCAAAAATAAATTTTGATAGCGCCATTGCAGCTTTGTGTTTGGTATGCACGCGGTCCGAGCACGTTGAATAATGTCAAAAATTTAGTAATGAATTTCATTACTTATCAAAAAATTCAAACGTAATGAATCATTTATTCAATAGTCGTAGAAATACTCAGACCTATTATGCAATTTCGACATGCGAGGGTCGTAATAGGACTGAGTGAATAATGGCTATCATTTCTCGCTCGTTGAATACTGTACTTTTTCCACGACTCATTTTATTTTACGGCGCTTTTATGCAAACTTTTTAAGGTTATTGTTCGTATTTTTGACATTTCTTCTGTGTAAATTGTATTCTATGGTTGAAATTACCCATATTCGATTGCTCATTACCCAATGGGTTGGTAATACTACAGTTTTGTGATTGGTCCGTATACGGTCCGAGCATGTTGAATAATGTAAAAAATGTAGTATGAATTTCATTACTCATCGAAAAACTCAAATGTAATCAGTGGCGTAGCGAGCATAACTGGCGCCCGGGACACGATATCTTTTTGGCACGCTCCGAAAAAGAGTGTCCAGTGTTCATCCAATAAATAGGTGTCGTGTAGACTGTAGACAAGCAACCTATTTCACTCGGTCCCTTCTACAACTCTCCAGAAGTAGTGGGAAATTTCAGCGCCGCTAACTTGATTCAGTTCATGTTAGGTTGGAAATTCTATTTATTGGCTGAATACACTATAATATATAGAATATCGTCATCGTCTTCTAAAACAGCGGTTCCCAACCGATGGTCCGCGATCAAATACTATTATTTAAAATAATATTCTAAGATTCTGATTGACAGTTTTAGCTTTTAAGTTGCACTGAATTCATTCACAAGCTGCACTTTTTGTTTGTACACCTTTTCTACTTGTATTTCAGAATGCATCGATTGTATTTTAGATAAATCAATTTTTCCGAAAGTATCAATTGTATTTCAGATTCATCAATTGTATTTCAGATAAATCAGTTTAATTTCAAAAAGCATCAATTGTATTTCAGAATCATGAATTGTAAAAATTGAGGAAGATAAGAGTTATTATCGATGATTGCACATGTTAACCACAGCAGATGGATACAATTCATCAAATATGCGAATTGGGAATTTAACATTATACCATTCCGCAGAGCCGGATCTAGGGTGGAGCTAGTGGAGCACTCGCCCAGGGTGAAAGTCAAAGGGGGGGCGCGAAAAAAGACAATTTTTTTAGTTAAAAAAAAATTGTTTTTTTATGAAATTTCAGGATCGACCCAATCGCGCCGATGTCGACATTTTTTCACGATGCATGTGTTTTTATGATTCTTGTTATTTTTATGCAGGTGTTCACTGATAAATTCTAATTTAATCTTCAATAGGTCGCCACAGGTTAGCTATTTTTCGTGGGTGTTGTGCGTTTTGCGTATATACAGAATGTCCCATAATATGTGGGACCCACTTCTAGGGCGGGTGGTACATGTCAAAAGAATAAGAAAAGTTGATATAGTTTATTTATTTAGAAAACCACCTTTTCAGCAGCTATTATTTATTTGGCCAACTTGGTCAAACTCGTCAGCGGTCGCGTCCCCCGATTTCCTACTCCAGCATACGCGTCCCACCAAACTCCCGCTCAGCCGTCCAATCATGATCGACAGGCAGGTCACGTGATTATTAAGCTCTGGCATCTTAGTGCGACGAATTCTCCTGCGAAAAAGGTGGTTTTCTAAATAAATAAACTATATAAACTTATGTTCAATTTTGCCTCATAAGGAAACAACAGCTCTTTAAAGGTGTTGTTAAAAATTAATAAGTAGGTTTTCGCTCGTTTATTTCAAAACAAATTAGAGTAGAGATTTGAAATTTGGTGTGAATCATAATACATCTAGAATACATTTTTGTGAATTTTTTCAAATTTTTTGCTTGCTTTGAAAGGGTACATTCGGGGAGAGTTGAGGTTAAAAATGGTCATAACTTTTTTGTGGATAACTTTACAACATTTTTTTCTTTAAATTCATGTTCCCCATTTAATTCGTAACAAAAAAGGTACTCTTATTTAAAGTCGGTAGAATGCGACATTTTCGAAGAAACTGCATTTTATTATTTTATTGATGTTGAACACAATTTAAATTTAAAAAAATCATGTTATTACCCTTGGATTATTTTATTTTATTGTATTACCCAAAACTGTTTAAGAAATTGAAAAAACTCATGAAAACTTATCCTAACTGTATTATGATTCATACCATATATCAAATCTGTTAATTTGTACTTCAATTTGTTTTGAAATAAACAGAAAAAACACCTACTTGTTAACAGCACCTTTAAAGAGCTGTAGCTCCCTTATGAGGGAAAATTGGACATAAGTTTATATGAACTTTTCTTATTCTCTTGACATCTACTACCCACCCTAGAAGTGGGTCCCACATATTGGGACACCCTGTATATGTGATTATATTTTATGTGATTTGGATTAGAGTTGTAATACTTACTACTTACATCTTAAACATAATAACAAAAATCAGAAGGTAAATAAGAATAAGTTGTAATTTTAATATTGCCCAGTTCTTATTTATTTTCCGCAAATACTTACATTACTTAATAGTTTATGTGATATTATGTGGTAGTATTTTGGGTTTAGTATTTCAAATATTTTTTTAAAAAGTATTTTCATATTTTTAAGTTTGATATACTTTAACTAGCCAGTAATACTTTTTAGATTCAATCTTTACAAATCGAAAGAAATAGACAAACAAAATAGATTATAGATTTTGTTTTTTGATTTTGGGTTCAGATGGGTATTCGGTTTCAGTTGAACTTTTTTAAATAAAAAAAGTATTTGAAATACTTTTAATATTTCAAATACTTTTTTTGGTGTAATATTTTATAGAATGTATTTCAAAGTTTAGTAAAAAAAGTATTTCAAATAAAACAAAAAAGTATTTTACCCTACTCTGGATATTAGACCATGTGATTCAGCACATGGGTATTTTTTACAAAAATATAGCTTGGATATGGAATTTTTATTTATAAAATACAATTTTTTGGTATAAAAATTTAAATTAAGTCTTTTAAGAGTACCTTTTTTTATTCAAAATTAAATAAGGAATAATATTTATGAAACAAATATTTTGTAATGTTGACCATAAAAAAGTTAACGCTATTTTTAAACTGAACCCTCCTTAAAACTATCCTTTTCAAGAGTTCAAAAAATATGAAAAAATCATAAAGTTATATCTTGAGTGTATAATGATTCACACCAAATTTCAAATCTCTAGGACAATCCGATTGAAATAAATGACGAAAAACCTACTTTTTTTTCTTAAAATTAGTTGTCGCATAATTTCTGGACACCCTGTATACAGTATTATTTTTTAAGTCTTTATTTTTTGTTGTTTTATTTTTTATAATAAAAAAATATGTTTGGTAATAATTTATTATAGAATAATTTTTTGTGTGTTGGGGGGGGGCGCCAAATTTGCATGTTGTCCAGGGTGACAAAATGTGTAGATCCGGCTCTGCCATCATTCCGCTTAGATCCTCATTCACTAACGATAAACCCAATTGAAATAATCCATTCTAATGAAACGTACTGGTTCTTATTGAAGTGCAATTTATTACTTCTGAAATACAAATCATACTTTCTGATATACGAATTCTCATTTTCAAATCATGCTTTCTGAAATACAATTGATACTTTCTGAAATTTCTTTAAATTGCTTTTTTCTGAAATACTATTGATGCTTTCTGAAATACAATTTACGTTACTAAATTACAATTGAGGACTTCTGAATTTTCTGAAATACAATTGGAAAAGGGGTAGTGCGATCATAGCATTTGCCTATATTTATTTGTTCTAGTGGTTCGCGGGGTTCAGCATTATGAATTTTGTGTGAGATACAAAAGGTTGGGGGCCTCTGCTCTAAAAAGCAATATGATATAAATCATTTTTGCAAAACTTTTTCAGCAGGAGGAAAAAACTGTTTTATTTTAATTTCGTTAATGATCCATCATATTAAAAAATTGAAATTTTCCGGAAAAACATGTTTGTCTTGAGAACCATTCGGCGCCCCTCTCCGAGTGGAGCCCGGGGTCCAGGGCATGATAGACCCCCTTGTCCTTCCACCACGCTACGCCACTCAATGTAATGAATCGTTTATTCAATAGTGGTGGAACAAGTATATATTTTTCATTTATTAAAATTGTCGTAATCACCATAATCGTGACTGGAAGGATAAGGAAACTCCATATAATTAAGCTTAGAACTTGTTACAAAGTTTGTTCGTACTGTCCGCTGTCCGTTTGTCCGAGGCCATTATTTCGCAGAAGTTATCAAGCCATTCAAAATCAGACAATGTATTTGGTTTCTATTCGCAGACGTTTCCATGCATCTCATTTAAGTGGAAATTCTAATGAATTCCTCTTTCTGTCATTTCAAACGGCGATGTACTTTAGTTTTTATTTTGTTAGAAAAGCGTGTAAGCGATATGAATGAGCGACGTGATGGAAATACTCGCGTCAAATTCTCCGCGGCGACAATGCTTTTAGGCGAAGCGAAAGTCACTTCAGGCGTGCATAGCATATGAACAAGAAGACCGGAAAATGGATATGAAAATGCCTACACGAAAATTATTAAATGCTAAACGGATTTTCTGTACCAACCCCCTTTAGCTTGTATTTTGTATATCCTGAAAATCACTATAAAATGTAAGCAAAATAGTGATGGAAAAAATATGAAAACTTATATTATTACATTATTCTTTCATATTGAATTACCTATCTTAATTTTCTCAAGTTTAAAATTCCCATTAGTTTTCTCGTATTCCACCAAAAAAAGGTCGAAGTTTGATATAATATCTCCTTTTTTATTTTAAATAATTTTTTTTTGTATTTGAGCCTTTAGCCAATTTTGATGAAGGTTTTCATCCACAATATAATAATAAAAATAAAATGTTTTTTTGTATGTGTTTTATATTTTCAGTTTATAAAAAGTATAATTTTTTGAAAACTCTCGTTTTAAATTTTATTTAAATTAAATTATCGCGTAGGCAACTTAATTATCATATCCCACACATTACCATTAATATTTTCTCTCAAGCCTTCAAAATGTGTAAAGTATTTAAACAGGAAAAATATAAAGAATTTTTAACATTAATTTATATAAAAAAATGAGAATGAATTTGTACATTTTTTGAAATTTTAATTTTTAAAACGTGAAAAATTAAATTTGCATATGAAAAAATAATTACTTGATTTTTTTTAAGTATTTAAAGTAAGAAAATCTTAAAAAATGGCTTATGAACTATAAGTAAGTATTATTATTGTTAAAATTTTCACTCGTGCAATTTATAAAAAAATGATAATATACAAAATTAAAACATAAATCGCATGAAAAAGTATTGTTACTTACGCACCATTAAATTTAATATTTATTTTTCAAACCCAATACTTTAAAACAATTCCCTGTAATTCAAAATACACCATTAAATTCTGTAAGGTTAATTAAAATGATATTTTTTGACCTTGTAGTACCTCAAGTTTCAAGTTACAATAAACCTACGATTCTGAAAAAAAAAATACCATGAAGTGGATTATTTTTATGTAATTTCAAAATAAAATAATACTTGGTTTAAAATAACGAAAACAGGTATTCCTAATTTCCACTAATTGTGGTAAAATTATATTATCTCTTTAGACAAAGTATTTTAAGATAATTTTATCAAGTTAAAGTCTAGACTAAAGACAATTTTTCCACATTAGGACACAAAATGCGACCGATAAACCAGAATCGTCGGAACGTCGCTGAAATAAAAATGTGGTTAAAGATTAAAAAGAAAATCCGTGTATCGTTTACGAGATTACTCATTCTCGGTTAAACTTCATAAATGTGCTCATTTCTATTTTAGCATCATAGTAAACAATAACTTTATATTATTGCAATCACACCGAACGTTATCTTAATTGTTGCCTGCTCGTGGGCTGTTAACTCCAGCTCTAGACTTTCATGATATAGTTCCTTTTAAAAGTAAATTAAAACCTACCACAAAATGCCCTTTAATCTTAATTGTTTCGGCTGCAAAAGAGGTGGTAGTGAAACCTACACGTAAGTTTAATAATGTTATTTATCTACCAATTTTCATTTAATATAAATAGTTCGAATTAATCAAACCACGTTTGTTATGATTAAATTACTGATTATTGATTCAGTATATACTCCTCAATTGCTATTATATTTGGTTAATGTGAAAATATGATCTTTTATTTAGGCAATAATATTTGTTCCTGCGATAACGATGTTGATTTAACCTTAAAAAACAGGTGATTCTTTTCCATTGGAAAATGCCAGTCTTTCTACGTAATGATTGTATTACTATTTAGATATGTTTTTTCTCTTTTATAATGATCATTATTCCGTGAGTTACTATTAGTCATTTATTTCCAATTATATACATTTCATTAGTAACCAATTATCTTTTAAATTTTATATTATGTTTATAAATATATTGCAGACAATTACCACATTAAAAAATATATATTACATAATAAATAATCAATATTAAATTTAAATTTCATATTAAACACCTAAATATTCATCCCTGTACTTTTAGAAAAATCTAAGAAACATCAATCATAATATAAAGCAGCGCTTGATGGAAAATGACACTTAAAAATTCACAAATCCGACAGCTATGATTTATGAGAGCAGGATTTAAATATAAAGATATCCTTCTTTATTAAATTCCCATAAAACAATAGAGCCATTATGCATGTATTAATACCTGTATATCAAGTATCGCACTTGATTGATTGTACTACTTTTTGTTGTAGGTTGAAAAATCCGACTGATGAACAAAAGAAACAGGACCACAAGAAAGTGAAAAATGAAATTGTATACAATGTGGATCAGAAACCCGAAGAAAAGTGATTTTTAATTTATAATTTTACATTTAATCTATTTATTTTTTCCAAAGATGTATTATAAAATTATAAACAATAATAAAGTTTTCAAATAATGTCGATACATTTCAATCCATCTTAAGCACATATTGACAAATAAAGGATTTAAAAATAAAACTCAAAAATGTAGTATACATGTATTAATTATTACAAATTAAACATATGAAATAAATTCAATATCCTTCGCAATATTTGGAAGATTTAATTTTAATTTTATTACCTTATTTTTTATAACATTGCAAGCCAAGTTTTGCTTGCACAAATTACTCTTTGGGTCAAACAGGTACGTATTAGGACAAAGCAAAGTATATTGAAATAATGAACCATCCCCCATTACATCACAAAAATAAAAGCTTTTACAAGTTAAATCATTCTCATTTCTAAAATAACCCCTCTTTATGCATTTATCATCTTCTATACCTTTCTCAGTTGAAGTAGAAAATTCTTCAGTGGCAGTACTAAGATCAGCGTGAGTTGTTTTTTGTGTTGTTACATCATTTATTACAGTTGTAGATAACTCTTCTTTATTGGGCGTAGTAATTTCTGTGATAATTGAACTTAACGAAGTATTAATATCGCCAGTACTAGGTAAATCTTTAGATGTAGAAGATATTTCAGTAGACACCCCTATTGTGCTCGAAACTTCTCTAGTAACATATCTATCAGTGGTGCTCTCGATTGGTTTTGATGTAGTCGAAACTGATTCACTACTTGTAATTTCGCCATCCGATGGAGACGTTTTTATTTCATCTTTAATGGTAGTTATAGTATCACCTTTTGTTACATCATTGCTTGTACTTAAATCATTACTAGCTGTTACATCATTTTCATTTGTGACATCTTTAGTTATTAAATTTTCGGTTGTATACTCATCTGTAAAATCATTCGTAGAAATATCTCCTTCGGTAATTGAAGATTGTGTTCTAATATCATCATTTTTAGTAGTATCAGTATTAAAATATAAAGTTGTATCATCTTGAGTTACTTCAGTTTCAGTAACAATAGTTGAAATTCTTTCCGTTAAGTTTTCCATCGAAGTAACTGTATTGGTTACATAGCTTATTGAAGAACCAATCGAAGTAGTATCATCTTTAATCGTAGAAATTAGTTTACTTGTAGTAGTTTCAGTAAAATTACCTTCACTGCTAGTAGTTTCTTCATTTGTTACGACATCATTTATTGTGCTAAAATCGTTACTTGTGGAGTCTTTACTTGCAGTAACTTCATCTTCATTTGTTACACCTTTAGTAGTAAACTCTTGTGTATAACCGTTTTCTCTTGTAGAAGTAGAAATATCGATTTCTGTGGAAATTCCTACTTCTGTTGTTAGATCTCCATTTTTAGTAGTCTCACTTTCGGTATATAATTTTAATGTTGTACTGTCATGATCTTCGACGGTTGATCTGTCACTTGAATCTATAGTTGTTGTAAATTTTGTAATTATATCATTATTTGTAGAACTATGAGAAACTTCATTTTCTTTTGTAGTTTCTGTGGTAACCTTCAAAGTATATGGACTGCCACCACCTCCAGTAGTAGTACTTGAAACATTATCTATATATGTGATATCACTGGTTAAATATTCGGTTACGGTTTTATTAGTTGTGTCATCTTGAGTAACTTCAGATTCAGTAACAACAGTTGAAATTATTTCCGTTAAGTTTTCCATGGAAGTAACTACATTGGTTACATAACTTATTGAAGAACCAATCGAAGTAGACTCCGATTCACCATCCTCTGAAGATGTTACAATATCTTCTTTAATCGTAGAAATTATCTTACTTGTAGTAGTTTCAGTAAAAACATCATCATCACTGGTAGTTTCTTTATTTGTAACATCATTAATTGTACTTAAATCGTTACTTGTATAATCTTTGCTTGCAGTAACTTCATTTTTATTTGTTACACCATCAGTGGTAAATTCATCTGTAAAATCATTTTCTTTACTAGGAGTCGAAAAATCAATTACTGTGGAAATTCCTTCTTCTGTTGTTAGATCTTCATTTTTAGTAGTTGTACTATCATAATCTTCTTCAGTTGATTTTTCACTAGTAACTACATTTGTAGGGATTATATTTGTTGTAGATTTTGTAATTATATCATTATTTGTAGAACTATCAGTAACTTCATTTTCATTTGTAGTTTCTGTGGTTAGCTCCGAAAAATATGTACTTATACCATCTGTAGTACTATCTGATACATCATCTTTAAAAGTTATATCAGTTACAATTTTATTAGTTGTTATATCTTTCTGATTGGTAGTGGTTTCAGTAAAAATTTCTTCATCAGTGGTAGTTTCTCCATTTGTTATATCATTGATTGTACTCAAATCATTACTTGTATAATCCCTGCTGGTGGTAACATCATTTTCACGTGTTACCCCTTCAGTTGTGTAGTCTTCTGTAACTACATTTTCTTTTGTAGGAGACGTAATATTATTGGGTGTAGAATTACCTTCTGTGGTTGTTGAAAATTGAGTTGTTAAATCTTCATTGTTAGTAACATCATCTTCAGTATTGAAATTTAAAGTTGTACCATCATAATTTCCATCAGTTGATTTTTCACTCGAATCGGCACTAGTTGTAAATTTGGTAATTATATCAATATTCGTAGAACTATCAGTAACTGTTGAAATTTTTTCCGTTATATTTTCAATAGAAGTAACCGTATTGGTAACATAAGTTATTGAAGAACCAAACGAAGTAGTTTCAGTTTGAATTTTTGTTACACCCGTACTATTTATAGGTATGGAAGTTGAAATTGATTGAACATCTGTAACGTCGTCTTTTAAAGAACTCCAAATAGTAATGTCGGTACTTCCTGAAAGTTTTGTTGTGGATTCATCAAAATAAGTTGTGGTAGTTTCATTAATTACAGGACTATCCGAACTGGTCATCAAACCTTCATCAGTGGTGTTTTCATCACTTTTAGTTGTAGTTTCTTTATTTGTTGTAACATCATTAATTGTACTTAAATCGTTACTTGTGTAATCTTTGCTTGCAGTAACTTCATCTTTAGTTGTTACACCTTCAGTGGTAAATTCTTGGGTAAAATCATTTTCTTTACTAGGAGTCGAAAAATCAATTTCTGTGGAAATTTCTTCTTCTGTTGTTAGATCTTCATTTTTAGTAGTTGTACTATCATAATCTTCGTCAGTTGATTTTTCATTAGTAACTCCCTTTGTAGGGATTATATTTGTTGTAGATTTGGTAATTATATCATTATTTGTAGAACTATCAGTAACTTCATTTTCGTTTGTAGTTTCTGTGGTTTGCTTCGAAGAATATGTACCATCTGTAGTACTATCTGATACATCATCTTTAAAAGTTAAATCAGTTACTATTTTATTAGTTGTTATATCTTTCTGATTTGTAGTTGTTTCAGTAAAAATTTCTTCATCAGTGGTAGTTTCTCCATTTGTTATATCATTGATTGTACTCAAATCATTACTTGTATAATCCCTGCTGGTGGTAACATCATTTTTATGGGTTGCCCCTTCAGTTGTGTAGTCTTCTGTAACTACATTTTCTTTTGTAGGAGACGTAATATTATTGGGTGTAGAATTACCTTCTGTGGTTGTTGAAAATTGAGTTGTTAAATCTCCATTGTTAGTAACATCATCTTCAGTATTTAAATTTAAAGTTGTACCATCATAATTTCCATCAGTTGATTTTTCACTCGAATCGGCACTAGTAGTAAATTTGGTAATTATATCAATATTTGTAGAACTATCAGTAACTTCATTTTCATTTGTGATTTCTGTAGTTTCCGTATATTCAGTTGCTACTTTATTAGTTGTTGTACCGTCTTGGGTTACTACAGTTTCACCATCAGTAACTGTTGAAATTTGTTCCGTTATATTTTCTATAGAAGTAACCGTATTGGTAACATAACTTATTGAAGAACCAAACAAAGTAGTTTCAGTTTTAATTTCAGTTAAACCCGTACTATTTATAGGTATGGAAGTTGAAATTGAATGAACATCTGTAACGTCGTCTTTTATAGAACTCCAAGTACTAATGTCAGTACTTCCTGAAAGTTTTGTTGACAAGGTAATATCATTGATACTTGATGTGGGTTCATCAAAATAAGTTGTGGTAGTTTTATTAATTACAGGACTTTCCGAACTGGTCATCAAGCCTTCATCAGTGGTGTTTTCATCACTGGTGGTTGTAAATTTATTACAAATATAGTCTTTAGAACATTTACTAATGCTTGGGTCAAAAACGGAATTTTCGGGGCATTCATAATTCGTCTTCAAAAAAGTACCATTTCGTAATAAAGAACATAAATAGTAGCGCCTGCAGTTTATATCACTTAAATCGGGAAAGCGACCCTTCTTAGTACAAACAAAGTCATCTGGTTTAGTAGTTTCATCGAAACTAATTGTAGTGGGATTAAAACTCGTAAAATTATTTCCACTTTCAGATGTTGTTTTTGAAGGATCTGTAGTTATTGTAATTTCACCTGGATTAGTTACATAGAACTTTGTACTTTCTGAGGTATCTAATGTTACCTCAGTATACTTGCTTGAATTTATGGGCGAGCTTGTGGTTATTGGTGCAAATGTGCTAGTGTTAACTGTTTCTGATGTAGCATTTTCAGTTACAAGTTTTTCTGTGACCGCCTCGGTACTTCCTGCATCAGACGTTTCTGTCAATAATTCATTACTGGAAGAAGAAGAAGCAATGGTCTCATCAGTAAATCCTGGATTATTCGTTGATAACTTATGTGTAATATCAGTTGATTTGCTGGTATAGATAGTATCGGTAGTAATATCAGAAGAAACGCGTTGGGGTGTCAAATCTGTAATTAAATATTCAGTCGTAGTATCTTCCTTAGATTCTTCAGTAGTACTACCAGTTGTTGAAATTCTTTCAGTTAAATTTTCTATGGAAGTTACTAGAGTTGAAGAATCAAATGAAGTTGATTCCGAAATAACTTCAGTAACAACTGTAGCATTTGTAGGATTTGAAGTTACAAAAATAGTGGATGAACTTTCCTCGCTGCTGGTTTGTTGATCATCTGTAACCTCTTGTTTTGAAGAACTCAAAGTATCTGTAGTTTCCGAGGATTTTGTTGACAAAGTAATATCATTCATATTTGTAGTAGATTCATCAAAATACGTTGTACTGGTTTTATTTATTACAGGATTTTCGGAACTGCTCGATAAGCCTTCTTCAGTAGTTTTTATGTCATTGGTAGTCGTAATTTTATTACAAATATAATCTTTAGAACATATGCTATTGTTTGGATCAAATGCGGAACCATCGGGGCATTCATAATTTGTCTTCAAAAAAGTTCCATTTCGTAATAAAGAACATAAAAAGTAGCGCCTACAGTTTATATCAGTTAAATCGGGAAAGCGACCTTTCGTCGTACAAACAAAATCATCTGTTTTGGTAGTGTCATCAAAACGTATAGTGGTAGGAGTTGCTTCAGTTTTAGTATCAATTGTTGAAATTTCTTCCGTTACATTATCATTGGAAGTAACCATAGTAGGTGTATGCATCGTTGTAGTGTCAATTGGAGTTGATTTTGAAGTAATTTCAGTTACAACTGTAAAGTTATTAGAGTTAGAAGTTGAGGAAATAGTCGATACTCTCTGAGTTGTATTGGATGGTTCATCTTTTGTAACTAATTCCGATGAAGAACTTTCTGATAATTTTGTTGACAAGGTAAAGTCATTTATACTTGTGGTAGATTCATCAAAATGAGTTGTGGTTTCATTAATTACAGAATTTTCTGAACTTGTAATTATGTTTTCGTTAGTTGTTCCTTCATCGCTAGTTGTTGTAATTTTATGACAAATATAATCTTTAGAACATTTACTAATACTTGGGTCAAAAGCGGAAGTATTGGGGCATTCATAATTTGTCTTCAAAAAAGTTCCATTTCGTAATAAAGAACATAAAAAGTAGCGCCTGCAGTTTATATCAGTTAAATCAGGAAAGCGACCCTTTTTCGTACAAATAAAATCATCTGATTTAGTAGTTTCTTCAAAACGAATCGTAGTGGGATTAAAACTGGTAAAATTATTTCCACTTTCAGATGTTTCTGAAGAACCGGTGGTTATTGTAACTTCACCTGGATTAGTTACATAGAATTTTGTACTTTCTGAGGTATCTAATGTTGCTTCAGTATACTTGCTTGAAGTTATGGGTGCTCTTGTGGTTGTTGGTTCAAATGTGCTGGTGCTTACCGTTTCTGATGTAGCATTTTCAGTTACAATTTTTTCAGTGTCCGCCTCGGTATTTCCTGTATCAGAAGTCTCTGTAAATAATTCATTACTGGAAGAGGAATAACTAGTAGTCTCATCAGTAAAATCTGCATTATTCGTTGACGACTTATGTGTAAAATCCATGTCAGTAGATTTACTGGTATACGTAGCATCGGTAGTTATATCTGATACAACGCTTTGGGATGTCAAATCAGTAAATAAATATTCAGTCGTACTTTCTTCCTTAGATTTTTCAGTAGTACTGCCAGTTGTTGAAATTCTTTCAGTTAAATTTTCTATGGAAGTTACTAAAGTAGGTACATGCGTTGTTGAAGAATCAAATGAAGTTGATTTTGAAATTACTTCAGTAACAACTGTAGCATTTGTAGGATATGACGTTGAAAACATAGTAGATGAACTTTCCGTTGTTTTGGTTGGTTGACCATCTGTAACTTCTTCAGTAGTTTTTACATCACTGGTAGTTGTAATTGTATTACAAATAAAATCTTTAGAACATATACTAATACTTGGGTCGAAAGCTAAACCATTGGAGCATTCATAATTTGTTTTCAAAAATGTTCCATTTCTTAATAAAGAACATAAAAAATAACGCCTGCAGTTCATGTCACTCAAATCTGGAAATCGACCTTTTTCGGTACAAACAAAATTATATATTTTCGTAGTTTCATCAAAACGCATAGTGGTAGGAATTGCGTCGGTTTTAGTATCAATTGTTGAAATTTCTTCTGTAAAATTTTCATTGGAAGTAACTATGGTGGGTACATACATTGTTGAAGTGGCAATTGGAGTTGATTTTGAAGTAATTTCAGTAACAACAGTAAATTTAGAAGTTGAGAAACTAGTCGTTACACTCTCAGTTGGTTTTGAAGGTTCATCTTTTGTAACTTCTTCCTCCGAAGAACTATCTTCAGTATTTTCTGGTAAATTTGTTGACAAGCTAACTTTATTTATGTTTGTGGTAGATTCGTGAAAATAGGTTGTAGTAGTTTCATTAGTTTCAGGATTTTCTGAAGTAGTAATTAAGTTTGCTTTAGTTGTTCCGTCATCGTTATTTGTTGTAATTTTATTGCAAATAAAATCTTTAGAACATTTACTAATGCTTGGATCAAAAGTGGAACCATTAGGGCAGTCATAATCTGTCTTCAAAAAAGTTCCATTTCGTAATAAAGAACATAAAAAGTAACGTCTACAGTTCACATCATTTAAATCAGGGAATCGGCCTTTTTTCACACAAACAAACTCATAGTGTTTCGTAGTTACTTCAAACCGAATCGTTGTTGGATCAAAATCTGATTTGGTTGTTTCATCTTGGTCTGTATTTGTTAAAGTCGGTTTTGTAATGTTTTCGGGACTTTCAGTTATTCCAGTGGGAGAACTAATATCACCACCTGTATCTACCGGAGTACTTTTAGTAACTAATTGTGTAGATCCCAAATTTGTAGTTTGCGATAATTTAGTAGTACTTACATCATCATCTGCAGTGACAAATTCAGTAGTAAAATTACTTCCTGAACACTCGTAATTATCTGAACATCCACCTAATTGAGGATCAAATCGTTGCCAATCTGTACAAAAACAGTAAGATTCCTGGAATTTTCCTGTTAATAGTTTTGTGCACTCATAATAAAATCTGCATGTTGCATCATTTATATCTGGAAATGTGCCCTCTTTTTCACATTCAAATCCTTTGGTTTCCGTAACTGACTTTAACGTTGTAGTACTCGATGATATAGGACATTCATAATACATAGAACATCTAGAAACACTGGGATCGAAATAAGTTTCCTTAGAGCAAACAAAGTCTGTTTTAAGAAACGATCCATTTCTTAATTGTGAACATAGGTAATAGCTTTTACAATTTGGATCACTTAAGTTTGGAAAACGTCCCTTTTTTACACATGATCCATCATTATCATCTCCTTTGGTTAAAATTTTTGCGGCAAATAAAACGAAGTTTATCTAAAAAATAAAGATATTATTTAAGTTGAAAAAATATAAAGTGACTTACTACAATAAAATTGAGCAACATTTTAAAGACTCATTTCACCAAACAATTTTTATAACTCATGTACTTACATATTTATATAAAACAACTTATCTTTATTGAAGCACAAATCTTAAAACAATGTTATTAATTCATTAAATAATCCGATACAGAGATTTGCATTTTAGGATGAGATTAAAATGGTTTGTATAATTTATTTAAAGTTTATATTTATTAGGTTATATTATGTATATAAAATTAAATGAATAGTAATAATTTATTATTTTCCTAATTGTTATTAGATACCTACAGCTAAAGTATCTAGTTATCACTAGAAATTACTATATTTGAAAAATGGGAAATTAGGGAAATAATAAATTCTTAAAAAATTCAAGGCGACCCAAAAGTTCAGGGACGTATAAATAACTTTTGAACGTGTGATAAAAAAAACTAAAAATTTGTAAATGGGTGTCCTGGGTGAGAACTTTTTTAAACTCCAACCCCTACCTATTGATTTTGATATCATTTTAAAACCAATAAAAGAGAAATACTTTTCTGAAAACCATAATTCGATGTTATAACTCTTTAAAGAATTATAAGCATTTAAATGGTAGATTGTATATGTTGGATTTTTTTTGCACTTTTAAAACAAAATAAAATAGTGGTCGTCTACAAATTTAAATAAAAATTTTCTATCAATGTTTCTTATTATTATTAATTTTTATGAATCCTGGCCAAGGACATTTTTCAAATCTTTCTTACATTTTAATTACCTTTTAGCCTTTTTAAAGTGTAAAATCGTTTTGTTTTAATCTTTATAATTCTTTCATTACAGTTTAACTAATGGGATTATAACAGCCATCCTTTCTTGATTCAATCTTTTATTGATTCTTAATTTTCTAATGGTCACGTATTATTTTATAAACAATTATTTTCACGTAACGCCAATTGTTATGTTTCCATATTAACGCTTCGAATCGTTCTTTTATTACAATTTTAGTGTTTCGTGAGATTTTTACGACCTACTATTTTATAAACAATTGCAATTATTAAACGTAAGGGTACCATTCGCCAAGGATTTTCTGGGACAGTCCCGGATTCAGGTTCTGTGTCCCGCATAAGTAATCGTTCCGAAAAATGTCCTGGATTAGTAAGCGTCCTGTAAAACTTCCCGAATTTTAATTGTTCCATGAAGTTTTCAATTTATTTAAGAGCAATTTCCTACACGGCAAATATAGTGGTTTAGTTTTGCAGTTATAAAAGCTACAACATTTTTGTATAATTTTTTTTTGTAGATGATTTAGAAGTCATTTCATTAATTCCTGCCAGAAGGAAAAAAAATGGAGAATGTACAAAAAAAATATAATGATCTGAAAGTACCTTAACTTTGGACCCCTCTAATTAATTTTGTGCTAGGTTGCAGAAGGTAACTCTCTGGCAGGATTTAGCCTAATCAATTTATATTGGAAATCTGAAAAAAAAATTGAAAATCTAACAAGGGAGACTTGAGTTATGACTGCAGAACGAATGCTCGATTTCATGATTTTTCACAATTTTTCCTCCCAAACTCGCGCACCCTCTAGGGATTCGCATTAATTATCAGTTATTTGGTCATAATTTGGAAAGAAGCTCCAGAAAAGTAGGATAGATTTTCTATTCCTTGTTATCATCTCCAACGGAAAATTTATCGCGGGTGTCTAGGAAGATGCACTTAATTCAAGAGAATTTATCACTTAGTTATAAACAATGTGACTTTTTTATTTAAAAGAATTTGATGTTTTGGTTTTGTAGTTTCAATAAATTTTGCATATATTTTTGGCACACATATTCCACCAGGATTTTAGCAAAACATCTTGCGTATTTCGTATTTCAAAGAATTCCTGGGAATCAAAAGCTAAAAAAAAAACCTGAAAACATACTAGGGTAGAAAATCTTAAACTTAATCGAAGTAATAAAGAATTAAAAAAAACATGATTTTCTGGAATTTTTTGATATGGTACTATGAGGTACACTAAACTCTTTCTGGAGACTAAATAGAACTCACAGGATTAAATAAATAATTAGCCTAAACTGACGACATAAGAGAAAAAAGAAGTAGGTTATCCCAAGGATGCCCGGAGGAGAAAGTTCACAGTACCTTCTAACTGAATGCAAAGTCATAGTATTTCAAAGAACAGCCACCCTTGGGAAGCAAAATTTAACTTAAGGAGAGCTGAAAACAATTCTGAGGAAGAAAATCCTGAACTTCATTGAAGTACCAAATAATTTTTCACAATATTTTAATACCAAACTTTGGATTCCTAAAATATTTTATTGAAGATCCTAAAAGTTCCTTATCAAAAGCGGACAGGTACATGAAATAGCAAAATTTCCATTCAAATTTCACCTGGCTTATGAACTGAATGGAGATGAACTCGATAGAAGACTGCAATTTTATAAAATTATACGAGACAAATTTCCTTTCGAATGTGGTTTTCTCCGATGAAGCAATTCTAAATGTCAATAGGCTCAAATGTCGATATTGGGCAGATATAAATTTATTCAGAGAAGATTACCCTCAAAGAAAATAAATGTATGTGCCGAAATTTTAGGGTTAAAGGTAATTGCTGCTACATATTTTATTAATGGACATTTGGACGGAAATAGATACCTGGATCTTCTAGAGAGAACTAAATTTTTCCAGCCATTCATGTAGTGTGTGTCCTGACGGATAATAAATAGTTTCAATAGTTTCCCTCACACTTTAGTCTTGCAGTCAGAGACTTTTTAAGTCGCACGTTTCCAAACCGTTGGATTGGCAGGAGAAATTGAATGGCCGCCTAGATCACCTGATTTAACACCTCTTGATTTTTTCTTTTAGGGGTTTCTACAAAACAGGGTGTATGCAACAATGCCAGAAACAATAAATCTAAATGTCCAAAATGCCATATCGTTTGGGTTTTTGCAAAACCGTAGAATGACGACAACTTGAACACCTCTTATGATAAAATAAAAATGTTGATAATATCATAATTTTCAGACTTTTGAATAATTAAGACATTTATTTCAGGTATTATCTTTAAAATTATATTAATAGGGGTTGCATTATAAAATAATCTCTCCCCCCAGAACACCCCTTAAATAAAAAAAAGTCCCAAAATATAACAGAATGAAGTTTTTATGACGTACATATTTTTCAATTTGTTTATTCACACGTTCAAAAGTTATAGTGCCTTCGCGGGACTTTTGGGATGCCCTGTATTTATAAACTCTAAAAAGTTAAAATGCCATTTCCGAAAATAATGATATTTACATATTAACCAGATTTCTTAATTTTTTTCTGTAAAAATTATTTTAAAAATCATTTTTGGCATTTAATTATGGGTCATTTATGTTACTCGCGTCGCGCACCGATATAAACATTAAATACCCAATTTAAATAAATATTAGCAACAATATACATAGTTTTACATGATAATTGAAAACTATTGTACATATTATTTATGTTTGTGAGTTTTCTTTTGTTGCTGCGTTTAAAAAATTGTGAAAAATCATGAAATCGAACATTACTGGCAACAGCATATCTCTAGTTTCTTTTGACAGATTTTCAATTTTTTTTCTGATTTGTAAACTAAATTAATTAAACTAAAACTGCACAATTGCTTTTGTTTTGCAATTTTATCCAAAATTAATTATAATTGAGCAAAGTTAAGGTACTTTTGGGTAATTATATTTTTTTTTATAGATTCTCCAATTTTTTTTCCTTCTGTCCATATTTAGTTGAATGACACTAGAATCTAAAATCAAAAAAGTATACAAAAATATTGTTTGCACTAGCATATCTAGTGTTGCCCGTAAAATGCTATTTTTTTCCTATTAGAAAATGACTCTTAAAACGTTTCTTGAAAAAAACAGAAAACAGTAAAAGAGATAATAACACAAAAGTTAAAAACATTTTAGGCAAAATAAATAATATATTATGACATAATTATTTATTCACTGAAATAAACTAGATTCTACATTTAATATTTTTTTACAAAAAAATATTTTAATTAATAATTTTTTGACAAGTTTCTATGAAAATTACGTAATCAAAACTAACCATTTCGTTAATTAATCACTTTTGAAATACATTATTTTTCATAAATATTGCAATATTATATAAAACACCTTTGTTTTCATAATAATTATATTATGATGAACAAACATGGTAATTTTAGTTAAAAGTAAATAATTTAAAATTCAATTATAAATATAGCGTGATTAAAATTAATATTAGTTCTGCTTTTGACAATGAATCAATATTTATATAGTATATGGTTTTTATTAGCTGGGGTAAGTGAAAATAATAAATAATTAATTGTTTAATAAAAGTAACAAATTTTAAGGCGGGTATTTCGACGAGTTCGACGCTTAATGAATTATTTTCCCAATTGGACAATAATAACACACACAAAATTCAATCAGACATCATAAATAATGAATATAATTCAGTTTTATGTTGGCTAGAAACAATAAATTTGGTTCAGTACAGAAACGGGACCAACACTACAGACAGGCAATTTTCCATAATACTGGAAAGTCCCGGGAATTTATCAAACGTATCTATAGATAAAAATGGGTCGGATGAAGAAACAAAAAAATCGAAGGTTCACAAATTTAGCACGTTCTATGCAGGAAAAAAATTTAATATTACAGTTAATAAAACTTTACTATGTGGAACGTCCAAGATAATAACGAAAGAATACACACGCTGGGCTTCGAATAAGCAAAGAATACAAATTAATTTGGGAACCGAAAAACTTCTCGAGAAGTATAATTTGAAAACAAATGACGCAATTTTAAATCAACCACAATATGATATTTTTAATGACAAAAGTGATAATAGCAGCATCATTAATGATACGTTACTATTTACAAATGAAAAATTCGTAAATTTATCCAAAAAAACATGCAAAAACTGCACGAAAAGAACTACTAAAAAAACACTATCAAAGCCACAGAATTTAAAAAGTAATAAAAATAATAAACGTAGAGTATCCAGAGATGATTCACCAAATCATAATGTGGGCTCTAATGAAATACAAGAAACTCTTAAAAATTTTTCGAATGGCAACTTTATTAAACCTCTTAACTGCAATTTTCAACACAAGATCTCCATTAAAGTGCAGTTAATCGTGGAACACCTTGTAATTGATACAGTGACTGATGAAGACTATTGGAGAATACCTCTGGAAAGTGTGGAAAAGAGACAGGATTTTAATATAAAATTAGATCAAAGGTCCAGGTTTAAGGGGAATGAGGGTGATGTCAATAAGTGCTGGGAACGTCTCGTTAAATTATTATCTAGGGAATATTTTATGGACTACTTTGATGCAGTTATTCCTTTCTTCGAACTACCTCCGAGTAGTATTGAAAAAAGCACTAATAGCTTTGGTGAAGTAATCACTTTCGACGAAGAAGTGCGAGGCCAACTGAAATCCGCACATGAATACATGCAGGAATGCGGACGTCAGCTGGAAAATCGTAAATAATATTTATTAAAGAATAGAGTCGATTACTAAAAATGTAGTAATGTGTAATTGCAGTAGTGATTTATAAATCTAGGAAATTACATTGTCATTTTGTTAAATTACTGGTATTTTGTAATAAAGTTATATTTCAGATTTTAGACGAAAATAAATTTCAATTGAGTAAAATGTTTTATGCTTTTAACTATTGAATAAAAATATACATTAACACAGTTTTTATTTATTAGAGTCAACCCCTGTTTTTAGAACTACATCCCTTTAACTTTTAGGAAACAATAAATAAATCGTTAGATTCTATAAATATATGATATGATCGTTTAAAAACTATCTACCCTAAATAACTTTAGTTTAATGAGATGTTTAAATTTTGATAAAGCTGTCCCACATGGTATCCCTTTTGCCCCAAAACTTTATAATTTTAAATTGCATCCCCACACTTTGGACCTCTTATTTTAAGGGATTTTAAAAGCAGATAATAGTGGCATATTTAATTTTAAAATATGATCACTTGATGACAACTTATAACCAAAAGTTAATTATTAGAACTTCAAATTATTATCAATATTAATTCTAATAAGAACTTAATCAAATCTTTTCAAAGAGGAAAATCTTATATATCAATAAAATAAAATAAAAACAATATGCAAACTTACAAATTATTAATAAAATAAAAGGTGCAATAATTCTAAGAAATAAAATCAGATGAATTTGGATAAAAAGGATACTTTATTTTTTAAACATCTAAATTCTAAGAAATAATACTTTAGTAAAGTATTTTTTTAATACTCAGAAAACAAATTAAATAATAATTATATTAAATGTGCACCATTTCTTTTCATACAATAATACAGTGAATTTTCAAATTTATTTCTAACTTTTGCAAATTTTTCTTAAGGTATGTTCCTACAACCATCATTTATCCTATTTCTCATGACTTGCATACTTTCAGGTGGTGTTTTAAATACAAGAATTTTTAAATGTCCCCAAAGAAAAAGTAATGGCGAAATATAGGCCATTCTATCGGCGCTCTTCGTTCAATCCATCTTCCTTCAAATCGGTTATTTAACCACTCTCTTACCCGTAAAACATAATGTGGTAATTTTCTTCGTCAAGAAACAAGTTGTCTTCCTCATCTTTGACTTTCTAAATTTTCTGTTATAAGAGGATCAATTATATTCTTAAGGATGTCTAAATATTGTTCTCCATATAAATTTTCTTCCATAAATATTGGTCCTATTATAGCAGAGGTCCTAAAATTTCAGCTCAAACATTTATTTTTTGAGGAAATTGAGTGAATGAAGAAGAAAAACGAAAAAAATATCAATTATTTTATATCTTATATTTTAGAAATCATAATTATAAATAAGTTGTTTTTTTGTTTCAATTCGATACGGCAAATATTAACGTAAATATAAGCGTTTGATTTTTAAGAAAATTAGCCCCTCCGCTTCAACTACGCGATGTATTCTGACGTCATTTCTTCCGAACGCTGTCCGTTCCGTACACGCGTATATGCACTTGATTGTTTCTACACGTTTTTATAGTTATTATCTTTTAATACTCTCATAAAATATTACCTTTAGTTATTAATTAAAGTAGGAGAATTATTTATTAATTTAAAATTTACTTCTTTATAATTTTTCACTTATGAAATTTCACTTTAAATGTTATCCAACTTTAGTGTAGTTTTTACAAGTGTGTAGCGTTTCAAATTAAAAATTTAAAAGTTAATAATTTTGGGTTGTAGTATAAAGAAAGAAGAAAGGCAGTATGACTTTTTGTTCAAAAGATATGAATTTTTTTATAAAATATGGCTTTCTAACAAATGAGTAAAGGTGTATTTTTAAAAATTCATGTTTCGCTTAATAACTAAAATTAAGAAACGAAAATTCGTACAGATAAGTTTGTAAAAATTATCGATATTATCTTATTAAATTTTTTAAAATTTAATTATTTTTTAGGGTACATTACCTAGAAAAATTTTGTTTTGTTTGAGTTTTTGGGGTGTAAAATTTTTTTGGGGGGTGTAGAGGGCAAGTGACCCCCTACATTTCATCTATTTTCTATTATCTTTCATTTGCGGGGTCGATTTTGAAAAGATTCGAAAAACTATTTTTTGAGATATTTTTAAAGCTTAATATTTTTCATGGAAATCAATTTTTATTGTTTTTCTCTAAAACTATAAAAGTTAGCAATTTCAAATTTTTACCAAAGGTAAACACCATGGATAGACGCGTTTTATAAAATATTTGGTTAAAATCGGTTAAACAGTTTTTTTGGAAAAAATTAGCAAACTTTTGCCATAATTTTGGTACAAATACGGGCCTGGACGACGTAATTTTATACCGAAAATTAAAATTTTCACGGAATTTGGTGGGGGAGGTAACGGTGCAAATTTTAAGCTATTACTCGTCTCGGCGGTTCTAATAGATTAGAAAATATTAATTATTTTGTGAAAAGTGAAAAATTTTAAAAACCGCAATTTTGGTTCCAAACGGAGATTTTGCATATTTTTGCTACATTTTCGGCCATAACTCGATAACGAAAGGAGATAGCGAAGTGATTCTTTTTTTGTCCTAAAGTAGACCATGAAAGCTTTCAGCAAATCTACATTGCGTTAGGGTAGAATAAAATTTGAGGGGCTGATTAAACCGAAACTCGAATAAAAATGCGACTTTCTTAAATGCGATGTTAAAAAATTTAAGATTTCGTTGTTTTTTCAAAATTTAAAAAACCCTATGCGTGGGCGGTTTTAATACCAAGAGTAGATTTATCAGAATTTTTAAAAATGAAAATCCGTTAAAAAATAGGCCGACGGGAGCCGCCAACCCCTAAATTCAACATTTTTACATTTTTACGCCATAACTTTTTAACCGCGCCAAATTAAAAATGCACTATGCTCATTAAACCACAAATATTGTTGTTCTTTGATAATCTGATGTGAAATTGAGAAAATTTTAAAAGTTGATGGCTGCAGAGGGGGCTGATCAAAACGCGCGTTTGAGCTATTTTATTAACATTTCACTTGGGTTTTTTTTTTCAAGTCCAGGGGTAAAATATAATCGTGCTGATTTTTTCTCGCATATATAACAAAGAAAGAAGGGAAATAAAAAAACATTGGAATATAATACACGGTCGGGATCATAAGTTACGAATTTTCAAAGTCGGCGTCGAAAAAGCACTAATTTCAAACTACAAATTCGAGGGCGCCAAAAGTACAGAAAAAATTAAGATATCAAAAAAAGCCCTCGTTTCCTGATGTAGCGCGGTATGTAGAAGACATATCAAGAAACCGCGATTTTTTTTCACCTGCCGATCTTCTAATCGAAGCCCCACAGTTTTAGCACTTTTGCCGACCGTATAACCCGTGCGAGGCGACTAGGAAATAATGACGTCACTCAGCTCGCAAGGAAAAAAGTAGTGCCGCGCGATTTTATAAACTTTGTTAATTAATTGCGAAGCCATTTTAAGTGCTAGACCAAAAATTCAAATTGCAAAATTCAAGTTAAAAGGTACTCTTTTATATAAAATTATAAAAAAAATGGTTTACAGACTCATGTCAGTAGTTAGATAAGGATTTTCATTATCACAATAACGACTGTTATATCTGTTGACTAAACCGTTTGAAAAAAATGTAAATTAATCACTAAAGCAAATATTGTGAACACATATCGGATTTTGGGCAATTATTTCTTCATTCGTTCACAACATTCAATCCATCTATCGAAATTATCTTCAACCACACCAATCAACCTAGGTATTTATCACTCATACTTGATACTTAAATGTAAAATCTTGCTTAGGAAATCAGATAATAAGAAAAAACAATAGTTATGACTAAACATACCTCGCTTTTAGACCACTTTTGTTAACTATATTAACAATAACTTCAGGAGAACATTCAACAGGAGTAATAAACAATGGAACAGAAATTTTATCAATTTCCTCAAGATCTTAAAAAACTATCTTACATATTTTTAAAAACCAATATCCTATTCTATCAGAAGTCTATAAATAAAAAAGCACATGTTAAACTTTGTGAAACCAGCAAGTGAAATTATTTCGAATTCGGAAAACCTCCAAAAAAATTCTTGGCATATAATAAATAGTGCCTCCTATAAAACAAAGCAGTCTGACAGTATATAACTTAACTACTATAATAAAAGCTAATCCAGAAACCTATAAAATGGTCACAATTACTTTCTCCTGTATTTTAATGAAATTATCAAACATACAAAAGTCGGATCTTCGATCTTCTTAGTATTTCCTATGGAAATTTTCAAATAATGAACTAAATAAACTGATGTTAAAATTAAAAAATAAAAATAGCTGTAGCCCAGATGGAATTAGCTATATCAGTGCGCCTAAAATGTTCTTCTGTAAAGCCAATTTTCAAAACAGGAAATCCTAAGGATAGTAGCAATTTCTCTATTCTGTTCAATAGTGAAGGTTTTTTAATATGCCATTTTAGATAGCTAAAATGTAAACTCAAACAGCTCTTATCAATTTCTATGAGGAAGTTATCAGAAATGTAGATAATGACCAATTTTCAATCGGGATTTCTTGTGATCTGAGTAGGGCATTTGATTGTGTTCCTTACTATTATGGCATTCGTGGAAATTCTTCAAAATTATTCCAATCCTATTTAACGGATTGAACTCAGTTTATTGAGATAACTCACTTCGGCAGAAAAGGAAATGAGGTACATACATAAGTTAGAGACCCTACCAGTTACCAGTCACTGTTCGTGTATCACATCATGTGCACCAATACCTAAATCTGACACGGGCCTCGAAAGTTGAACTTTTAAAAACAAGCAGTGGCGTCCGTAGGGTTGGGAAAGGAAGGGGGCATATATCCTAAAAACTGCTTTATACTAAAATTTTTTATCTTTTCACGTTTCTAAGATAATTTCGTCTTATTTTATGGTATTGAATAAATATAAAACTGTTATGGTATAATCCGATGGATTTTAAAGGTTAGGTTAGGGTTTTTTTAACAAGCTAGAGCTTCACAGTCTCCAATAAAAATCAAATATGCATTTCTTGTCAATGTAAAAAATATTGATTGTGCAAAATGGCTTATTTTTAGTTTACAAACAAATAATTTTTGGACGGTGGGTGGTGTCTCAGAAATTTTTTTTATTTTTTCTATTTTATTTAACTTTTGGGAATTTTTTAAAAACGTTCATACAGTACCCGGTATTTTTTTTAAAAACCCAGTTCCAATTTGTATTTCTCAAGTGTCAGGAGAATGCTTGGCCTTTATCTTACATCCCCCATGACTCCAAATGAATAATACCTCACTCGATTTGCTATAAATTGTCTGGAATAAGTCTTCTTGGCACAGAAGCGCATTATCAGATGTATTTTCAATAAAAGTACAGAATCTAAAATATTGTTAATTTCTCATTAAAATTGATATCATAAATTTTGGATCTTGTCATCAGGTGATATGATATTAAACTTAAATATATCACTATATTCTGCTATTAAAATCATTTAGAATGAAGTGTCACAAGTGTGGGGGGTGCAATTTAAAATTTAAAAAGTCAGGATGATTGGGGCAAAAGGGATATGTGGGATAAACTTTTGTACGCTATTAAGTTTCCCCCTCCTAAAGAAAATTAACCTGTTATACATCTCATCTAATTTAGGGTGGGTCATTTTCAAATAATATGGTTACCTTATAAAAGGTTAATGTCAACCAAAAATTTTTTTCTTAATTTTAAAAAATAAGTAAATAAGTTTTGAATTTGCAAAAAAAACTGAAAGGTTTTTTACATCCAATTTTCCGAAATTAATACCAAATAAATAATCTTTAATGAAGCATCCTGTACGCAATTTTTTTTTAAAAGGTAACATCTGTTGCTTAATTATGTACAAACTTCTGTTTGAAACATTAAGTAAATATTAGAAGATTTTACTGGCTTGCTTTTTGCTCTCAATAAGTTTTTAGCCAATTAACTTTATTAAAATATCTTTTTTTTTAACTTAATAACTAGTAACGAGTAAAAGAAAATTACGTATTAATTATATTAAGATAATCTAATATTTGCTAGTAAAAATGTTTATTATTAACAAACTTGAAAATATTCAATAAAAAATCGTTGAAAAGGTAAATATTTTTATTAAATTGTAAATTTAACTATTCGCAGCATACTTAATAATAATCAGCATTTTCATAGGAGCCGCTTTCAAATGATCCTGAATTCTGCCCTACAGGACAATAAACCCAATCCTTTGGTTTACACCGCTTTTCCTTTCTATCAAACAATTTATTATAGGAGCAATTTTCAATAGTGTACACCAATCTCCCATTTCTAAACCTACAATCAAAATAACTCTTGCAGGTAAATTTTAGAGGGAATTTTCCTTTCCAAGGGCAGACAAATTCATATTCTTCATTCGACTCATGAGATCCTTCATCCTTGTGGAAACAACGGGCATTTGATTTCCAAACGCATTTGGATGTCGGGGCGTCGAAGGCCTTTTGATCAGAACATTTGTATTGCCGCAGATAGTAATTCCAGAAGAGAGATTTCCAACTGCATTCGTAATATTTCATGCAGTCGGTTGGATGGGGAAATACCCCTGGTCGATTACAAACAAGAGGAGGATCGCCCGGACATTGGACGGGGCGGTTCGTACAACTTTTTGATACAGGATCGAATTGCTGACGAGGAGGACACATAATTGGAATATCTAAAAAGTAAAAGTAAGCATTTATACACAAATGATACATATTACATTTCGTTGGATCTTGGTATTTTCCTGGAGCTTTGCAAACAAATATAATTGAATTTTCAGTTGACGTTTCATATCCTTTAGTCGTTGGTACGGTAGTAACTTCATTTGTAGTGCTTAAATTATGCGTAGTACTGGTAAGACTATTTTCCGTAGTAACCTCCTCGGTAATTATATCATCATCTAATTTTGTTGATTTGTTAATATCAGTAGTACTAATAAACCAATCTTCAGTTACTATCAAATGTTCAGTGCTAATGATTGGTGTATTCGTCGTAATAGTGCCGGTAGTCCCTGTTATCCCATCTGTACTTCTTGATACAGTTTCAGTTGATATATCTTGATTATCTCCTGTACTAATGGAAATTTCAAGTTTTGGTGTTGAAGTCATTAAATCGTCTTCTGTACTGGTAGGAGTTTCAACCTTGATCGTGGAAGTTAATTCGCTATCTGTACCAGTGGAAGTATCAAGCTTCGGAGTTGAAGTCTCCCCTTTATCTTCTGCATCAGTGGAAGTTTCAAACTTTGTTGTTGTGGTTACTTCACTATCTTCTGTACCAGTGGAATTTTCAACTTCTGGGGTTGACGAAACTTCATTACTCTCAGTACTAGTAGAAATTTCAACTTTTGGTGTTGAAATTATTTCACTATCATCTGTGCTAGTGGAAATTTCAACCTTTGGTGTCGAAGTCATTTCATTATCCTCTGTACTAGGGGAAATTTCAGCCGTTGGTGTAAAAGTAACTTCATCTTCTTCTGTACTAGTTGAAACTTCAATCTTTGGTGTGGAAGTTATTTCATTGTTTTCTGTAGCAGTGGAACTGTCAACCTCTGGAGTTGATGAAACATCATTATTTTCAGTACTATGAGAAATTTCGACATTTGGTGTTGAACTCATTTCATTATCTTCTGTACTAGTAGAAATATCAACTTTTTGTGTCGAAGTCATTTCATTATCCTCTGTACTAGAAGAAATTTCAACCGTTGGTGTAAAAGTAACTTCATCTTCTTCTGTACTAGTTGAAATTTCAACCTTCGGCGTTGAAGTTATTCCATTGTCTTCTGTAGCAGTGGAACTGTCAATCTCTGGAGTTGATGAAACTTCATTATTTTCAGTACTAAGAGAAATTTCGACATTTGGTGTTGAACTCATTTCATTATCTTCTGTACTAGTGGAAATATCAACTTTTTGTGTCGAAGTCATTTCATTATCATCTGTACTAGTGGAAATTTCAGCCTTTGGTGTTAAAGTTACTTCACTTTCTTCTGTACTAGTTGAAACTTCAATCTTTGGTGTTGAAGTTATTTCATTGTCTTCTGTAGCAGTGGAACTGTCAACCCCTGGAGTTGATGAAACTTCATTATTTTCAGTACTAAGAGAAATTCCAACATTTGGTGTTGAACTCATTTCATTATCTTCTGTATTAGTAGAAATTTCAACTTTTAGTGTCGAAGTCATTTCATTATCCTCTGTACTAGAAGAAATTTCAACCGTTGGTGTAAAAGTAACTTCATCTTCTTCTGTACTAGTTGAAACTTCAACCTTTGGTGTTGTAGTCATTTCATTGGTTTCTGTGGCAGTGGAACTACCAACCTCTGGGGTTGATGAAATTTCATTATTTTCAGTACTAGTAGAAATTTCAACTTTTGGTGTTGAAATAATTTCACTATCTTCTGTACTAGTGGAAATTTCAACCTTTAGTGTCGAAGTCATTTCATTATCCTCTGTACTAGAGGAAATTTCAGCCGTTGGTGTAAAAGTAACTTCATCTTCTTCTGTACTAGTTGAAATTTCAACCTTCGGCGTTGAAGTTATTCCATTGTCTTCTGTAGCAGTGGAACTGTCAACCTCTGGAGTTGATGAAACATCAATATTTTCAGTACTATGAGAAATTTCGACATTTGGTGTTGAACTAATTTCATTATCTTCTGTACTAGTAGAAATTTCAACGTTTAGTGTCGAAGTCATTTCATTATCCTCTGTACTAGGGGAAATTTCAGTCGTTGGTGTAAAAGTAACTTCATCTTCTTCTGTACTCGTTGAAACTTCAACTTTTGGCGTTGAAGTTATTCCATTGTCTTCTGTAGCAGTGGAACTGTCAACCTCTGGAGTTGATGAAACATCAATATTTTCAGTACTATGAGAAATTTCGACATTTGGTGTTGAACTCATTTCATTATCTTCTGTACTAGTAGAAATATCAACTTTTTGTGTCGAAGTCATTTCATTATCCTCTGTACTAGAAGAAATTTCAACCGTTGGTGTAAAAGTAACTTCATCTTCTTCTGTACTAGTTGAAATTTCAGCCTTTGGTGTTAAAGTTACATCACTTTCTTCTGTACTAGTTGAAACTTCAATCTTTGGTGTTGAAGTTATTTCATTGTCTTCTGTAGCAGTGGAACTGTCAACCCCTGGAGTTGATGAAACTTCATTATTTTCAGTACTAAGAGAAATTCCAACATTTGGTGTTGAACTCATTTCATTATCTTCTGTATTAGTAGAAATTTCAACTTTTAGTGTCGAAGTCATTTCATTATCCTCTGTACTAGAAGAAATTTCAACCGTTGGTGTAAAAGTAACTTCATCTTCTTCTGTACTCGTTGAAACTTCAACTTTTGGCGTTGAAGTTATTCCATTGTCTTCTGTAGCAGTGGAACTGTCAACCTCTGGAGTTGATGAAACATCATTATTTTCAGTACTATGCGAAATTTCGACATTTGGTGTTGAACTCATTTCATTATCTTCTGTACTAGTAGAAATATCAACGTTTAGTGTCGAAGTCATTTCATTATCCTCTGTACTAGGGCAAATTTCAGTCGTTGGTGTAAAAGTAACTTCATCTTCTTCTGTACTCGTTGAAACTTCAACTTTTGGCGTTGAAGTTATTCCATTGTCTTCTGTAGCAGTGGAACTGTCAACCTCTGGAGTTGATGAAACATCAATATTTTCAGTACTATGAGAAATTTCGACATTTGGTGTTGAACTCATTTCATTATCTTCTGTACTAGTAGAAATATCAACTTTTTGTGTCGAAGTCATTTCATTATCCTCTGTACTAGAAGAAATTTCAACCGTTGGTGTAAAAGTAACTTCATCTTCTTCTGTACTAGTTGAAATTTCAACCTTCGGCGTTGAAGTTATTCCATTGTCTTCTGTAGCAGTGGAACTGTCAATCTCTGGAGTTGATGAAACTTCATTATTTTCAGTACTAAGAGAAATTTCGACATTTGGTGTTGAACTCATTTCATTATCTTCTGTACTAGTAGAAATATCAACTTTTTGTGTCGAAGTCATTTCATTATCATCTGTACTAGTGGAAATTTCAGCCTTTGGTGTTAAAGTTACTTCACTTTCTTCTGTACTAGTTGAAACTTCAACCTTTGGTGTTGTAGTCATTTCATTGGTTTCTGTGGCAGTGGAACTACCAACCTCTGGGGTTGATGAAATTTCATTATTTTCAGTACTAGTAGAAATTTCAACTTTTGGTGTTGAAATAATTTCACTATCTTCTGTACTAGTGGAAATTTCAACCGTTAGTGTCGAAGTCATTTCATTATCCTCTGTACTAGAGGAAATTTCAGCCGTTGGTGTAAAAGTAACTTCATCTTCTTCTGTACTAGTTGAAATTTCAACCTTCGGCGTTGAAGTTATTCCATTGTCTTCTCTAGCAGTGGAACTGTCAATCTCTGGAGTTGATGAAACTTCATTATTTTCAGTACTAAGAGAAATTTCGACATTTGGTGTTGAACTAATTTCATTATCTTCTGTACTAGTAGAAATTTCAACGTTTAGTGTCGAAGTCATTTCATTATCCTCTGTACTAGGGGAAATTTCAGTCGTTGGTGTAAAAGTAACTTCATCTTCTTCTGTACTCGTTGAAACTTCAACTTTTGGCGTTGAAGTTATTCCATTGTCTTCTGTAGCAGTGGAACTGTCAACCTCTGGAGTTGATGAAACATCAATATTTTCAGTACTATGAGAAATTTCGACATTTGGTGTTGAACTCATTTCATTATCTTCTGTACTAGTGGAAATTTCAACCTTTAGTGTCGAAGTCATTTCATTATCCTCTGTACTAGAGGAAATTTCAGCCGTTGGTGTAAAAGTAACTTCATCTTCTTCTGTACTAGTTGAAACTTCAACCTTTGGCGTTGAAGTTATTCCATTGTCTTCTGTAGCAGTGGAACTGTCAACCTCTGGAGTTGATGAAACTTCATTATTTTCAGTACTAAGAGAAATTCCAACATTTGGTGTTGAACTCATTTCATTATCTTCTGTATTAGTAGAAATTTCAACTTTTAGTGTCGAAGTCATTTCATTATCCTCTGTACTAGAAGAAATTTCAACCGTTGGTGTAAAAGTAACTTCATCTTCTTCTGTACTCGTTGAAACTTCAACTTTTGGCGTTGAAGTTATTCCATTGTCTTCTGTAGCAGTGGAACTGTCAACCTCTGGAGTTGATGAAACATCAATATTTTCAGTACTATGAGAAATTTCGACATTTGGTGTTGAACTAATTTCATTATCTTCTGTACTAGTAGAAATTTCAACCTTTAGTGTCGAAGTCATTTCATTATCCTCTGTACTAGAGGAAATTTCAGCCGTTGGTGTAAAAGTAACTTCATCTTCTTCTGTACTAGTTGAAACTTCAACCTTTGGCGTTGAAGTTATTCCATTGTCTTCTGTAGCAGTGGAACTGTCAACCTCTGGAGTTGATGAAACTTCATTATTTTCAGTACTAAGAGAAATTCCAACATTTGATGTTGAACTCATTTCATTATCTTCTGTATTAGTAGAAATACCAACTTCTTGTGTCGAAGTCATTTCATTATCCTCTGTACTAGTGGAAATGTCAGCCTTTGGTGTTAAAGTTACTTCACTTTCTTCTGTACTAGTTGAAACTTCAACCTTTGGTGTTGAAGTTATTTCATTGGATTCTGTGGCAGTGGAACTATCAACCTCTGGAGTTGATGAAACTTCATTATTTTCAGTACTAAGAGAAATTTCAACATTTGGTGTTGAACTCATTTCATTATCTTCTGTATTAGTGGAAATTTCTACTTCTAGTGTCGAAGTTATTTCATTATCCTCTGTACTAGAGGAAATTTCAGCCGTTGGTGTAAAAGTAACTTCTTCTTCTGTACTAGTTGAAACTTCAACCTTTGGCGTTGAAGTTATTCCATTGTCTTCTGTAGCAGTGGAACTGTCAACCTCTGTAGTTGATGAAAATTCATTATTTTCAGTACTAAGAGAAATTTCGACATTTGGTGTTGAACTTATTTCATTATCTTCTGTACTAGTAGAAATATCAACTTTTTGTGTCGAAGTCAATTCATTATCCTCTGTACTAGCGGAAATTTCAGCCGTTGGTGTAAAAGTAACTTCATCTTCTTCTGTACTAGTTGAAACTTCAACCTTTGGTGTTGTAGTCAATTCATTGGCTTCTGTGGCAGTACTCTCAGTACTACTAGAAATTTTGCTATCTTCTGTACTACTTGAAACTTCGAACTTTAGTGTTGAAGTATCATCTGTACTAGTGGAAATTTCAACTTTTGGTGTTAAAGTCACATCTTCTGTACTAGTTATTCCATTATCTTCTGTGCTAGTGGAAATGTCAACCTCTAGAGTTGATGAAATTTCATTATTCTCAGTACTAGTTGATATTTCTACTTTTTGTGTTGAAGTCATTTCATTATCTTCTGTAGTAGTGGAATTATCAACTTCTGGAGTTGATGTAACTTTATTATTCTCTGTATTAGTAGAAATTTCAACATTTGGTGTAGAAGTTAGGTTATTATCATCTGTAACAGTAGAAGTTTCGAAATTTGGTGTTGAAGTTAATAAACGATCAGTTGTAAAAGTAATTTCAGACGAATATTCACTAGTTGATATTACGTTATCACTGCTAGAAGAGGATTTTGGAGTGGAATCTGTTGTTACCTCTGGTGTTACATCAGTAAACATTGAAGTATTAATATCTTCATCAGTTATTGAAGTTTCATCTTTAATGGACGAAGTCGAATCTGTTATCAAGGAACTATCCGTAGAAGATTCTGGCGTAGATGAATCATTTTCAGTTATTAAACCATTATCAATAGTAGTAGTCCCCATTGAAGAATTTTCAGTTGTTATATCTGTGTTTTCAGATGTTAAATTTTCAGTATAATCTTGTGAAGAGGAAGTTTTTTCGTCATCATTTAATGTTGATGATATTTTATCGTAATCTGTATTAGTTGACATAACAACACTTTCTGTAGATAAAACATTCTCTGTGCTGGCGTCTGAATTTTCAGTTGTTAAGTCATGTGTGGTAGTATAATTCATATCTTCTGTAGTCTCTGTTACTAATGTTGATTTTTGTGAAATACCGTTTGTTTCTGTGGATTCTTGTTTCGTACTTATTTCTGTTGAAGGTGTTGTAAAACCTGCAGGTGTTGTAAAACCTGCAGGTGTTGTTATTTCTGTTATTGAATTTTCAGTTGTTTCAATATCTGTTACAATTTCAGTCGGATCTAACCTAGTAGTTATTTCCATTGAATCTGTTGATTTACTATCTTCCAAGGTATTGGAAAAATCTGTTTCTTCAGAATTTTTGGTTGATTCAGTCAATTCTTCTTTCGTAGATCCTGTTAGCTCTGTTGTGATTATAGACTCTGTTGTTTCTGTTTCATTAACATAAATTGTTGTTGCTTCTGTTGATTTTATTGTTGAAATTTGCTCTGAAATATCTGTTGATATTATTGATTCGGTTGACTTAATTTCATCGTAAGGTGTAGTAAATTCTGTTGATTCTGATGACTGTGTGGGTTCTGTTCTTAAGGTAGGCTGAAATGAACTAGATATATCAAATTCTGTTGTCACTTCTTCTTCATAAGATGTTGTTAATTCAACTGGTATGGTGTCTTCAGTAACCTTAGTTGTTAATGTTGATTCTGTACCATCGTCTGTTTTATCCTCGGTTGTAGATATTGTTGTTATTTCTTCTGCTGGATCTGTCGGTTCACTTAATTCGAAATTTGTAGTTATCTTTGAGGGCCTAGTAATTTCATCTATGTTTGTAGTTAATGTTGATTCAGTGTTATTTGGTTCTGTTACTTCCGAGAATCCTGTGCTTGGTTCCGAAGAACTATTAGATATTTCTGTTTCTGTTGACTGATCATCACTATAAATTGTAGTTAATTCGCCAGGGTCTGTTAATTCGGTTGGATTTGTGGACCCTGATGATTCAGTAGAATTATTTGTTGTTAAAACTAAAGTTGTATCAGTTTCTTCATATGAATCTGTATGTTCTGTAATTTCGGGTGATGTTGAAGCATTTAAGGATTCGGTAGTTGTTTGATCCACAAATGTCGTTGATTCTTCAGATTCTGTAGTCGCGAATAGTGTAGTCAGTTCGACTGGTTCTGTTATTTCATCAACTGTTGTCGTTTGTGTTACTTTAGTGGGATTGTTTGTTATTGCATAATCAGTTGTTTCAGTTTCATTGAAGGAATTAGTTGTTTCTGTCGATTCTGAGACAGCTGTGGTGGATTTTATAGTAGAAATTGATTCCATCGGGGGCTGCGTTGATTCGGCTTCATCGGTTGTTGTAGTTAACTCTACTGGTTTCGTTCCATCAGTAATCGTAGTTGATATCGTTGCGTCGGTTACTGCAGCATCAGTTGTTGTTTGATCTTCGGCATCCGTGATTTCACTCATTTCATTTGGAATTGTTATTAAAGTTGAATCTGTGTTTTCGATTAAAGTTGGTTCTGTAACCTCTGTTGAAATTACGAATGGTGTCGATTGTATTGTTGTACTTGGGTCTGATGAACCCTTAAGTGTAGTTAATTCTTGTTCTGTCGTGTCAGTTAGCTTTGTTATTTCCGATGATTCAGTAAAAATATTTGTTGTGTTCGTAGATTCAGTAGTTGTTTGCTCCACAGAACTTGTAGACATTGAGGGTTCTGTAGATTCACTTATATCTTCGATTGTAGTTGGCTCTGTTGATTTTGTACGATTGTAGGAATTCGTTGATTCTGAAATTAATATTATTATTATTGGATTTATTATTATTTTTCATTCGATTATACCTGATGATGGTTCTGTTGATTCGTTTTCATTAAAAGATGTACTTAATTCTTCCGCATCGGACTCTGTAGTTTGGGTGTCGTTATAAGAATTTGTTGGTTCTGTACGGTCTGAAGTTTTCGTTGATTCTGTTGATTCAGTTTCATGAAATTCTGATGTTAAATCCACTGACTCTGTTGTTACGGTTACTTTTGTTATCAGCGTAGATTCCGTATCAACCTCGGGTGATGTAGGCTCAGTTGTTTTATTAAATGAATTAGTCGGATCCGTTTCTTCGGAAAATTTTGTAGTGTCTTCTGATACCACGGTTGTAGTTTGTTCAGAATCAATGGTTGATATTGTTGCATCTGTTAATTCACTTTGATTTAAAGGTGTGGTCAATTCAAATGCCTTTGTTGTTAATGGTGATTCTGTGGCATCATTAGTTACTGTTTCTGTAGGTTTGGTTTTATTAAAATAATTAGTTGTTTCACTAGATTCCGTTGTTGTTTGCTCCGCTGATTCTGTAGACTCACTTTCATCGTAAGAAGTAGAAGTAACTATAGATTCTGTTGTTTCAGTAACAGACATTTTTGTAGAACCGCTCTCAGTATTATAATCTTCAGAAAGGCTTGTAGAAGTATCAGTTGTAATATCATCAGTGGAAGTTACTTTATTTGTAGTTATAATCTCAGTTGTGTGATCAGAAAAAGTTGTAGTAATATTCTCTGGTGTAGGTTTTGTTATTTCTTCTGTGGTTTTTTCTGTAAACTGTATTGTAGAAGTTTCCTCAGGTGAAGTTTCTGTTGAAATTTGCTTAGATGTTGGTAGTTCAGAAGAAGAATCGCCATCTTTGGACGGGGTTGTACTTTCATTTGAGGATTCTGTTGAAGTGTTTTCTTCTGCTTTATCTGTGGTTATACCAATTTCTGTTGTTATTGAATTATGAGTTGTGGTTGTTGATGTCACATCATCTTCATTAGTTATGTCAGTTGAAAAATCTTGCGTAGTCTTTCCGGGTGATATTTCTGTAGTATTATTCAATGTTGTGCTGGTTTGCTTAACAGTAGTTGTTAAATCACCCGCAGTACTTGTAGTAACCACCTCAGTAAATTTATCAGTAACGATTTGAGTTGTATATTCCAGAGTTGATTGAAACGGTGTATCTGATGTTGTTGGAATAATAACAGTTCCATGACTTGCAGGATCAGTAAATTGTAAAGTTGTTGGATGCAATGTCTGGGCGGTAGAAGGATCAACTGGTTTTTCTGAAGTTGTACTCGTACTAAACGCAATTGTAGTATCTTCTTCCCAAACATCGTCACATTCGAATTCCGAATTATCATTACATTCCAAACCAGGCGGGCACTCTTGAACTTCATCTAATGTTATGGTCCCATTTTCATACTCGACGCATTGATAAAATCTGGTTTTATCATAACATAAAAATCCTTTATTGTTACAATCGAGCCCTTCTTCTCTGGAAAAATGAATTAACTTATTTAATTTAATTAGAAATATGAACATATTTATTAGTGTACTTACCAGAGCTACTAATAGGGTGTTGGAAATTTTAATCATTTTCACGTTATATTGTTAATTTTAATTTACATACTGCATGCCAACTAACTAAAAGGATTTAATTATATATATTTATTTAAATTTTTATCAGTATGTAAATATTTTTGATTTATTATATTTTGTGGCTTAAAAGTGACAGAATTATCTCCATTACGTTGTTTCATGGTAATTTTGTAATGAACTATTATTCATTAAGATAAATAATAGTTTATAAACTTTAACAAGGAAGCTTCCTATAAAAATAACGTAAAAGACTAAAGTATTTAGGTAATTTATTGATGGTAATTAATTTTTTTAGATTTGTACGTAAATACTTATTATTTCTGTTTTAACCTTAGCATAAATTCTTTTATACATTTAAATACCTTAAATAAATATAAATAAATAAATATAAATACATTTATAATTAAATTAAAACTTATTAAATACAATAAAATGGTTAAATATAATTTTAAATGGAAAGTACCAAAAATATACATAAATAAATAAGCAACCAGGAAAATTATTCCACATAATAAATTTATAATATTATAAGAAACCATTTTTATATTTCCATATTTTAGGAAGTGTCTTGAAATATCTTCAGCAAAAGTAAAAATTATTCCAAATTCGATACCCAAAAACATTGAATTAATCACAGCTTTTCTGTAGTCATAAGAACTATCTTGAATAACTGAAAAGAAATAAAATTTATAATGAATTGGAAATTTATTAAATCAACTTACAATAACATGAGATAACCAAAAATGAAAGTCCAATTAAAAAATACATTAGTTTTGCAAACATTTTAGTAAAACTACAAGACATTATAATCGATGTTATAATCCATGAGGATGATGTTAGTGTAATTAAGAGATTTTTTAATGTGTAACTCGGTGTAAGTGTAATTTGTGTAATAATAAATAGATATGAAAATAAAGTTACATTTAATATCAGTTTATTAATTATTATTATAATTATGCATAAAAGTTTTCTAACGTAAAGAACAGAAATTTTAAGTAATTTCTTCTTGTGTGCAGAATTTGTTTTTAAATTTATACTTGTTATTGAGTAAACATAATTTTCTTCTTCATCCTCATATATTACTGGTAAAATTTCAACACCGTTATTACTAATACATTTATACACCAAATCATGTTCATCCTCATCATCATTATCCTCCTCTACCCAAAGTCCATCCATATTTTCTATATTCACATTATTCTCATTATTTAATCTAAAATTCCACAAAACTTTAATTACTTTTTATTGAATTAATTATTTATACCCTACCTCAACATGGTTATGTGTTTTGATAACTTATTGTTTGTAATGGAAGCTTTAAAAATAATCCAACCCACGGGAATTACGTTCAGTAAAATCGTTGCATGAAGTAACCCGGTGTAGAAAACTCCGATATTCGTGATAGAAGCTTGGAGCAAATGAGGAATCGTGAAAAGTCCTAAAAGTCTACCTAGAGCGCTTGTAAATGCAAACCTTTGTCGATTTTGAAAGCATTTTAACGTGGATTTTTCAAGTAACTTGAGAGTGATACTCACGCACGTTCCTGAAAGTAAAGTCTGATTAAGTCTGATAAATTATGTATATTCTATGTGGAAATACAGTATGTCATTTCCAACTATAAATATAACCATATTTTTTGTTATAATATTGTTCATGGTTCAAGAGATATTTCAGTTTTCTTATTTTTTTACAGAAATCGCGTACTGTGCCGCCAAAACAAAATTAAAAATATTCTTTGAGTTGTTTGGTTATTTTGTTGTTGTGTTATGATACTGGAAGAGAATATACCTTTCCAATAAAAGTATTTTCATGAACTCTATATCATCTTCTATCAAATCAAAAAAGATTTTGAAAAATTTTCTGAACATAAAAATTTTTGTTGATTTAAAATTTTACAAAACTTTAATTACTTTTTATTGAATTAATTATTTATACCCTACCTCAACATGGTTGAGTAATATTAAAAATGAGTAATATTTAAAAATCACCCTGACAGAAAATATGGTACTAACATAAAGTTGAACAACTATCAAAAAAGTGTTCATTTTAAGAAGAATTGGGGGACAGATTTTTTATTAGTTTTCCCTGCAAGTAAGTCCTGAATTTTTTGCCTGACAAAAACCGAGTGCGGTGTGCTATTTCCATATGGATTTGTTTTGCGATATTCGAAGTTGAATTCCTGTTATTGTAAACTTGGATGCAGAAAAATATTGTATTCTGGCTACAAGCTACAACACAATGGTACTCCTCCTCATTATACCATATCAGTGAGAAGATATCTAAATACACAATTTAGAAATCACTGGATTTTAAGAGGAGGAATAATTCTCTGACCACCACGATCTCCTGACCTAAACCCCTTAGATTTGTTTATAGGGATATTTACTGGTATTCCTAATAGAAATGATATTAAATGATATTAATTATACTAATAAAACGAGCGCAGCAAGATTTGATTGCAAATTTTACATAAGCATTATAAATTATCAGATTCTGCATGAAGTGAACAACTTTTTCTGATAGTTGTTCCACTTTATGTTAGTACAATACCGGGTGGAAATGAAAACCGGGTCACCACTATAACTTTTTTATTTATGAATAGAAAAATTTGAAATTTGGCTATGTTCTATGGTTCAAAAAAACAAATTTTATGTGTATTTTTTATTTTCGAAATCACTTCCGGTTTCACAGGAAACACCATGAACTTTGTTTTTTTAAATGTAACATCCCATATTTTTATTCATGGCTTAAAATACTTTTAAAAAAGAAGTATTTTTGAGATATTAGTTTTTATTTTTTGCGAAAAAAAATTTTTTTTCAAAACAAAAAAAGGTTTTCGAAGTCGGTGAAAAATACCAAAACTAATTCTAAATAATTCAAATACCTAAATAAAATTGTAATTTGAAAAAAAATTTAAGTGGTTTTTGAACTATTAATTTTTAAACTTAGTTAATGAAGATTTTATCAAATATCTCACTTTTTTTAAATGCAATGATGCCGGGTCATTCGACTTTTTAAAAAGAGGATTTTATAACGATTATTTTGGTATCCCATATGTAGGGGTATTATTTTGCATGTGCCTGTAAAATTATTTATTTCTTAAGTTATAGAAAATACTAGCTATTAAGTATCTTTATTACAGGCACATGCAAAATAATACCCCTACATATGGGGTACCAAAATAATCGTTATAAAATCCTCTTTTTAAAAAGTCGAATGACCCGGCATCATTGCGTTTAAAAAAAGTGAGATATTTGATAAAATCTTCATTAACTAAGTTTAAAAATTAATAGTTCAAAAACCACTTAAATTTTTTTTCAAATTACAATTTTATTTAGGTATTTGAATTATTTAGAATTAGTTTTGGTACTTTTCACCGACTTCGAAAACCTTTTTTTTTTTTTTTTTTAAAATTTTTTTACAAAAAAAATAAAAACTAATATCTCAAAAATACTTCTTTTTTAAAAGTATTTTAAGCCATGAATAAAAATATGGGATGTTACGTTTAAAAAACAAAGTTCATGGTGTTTCCGGTGAAACCGGAAGTGATTTCGAAAATAAAAAATGCACATAAAATTTGTTTTTTTGAACCATAGAACATAGCCAAATTTCAATTTTTTTATTCATAAATAAAAAAGTTATCGAGGTGACCCGGTTTTCATTTCCACCCGGTATATTCTACCAAGGCAATTTAAAAATCATCTTTTTTTGTGAACAAAAAGTTTTCATAAAATCTTTTGTACATTTGATAGACGATAATAGAGTTTCTGAAAATTCTTTTATTGGAAAGGACAGAAAACAGAAAGAAAATAACCGAACATAGAATAATCGTAATATTTTTTTTAATAAGCGCAGTACGATGGTATGAAAAATACGAAAACTGAAATAATTCTTGAGCCATCAACAATTTTATAACAAAAAATGTGGTTATATTTATTGGAAATAACCTTCTTTGTCAGCTCACTTTATTTGATCGTCCACTTACGGGACATCCTGAATATTAGATACATATCGCATATTTCGTTTTGCTTGGAAAATTCTTATTGGCGAAAAAATATACAAAAAAGGAAGCTTTAAAAATTACACTATTTTAATATTGGAAGAAAACAAATATTTTTATTTAAAATGTTTATTGCAATTTAGCAAAAGACTTTAAAAAGTTTTCTTTAGTTAGTAAACTTTATTTTAAAATTATCTGATTACAACTCCCCAGGTTGATTTTTGAAATTAATGCAATTCATGAAAATAATTCAGCCATTGCTATAAAAGTAGTTTTTATAATGTTTTTGCATAAAACTTATTTTAATGTCGAGGTTTGGAATATTAAATCGGTGCAGTAGTGTTTCATGAACCTCTGGAGTACATTTCTAACCTAGATAGTAATAGTAATTCAGAATATGCATTTGCTGATTTTACTTAGGAGAGAAATGAAAACTACCATTATGTTTGAGCCGGAAAATCCGCAAGAGCTTATGAACCACAATATTATTAGTTTATTATTGATGTTATGTTTTAGTTTGCAGTTTGTATGATTAATATCCGTGACATAAAGTTGTTTTTCTTGTAGATATTAGTTTGCTTTAACTTCTCACAAATCGTATTAAATAATAGTTTCAAGAAATTCCAGGACTAATTGGTTATATTCTCTGTATATCAAAAGCATTCCTACGTTAGTTTTAGATGTAAATTCTTTAGAGTTGTGTATTTCATTATAACTTATAACTTCTTTGTTACCTTTTACCCTTTACACACCTTTATTCCAACTACATTGTTTGTTTTTAGAACTTAGTACTATAAAAATAATCATTTTCTTAAAAGGATAGTCGGCAAAATGTGTAACTTTAATTTCTCTGTGCGAAAGAGATGCCAAACGTCTAATGCAAGATATTAAAAAAATATTTTAATAAAAGTTGTTTCTTTTTAAAAGACCTTTCAAACGATACCATACTTGACCTATGTTGCCATTTAAAAAATCAAAGTTACCTCCGGTTCCGGGCACTTCCGGGCACTTCCGGTTTGTTCCGGAAAATAATAAGTGCACCAATGGATTCTTTGGGCTCACTTTGGTAATTAAAATTTTTATTCTATCTATGTGCGACCAACTGTTTTCGGGATAAAGGGCTGTTACGGGTGGTCTGACTCACCCTGTAGTTATAACTTTTGGTTTTTGAGTTTTGAACAGCAACTGCTGTGTAAAATCTTATTTTCGTGTCAAATTTGAACCAGAAATTTTAGACTTTTCAGAAATAAGTTAATTCCTCAAGAACTACACGGAAAAAAATGCTAAAAACGTAAAATTTAAAGAATGGATTGTTCTTTCCGAATATTCTAATAAAATGTTTGAAAGTCTTCAAATGAAACTCTCTTGGACTGGATTTGTACTCACATTTTAGGAAATAGATTGGGATCATAAGATTCCATAATAATATGGAAAAACTAATCGACCGATTTACACCAAATATACATTTAGGTGCTACATGTTTCTGTTATATCATTTTTTGGTGTCAACGACTTTAGTACTTTTCAAGAAAATTATTAAAATATTTATATAATAAATTCTTAAAAAAGAACTTTAAATTTATTAATTAAAATAAAGTTTTATATGTTTTTGGAATGGGCTTTAAATAATTTTTTGGCCAAAAAAAGACTGATTTTGTTATCACTTTCCGTTTTTGAGTTTCTGCTTCCTAGATTAGATCCTGAGAAAATTGGTATTACGTATTTGGAAAAAGCAATGATTAAAATGGGCCTGAAGTTGTGGTCAGATCTTGATGACTGATGACCTCTAAATTTTGAGATAAAAGTCAATTATCAACATTAACAATAAAATTAATTCCTACTTATTATCATAAAATATTTGCTTTAAAATTATTTACTTACGGCCTACCAAAGTTTTAGGAAAGTACGCAGTACAATTTTAGTAAAGTATTTTCCAACTTCTTTAAAATAATAAACATTTATCACAGCTATTAAATTAAAACCATTTTCATTATTCGTCTGTATTTATTCTTTTATGTAAATATGTAATTTAGATTATAAACCAACAAATTTGTGGTGTAAAATATAAACACAAAAATTTATTTTGCTACATTATTCGCAGAACTCATTTATCTTTTTTATAAAAAAATGATTACTATCTCATTTGAGAATAAGAATAATAAATTGGAAATTATTATGTAGATTTATATTATTTTGAAATGCACGTCATGCAATTTATAAAGCACTTCCTTATTTAAGTATAAGGTTTTTTATTACCTTCAAAGCAGCCATGCAGGAGAAATTTAATTAAATTATCTTTTAGGAGTACAGCCAATATTTTTGCACCTGCCAACAAACTGACGAAAAAAGATAAGCCTGCCAGCTCATATCTTTTTCTTAGTACATTTTTGCAAAATACACCATTCCACGAATCTAAAAAAATCCAGACATCAAATAAATAATATAGCATCCATAAGTAAAATAATAGTCTTTTTTTAATATACAGGGTGTCTCACAGAAAATTTCAAATTCCGATTTTTTAAGCTAAACCCCAAGTATTATCAAACACGTTTAACGGTCATTAACGTTAGCCGTAAGCCGTAACAGCGCTCTTAAATTTGACAGTCGCCCTGATGTCAAAAAAATCTATTCTGTGAACTTGAGTGTAACTTATCGGCAATGTAAAATAACATTTTCGGTATTAAAATAACATCAATCAAAATAATAATTTTACATTAATGTATAGTCAATCAAAATAATAACATAAGAATGATGTACAATGTATTTTAACACCAAAAATGTTATTTTACATCGGCGTTAAGTTACAACAAAGTTTACAAAATAGCGATTTTTTTGACATCGGTGTGACTGTGAAATTTAACAGCGCTGTTACGGCTAACATTTTTGTTCAGAATCACCCCATTAATGAGATTTTATTTGACATATATAAATATTCAAATTTCATAAAAATACTACATATGTTAAATTAAACCTCATTAAACATTAAATGTCCGTTAAAAATTTTGATAATATTGGCCATAGGGCATGTTTTTTAATTAAATTTTGGTAGTTATCAATATAAAGTGGGGGAACTTGAAAAACGGTATAACGAAGTCAAAACCATTTTACCACAAACCCCCGGCGCCCAACAATAACTTTTGAATGGCATAATACCCTTTATGATATATCAAATTAAACTTGGTAAAAATGAAATCCAATGGTAGCAATGAGAAATAAATTGAACAATTCGCTTTCGAAGAAAGTAAATTCTAAAATAATTAATAATAATTCATAAAATCAAAAATTCCTTTGAAGTGAAACTAATTATCTCATCCACCCAAGCTAAATAAGTCAACTTAATTAAATTTAATTTAAACAATTGAATAATGAATTAAACAATACAAGATTTATTATTTATTTATGTCTTGTAAAATAAAGTGAATAATTAAATAATATACATTATCGTATTTTTTTTCATAAAATTTAATAAAATTGACTAATTTAGTGGATGATATAATATTTGTTTCACATTATAGTTATTTTCTATGCGACACCCTGTATATACCATATACAGGGTGTCCCATTTGACGTTGGACTGTATGGGTATCCTTGTTATTATTGGAGATGATATATCAAATTACTCAGAAAAATACACTAATTCCGAGTATGTGTAAATCCAATATGGCCGCTATAAGAAAAAGATAAGTTTGGTTCATTTCCGGTCAATCCGTTGGCGAAAAAAAAATATTCATTTGTTTTACTGCATTGTACACAAAAAATTGTCTCTGTTAAGTCAAAAAATGTTTTTGATACAACCGAAAATAACGAAGTTATAGCCATATATTAAAAACCGCATTTTCTTGTTTTTTCAAGATAGCTTTGGAACGATGCGACATTCAAATTTTTTGTAAATGAATTATTAATATTCGAAAAAACCTCTACTACTTTGTCCATTTAACTGACTTTCCATCTCCAATAATAACAAAGTTACCCATACAGTCCAACGTCAAATGGGACACCCTGTATACCGGGTGTCCACGGAACTAGGGCCACCTCTGCCATCTTTTATGAGTGAAAATTAAAATTTGAAATTGTACTACGTTATATGGCATAAAAAAGGTATTTTTTAACTAAAAAAATTTTCAATTTCAATTTATAAACTTTATTTTAAATACCGGGTGGAAATGAATCCCATTTAAAAAATAAAGATATTTCCAAAAAAAGCTTCTTAAAAATTAAAAAAAATAATATCTCAAGAACGGTGAAATAAATTTTATAAATTACAATTTATTTTACGTATTTGTATTATTTAAAAATAGTTTTTGTAGGTTTTACTCAAATTTTTTACCAAAAAAAAAATTCAACATTTTTTCTTAAAGTTTTGAAAAAAAAAATTTTTTTGTCATAAACATACTTAAAACTAACCAATGTTTGATTTTACGTAGAAAAAATCAGGGGTTTAAATTTAAAATAAGAAAGTGGGTGCCATTTCCTGATAAACCGGAAGTAAAATGAAACATTTATTCGATCCATAAAATTTGTTTTCTTAGATCATATAAGATACTAAAATTCTAATTTTTTATTTTCATAAATAAAGAAATGCCAGGGGTGACCCTAGTTTCATTTCCACCCGGTATAACACCCTATTTTTTTGTACTTATAATTAAACATTGGTAAGTTGTAAGTTCAAAGTATGTTTATGACAAAAATTTTTTTTCTGAACTATCAAAATAAAAATTGAATTTTTTTGGTAATTTTTTTTAATAAAATCTATTAAATGGGTTATTGATATTTTAAAAAAGTTAAATGATTATCAACTGACCTTCAACTTGCTATTGTCATGGCAATATTTCTAAATAGTACTTCACTAAGAATTGTACAATTTTTATTTGAAACATTTTTCTCAAAAATGCTTCATTTCAAAATAAACGAGCGTTGCCGAACTTTTTGTACAACCTCAGCAAAGGCGACGCCCTCGTCCCTTGTAATTAATTATTTTTTATGGACAAGGACTAAATTATAATATCATTTTTGCCGGTACAAACTAATTTCCGCGGCTGCCAGAAAATTTACGATCTTTAAAATTTTCATCAAAATTGCCCCCTTCCCTGGAAAATGCGCTGGATCCGTTCTTGACACCCTGAATATAAAGTCAACTTTTTTAAAATTGCGACATATTTAAAAAGAATGAGTTATTTTTCGATTTTTTTTCTGAAAGTTTAATAAAATATAAAAAAATGTTAGAAATGTTTTAAATTACAATTAAAATGCATTTGAAGCCATAACTAATAACAAATTTTGTAATTTGGTATTACAACTATTTTGGCATCGTTTATGAACAACAAATTTAAAATTTGAAAAATCACATTCATATACTTCTTGGGACATTTAATTTTCTTACATATATGCCTATTTTGTACACCTCTATTGTGTATGTAATAAAAATGGTAAAATATAAAAATGTGTAAAATTGCACATAATTTTATTTTATTTTCTGTCTTTATTTCCTTATCATATCATTTCACTGAATTCACTCGCCCATTAAAATATTATTCTAATAAAAAATTGACGGTTTATTTATTAGTATACAGGGTGGTGATTATTTCGATGCTCATCATTGGTATCTTTTAAAGTGGAAGAGATACGAGGTCGGTTAAATGAAATAAAAGTTCCGCATTTTTATGGCCATTAAAAATCTGAAAGAATATTTAAGATATTTAAACTCATTGCAAAATTATGGGTAAAAATCTAAAAAATGTGATTTTAGAAAATAATTTATATTTTCCAAACCATAACTGCTACATCAATGAAATTTAGTACCTTTAAATTGTTGACTATTTTGAGTTATATGACGTCAAAAAATATTTTTTTAATCTCCTAGATTCGAAACCGTGACATTCAACTTTTTTATTTCTTATGGCCTCCATATTGGATTTTTACCTCATCAAATAATAATACATTTCCAGATTGCTAATTAAGATTAATGTGTTCCCTTAGAAAATGTGTTAAATTTGAAAATTTGTATAAAAAACAAATAAAATCAATGTTTTATAGACAGTTTCCATGGTTGCCATAAAAATATTGCTTCAAATGAAACTTTAAAGATCAAAATTCTAATAATAAAAAAGCAAATACTTTAATCATTTTATTTGTTGAATATTATAAAGACACCTGTTATTTACATAAAATGCTCTTATTGCAGGTCATTTGTTTATTATTATTATTTTCTTTATTATTAGATCAATTTTGAGGAGATATTTTTATGGTAACCATGGAAACTGTCCATAAAGCAATGCTTTCATTTGTTTTTTATACATACATATTCTTAAGTTTGACACATTTTCTAAAGAATGTATTAAGTTAATTAGCAATCTGAAAATGTATTATTATTTATTATCTGATGATGTAAAAATCCAACATGGCGGCCATAAGAAATAAAAAAGTTGAATACCGCGGCTTCGAATCTGGGAGGCCAAAAAAATTTTTTTACGTCATTTAACTCGGAATAGTCAACAATTTAAAGGTACCAAATTTCATTGATGTAGCAGTAATGTGAATTATTTTCCAAAATCACATTTTTTTTTGCCATAATTTTACAACGAGTTTAAATATCCTAAATTTTCTTTCAGATTTTTAATGGCCATAAAAATGAGCAACTTTTATCTAATTTAACCGACCTCGTATCTCCTCCACTTTAAAAGATACCAATGGTGAGCTTCGAAATAATCACCACCCTGTATATTTCATTACAAGAAAAAAAACTATAAAAACAGAAAAAAAAGGGAAAAGAAGAACGGTTTCGGTTATCGGTTTTGATTGCCAAAAAAAATTGTTTTGGTTTCGGTGACTGTTAAAAAACGGAGTTTTAGTTATTTTTTTTAATTGTAAAACGTTTAGAAAGAACGGTTAAAAACCGGTTAAAAAAACAGGTAAATATCGGTTAGTAAACGGTTAAAAATCGCTTAAAAATAAGTTAAGAACTGGTTACTATTTCGGGGTTATCTAATAGTATATTGTTTTATTAGGAGTAAAAGAAGCATGTATCCGCTGGACTCGCAAAGCTCGTCCCGCAAGCCACAAAAAGTTCTTTTGCTCCCAATAAAACATGCTATTTTTTCTTCAAACGTCGAAATTTTTAAAATAGTAATATAATTAATAATTTTAAAATTTGACATTTAATTTACATACAACACACCATGCAATGTTAGTGTATATTGGGTTGCCTAAAATTCATTTCTACTCCTAGGCAGGATAAAGTGACCATAGAATCAATGAATATAAAAAGTGACATTTTAAAACCTGTCACAGAAGACTGTACTTTAATAACGTTTGAAGAAAAAATAATTTATTTTGGTTTCGGTTACGATTAGAATTTAGAATCTCGGCATTGTGTACATAATGCCGTTACCAGTAGGTAGGTACTTTATTAAAATAAAAACAATTTTTTTATCACCTAATTAAATTTATGTACTTATATTACGAAAGATAAAAAATATAAATAATGATACTGAAAACAATAAAAAATCGATGTAAATAAGAATAAACGGACGCTGAAATTAATAATAAATAAATAGAAAATTACTTTAAATAATAAAATTAAAAAAAAAAAACTACAAAATATTATTGAAACACGCGTATATTATTATCAAACGCCGACTCATAATAAAACTGATATAATTTGAAAGTTTGACTTTTTATTTAAAAGATAGAATATAAGGAAAAATGTTAGCTTCCTGCTCATGGCGGTTTTATGTTCCAAACTTGAAAGAACTCAACAAAACCTGTCTTATCTTATGTTCTTAGACTATTGAGAAATTTGTTTTCATTTTTCTCCATCTGCTTATCTATATACCATATACTAATACAAGTATTCTATTTTTCAATGAAGAATAAAAATTGAATTTAAAATTTACTTGTGATGAAGAAAAATGCCAAAAATCCTACTGGAAACCACAACTCATTTTTATGCAGTAGAGAATCGGCCTTGGATAAAGTTGGATAATAGAAGCCATAACAATAAACACTTCCAGTGAGGAGAAACTGCAAAAGAGCATATTGATATTTTTTTGTAGGCAAAAAGCTTAGAGTTGTGTTCAATCGCGCAGTTCTCTGCTAAGAGGTACTCACTTCTATTACAAAAATTCCCGAAGTTTGAACGCCTGGGAATGCACTTATATCTTGAGAATATATCGACGTTTCTGAAGCGCTGTCATGCATTGCTGTTTTTATTGTTCTTTTGAATGTTCAGTTCCATTCAACTCATTCTTTTAGTTTGTCGTTTGTTTCGATTGCATAGAATGATTATGGTTTATTGGGGTTTTATCTGGCTGATATATTTATCTGCAATATCTAATCTAATTTCATATTTATTGTTTAGTACTAACAATAATTATCATAAAATGGTTGTATTATAAATCAAACTTTTGTAGCATATACCGAACATATAATTATATGTTAATTTATAAATATGCAATACTAATTACTTACTGATAAATCATTCGAATTAACTTTAGCTTTACCTTCATAAATAAATTAAAGAAAAGAATATAAAATACTTCACTATTTAAGAAACATAAGTTTGCTCATATTCAGCTAATTCTAGTTTATGGAAGGAATACAGGTAAGTTTTTTTATTAAATATCATAGTGTATTAAAAAATAAATATAGAGTATATGCAGGTACATACATTGATATACATGTATTTAACCCTTTCATAATTCAAAAGTTATAGGGAATGGGCCTTTCCCCGATTTTTTAATTTTAATTTTATTATAAAGATCCAGCTTAACTGAACACTTATACAGGGTGAGCTAGAATGATTGTGGTCAATTCAAATTTCCCGCTTAAAAATCTAGGGAATTTGTTTGCTTCAAGTTCATAGTAACACAAAATCATGTCAAAATCAAAACAAAGTAACTAGACTTCACAACAGCAGGACGTGGATTCCTGAACTTTCACCCAGTGAATATTAAATTCACCTTCCTCGAAGCGCATGCGTCAAAATCTCATCAGCAAATCCAAATTCACTTGGTCTGAACCAGGCGAATCAAGATTCACGAGTTAAAGTTAGCGCATGCGCTCGAGGAAGGTGAATTTAACATTCACTGTGTGAGATTTCAGGAATCCAGCCCCTGAGGCGTAAGTGTAATTTTTACCATTGTGTCAAAACTTCAGATTTTTGAATTTCGTTATTGTGCCTTCTATTTCATAAACGTCGGTTTTTATCAAAATTAATTTGCGTAAATCTTTGTTTTTTGTTAGCATCTGCCTCGAAAATGAAGAAAAACGTTTTCAATAGTTGACATTTGCTGTGAAATTCGAGATTTTGGAAAAAAAATTTGGTACGCCATTGGATTACCAAGAGATTTTCTTTTTAAGATTTCAGTTGTACCAACCTGCGTATTTGGTTCCCTACATATCAAACCACAATCATTTTAGCTCACAAGCTCACCCTGTATATTACTATAGCAAATTATATTTCCAGTTTCAAGAAAACAAAAATATTTTTGAGTTCTGAAATAAACCTAACCCAGCCCTTATGCTGAGGGTAGGTTAAGTTAGAATCAAGAAAGAAACTTGAAGCATGCAACTTTAATTTTGAACTAGTCTAGTAGGGCTAGGATGTTGATTTCGTAAAAAATAATCGCTTGTACCGTGCAAAATACTTTTTTATGTGTGATGTATTTTTTAAGGTGGCATAATTTTTTTTTCCATTATCGTGATTAAAAGTTGCATTTTTTCAACTAAATTTAGTGGGTAAAGCACGTCTTTTTTTCACAAGTGGGCTAAAATCTTTTGCACGCTCAAGTGCAATGTTGGTTGCCTAGTAACCCATATAAAACAATGTCAATAATAAATTTAAAAAGAATTTTGTTATTTTAAAGAAAATATAGTTATAAGTTATATGAAATATTTAATATGAACATAACCTAACAATTTGAAATTTAAAATTAGAATTTTTGTTTCGTACAATTTAATAAAAATAAACATGGAAACTCAAGAAAATTATGATGATGATATGATATTAAGTACTTCTCCTGATATTTTGGAAATGGCTAATAGTGCTACGATTGATTTATTATCTAAAAAAATCAAGGCATATGTACGAACAACAGTACGTTTCATTTCATAATTTTAAATTTACGATGTTGGTACATGATGATTTGGATAAGATATTACAAAAATTTTTTACTGAGGTTGTCATAATTTTAAGGAAAATGGAAAAATCTGGTTTAGCACACGTGGCCAAAGTGATACACTTTGCTCACTTGTTCTAAAAATAGCTATTTTATGTACCGTGAATTCAAATAAGATTGAAACCATTGACATTGCAAGGTAGGAAACCTTGGTTTCCCACAGTTGGCTACACTGGATGAATGCGTTGTGCTCCGGTGAAAAAACCATCGCGAATATTTTAACTGCACTAATTTTAGTTTTGAAAAGCACTGTTTCTTATAAAATTTGTAATACACACTGAGAATTGACTTGAAAAAATACCCGAAGAAAAACTGCTGAGATTAAAGTGACAGATCAGATTTAAATTTGAATGTAAATTTACAGGTGCAAGTCTAAAATCACTACAGAGTATGTTTGGTTGCATGGTTTCGGTTTCAGTCTTTTTTGAATTCATTGTACAACATGTTTATTTGCTGTAGAACCTTTTTTTGTTCCAGAAGATTGTAATATTCTGGTGTCACAAGTATTATCTGAATATGCATAATACAAAATATCGCTACCTGACACCATTTTGATGAATACATCAGATCTTTGTATTTAGTTATTATGCCTTTTATTTCACAAACATATCAGTATTTATCAAGAGTACTTTACGTAAATCTTTGTTTTGTGTTAGCATCTGCCTCGAAAATGGAGGTCATCATTTTCAACATTTGACATTTTTGTAAAATTAAAGTGCTATTTCTACGTTTTTTATTTTCAAAGACAAAAACCTAATAAATTCGTATTAGAATTCTTGATTTTATATGATACTATATTCATTCTGATAAAAATATTTGCTACGCCATTGGATTACAAAGGGGTTTTATTTTTAAATTTTTAGGTGTACCAATCTGCATATTTGGTTGCTTACTTATCAAACCACAATCATTTTAGCTCACCCTGTATTAGATTATTTATTTTGCTCAAAAAATGATTTTAATATAGGCAACTTTGTATGTTTGTAAGTATGGTTATATAATTTACTATTTTTTTTAGGCGCATTGAATTTGAAACGTATTAATACCATAAAATCTATTATTATGAAAAAATAAGTTTTTGAAATTTTAATTTTAGATAATTTCCTTTTTTAGTAGTTTATTGTAGTTTATAGTCGCCGATGACGTATGACAGATCACATGATATGTGTCAAAATTCGGAATAGAAGAGATCAGTTTGGTTAGGTTAAGTGCTCTGTTTTTATTCAAATTTTTGTCTTTATTAAGTGAAAAGGTGCTTTATTAGTGGCTAAAGTAATTATGTAGTGCAGGCCTTACACGCTTAACACTTCAAGCATGTCCATTCAGTGCACAAAGCTAGCACCTTTAATAATGGTATATAACAATTATTTTTCAATACACTTCCTTTTTTAAATAATCCTTGAACTCTCTCATCTGCAATCTGAACTTTTTGTTGACCTCTTATTGCATAATATTAATAATGTATATAAATTAATTGAGTAATGAACTTGGTTTGGATTTTACGATTAAGAAGTATTAATAAAAGCTGGCCCAATAATATTAAGGGGTTGGGTAGTTTGTAGTTTAAATTTAATAACCTTTTTTTGGATTAGACCTTGCACTTCGTTTAAAATAAACAAACGTTAAAAGCTTGTCTTGTGTAGCCGAATTAAATTCTCATAATTATTGAAATAATTCAATGCTAACAGGCTTTTATTAGCAATTGTTTCTGAAGAAGGATTCAATCATAAAACCGAAATTAGTTAGCAAAAAATTTAGTACTTATTTGGTTTTAAAGTTTGTTCGGTGAGTGCTCTAGGCTGTTAAATTTAAAATTCAGTTGTTGATATTTGCGTTTTTTACCAAAGCTTTCTAAAATTTTTCTTTTCGGTAAATTAAAAAGTCTTGTGCTTATTTATTACTTACAGTACTATCTACGCAAATATCCGATGATAAAATAAATCAACTGTCCGATGAGTGTTGGGATTCAGCTGGTTTGGTTGAACCATTTCTTAAAATTTTGTCAGTTGGGGCAAGTCGGTTTTTAAAATTTTTAATTACTTAAAAAACCAAAAAACTAGATTTTTAAGTGTGGCAGATTTTTTTTTTCGAATTTTTTCATGATGAAGTCAATAAAATTAACTAATTTTCATTTACTTACTATAATTTTTACCTTTTAGGGTAAACCAAAGCAATATGGATGAAACATAAGAATCATTCTTAAAAATGTGAGCTTTTTATTATTTTACCAATAAAGGAAAAGCAAAAAGAGGCAATTTAATTTTCTTTGGTACTACTTAGTGTCAGATGGTTAAAATCGTACTGCCGTCCTAAATTAAAAAGCAGAAAACGCCAATTTGTTTGTTTCGAGAAAACGCACATTTTTTGATATAAAGTACATACAGACCCAATGTAAAGTGCTAAATGCAGATATTATTTTATGCTTAGGGAATGTTCTCTCTGTCTTTCTAGCTATGTGAGGTGTTTGATAAGCTCAAATATACCTAAAAAACAGATAAACTCAAAACTGAAAAAAATGGAGTCTTTTTAGTTAACACAGCAGCATAGTTCGAGATTTAATTTTTGTTTTAAATATTTTTAGAAGAAGTTTAAAAATATAGAAAAATAATAAAAATACTTGCAGTAAACAATAGCCACAAGACTATTTAGTATACCTAAAAATTAATTCTAAAAACGTACTATAGAAATCATCATCAAAAATATCAACCGAATTTTAAATTTAACCATTTGGATTTACCAACTTTCATCTTACAAACCAAAATTCAAAGACATTACACTAATTCATTTCACTAATAAACTAATTATATTTCTGCTTGATAATCACACAATTAAAAAAATTGATAAACCATAACAAATAATTGGTGTTTAGTCATTAATTTGAATTAAAATTTTAGTGGTATTAGTTAATTAGAGCAAAACACCTTAATTTAGAGAGATAAAATTTACAGGATTTCCTGGGACACTCCCCAATTTTAGAATTGCATGAGTAAGTGCTCTAAAAAAGTACTAGATTCGTTCTCTTGATAATATGAGACATTTTCATTAAGTAGGTGTGTTTTTCAAAATTGTTTTTATAGTTTTTTAAAATGTCTTTCAAGTTGTAGTATTTTTTAATTTTTTGTTCATTAACAAAAAAGTGTCACTTCATTTCTTACAATCATCTTATGTGTACAAACTTCAGTGGTGGCTTTACCAGCGCCTACCCACCTCAATTCATTGTCCAATGAAAATAATTAAACTTGAAAACAGTTATTAAAACTCATTATTAAATATATAAAATTTATTATATATTTTCTTGATATGATGATTTGGAGTTTATTAAATAATAAATAAAATTTTATTAAAACTATTAAAAAATTATTTCCTTTATGGACTTACGGTTTAGCCCAGAGTTGATCTATAATTTCCTTAACATTTGTTTTTGTAAGCTAGAAAATTACCGGTGACATAAAATACAAGTTGGTAGAATTAGTATTTAGGTGGTGAAGGGTTAAAAACTTAAATTTAAATTAGTACATCAAAGTTTAGAATAATGGGCTTCTTCATGTTACTTGTTAAAATGAGTTTTTCAGATAAAAGAACATGTTTTCTTTTAATTTTAATAATAAGAATATTTTTTTTCTTAAAATTTCAAACTATGCAAATATCAAATTATAGTGGTAATATGACGTTTCAAATAACATGCACCTTTTAAATGATTTTACTGCTATTATATTGATTGAAGGATAAAAAGTGAATTAATACATTAATATTAATTGATCTTTAAATTAATTTAATTGAACAATTATTTAAAATAGTTGAAAAACCAGCTTTACCATAAAAAATACTTCTTTTCAATTATAGAAAATGTGTATATCATAGTGATGATTACATGTGCTGAATTTAAGTTATTTAAAATCACTATCAAATGACCTTTTGATATGTTTAGGTTTTTTTACCTACTTTACTTTTTTAGTCTTTTACATTAGTTGCAACTGTATTATAATGGCAAATTTAGTATTTTACTCACAAGGTATTTATTTTAAAAATACTTAAAATAGAAAATAAACTAAATATTTACAAATGAATTATTTTTGATATGTTATAATTATTTATTTAGTTTTGATCTTATCTATAAATTCTGGATGTTTATTTAAGTTTTCATTTGCGCTATCACAAAATTATTTTTAATAAAATTTTAATTGTAAAATATTTTTAAAAAGATGTTGCTTTTTCTGTGAGTGCAAAAGCAGCACTTTCACTTTCTAAAAATAATTATTAGATAAACATAAATGTAAGTTTCCTAGTAAGTGACCTTTCAATATCATTATAGGCATGATCTCACTATTTACTTACTTCTATTATTTTTTATTTCAGGTGATCTCTTAAATATGGATGATGACGAAGAGTTCTATGATACAATTTCAGTTAACTCACAATTAATAGGTAGAAGAAAAATAAATAGTAGGGAATATATTGGTTTATCAAGGAATACAGTTTATCACTCAGCTTTAGATTTAGAAATGGAAATGAATTCACTTGCACCTTCAAACGAACACCAAACCAAGGTTTCTAAAATTCCTATAACATACTCGCAGTGGAGAGATAGGGTATAGAAATTTCAAATAATTTTAGCATGATGATGGTTACTAATTTGTGGTTTGCACGAATTTGAAATCTTTATCAGACTTACTCTGCACTGCTTTGGGTATTTGGTATATAAGAATATTAAGTAATTTAATTGGAATTTTTTTAAGAATTCACTCCTTATATTACCCATTTAAATTTAACTTAGTCCCCAATATACGATATAAAAAATAGTCTCATATTTTATTTGCTTCTACATATGGGCTACTAAAAATCTAAAAAAAAAATATTTTTCTCATAAAAATCTGATATTTGGATTAAAAAAATCGTTTTTGCCAACATTTTTGTCAAAGAAATTAATTTCTCAAAATTACTTGAATAATTTTATAAATCATAATCAATTTTAGTAGTTTATGTACATCAGATGCTAAAAAAATATTGATTTTTTTTAATTTTCAAAAAATTCTACAAAAAATATACTTTTTCTAAATTATTTTTAACTACTTACATTTAAATAAATAAAAAAGTTAATGTTATTTCTAGTAAATGCAGAAGTTGTATTGAAAAGAATCATGTTTTTATAGTGTAGGTACATAAGATAGTAAAATTTTTATTTTTGTAAGTAAAGAAAATATGGAGGTGAAACTTGTTACATTTATACTCGGTATGTATAAATAATAAATATGTTATTTAGACAAACATATTTATTTGAGCCAATAACTTATTATCTTTGAGTATTTTAAAATTGTCGGATTCCAGATTCTTCTAGGGCGATTGCACTTTACCTAACTTCTTACTAATAAGAATATAATTTTCAATTTAAAAAAATATACAGGGTGTACAAAAAGTTCGGCAACCCCCATCTATTTTTTAAATGAAGCATTTTTGAATATAATATACAGTGCGGTCATAAAGTAAATCCCCCCCCCCCCCCGCTAACTTTTGAACGGTTATGTTTTTGATTCTGAAAACTTGCCTACCTAGGAATCTAATTTCGAACTTTCTAATAAAGGTATTTTTGATTTCGTGGAACTTGTGGTTACACCGGAAGTGGATGGCAACTTTCTTATTTTAAATGGAACACCCAGTATATTTTTACATTTTAGTGTTCTCCATAAAAATACCATTAAATTGATCTAGCATAGTGTGGTCTACGATTAACACTTTTGGAATTACATCCATTTGAAAATCGCATTTTTATGCAACTTCATTTACACCGGAAGTTGGACCCAACTGCCCAAACTTCGCTATTTTAAATTTAAACAAAATTATGTTTAATAGTAAGTTCGTTAATTTTGCTGATTAACATAACCACCTTCAACCTCTTGACAGTAATAAAATCTACAGGAAATCTCTTGGATAAAAATTCTGTTTAAATTTAATGTTATTAACATAATTGCAAAAAAAATCATTTAAAATAGCGAAGTTGGGGCAGTTGGGACCAACTTCCGGTGTAAATGAAGTTGCATAAAAATGCGATTTTCAAATGGATGTAATTCCGAAAGTGTTAATCGTAGACCACACTATGCTAGATCAATTTAATAGTATTTTTATGGAGAACACGAAAATGCAAAAATATACTGGGTGTTCCATTTAAAATAAGAAAGTTGCCATCCAGTTTCGGTATAACCGGAAGTTCCACAAAATCAAAAATACCTTTATTAGCAAGTTCGCGATTAGATTCCTCAGTAGACAAATTTTCAGTATTAAAAACATAACCGTTCAAAAGTTAGCAGGGGGGGGATTTACTTTATGACCGCACTGTATAATAATATGCAATAAAAATGGGTTGGCACTATTTAAAAAAAGTTAAATGATTATCTCCCGACCTTTATCTTGCTGTTCAAGGTCACAGGCAATATTTCCAGATAGTGCGTCACTAAGAATCGTACAACTTTTATTTGAAAAATTTTTCTCAAAAATGCTTTGTTTCAAAAATAAACGGGCGTTGCCAAATTTTTTGTACACCCTGTATACTACTATCCTAAAAGCATCATTTTTTCTTTTGTGCAAATTCTTTTTTACTCTTAGGGTATGGGGATGACATGTAAAGTAGCATAACGTAATTTAGCATCTCGCAAAATAGTATAATGTAACAGTAAAACTCTAGAAACCAAAATTCAGCAGAACGTAATTCCTCATAACTCAAGGCAGCAGAACTGTACAATAGTATAAACCAAAAGTCGTAATTCGACATAACCAAATTCAGCATAACGTACATAATTCAACATTACGCAATGCCACAGATTTGTAAATTACCTTGATCCAGAAACCTTAATTTCAAATAACGTAATTCGGCATAATGCAAAATAGCAGAATCCTGAAACCGTTATTCAGCATTACCCAAACTAAAAACGATTATATTGTAGTATATATTGTAAGTTACGTATTCTTGATTATGCCATTTTACGGTACGGCTGCATTCATTTACCCCAAATTACGTTATGATGAGCTTTGTTATGGTGAATTAGGGATTCTGGATTATGTTGTTTTAAGATGTTTGGCGTTATCCTGAACTCTCTGTTATGGCTATACTAGTCTAACAGTTCTTACAAAACACAACTCAGTGTGACGATCCACACTCACCACTTAATGCCTGGCCGTAGCGAGTAAGCTACTTTTGGTTCTCTTTCCTAGTTCAAGTACCTTAGAGCTCAGCTCAATCACTCAATTTAATAAACCAAAATCCTGTGAGAGTAAAAGGCGAATCAGAGCACCATGCACTGTAATCACATCGATTTGATTTTTGAGCAAGAATCAATGAATGAAGAGTGAGGAGCACGCTACTCCACTATGTGTACTCACCTGTAAAATAATAAGTTTGCTTTTTCATTCTATCTGTGAGGATCGTCTCAATGAGCCGAGAGTCGTGAGTCGGTATGTCCATACTCTTATAATAGCTTAAAACAAATAAAAGGTTATATTTTAATTGGGATACTTGCTTACAGTGGTTATTATTTCTTTTAGTTTAAATTAAACTATTTAGCTGATTTTGACATCCGATTGATACTTGCATTTTTGGTCATAAAAAATTTTCCACTCAAGTTTATTTAAAATTTATTTTTTTTGTGCATTACAAAGTCTTGTAACTATCATTTGTTGTAATTTTTGTCTTTGTGTGGTAAACTAAACAGTTTTAATGGAGCAACAAAGAGAGCACTTCATAAAAATTGTGCGCTTTGCTCTATTTTCCAAATTTCTATAAAACAAAAAGTGATAACCTATTATTTTTTGTGGCACTTTGACAAACATGCTTAAAATGAAAACGTGTGCTATTCTGAATTGTGTTAAGCGCTTTTATTAAGTTTTTATGGGGATTTAAAAAACAGGCAAAATTTAAAAGATTATTTAGGTTTTTATAAAGATACAACAAAAATACATAAAACAAAACAGGAAAGCACAAGTTTTCATTTTAAGTATTTTCTTCAGTGTGGGACAAAAAAGAATATGTTATCACTTTTTGTTTTATAGAATTTTGGAAAAGTACGCAATTTTTACCAAGTGTTCTCTTTGTTGCTCCATGAATACTGTTTAGTCTACCCCATAAAGACAAAAAATGCAAAAATATAATAGCCAAAAGATCTATTAGTATACCAAAAAAAGAAAATTTAAAAAAGCTCCAGACAAAAAAAAGTTATGTCCAAAAGCGTAAGTATCGAAGGAATGTTAAAATTTGCCAATTAACCAGTTAAGTAATAAAACAATTTTCTAAAAGCATTTTATTGGCTTTTCCCTCACAAGCGTAATTTTTACATGTTAATTTAAGTATTGGCTTCTCAAACTAAACGATCTCCCTCTTGAGGCCGAATGCGGAACTATAATGGGATGACGTCAAAAGTAGGTTAGTCGCCATTACATTGGCGTGGTTGCCAAATAACTTTCAATTGTCTCCGAGGTTACACGGCTTTGCACTGACCTACTTCTGACGTTATTTTTTGCGGGAAAAATTAATTTGAATCGCCAATAGACTTTTCATAAAATTCTTTTACCTAGAACTGGAGAACTTTTTCTGAAGACAATCCCTATGTAGATTTTGTATTAGCTTATGATCATAATGATAAAGAAAACAAAAAAAGACAAAAATTTGAAGAGAGTTTGGTAGAAGTGGGACTATTACTTAAAACTGATATAAGCCAAAATATTAATTTTACAAAAATTCATGTACCTCAAGATGTTCTGTACCAATATGCGGAAATATTAAAATTAAGGATGCCACTAAAATTGGTAAGTAAACATTAAATATTCAGATAATCTTATTGCAATGATTGTCTGGTTTTAGAAACCCAATGATGCACAAAAATCTAATTTTATTGATAAAGCTATTGATAATACTTTAGATAAATTAAAAGTGAGACTTGATGAAGATATATTTCCCACAAAAAAATATATGCTCACAGCAGAATTTTCTAGAGATAAATTATATTTGTAAGTATTAGTTGTACTCTGAATTTTGAATTTTCTTACACAGTCTGTCCCTAGATTTATGCAATGCTACATAGGAGTATTTTTGTGAATTTAGATGGTTGCACTTTAAAGCAGCTCTTTAGAGTCATCTGTGTTCTCGGAGAGGCTTACCGTAAACGTTGGACTTTAAATTGTTGCAATAATCTAGGGACAAGCTGTATGCCTATTAGTTACGATCTACTAGCGATTTATTACTTTCCTCTGTTATTGCCACTATGTGGTAACGTACATAATTAATTATTATGTTTTTATATTGAATTCAATTAATCCAATTTATTTCTACTACCTAGGTAATTATTATCAATAATACCGTATTTTTTAAAATTGAGAGTTAATAATAAATTATGTTTTAAAGGGTGCGCTAGAAAATTGTCGAACGTAAAAGTGCTGAAAGCATATTGAACTGCTAAACTCTTATAAGCCCAAAATGTCGAACCGCAAAATTGTCAAAGCACAAATCCGAAAATTAGTCGAAAGTGAAGAACGTAAAAATGTCGAAACAAAAATCTAGAACGTATAGGTATCGAAATAAATAATTTTACCTAACTGGTGTTTAATCATTTTACTAACCAGTTTTTAACCGTTTTACTATAGGTTTTAAATTCAAAATTAAAAAAAATAACTTAAACACCTTTTTTAAACAGTGACTGAAACAAAAACAGAAACCGTTTCTTTTTATTTTTAAAAACCAGAACCGAACCCGTTTTTTGAAATTTTTAAAAACCTTAACTGAAACCGTTCTGAAATTTTAAACGGTTAGAATCGGATTCGACATTTTTGCGTTCTACGAGCTTACAGATCGTCGATTCGAGATTTTTACGTTTTACACTTCTATGGTAGATGTTTTTATGGATTTACGATTTGACAATTTTGGGTTTTCCACTTTTATTACGTTCCAAATTTTTTCATTCTGCAAATTTTGCATGTTTGCGATTCGACAATTTAGCTTTTAGCAGTTCAACACTCTTACGTTCGACAATTTAGTGCGCCACCATTGTAAAGCTCTGAAATCTTTTATTAATTTTAAAAGTATATTAACTATTTAAATTTTAGATTTGACCAAACCAGTCCTGATTATTTCAATTGCTTGACCAGGATATCTGTTGCATCATATATTTTGGAAAGAGAAAAATTCAGTGATGATCCGAACGATAAAGGAATCAAAAAGCTGCTAGCAGAAGGTGTTTATTTGGCAGCTTACCCCTTGCACGATGTAATTGATTTTTTTAATAATAAATAATAGACAATTTACAAATTATTTTTAGGGTGCATTAAGAGATCCAAATTCAATGAGGAGAAAACTTTTAGACGAATGGGCTTCAGTCTCGAAATGGATTAAGTATCAACCTATAGACGAAATAAAAGACTACTTTGGAGTTAAATTTGCCTTATATTTTACCTGGCTGGGGTTTTATACACATATGTTAATTCCAGCTTCAATCGTGGGAATTTTATGCCTTTTCTTCGGAATATTTACATTAAGTACGGATAGATTAAGCCAAGATATTTGTAATTTAGATATAACAATGTGTCCCTTATGTGATAAATATTGTCCCTTTTGGAAGTTAAGGGATACTTGCATTTACTCGAAAATATCCTATCTGATAGATAATCCAAGCACTATATTTTTTGCAATGTTTATGTCAATATGGAGTGCTTTATATCTAGAATTTTGGAAGAGGTATAGTGCAAATATAGCACATCGATGGGGATTGACAGGTTTTGATTTACAAGCTGAACCTCCCCGACCTGAATATCTTACTAGTCTTGCCAACGCCAAAAAACAAAAACTTAATGTTCTTACTTCACTAAATGAACCAGTTGTGCCTTTTTGGAGGGTTAAACTGCCATCTATATTTATGAGCATCACAGTTGTTTTTATTTGGGTAAAATTACGACTACATTTTATTTACTGCAACTAAAAAATATTTTTTGTAGATGTTACTTGCTGTTGGTGTTGTATTTGGAATTGTTATTTATCGAATGTCTTTAGTTACCTCACATGCTTTATATTCAGACAAATCAAGTTATAGAATTTACGTTGTACCCATAACCGCTGGGTTAATAAACGTAGTTTGTATACAAATTTTAAACTACTTTTATCACAAATTAGCCGATAAGTTAACTGAAATGGAGCTGCATAGAACTCAAACAGAATTTGAAGATTCTTTGACTTTAAAAATTTATCTTTTCCAATTTGTTAATTATTATACTTCCATTTTTTATATTGCATTTTTGAAAGGTAAATTTGTTGGATACCCTGCTAAATATAATAAAATTCTTGGTTACCGACAAGAGGAGGTAGGTAATAACATATTTGAAAAAACTATTTATAATAATTATGTTTTTACAATAGTGTCAACCTGGTGGATGTTTAATGGAATTAACTATCCAATTGGCCATTATAATGATAGGTAATCAAGCCATTAACAGTATTTTGGAAATAGTCATACCATTACTTACAAAAATGTACAATAAACTTCAATTTAAAAAAAAATCTGATGATCACATTTCGCATAATCAATGGACTGATGATTATAAATTGTTAGATTTGGAACCACAAGGGTTATTTAATGAGTATTTGGAAATGGGTAATCAATTTATTGTTATTAAAGTAATCACAATTACGTTTTTCTTTATTGTAGTTTTGCAGTATGGTTTTGTTACAATATTCGTAACAGCCTTTCCTCTTGCTCCACTTTTCGCATTAATTAATAATATATTTGAAATGCGTTTGGATGCAAAAAAAATGTTAAAATATTTTCGGCGGCCAGTACCAAAACGAGTTAAAGATATTGGAGTATGGTTGCATATAATGAGCATTATTTGTCGTTTGTCAATAGTAACAAACGGCTTTATAATCGCTTTTTCTTCACAATTTATACCGAAACTAGTTTACACTCTAAAAATTAATATGGAACATACAGATGAAGGCTTCTTACAATACACACTAGCAAAATTTTTAACTGCAGATTTTCCTTTTGGAACAGGTCCTGAATCTAATCCAGAGAATGTTACCGTGTGTCATTATGCAGAATTTAGAAATCCACCGAATATAGAACCCAAGTATAAACGGCCAATTGATTATTGGCATATTACAGCTGCACGTTTGGCTTTTTTGGTTGTTTACCAGAATTTGGTGGGAATTATAATTACTGTAATTCAATGGGCCATACCTGATATCCCAAGTAAACTAAATGAAAGAATTCAAAGGGAAGCTTATCAGATTAATGAATGCATTATTAAAGAGGAGAAAGCAAGAAAAAGAAGTGAGTTATATTTGTTTAAATTAAGCAGAGTCTTAAAGCAAAGCATTAAAGTAGAGCATTCATGAAAAAGCACAACAGTGAGGCAAGGTACGCATGCCAAGTATGCACAAAGTAAATCAAGAGCAATGATGAACTGTCTATTTCAAGTGCCGACAATCGAAATAAAATTGACCATTTCTAAGAATGATTTTTCAGAGTGTTGCATGCTTTGAAAAATTTTAAAATCGAATGAAAAAACCACCTTTTTCGTGGCGTCACGCAAAAAAGTCGAATGCTCTCGATTTTTTTGCGTCTACTTTCCGTCGCCATGACGCCACACCTGTGCCTGTAGACTTACAAATTATTCAGGTTAGTCCTCGGGATGTAAGAATAAGAGGGGACTAATTTCGTCGCTATGAAACCCAAGGCAGTTCCGATTTTTCAAAGTGACGCCGTCGACCCTCGGAAAAAGATTAAGAAAAATTAACAATTTTCGGAATTTTTTTTCCAAGTGTTACCAAACTTCGAAATATTTAAAATTCATACAGCATTTAGAATACATTCCCCTTTACGCCTTTACGATACCCCTAGAATATTTACAATCGGACGAAAAAACAGGCTTGCTTTATGAATCTTGCTTGTTCATGACTTTACTCTGGGATGCGTAGCCCCATTGAAATCCATTGGTTTGCTTTTTCATGACTGCTCTACTTTAATGCAGCATTAAAGTTAATAATGCTTTGCTTTAAGGTTCTGTTTTATGCATAATGGGCATACGGGTACCCTTAGTTTAGTAAAATTAATTTTATTGATCAATCAAATAAAGATCTATTTATGCAGAGAGATTTAAGATTTAGGACTTAGGATTTAAGAGATAAAGTGCTTGGTTTAAGTGTTTATGCACCAGATTTAAGAACTATGAACTAAGATTTAATAGTTGGTAATATTCATATCTTCGGTCTTACATGTTAAATTAAAAAGTCCCAAAAATTTAAAGTTTCATGAATATAGTTCATGAATTTGATGAGTAAGATTCCTTGGGGTATCAATATTCGTGAATTCATGTTTTTTTAGACTTTGTCACAGGTTAGGTTATGATAAACTCAGCACTGGTTCATATAAAAACGTGTTTGGCTTATAACGTGTACTGGCTTGATGGAGTTACACTAGAGTTGCCCTAGATTATAAACTGGGGCAATGCAAGTGTGCACCGAGTCCAGTTAACCCAAAAACGCTATAAGTGTATATAAAATTTGAACAAAATTGTTCTGGGTCTTATTTTATGCATAAAAAGTGCAGTTTCATGAGTTTAACGACTCCGACACCACAGCCCTGGTTTTCTAACGGAAACTTTTTAGAATTGTATCATGTTCGAATCAAAACAGGCAAAATGAAAACTGTTGAAGTAAAAGCATTTGCTTCATTTTATTCATACAGCCTAGGTCTTTTTCTCAGTTTTAGTTTAATTGATGATTATGAATTCCCTATATCAACAAATGCCACATAACTTAAAAATTTTTTTTTAGGTTTAACGCCAGAGAGGTTGCTGAACAATCGTGATAGCAGATTATTATATGTAGATGAAACTATTGGTGATAGTGGAAGAGAGGACCAAAATGGACGGCTACATAAACGCTTAAATCTACAACTACACAATGACGAAACCACCAATCTTTGATAGAAAAATCAATAAGAAAAAATTTTAAAATTGTTTATTCAGAAAAAAGAGTTTTTTGAAAGTTCTACCTTAAATGTTTTATAAAAAAATTTATAAAGTTAATCAAATAATTTTTATCAGTATCTAAATGTACTAATGTTATACTCACACAAGCGGTGCTAATTTTTTTAATTTATATAAAAATTTTATCCTACGACTTTTATCGATGTAATGTAAATTATTTTATTTGTATTCAGAATACTATGCTTAAAAGAATCTAAAAAATGTGTTAACACATAACCATCACATTTCGATTCTTTTAAACTTGTTTACTGAGAGTTTCACTTTACATTCACACCTCTTTAACTCTTAAATTTTTAACCCATTTAAACATTGGTCTTATTTCATTTAAACGTAATATTTTAGTTTAAATACAGTATGACTTTTTTGCTATTGGATTGGCTGCAATTATTGAAGTCAAACCATTGGCAAATAAGAAAGAGTTAATTTATTGAATTATATTATTATTATACACAAAAGTGCCTGAATAATGTAAAAAAAATGGAATGATTTAACTGACTTTCTATCTTCAATAATAACTAAAAGTTACCCAAGCAGTTCGACGTCTAAATGTATATTGGGTGCCTTGATTGAAAATTTTAAATGATTATTTATTGCTGACATTCGCCTCAAGATAAAAGAAATTGTTTATCAATAATAGATCGTTTTTACATTGTTTAAGACGTAAAAATACATTTTTTTAACCTAATAAAAATGTTGAGCTATAGTGGTGTGAATTAGAAAGACCAAGTATGTTGTATTTCAATAAAAAGGTACAAAAATGTAAAGTACCTTTTATTGCTGCTTTTAAGTCTAAAATTAATCTTACAATTAGCACATTGTTTGTTTCTCTAGTCTTTTTACCACTAGAAATGTTAATTATTTTATTTATTTAATGAATGCTTTTATAATTTTAAAATACTTTATAAATATAATGAGTACTTATTTTAAAGGAAGAAAAGATAAATGAAAATATGGGGTTAAGTGGACCAATTATTGTAAATCAAAACTATATTATTTCTTTTTCATAGTGAAAACTCCATTTGGGAATCCATAAAAAAATAGAAGGGTAGATACGTCTTATAAATCTTATAAACCAAACCAAATTTGGTTTATTTATAAGACGTATCTACACTATTTTTTTATATTATTTCTAAAGGCTGTATGACACTTGCGAGTTTACTTTATAAAATCTTCACATGTTTTCTCGTGAGTTTTCTATGGTAAAAATTCGCAAGTATCATACACGTTTTTTTAGTAGGGTTTTCTCGCGAGTTTTTGATTTTTTTTTTTACAAACAAGTAACCTCAAAATGTAAATACATTTTAATTTAAAAAAGAGCAAGTTCGATTTTTCTCTAAAAAAATGACGAGTGTCGTACAGCAAATTTTATGCAAGAAACTTGCGAGAAAAATCTATTAAAAAATCGTGTATGATACTTGCGAGTTTTTACCATAGAAAACTCACGAGAAAACATGTGAAGATTTTATACAGTAAACTCGCAAGTGTCATACAGCCTTAACTTTAAGAAAACCTTTTTTATTTTACTCATTATTTGCAAAGTGCAATTGAATATATTTTACCCTCTGTTTATTTTAATTAAATATTTTTCTAATGTTATATTAAATCCAAATACTTATAAGATAAATAGTTTTATTTTATAAAATTAAAAAAACAAATTACAAGTGTTTTCGTAAATTTTTTGAGCTAAAATATCTTTATCTACATTTTTTACAGTTGCTATAACATCAAGTACTTGAAGAATATTGCACGGCTCATTTCTGCTTTTGACCATCAGATCCTTTTGCCACTTTTCCTTTTTACAACTATTAAATACGAAATTTTTGGAAATTAGAGCATGGCCTGCATGACTTGGTCTAATTTCGCACCAAGGGCAGTCTGTTTCAATTAGTATTTTTTCAGAAGGAAGAGAAGCTACGGTTTCTAAATTCTCTTTAGTTTTTAATGAACATCCATTTAAACCAATAAATAATCCAAAAGTTATAAAACGATTAGCTTCCTCGATAGTTCCATCAAAAGAATGAACAACTCCCTTTAATCCAGGAAATTTAGTTATTATGTTAAATAAATCATCAGCAGCATTTCTACAGTGTAAAAACAATGGTAAATGAAATTTCTCACTTAATTTTAACTGTAATTCGAAGTACTTCATTTGAACCTCTTTTGGGCAAAATTGTATTCGATCATAATCCAATCCGCATTCTCCAATAGCCACGACTTTATTCTTATTATCACTTATTACTTTGGCAAGTTTATCGAGGTACGTTTCAGGATCAGGTTCAAATTCAAGGCATCTTGTTGGATGACATCCCACGGTAGTAAATAATCTATCGTCTGCTCTGGCAATTTCTAAAGCTTTAACACTTTCTTCTAAATTGCCACCTGTAATAATTAGCTTTTCGATGCCAACATCCCAACTTCTTTTTAAAACGCTATTTAAGTCTTCTTCGTGTTTTTTGGTCCCATTGTAAATACCAGAGTACATTAAATCAGTTAAATTCGCACCAATGTCTATGAATTTCTTTAATTTGGACATTATAATGATAATAAATTAAAATATAAGTGCTAACAGAAAATTAAATTGAAAGTTTCTTAAACAAGATATTTTATAGGCAGTGTTTTTTTTCAGTAAGTTCCTGACGTGTTCCTGACGAATAACCGATGTGAAGTTAGCGGCGCCTTTTTCCAGCGGCGCGACATTTAGTCGCGGGGTATGGTCGGTTGCATAACCAGTGTCACTCAGCGAGTGCGACGTTGCCAACACTTGTTCACCTTTAGTGTTTATTGATTAAAATAAATAAAAACATACAAAAATATATCTAATACACTTTTATTAATCCCAACAAATGATTATTTACACATGTTCGAATATAAACTTAAATAAATACGAAATTACGAGTATTTGTACGATGACGTTCTGGGCGAGTGTAGTTCGCTGGTTGCAGATTATCGTATGCGCTCGCTAGCTACATTTTTGAGGTTAGTTTCAGCGGCGCCTAACTTCCCCTAAAATTTGAGCGACTTAATGGATGTTTTTTGAAAAAAAAATGATATCATCGAATCACAATGAAAAGCTTTAAATGGGAATCGTTTAAAAAATCAAAAGTTTTTAAGTTTTAACCCAGTTTCGAGCGTTTGAATTTTTCAGCTGCGTTTCAGTGCCCCCAAAATTTGACCGACTTGGTGGAATTTTTGTGAAAAAAAAATTATACTATCAGAATCGTAATGGGATGCCGCGGATGGGAATCTCATAAAAAATTAAAAAATTTCAAGTTTTAGTCCCACTTTCGGACGTTCTAATTTTGCAGCGGCGCAGAGCGGCGCCTAAGTTCCCCCAAAATTTGACCGACTTAATGGATTTTTTTTCGAAAAAAAATCATATCGTCGAAATCACAACGAAAAGCTTCAAATGGGAATCGTTTAAAAAATTAAAAATTTTTAAGTTTTAACCCAGTTTCGACCGTTTGAAATTCTCAGCTGCGTTTCAGTTCCCCCAAAATTTGACCGACTTAGTGGAATTTTTTTGAAAAAAAAAATTACACCCTCAAAATCGTAATGAGATGCTGCGTATGGGAATCTCATAAAAAATTAAAAAATTTCAAGTTTGAGTCCAACTTTTGGACGTTGTAATTTTGCAGCGGCGCAGAGCGGCGCCTAAGTTCCCCCAAAATTTGACCGATTTAATGGTTGTTTTTTGAAAAAAAAATGATATCATCGAAATCACAATGAAAAGCTTTAAATGGGAATCGTTTAATAAATTAAAAAATTTTAATTTTTAACCTCGTTTCGAGCGTTTGAATTTTTCACCTGCGTTTCAGTGCCCCCAAAATTTGACCGACTTAATGGAATTTTTTTGAAAAAAAAATTATACCATCAGAATCGTAATGAGATGCCGCGTATGGGAATCTCATAAAAAATTAAAAAATTTCAAGTTTTAGTCCTACTTTCGGATGCTGTAATTTTGAGCGGCGCTCAGCGGCGCCTAAGTTCCCCCAAAATTTGACCGACTTAATGGATTTTTTTTGAAAAAAAAATCATATCGTCGAAATCACAATTAAAAGCTTCAAATGGGAATCGTTTAAAAAATTTAAAATTTTTAAGTTTTAACCCCGTTTCGAGCGTTTGAATTTTTCAGCTGCGTTTCAGTTCCCCCAAAATTTGACCGAGTTAGTGGAATTTTTTTGAAAAAAAAATTATACCCTCAAAATCGTAATGAGATGCCGCGTTTGGGAATCTCATAAAAAATTAAAAAATTTCAAGTCTTAGTCCCACTTTCGGACGTTGTAATTTTGCAGCGGCGCAGAGCGGCGCCTAAGTTCCCCCAAAATTTGACCGATTTAATGGTTGTTTTTTGAAAAAAAAAATGATATCATCGAAATCACAATGAAAAGCTTTAAATGGGAATCGTTAATAAATTAAAAAATTTTAATTTTTAACCCCGTTTCGAGCGTTTGAATTTTTCTCCTGCGTTTCAGTGCCCCCAAAATTTGACCGACTTAATGGAATTTTTTTGAAAAAAAATTATACCATCAGAATCGTAATGAGATGCCGCGTATGGGAATCTCATAAAAAATTAAAAAAATTCAAGTTTTAGTTCCCCTGCAGATTAATGTAGGCAACTTCGCTTTCTTATGTCGTACCGATCGATATATTTTTGAGGTTAGTTTCAGCGGCGCCTAAGTTCCCCCAAAATTAGACCGACTTAATGGATTTTTTTTGAAAAAAAAATTATACCGACGGAATCAAAAAGAGATGCTGCATGTGGGAATCGTTTAAATAATTAAGAAAACTGGACTTTTAATCTTACTCCAGATTAATGTAGGCAACTTCTCCCATCTGTCTGCTCATTTCGTTTCATATACAGCTTAGTGTAGACTACTTGTTGCACAACGGTTAGGCCAGACGGCGTCATCGAAGAATTGTCTAAAAAATTCAAAATTTTTTATTAATTTACCAGTAACAATTACTAATAAATATTTATTGGTAAATTTTATTTTTATTTTCAAGTAGGCAATGTAGTAGGCAACTTCGCTTTCTTATGTTGTTCCGATCGATATATAAATTTGACCAATTTTGGGGAAACTTAGGCGCCGCTGCAAAATAACAACGTCCGAAAGTGGGACTAAAACTTGAATTTTTTAAATTTTTTATGAGATTCCCATACGCGGCATCCCATTACGATTCTGATAGTATAATTTTTTTTTTTTTAAATTCCACTAAGTCGGTCAAATTTTGGGGGCACTGAAACGCAGCTGAAAAATTCAAACGCTCGAAACTGGGTTAAAACTTAAAAATTTTTGATTTTTTAAACGATTCCCATTTAAAGCTTTTCATTGTGATTTCGATGATATAATTTTTTTTTCAAAAAACATCCATTAAGTCGCTCAAATTTTAGGGGAAGTTAGGCGCCGCTGAAACTAACCTCAAAAATGTAGCTAGCGAGCGCATACGATAATCTGCAACCAGCGAACTACACTCGCCCAGAACGTCATCGTACAAATACTCGTAATGCTAACTTCACATCGGTGACGAATAACTATTTCACTATTCACCAGGAAGACCTCAATGTGGGTTGCAGATTGCAGCGACACTTTTTTTGATAAAAAATAGCGATTAAATTGGATATTGGATTCGTAAAAATTTCATCCAACATCTTGGATACCAGAAAAATCCAGCGCATTTGAATGTTGAGAGCGTTGAGAGTCGGCTGAGTGAGAAACAATTCCCAAAACTACGGGTCTATTTATACAGACATATTTAACATTAATAATTTAAGAAATAAGAAGTTAAAATGCATGCTGTAAATTTTAAATTGACCCATTTATGCACTACATTTAGCATTTAAGAGGATAGCCGGTGTAATTTGGGTATAGGCGATTCAATGTAAATTTTTGTCGATTTCAAAGACAAAGTACAGCGCCATACCAATCAAAAAAAGCAAATTCGGTTTTCACATATCTTTTCCAGACATTTAAGAGTCATTTTCTAATAGGCAAAAATACTTTTTTTATTTCAGATTCTAGAGTCATTCAACTAAATATGGACAGAAGGAAAAAAAAATTGGAGAATCTATAAAAAAAAATATAATATAATATATAATATATTTTTGTTCAAAAGATTTGAATTTTTATATAAAATATGGCTTTCTAACAAATGAGTAAAGGTGTATTGTAAAAAATTCATATTTCGCTTAATAAGTAAAAGTTAAAAACGAAAATTCGTACAGATAAGTTTGTAAAAATTATAAATATTATCTTATTAAATTTTTTAAAATTTAATTATTTTTTAAGGTACATTACCTAGAAAAATTTTGTGTTTTTGGGGTGTAAAATATTTTGGGGGGTGTAGAGGGCAAGTGACCCCCTACATTTCATCTATTTTCTATTATCTTTCATTTGCGGGGTCGATTTTGAAAAGATTCGAAAAAATATTTTTTGAGATATTTTTAAGGCTTAATATTTTTCATGGAAATCGATTTTTATTGTTTTTCTCGAAAACTATAAAAGTTAGCGATTTCAAATTTTTACCAAAGGTAAACACCATGGATAGACGCGTTTTAAAAAATATTTGGTTAAAATCGGTTAAACAGTTTTTTTGGAAAAAATTGGCAAAGTTTTGGTACAAATACGGGCCTGGACGTCGTAATTTTATACCGAAAATTAAAATTTTCACGGAATTTAGTGGGGGAGGTAACGGTGCGAATTTTAACCTATTACTCGTCCCGGCGGTTCTAATTGATTAGAAGATATTAATTATTTTGTGAAAAGTGAAAAATTTCAGACCGCAATTTTGGTTCCAAACGGAGATTTTGCATATTTGTGTTACATTTTAGGCCATAACTCGATAACGAAAGGAGAGAGCGAAGTGATTCTTTTTTTGTCGTAAAGTGGACCATGAAAGCTTTCAGAAAATGTATATTGCGTTAGGGTAGAATAAAATTTGAGGGGCTGATTAAACCGAAACTCGAATAAAAATGCGACTTTTTTAAATGCGATCTTAAAAAATTTAAGATTTTGTTGTTTTTTCAAAATTTAAAAAACCCTATGCATGGGCGGTTTTAGTACCAAGAGTAGATTTATCAGAATTTTTAAAAATGAAAATCCGTTAAAAAATAGGCCGACGGAGCCGCCGACCCCTAAATTCAACATTTTTACGCCATAACTTTTTAACCGCACAAAATTTAAAAATGCACTATGCTTATTACACCACAAATATTGTTGTTCTTTGATAATCTGATGTAAAATTGAGAACATTTTAAAAATTGACGGCTGCAGAGGGGGCTGACCAAAGCGCTCGTTTGAGCTATTTTATTAACATTTCACTTGGGATTCTTCTTTTCAAGTCCAGGGGTAAAATATAATCGTGCTGATTTTTTCTCGCATAAATAATAAAGAAAGAAGGGAAATAAAAAACATTGGAATATTATACACGGTCGGGATCATAAGTTACGATTTTTCAAAGTCGGCGTCGAAAAAGCACTAATTTCAAACTACAAATTCGAGGGCGCCAAAAGTACAGAAAAAATTAAGATATCAAAAAAGCGCTCGTTTCCTGATGTAGCGCGGTATGTAGATGACAAATCAAGAAAGCTCGATTTTTTTTCACCTGCCGATCTTCTAATCGAAGCCGCACAGTTTTAACACTTTTGGTGACCGTATAACGCGTGCGAGGCGACTAGGAAATAATGACGTCACTCAGCTCGCAAGGAAAAAAAGTAGAGCCGCGCGATTTCATAAACTTTGGTAATTAATTGCGAAGCCATTTTAAGTGCTAGACCAAAAATTCAAATTGCAAAATTCAAGTTAAAAGGTACTCTTTTATATAAAATTATAAAAAAAAATGGTTTACAGACTCATTGTAAAATATTAAAAATTTTGAAATCGAACATTTTCTTGTTTTTTTTTCAAATATTATATCAAAATTTAAGGAATTTTCTCATTTATATTAAAAATTCAATAATAAAATACACTTCCTTAAGGGGGGCACAAGGCCCACTCGCTCCCCCCTGGATGCGCCCCTGAGTATACGAACATCTTAAAAAACTATATTGTTTATTTGAGCTAACTTTGTTGTAGACCAGTATAATCTGCGTAAGTTATTATTATGCCTATACTATGTCTGGTATTTGCAAATCATTTATGTAAGTTATGAATAGGAATGGACCTAGCCCAGTACCCTGCGATACCCCATCCTTAATCTGCAAAGGCAGGCTGCTTAGGCTGTCATTGATTTTTACAAATTGTAGTCGCCGGTATTTAAGATTCGATTAATTTGTACGCCACTCCTATGATTCCATATTTCTCCAGTTTACTCGATAAGATTTTGTAGTTCACGCTGTCAAAAGTCATGACCAAGTCCAAAAAAAAATCCCATCCAGGGCCTTGATATGAAAATCTTCTTGGAGAGGGGAGCAATAGCATCGTTTGTGGACTTGTTTCTAAGAATAGATTATTTTGTTTTTTATGCATCTTTCGCAAATGTTGGCTATGTTAGAAATCGTTGTCCTTTTTGTGTAACATTTTTCACCGTTTGCCTTATTTTTTGGATTATCTTTATATTTTTCAATTTAATTTTTGCAGTATATTATTTTTGTATATTTTATTAATTCATTTAATTTATTTTTATATAATATTTATCGTATTTGTTTTTCTGCATCTATATTTAATTTATATTTTATACATATAATTTTGGAATAGGCGGGAATCAAGAGTATTTATTGAATATGTATTAATCCTTTCTTTATCCATCTTTACGTTTTCGTTTTTTTTTTGCCTTAACAGAGTTAACAGAATAAGTTTTACTTTCGATTATAAATTATAACATTTACTATTGTACTAATATTTATAACTCCGTTTGTGTTTAGCAAATTTGTTTCATTTATGTTTTTCCACTCTAATCTTTAAAAAGTATATGTTACTTCAACGTAGTTTATTTTATTTTGTTTTTTTGGAGGCGTTTTTTTACTTTCTGTGATTTGTGGTAAGATTGTTGAGTAATAGTCTTTAATTTTTGATACAGAAATAATATGTTATATTTTTGAATTTTTGTTTGTTTTAAATAGTTATGTTGTTATATGATTAAAATTTCTAGTGACATCGTTTATTAGTGATCGAAATTGGTCATAATAGTTTAGGATATTTAGATAATTTTCAAATTCTTGGAGGTTTAAGGTTTAGATCTCGTATTATATTATTTTAGAGTTTATATTACTTGCAATATTTTGGTAGATAATCTGCTAGAATATTTAAACAAGTTTGTAAGTTAAACGATGGAGATCTGCAAAATGGATTAACACCTAGGTATATTTTTCCCATTTTTATTTATTAAACTTCTGATTACTTTAAAGTTTTTTTTATGTTATTATTACAGTATTATGCGTAATATTTTTACTTATCATAATTAAAACTCCGTCATTTTGAGATGTAATAATATACCTTCATTATGGAATATGTTAGGAATTCCAATTAATTTTTTTAGGAGTAATATTTTTACATTTTTTTTTAATTTTTGAATATTTTAATACATAAAAAAAAATCCAATATACCTACGTAGAAACACAGATATAAAATTGATTTCATTAATAACTTTAATTTACTAAAATTTAAATTAGATAACAATAATATTAATAACAATAAAGCATAAAATAATTTTTTATTTGATAAATTATTACTAAAAGATATTAAATAAATTTTTATTGTATAACAAATAGTTTACTTCCTAATGGCTAAAATAAATAGAGTTTATACATTTATATAATTTCACAAAACAACGTAAAATTCGAATGTAAGCAACACCAAAGTTTAACTAAAAATGTTGAAGAAACACTTGGGATTTATTGCGAACCCATAAAGCATTTGATCTAAAGATAACAAAAAATACATGTGCCAATTAATTTTTATTATGCTAGGTGAGCACATTTGCACTAATAATATTAATTTATTAATAAGCGTTCACAGTTATCTTTCTTAATTAGAAAATAATTCGAACATAATTATAATAAATTTCTACATGGTTTAATATTCTGTTTAATAAAGAGTATAATCAATAGCGTTTATTTAATCTAACGTATTTAAAATAAATACATTTTTTCGTATAATACTGAATCATACATAATTAATAAAAGAGAAGCGTTGGAAGTAGATTAGCTAATTTTTAAATTCATGTAGGATTTTTAAATTGAATTAAATTCGAATAATAATTATAAAAAACAAACTGAGTGTAGGTTAAATACGATTAAAATAATATTTCGTTTTTAATCCTAAAACATCGTTTGCATCTACTTTCTGGATAACATTTTATTATCTTTTTAGGTGCATCACATGTAATTATATTTACATCAATTTTTTTCTTAAATATATTCAGCAAATAATATCCAATAAATTCCGTTAAGAAGAGCAAAAAGGAACGGAAAAAAGAACCTTGAAAATCGGTCAATATTTATAGCACGATTTCGTGCTCTTTGGGCAGGAGTGGGCTTTGGTTGGGCTTTTGGTACTCCGCTCAAAAGCAAAGAGTTTTCCTTTGCTACGTCAAAAATAGGTTCGTTTCTCGCCGGCCCTGGAGGTTTTGGTGCGTCTGAATCGCCCAACACGATGTTTACGAGGCAGTACTCCATTAATGCCAAAAATACAAATCTGATAATTAAAAAATGTTTATAGAAATTATTTAAATTATTCTTTAATCCTTACATGGTACAAGTGGACATAAAAGCATCGACTGCTTTTAGGTAAGAGACTGGAGGCAAGGCAGCCTGACTCTTCGCGTGTTGTGTAGATAAAGTTAGCAGTGAAGTCACTCCTAAAGTAACCCGAGCTGGTGCTGCTTCAGGTTTAATCCAGAAAGAAACCCACTGAAAAATAAAAGCACACATAATGTAAAAGACACAATCTGATCAATCAAAAAATATTAAACTATGTTGGAATTTGAATTTCATATTTTAGAATGGACCAATGGAGTTTATTCGGGTTCTTTTTGGTAAATATTAAAAACACTATTAGCTTCAAGGGTTCTAACAATTTTACACTAAATATTAATGCCAATAAAAAACCAAAATTTTATAATTCTTTGGATTGAAAGAGATTTTTTGAGCGGTGCATCTTCATCTTCCAAATTTTGTTTTTAATTTTTTTAACCAACATTTCAGTTACTCAACTTTCTATTTCTTAGAACGTAAAAAGAACTTATTTATTTTCTTAGTTATCCAGGTCAAGGTCATTACTGAAGCATATTTATGTTTACTTTTGAAGTTCCATAAAAATCATTAAAAAATTCATTCCTTTGAAAAAAATGTTTCTGCTTCAGGAATAAAAGGAAGATAACTTTTTTCATACTTTTTGGTTAAAGAAATTACCAAAAATATTGCAATACCATACAAGAAACATTTTAATAAAGTGATTATATCAACTCCCGCAAAATCTAATCAAGTTGGAAATTTTTTTTTCTTTTTCTGTTTTATATTTTTGTGAATCCAAGATTTATTAAAATTACTTTTTATACTCACCGACATAATCACAATAAGGCAAGTAGGAATGTATGTGTGAAATAGGTAGTAACCCAATCTCCTTTTCAGAACGAAAACCACTTCTAAACATGTAAAGTTTCCTGCAATAAATGATTTTTTCTTAAGAAAGTTCGAATAAGTACATCACATCAACAAATATTATTATAGGAGGACATTAGTAAAAATTTCAACTCCTTTGGAATTAACCAGAAATAGATTTTTGAATTTATTATCTAGGATTTTAATACGTTTAATTTATTTAAAAAAAATTGAAAATATAACCATCTTGAATAGTTTTATAAATATGGTAATATTTTTATACTTCTGGTCTAAACTACATTTATTACCTGTTGAATAAACCTGAGTGCAATCAGCGGTGTAATTTTTCACCAAAGCCAATTGAGGCAGTTCAATGTGCTCGTCGACTACTAAAGGAACATCAGGATCCCATTGAAATATCATGTCATCTGTAGTATGTGATACTAAAATGTTAAAAATTAATTATCTTAAAAACCACTTAAATTTTGTAAAAACTCACAACTTTCCATCTGCAGTTTGCATTCTTGCGTATCATGCGGATAAATCATGAAATTCATTGCACACGAAAGTCTTAAAGTTAATCTGTACAAAAATACCAACTAAAATTACTTTCTTATATTACAAAAAAGTTTCTAGAACTGATTTTACTTTTATTAAAAAAAATAAATAAAATCAAAAACTATCTTACTTTTTTTACTTACTTAACCATGTAAAGAATTGTTTTATCTTTATAAAGCCACATGTAATGATTTGGTATGGTCATAGTTTGGAAAGTAACAGATTTCGCGTTTTTGAAAAACGAATCTGGTCGCCACATACTCTTCAACCAATCGACCTCCAACAATCGATATTCCGAAGTCATATTTTCTGGTAATCTTAATCTATGGTCCTTCCATGTTTGAGCAAAAAATATATCAGCAGCATACGTCTATGAAATAAAATTAAAAATTTGAACTGAATATTAAGGTTGGGTTACCATGGATCCTTCATCTATGCTATCAAGGCCCATCACAGTGACGTGAAAGTATACTATAGTGGGATTTCCGTCTTTTTTAGGTGGTCGCATCTTATCGTACTGGCTGGGATCCTCTGGGAATATGTCCTTAATGACAAGGCCGGTTCTACAATGAATTTAGGTTTAGGTCCTGGCAGAATTTTATTATCAACACTACAGACACATACCGGTCTTTAGGTTTTGGACGAAGATAATTTTCCAGGTAGCACAACGATCTAAATTTATTATACAATTTATTTAATATAAAGATTTTTATAGTTAAGGGTTTATATTTTATATTAATTATTAAGTACCTATCTTACAAATTATAGAAAATTAATGCAGTCTCTGATTCAATGGAAATTGAAATTAGGTATATAAATTTTTCCATTCTGCACAAATTTAATCTTACACTAACTAAATTATTATGTAAAAATCATTAATAGCATTTATTGTGTTAGTAAGAAAAAAGAAAAAACTTATTTTTACAGATACAAATAAAAGTTCTAAAAAGTTGCATAATTTTGAAATAACAAGAAAAATTTCCAGACATTGTTAACAGAAAGAATCAGAAGAAAATTCTTTATTCAGCATGTGAGGATGAAGGAAATGAAATTTAATGTTTCCGATCAAAATTAGAGCAAATTATTCTGAAAATAGTAGAGAGATTTATTTATTTTTCACTCATAGATCAATTTGTTTTCAAGTTTTCTGAAAAGTGGAATTTTGATCATGCTATCCCAAGCCAACCACATTTCGAAGGTAAAATGAGGCCAATAATAGTAAAGAAAGCACAAAATATGGATATATCTTACTTCCATAGATAACATCAATATTACTATTTCTTTTTTAATTTAGGCGAAAAGAGAGGGGAAAAATTTGTAGGAAAGATGCCTAAAAATGTAAAGCTCCATCCAGTCGATTTTTCTTTGTATTTATCGACAATACTTTGTATATGGGATAGCAGAACTACTGTTACCTTTTATTGTCATATTAAATTTCCAAAAAAACGTATTTTATAAAGGGAATTTCTTAAATTTTGAAAACTTGTATCTATCTCTATTTTAGGAAACAAAGAAGATTCATATATCCAACTTAAGGGGCAGCTGAAGTTACTTTTGATTGAGACTTTTGATTAGATTACTAAGTAGAATTTGATTTTTTTTTTATTTCCGTGATTGTTTATCCACAGTATTTTTCCATTAAAATATTTATTAAACTTGTCAAGGCTACAGTATTCATTAAAGTCTCAATGAAAAATAGAAGATTTTCAGGTATATTTTTGCGTTTTTTTTTTCATTTTATTCCTAAAGTATTTTTAAAATTTAATTTATTTTCAGTAGATTACGAAGCGATATACTTTTGTTCGGTGACAAAAAAATATTTATTTGTTAGTAGTCTCGGCTAAAAATGATAGAAAGTCAATTTCTCTCTTCCGCCTTGCCCCTTGCATTATGCATAAAACGGCTTCATCGGATAGAGCTAAAACTACTTCAATGGGAAAGAAATCTTAGAGACTATTCATGTGTGTAACTTATAATTAGGATTTGGATGGATATTTTTTATCAGTCTATTAAATGGAATGGAACTATTGACTACGTTTATATCGTGGGATTGGATTGTGATTGGAGTTAATACGATGCGTTGAGATCTTGAGAGATTGGATTTTATTTTTTTCAATCCAAGGTCAATCCTAATCCAAAGTCAAGAGAAATAAAATTACTCTAAATTGTTTTTCAGTCCACTTTTAATAATGTATGGTATATCCTTTAATGTTTTAATTCTATTGTTAAATATACAGGGTGATTTTTATGTATGGAACCAAAACCACCATACCCAAATGGCTGGATAAAAAATACAAAATTTTGTGGGATCAAATATTTTAAGATGAAAAAAAATTTATCGCTCTGATTTTTGACATGGCAGCCATCTTCAATTTTTTGAACTGGCAACATAATATATCATGCAATACATCATTGGAAAGCTAATTTTTAGTACTTTACAACTGTTCACAAAATTATTATTTAAATCATAAAAAATAAACATTGACAACATTTTGATATCCAACTCTAACTTTCTTGGACTGTCGCAAATTACAAATTATTTTTATTATTTTCCTTTCAAAATAAAAATATTTTAGCTTTCAAAGAAGGGCTAAAACATTTTTTGACTGCTAAACCATTTTTTATTTAAATAAAATATAATTTTATTAAAAAAAATGTTTTAGCCCTTTTTTGAAGGCAAAATATTTTTATTTTGAAACAAAATAATAAAAAGGCTATTTTTGGTAATTTGCTAAAGAAAAATGCTTTGGACAATAATTTCTTCTTTTTTTGCTAAATTCAGATTCAAATAAAAAATATGAGTTTCCATTTGAAAAAACTGAGTTAGGGTTAGATTGACCATGAAGAAGTCATCCAGGTGAAAAATAACTGTTCTCATTCTGTGGCCCCTTTAAAACCAAATAATTTTTATTTGAAACGTTTTTTTCTAAAACTCTTACTTTTGGAGATATTTCGACTATTCACTTTATGTCGACCACCCTGTATATATGTATACTATATAACAGTTTAATTTTAGGTTTCAGTTTTTAGATTTTAAGTTGCAGGTTTTTAGTGTAAAACTAATGATAAGTTATCGTGTATCCTACCAGATATTCGGAAAATTGCAAAAAAATAGTAAGTCCTTAATTTATGATAAATCTTGATATATTGTCACAAAAATTAATACCATATATTTGACTTTTCTTATTTGACAGTTAAATTTAAAGATTATTTAATTTAATTTTTTGTTGTAAATTAATAATTTAAAAGAAGTGAGGAATTATTCTGTAAATTTAAGAGACATAAAAACATAGCAAGTACTTTAAATCTTGAAATTTATTTACGATAATCAATACCACAAATTTGACAGATTAATGCTACAAACTTCGTAAGCGGGTGCTATAATGATTGCGCTATGGCCCACTACGAAACTACTAGCGGCGTCTTAATAACAATATTATAGTCGTAAATTATAAGAAATACATATACAGGGTGTCCGAATTAAAATGTATCCTCTCTGAAATAGAAAACAGTAAAGTGTCATAAAATTTCGTCCCCTTTTAAATAAAAATTGACCTGCTTTATCATTTTCATGAAATTTTCAAAGAGACCGATATTTCAGAAAGAACAAATTTTGGTTAGAACACTCTGTACTCTGCATGGAATTATAAGTTAATCACACGTGACAAAATATGTATAATATAGGTACCTAATAGATAATAGAAAAACGTCTAAGTATGTTAATAAATGTTCTTAACAAATTATTTTATGATGTAATTTTAGGTTTTATTTTTTTACAAGGTAGAGCAAATCGTTTATTCTTAATATTTTTTATTTTTTTATACTGTTATATAGGAGTATCAAAAAAATATTTGTTTCCCTTTTTTCATAATTTAAAAAAAAATTATAATGTCAGATAAAATTTAAAAGCAAATAGCTTTGGAAAAAATATTTTCTGTTGTAAATCCTCAATTTTGTTATTTAAAAAATAAAAGTGAAAAATTGTGTATCATACAAGGAGAGATGACGAGGTGTTTCTGAACAAGTGTCGAATAATCTAGGAATGTATTTTTGGACCAATTTTAAGACAAAAAGTAAAAATAATTTTTTCCGTAAAAAAACTTAAAAAGAAACTCGAAAAACTTTTTTTTGAATATTTGCGAAAAAAGTAAAGTATGTGCAAAATTTGAGCTACATATTATCAATAATATAGATTTTATGTTAAAAAATTGAAAGAAATTAGTAAACCTCTGCATTTCTGAAATGAGCGTTTTAACTTTTAGCGGAAAAAAAGTATTCTTACTTTGTTAAAATTGGTCCAAAAATCCATTCCTAGATTATCCGACACTTGTTCAGAAACACCCTGTATAGGATACGAAATTATCTGCAGGAATAGATTTACAAAGGGTATTGAAAAATTAAATTATTTAAGTTTAATTTTCAAATTTTGGAATGAATTAAAGTGTATGTCATCGAAAAGTAAACAAAAACAGTTTTTTATAGAACAAATTTTGTAGCTGGGATCTGGGACTGTTAAAAAAATAAAAAATTATGCATTGATTTAAGAATATTATTTTCCAGGCCCAGAAGAAAACGGTCAAAACATGATACAACCTCAGCGAGCTTGTAAAAATCCAAAGTACTCTAAAACCAGTTTTCCTAAAAATATAGTAGGAGTATATTTTCCCAAAATACTAAAGAATAAACATAATGGTAAAAAAATCGTAAGATTCTTGAATTTAGGAACATCAAATTCACGTTCAAGGTAATTTGAAATGTTTATAAGATTAAACTCTTGACTCAGGAAAAAATATTGAAAGAGATTCCTCGTGGATCTCCAACAACTTAATTTTGACATGTATTCTTAGTTAGTTTATTAAAACTTTTCCAACCATTTTTTCATTTGCAATTAGAAAATTTCATAAAAGAAAGGACTATATATACCGGGTGGAAATGAAACTAGGGCCACCCCTGGCGTTTCTTTATTTATGAAAATAAAAAATTAGAATTTTAGTATCTTATATGATCTAAGAAAACAAATTATATGGATCGAATAAATCTTCCATTTTACTTCCGGTTTATCAGGAAATGGCACCCACTTTCTTATTTTAAATGTAACCCCCTGATTTTTTCTACGTAAAATCAAACATTGGTTAGTTTTAAGTATGTTTATGACAAAAAAAATTTTTTTTTCAAAACTTTAAGAAAAAATGTTGAATTTTTTTTGGTAAAAAATTTGAGTATAACCTACAAAAACTATTTTTAAATAATACAAATACGTAAAATAAATTGTATTTTATAAAATTTATTTCACCGTTCTTGAGATATTATTTTTTTTAATTTTCAAGAAGCGTTTTTTGGAAATATCTTTACTTTTTTAAATGGGATGATATAAGGGCCACCCCCTAATTAAATAGAGGGTTTTTCTCCGGTTACTGTGATATCCCATATGTATGTATTAATTTCAAATTTATACCTGTAATTAATTTTTTATCGAATTAATTTAACATCAAAAGTTTTGAAAAAAAATATTTTTTTGTCATAAACAAACTTAAAATTAACCAATGTTTGATTTTACGTAGAAAAAATCAGGGGGTTATATATAAAATAAGAAAGTGGATGCCATTTCCTGATAAACCGGAAGTAAAATTAAAAATTTATTCGATCCATAAGATTTGTTTTCTTAAATCATATAATATACTAAAATTTTAATTTTTTATTTCCATAAATAAATAAATTCCAGGGGTGGCCCTAGTTTCATTTCCACCCGGTATATATATTTATTTTTACTTTTTTAAGTAGGCAAAAAGAAAATAACTGGAAACTTCTTTATAAGTCTAATTAAAAAAAAATAATAAGTTTACTTATTTTTGTTAGTTGTTGCTAAGCAAAAAATTAAAAAAAAAATGGCCGTTGTCGTACTCTTTTGTGCAATTTTCCAATTTTAAGAATTTGATAAATCATTGAAAAATGCTTGATAACTTTTCTACATGGTACTCTTATCGTAACCCACTTCAGCGTTTCGTTTTGAAGTAAAAGTAGATTTTATCAGTTTTGTCTAAAAATATTAAATTTACAGCTACGTTAAAGTAGGTCAAATGACTATTTGCCCTACTAACATAATTTTTCATTCTGACCTTTTTTTCGAGATTTTGGAAAAATTTATCTACTATTAAGTAAATTAAAAAAATAGATTTCAGGTGAAGTAGAAGAACAATGAAAATGGTAATTTAAGTTTTGTAACAGTTTTTGGAAAATATTTTAAATCATGCTTTCGTTAATTAAATTAAGAATATCTCAAAACTGGTGCATAAAATTAAAATTCACTGGAATCTAGAACCATCACAAATAGAACACCTTTTGGAGAGAGAAATACAAATTAAACCAAAGAGTCAAAAGGTTCAATTTATTAAGAAATAAACAATTTTCAAATATTTTTTTGGAATGTTTCAAGAGAATCAATCTGGCAGCAATGTTATTTTAATTAAAAATAATTCTGCCGAAAGTGATATTATTTTGTTAAAACTGTCAACGTTTGGAAACTTATTTTGACAATCTTCATCAAAATACAGTAGGCGGTTTCATAGTAAAAATGACAAATTAATTGCCAAATTTCCCATTTTTTCTTTGGTTTTAATAACTAAAAATGGATCGCGATTTCGGATATCAGATACGTCCTCTCGTGGTAATTTTATAAAGCTAGTAGTGGAGTAATAAATAAAAATCCTGTTTATGTAAACTTTATATGTGGGTACTTATAAATGAATTTTTAGTTAGCAAAAGTACTAGAAAGACTCAAAACATAACAAAACATTTACTCGGCTTCCCCCCATTTGTTATAAAATTTATATCAAAATACATAATCGAAATTCTCAATAAATTTTTTAAAATATTTTTCCAAAGGTTCCTGATAATGTAGGGAGAACTTATTCGCCACTTTTGGGACACCCAGTATAATAATATTTTTTCAATTGCCCCCTAGTTAAATATCATTTTTTCTAAGGTAAACAATATTAGGTAATACTGTTTATCAATAATGGATCATTGTTTGGGACATTTTTAAGACGTGAGCATCCTTTAATTTTTGGTGAATTTGAGCAATTCTAATATTTTTGCGCTAAATTCATTGAACGAATTAAAAATTACAATTAAGATTTTGCATTTATAAAAATGTACCCGATTATTTAAATGAGTGTTGAGTGGTTTCTACTTAAGACATAAAAATAAAACTATTTATAGCACCACTTGAAGTTAAAACCAAAAAGACTAAAACAAATCTCTGATTGTCGTGAAAGATGTTCGACAAATAAAGGAGCACTAAGTCAAGGATGAAGCGTTTACAGTTTCCGGTAAAAATGAGCAATTCAGAAAGATTAACCGCGGCAAATAAAAGCCCATTCATGTCTGAAAAGGATGCACAAGAAACCTATTTTAAACACGATGTACTTGCAAAAAATATTAAATAGGTATTGCAAATAAAATGTGAGTACTTACTGTATTTGTTGATAGCCGGTAGTAATGGTGATTCCGCAAAAAAATACGAAAATGAAAAAAAATACATTCCAATTCTTTACGTGTAACTGGTCCATAATATTTTAATCCTGAAACTGTATCGTTTCGTTTTGTTTCCTTCAGCACCGCTTGTTTGGACCAAAAAGTTACCTTCGTTAAGAAAAAAATAGGTCATGTCTTCATTTTGGCTCCAGCCATCAGCACCGTCACAAGACTGGAGGGTGGCGAGATGCGCTGTGCTACTTATTTACATGCGACCACCCCCTCTGTGTCTTAATACGTCATAAAACGGTTGAAAGCCCATTTAAAAAATGACAAAATGTAGGTTCGAAAACTAGATGCTTCTAAAACTCTGGTTTAATGCATTGAAGCAATTTCCATAGATTTTAGTAATGTGTGATAGATGCTGAGTGGATAATTACATATGTTCGAAATATACAAATAATTGCTGTCTAAGGGTCTTTTAATTCACATACATACAAGAATGGTATAATTGCAAGCAAATGTACGAATAAAAGCATCTTTTTCAATTTTTATAGGGTAGTTACTTTTTTGAAACTAATGGATACACTTCGCTTAACGCCTTTACAAATTTTAAGTAGGTAATATCAAATCATTTAAGTTATTGAGTATGTTGGGCAGGTATATCAAATAAATCGATTTGTATTTCATATAATTTTTTGAATAATTCATAATAATTGTAAGCACATAGATGATCTGGAATTTGCCCAGTAGTTAATTTAAGAACAACCATTTATGTTTTGACACAAATTAAGTTCATCAATTATGGTTATATTTGATCATAGACTTAGGAAGCTTTTATCACAGGCTTCGAGTGAAAACATTGTGCTTATACAAGATTTGAGTTGTTTTACATGGGTATCATTGTTATTATCAAAGTTCAAAAAGAATCAACCCCACCGGTACGTTGACTTTATCTTTACGTCAAAAAATTGTCATATGTAATATCACGAGTGGTCAAATTTAAGTCGAATATATTTCACTGTCATTACCACGAATGTCATTTGGGGTTAAGTTTTAATTTTTAACCTCAAATGACATGAGTGGTAATGTATGAAAAATATTCGACTTATAATTTGAACAAGAGTGCATATTTAAGGGTCTATTTAAAGAACATTTTTCACTTTTTGGTGCAAACTTCAAACCTATTCAAATTTGACATTAAATTAACGTCATGAAATAATTGCTGATATTTTTTACGTTTTATTTGTCACAAAAAATAATCACTTGTGAGTTGAATAGTCAGGGGAATTCTAGATCAACTAGCAAAATGAAGCGTTCTGATCTGAATCTGAAGAATCTAAAAAAGTACCATAAGATAGGTCGTTTGGCAAAATATTTTGTATATAAAAGGGTGATCGGAAGGTGATTTCACCTCCTCATTAGATATACAGGGTGACAAGAAATGGCGCAAGATTCCCAGAAAAATAATTTAAAAAATCCTTGACCGAGATATGAAGAGACCAAGTTCGGAATTATTTTTTAAAATTAATCATTTTCAACTTAACATAAATGCGAAGTACTTACATAAAATACGATTTAAATTTAATTTATTATGCTTAAAAACAAAAAGGAAACCCAACTTTACATGACAACTAGTGGTTTTTTAAAATTCCTGATAATATAGACGTGGAATTCCCAATAATGTCTCTCCATAAATCGTTCAAATAGTCAAGAGGATTTTTTATACTATTTTTCTGAAAATCCCTGAAGGGTCCCCAACAACATACTGGAGAGCTCTTGCGCCATTTTTGACACACCCTGTATTAACTGAATGCGCCCTTTTCTCGATTTTAATTAATTAATTTAATTTACCTAAAATTTCAGGACTTAATTTGACTCTAAAGTACGATTTTGCACATTTTTGTTCAGAACTCATAAAGTGAAAACAAAATGATTATTTTTCTAGCTAAAAACTTATCTAAAGTCCTTTCCAAAAATGTATAAAATATATAAAACTTTAGAGTTTTTAACAATTTATTATTTAAATATTTTTCAAGTTTACGATTTCATAAATTTTCTTAAAAACTACTTAAGTTATGAACACCAAACCTTTATACCAGAAACATGTTGCACCTCGATGTATTTTTAAAAAAATATGGTGAAAATTGGTCGAGTTATCAACACCAAAATTTTAATTTTCTAAGTTTCCATTTACTCAGTCAGTAAAATAAAAAAGATAGGCATACTTATGAGGGAGAAGGATTTTAAAATCAATAGCAACTAATTTTACAAAAAAAAATCCTAATTTTTCTTTCATAAAAATCACAAATATAACTCATTACCATACGGCCTTACTTTTTCCAATGTCTAATCCTATACAGGGTGTTTCAAAAATGGTGATAATATATACAGGGTGGCCCAGATTTTTCTTCCCAGGAAATATCTCAGTTATTTGAAGAGATAAAAATATAAATCAAAAAGTACTTTGAATGGCAGCACTTATACCTCATAATTTCATTCTAAAAAAATTATTCACAAAATGTACTTAAAATACTAAGCGTAGCATATCACTGTTTCTAGAATAAATTGTAGATGCAATATCAATTATAAAAAATGTGTCCCAAAGAAAAAAAAAAGATGATGGCATCTTAAGAGTGGTAAATACCAATATTTTTTTTAGAATGAAATTATGAAGTATAAATGCTGCCGTTCAAAGGACTTTTTGATTTATACTTTTATCTCTTCAAATAACTGAGATATTGCCTGGGAAGTAAAATCTGGGCCACCCTGTATACTATCAGTAAATCTAAGACAAAAAGCCTTAATAAACAATTGTCCAAACCGAGAACCGAGATACAGGGTGTTGAAATTTCTTTTTAGTTTTTATTTATTTATTTATTTATCGTGTCCACCATTTTAGAAACACCCTGTATACAGGGTGTGGCATTTAACTTGATAAACTTTAATAACTCAAAAATTAAGGACATTAGCCAAAAATGATTCAAATAAAAGTTTTAGGGTTTCGAGGGGAAAAATCATAGATTACTTTCATTTTTCATTTTTCCTTTATTTTCAAGGTCATACGACATAATAGGTACTTTGATTTATTAAACAGTAACACCAATTTTTGTTTCAAGATTCGCCTACCGGGTGAAACAATAAGAATTTTTTGTTCTTTGCATTTTTCATTTATAGCTATAATAAAAAAGTTATTTATAATGTTTGGTTTCAGGTTTTATTTTTATTTCTTTAAAAAATCACTGCAATGTAAAAAGAAACGCATTGAAAAGTGTATTGAAGCAGAAGGACATCATTTTGAACATTTATTAAAATAATTTTTACATTGGAGTGATTTTTTTAATGAAATAAAAATAAAACCCCAAACCTAAAATTATAAATAACTTTTTATTATAACTCTAAATGAAAAATCCAAGACACAAAAAAGCAAGTTAAATGCCGCACCCTGTATACCACTCAGTGTTGAAACGTTAAAACGTACGATTTTTTAAATATTTACTTGTCCGCAATAATTTTTTAAGGGCCCTTTATTTATTCCAATTTGATATACTTTGAATGTTAAAACGTGTTTAATTAAAAATCCTTAAAAAGTTGTTATTGCTAAAAATTATTATTATTTAAAATAATTTAAATAATCAAAATATTTAATAATAAAAATGGACAGATGGTCAAAAACATAAACATTGGGGGAAGTTTTATTCTCCTTAGTGAATAGAAGTGCAAAAAAGTAAATGAACGTTTTTTTCTGATTGATTTTTTTTTAATCCAGTAAATTATGCCGTCCTATGAAGCTTTGTGTTCCAATCCACTAAACTGGAATATTGTTTAAAAATTTTGTAATCACAATTTAATTGGGGTGAATAAACAAACCAACCAAGAATGTTTGCTTTTATATTTAAAGATAAAATTTTTGAAATTTTTTTTTAATCCAGTAAATCATGCCGTCCTATGAAGCTTTGTGTTCCAATCCACTAAACTGGAATATTCTTTAAAAATTTAGTAATCGCAATTTAATTGGGGTGAATAAATAAACCAACCAAGAATGTTTGCTTTTATACTTAAGGTGATACGGAGTCAAATGTTGAAAAACAGACGTTTTTACCTTTCATGATTTTTTTAAAAGTGTTTCGAATTGGAAATTCAAAAAAATAAGAAAATACCAAACTAAATTAAGAATTTTACTTTCATTTATAATTTTTGTTATTTATGTATCTAGAATTAGATTTGTGTAATTTTGCAAGAAAAACTTCTATATTTATATTTTAATTTTTGCAAAACTATGCTCGTATAAATCTAGATAAATGAAAAATAAAAATTGCATATAAAAGTGCAATTCTTACTTAAGTTCGGTATTTAATTATTTTTTTTAGTTTCCAATTTGAAACACTTTAAAAACATTCAGGAAAGATAAAAACATCGGTTTTTAAAAAACATTTGACTCGCTATCACCTTAAAGATAAAATTTTTGAAATTTCGGGATTTGTCAAGTATCATGAAAACTAGATTTCCAGATAATTCAGAACCGTTTTTTCTTCTGGGAAGTTCAGTGGGAAGAGGAGAAAATTTTGAGTTCAATATGACATTTGGCCCTTAGCCCCTTGGAGCCCAAATTTTCATACTTTTTGCGTAAATCACTTTAAATATTAGTTATTTAAAGCCAATAAATACCTCCAACAGAATATGTTTACCTATTTAATTTTTGAAAAAATATTTCATGATTTTTTCCCACTAGCTCTCGTGTAAGATCAGTAACAACTCGTTCTCCCAAGTCCCAAGTTTTGCTCACTACTACCGTCGGTAGCTTTACCCATGTATATTTGTAATTGATAAACAAATCCATTTTCATTTGCTCGCACTCACATTTTATATCGCCTTTTTTAGGTTTCATTGGCATATATTGACGAACTGATGATATTCGGTCCTTGAATCTAATCATACGTTCGCCTGAAACTATGTAGGTTTGTAGTATTTTGGAATTTTTTCTGATAATAATTTCTATATTAGGTACTAAATTATCTTTTAGATGAATGTGTCCAAGAAGTCAACTGAAACGGTTTCCCGAAATCTCGAAGAACTGGATCAGCTGATCAATGGTATATGTAACATGGTAGTTTTTTATTCTCAATAGTATGTTGACACCGATAAAACATTTAATTGTAGGTGGCTGGGATGATCTTGTGAGCATCCTTAGATTTGCGACTTGTAATAATTATTTGGGGTTTTTCAAAATTTAATCAATGTTTATTTAGTAAATTAATTTCGTTAAAGATTGTAAGTTAGTAGAAAGGTTCTCGCAAGTTCTTAATATTAAATCTGACCGGGAGATATTTATTTTCAGTAATTCAATATTTTTGGAAGTAATAAAGAACTCAAATACACTTAATTCTAAAATAGTGTTGCTTAAAGAGTAGTAATAAATTAGTAATATTTTGGAACATGTGGATAACATTTTGGGTGCATTAAAACATCCAGAGTAAAACTAATAAATTTTAAACCTTGCGAGGGTCGTTCTAATTCAGTTAGAAAAGGGAGTTTATAATATTCTTAAGTTTTGTTGTCATTGGTTGTTAGAAATACTTAAGTAAAACTCCTAGGGGTATGACGCGTTTTTGGGTTGGGTTTAAGTAATAAAAGGGCTGAATTTTAAGTCAATCGGGGCAATCAGAAGAATGAGAAGACAATTGAAGAGTCACTCTAACTATTAATTATTTTTGTGTTTTGTGAATGATAGTGTTTGTGTTTATTTTGGGTAAGTCCAAAAATGTATTATTTCTTGTATGTTTAATTTTGTAAATAAATAGTTTAAGTGTTATATTGAAATGAAGTGTTTGAATCTGTATCAATAACCGCAATCCCAACGAACCCACTCAATTTAAATATGTCGTATTATCCTCGGTTGGTTTCTGAATTTAACAATTCAGAAATTATTAAAGTCTCCCTTTCAAACTAACATCTTACTTTTACAATCGGGGGTAGTTCACAATCTCTCCTAAGTTTTTGAATGGAATGCAGGTTAGTTTCAAATAAATTTGTTCCAATAGTTCTTGGTGATACAAAGCTATGAACAGATCCAAAGGAGTTTCCGTCAGAGGGAATGTTTGGCCCAGAGGTTTCCGTAAAGGGTATTTGTAGAACAACATTATTTATTAAAATAAAATATATTAAAAAGAGAGGTATCTTCGAATAACAAAAAATATATTTATATAAGCTAGTGCACTTTCGGATAATAATCCATCATCAGGCTAAAAGAAAATGGTTAAATAACACAAAATATTATAAAAAATATAAATTACCAATAAACATAAGGAAAAAGATGAAAAAAATGTTGTATAATAAAAAAGAATATTTTTGAGTGACAAGTTCAACTATATGAAATATACTAATATGATTTAAATAAAATAAAAAATATAAAATAAACAAATAAAGTAGTTAAAAAGTAATTTAATCGCAAACCAACTCATACAGATCACTGTATTGACTATTTATCAAATCATCCAATTTCTCATAAATTGGCATTTTTTAATTTTTCATTTTTTAGACTTTTTAACATTCCTTTAAATTATAGTAACTTTAGAAATGAATTAGAGATAATTTTTTATATTGGCTTCACTAATCATTTCCCAAAAGATGTTTTGATTAAAACATTTAACACAATGAAAAAATCTTGTTTTTTAAAAGAAATGAACATTTTTTCAAATAATTTTGAATTTAATTCACCATATTTATCGATCCCATTCATTAATCATCTTTCATTTAGAATTAAAAATATTTTTAACAAATCCAACAATAATAAGAAATTTAATTTTTCTTATAGTCGATCGATAAATATGCAACAAATTTTAGGCAATAACAAAGATAAAGTTAGTAAATTAAATAAAAGTGGTGTTTATAAATTAACTTGTGATTGTGGCGCGGAATATTGTGGACAAACAGGACGAAATTTCGAAGTAAGAATTAAAGAACATCTTAATTCAATTCGCAAGTTTAAAACAGATTCTAAATTTGCAGTACATGTCAATAATTTTGACCATAATTTTAAACCTAAATCTTTTGTTACAATTCTTCATAATTTAGATAAAGGAAAGAAACTAAACTTTGCTGAATCTTTTGAAATAAATTTGTCAAAACGAAAAGGAAATAACCTTAATGATATTGATAATTTTGCATCAACTAAATTTTTTGATAAAATTACTTTTTAACTACTTTATTTGTTTATTTTATATTTTTTATTTTATTTAAATCATATTAGTATATTTCATATAGTTGAACTTGTCACTCAAAAATATTCTTTTTTATTATACAACATTTTTTTCATCTTTTTCCTTATGTTTATTGGTAATTTATATTTTTTATAATATTTTGTGTTATTTAACCATTTTCTTTTAGCCTGATGATGGATTATTATCCGAAAGTGCACTAGCTTATATAAATATATTTTTTGTTATTCGAAGATACCTCTCTTTTTAATATATTTTATTATATATCGAATAACTATATACTTTAATGGATTATTTTATTATTAACATGATTTATCGTTTTTGTCCCCCAAATATTGGTTACTGTTGGAACTATAGGAGACAAGAACTCTGCCAAAGACAAGTCATCTTCGGAATTCCTATCTGAATCATCTGCCATTATATTTTATCCTGTAGCGTCACCTTCTATTCTGAATTCAATAGTTCAATAGATCATCCTCCACCAATCTATTGTTTTTCATTTAATAAGATCCTCATCCCCATCTTCGGTACCTTCGACTAAAGTAAAAAATTCAATATCTGAGGGAATTTCTTCTGCTTTATTAATATAATTTTGTTTGTAGTTCCACGGTGGAATTACTAGCACACAAAACGTGTTATACTAGAAATTTTGATAAAAATATAAGGAATTTCTGTTTACTTTTAAGTCTAAGTATCACCTAAGTGGAACATTTGCAATTGGGCCTTAGTATTTAAAAAATGCGGGTAAACAGTAAGACACTGCATGCAAAAAGATTGAAATTTGATTTCTTGGGTTTAGAATTATGACTAATATTATAGATATGAAATATCTAAAATATTATACAGAAGAAAGAAACAGTTGGTGCATCAATCAAACCAACCTTAACTGCTTCGTACCTGAAAATTATAGATGATCAAAAATTCTTAAAATAATTTACTTTCTTCATTTTATAAAAAATCATCTACGATATTTTCTGTAAAACTACCATCATTACAACCCTAACTCGTACTGTAACCCTACCCTAAGCTTTTTATACAATGGGAATTGTATATTTGATGAATGCGCCGGGATGCTCATGTTAATAATTCTTATAAGTAGTGCGTATTAGTTTCTATTATCTTTTCGTTTTCTTTTTCCGATCAGTACCACAAATTTTTCTTTGTTACTTTGGGGTACTCAAAGAATTCAAGTTATTTAAGGATTATGATCTTTAATTGGTAAAATTTAAGGTAATCATGAGAATTGTTCAATATAAACAAACCTTCATTACAACTAGTTATGTTTTTAACATATTATTCTAAAAAAACAGCAATAGTACAACTTACTTAGATAGATAGCTCAAAACTCAAACTTTCTTTACATATCACGATTGAAAGAAGTTATAAGCCTTATTTACCTGACTATTCATATTTCTTTTCATAATAAATTCTTATGGTGAATCAAAATTTAATTATGTCAGGTTTTCATTAAACGATTTTGTGAAGACTGTTTCACCAAACAAACACTTTGACCTATCATGAATTACAAAAAATAGATTGCTTATTGTAATTATCTAAAAAAATTCTAACTACTACCTACATAATTATTCCTAATAGACTTTTTTTGGTAAAATCAAATTTAATGTTTTTTCACATTTTTATAATCAAAATTAATGTCCAATAGGTTGAGTGTTCGATTTTAGAGGAAATTCGAGAATAAATGATTAACAAAAGCTACTTTATTATTATAACCTTATTTTTAAAGTGAGGTTGATGAGTCACTCAAAATGACATTTATTAAAAATAATTTTTAGAAATAAACTATCAAACACATAAACGATCACATTAAAATGGCTAGTATCAAAAATGTAGAGTCAAGTAAATTGCGATCATCTGGATCAAAAGTCTATTTCCAAAAAGACGTCGAAGCTGAAGCACACGATATTAAATATTGGAAACGTATTTTGGCCCCCAGAAAAGAACCCAACTTTCTGCACACTAAAAATAACTTTTGGCCAAAAAAGTATCACTATTACCTTTTTTGTATATTACTTGGAAATGGGTTAGATGGAATTCCTATGATGTTTCGATTAGCCTTAGATTTATCAGGAGGATTCTTTATTTTACTGCTTCCTGTCCTAACGCTCTTCTTCAACCTTCCCATAATGTATATGCAAATATTTCTTGGTAAATACACTAGGATGACAAATAGTCAAATGTATAGGATGGCGCCGATTTTTTTTGGTTATTGTATTTTAATTTTTGTAACCAATTCAATTTATGCCCCAATGCATGCTACTGAAGTGCAGATAAGTTTAATTGGGGCTTTACGGTTGATTGTTAATACAAAATATTTGGAAACCTGTCCAAAAAATGCTCCTGGATGTTTTAAAGGTAATGAACATAATTTTGCTTCGCAACCAAATTGTACTTATAACTACATGGCAATTAATTGTGGAAATACTTCTTATCGATATGTACCTGAATACTATTATTGGAAAGATTTTCGAAATTATGAAACAGGTTATGCTTTATGGCAGTGTATGATTTCAAATATGAGTACATGGCTTTTCATAACAATTTTTTTATTGATGGGAATGAAAATTTTGGGCGTATTATTAAAAGCAACGTTTATTATAAATATGATTATATATTCTGTAATTTTTATAATGGCAGTTACAAGTACTGGTTCTTCTTTGGGTTTACGTAATCTAATTGAATTTCGGTTAAAAAGTTTTAAATTTATAGAGATTTTTATGGCTGGACTTTATATGACTTTCAGAATGGGAATTATATCACCTAATGGATACATGACTTATGCAGCATACAGTGATCCTAACAGCAAAGTGGGGCCTGGTACAGAATGCCTGATTATTTCAATGTTGAATATATTGTTTTCAATTTTTTATATGATTGTAGTTCATGCAGTAAGTGGAGTCGCTGCCACCTATTTAAAGACGACATTAGATCAAATTTATGTACCGTTTTCTGGAATGTATTACTGCATAATTCCGGAGTTTTTAACTCTTCGACAAAGTCCGGTGGTTTTAATAATAATATATCATCTTTCAAATTGGCTCTTGGAAATCGTTAAATTAAGTATTATTATGCATATGCATATTTTAAATTTACTTGATTTTTTTCCAAAAGTTGCTTCTTATCAAGTCTATATGAAATTATTAGTATGCGGAATTAGTTCAGCCCTAAGCATTATGTTAAGCTTAGGGATTTTTTCTATTATAATAAACAGCTTTTACATATATTCGCATATGACCATTTTACAATCGTTTAAATTAAATTTAATTGGCCTTATGGTTTTTTATTGCTACGGTGTTAGCAGATTAAACGATGATATTCATTTTGTAACTGGGAAAAGACCTATAAAATACTGGCGAGTTTTATGGTATTTTTATCCTGCTATCATGATAATAATTTCCGGTATTATACTTCTGGACGAACTACGTAAATCAAATTTATTAGACATAAACATAAAGAAAGACCTAGCATCTTATTTCACGAAGAAACCGACAGCCTACACCAGCTTATTCATCATTGCAGGCTTCTTAGCCATCATCTTTGTAAGTACATTTTTCTTCATAGTCATCGGAATTCGCTCATCTACATCAATTATGAACTTACTGAAACCCCAGTTTCATTGGGGTCCACCCAATAAGGAGCAACGGATAGCTAGAAAGGCATTTGCTCCAAGAACCTCAATTAGATCACAACCCCCCAAGAAGAAGAGGCAACGGTTTCGACCAAGATCTATCAAGCAAATGCATGAAAGGGATGTGGCAGAACGAGTTAAGAGGGGAAGGATTTTGTTGGATTCAATGTTTTTTACCAATGTTGGACAAATTGATACTAATCAAGCGGAAACTTATAAAGTACATTCAAGAATGAGGTCTTCTTTACCATAAAATATTATAGTATTGTGGAGATAATAAACATTATTAAAATATTTGTTTTATTTTTTCTCTTTTATGGTTTCCCAATTTTAAAAAAAGGTCCATCCTTCTATTACGCAGGGCAAAAATATTTCACCGTTATCAGGAGGTCAAATTTTAAAAAATAACCCATTTTATTAAATTCCAAAAATTGTGTACCAATTTACAATTTATTGAAAATTTTAATTTTTTTCCTAGTTTTAAAATGTGGTACATATTTTGAAAAGTATACACGTCGAATCTCACTAATTTTGCTGGGCTCATTATCTACAGATCCAAAGCTACTAAATACATTTTATTCTAAAAAAGTTGTGACGACCTCAAATGTTTACCTTCGGATCTGACCAAATTCCATCCGATCGTCCGACCGCGTCGGATTTTGTGTAGGCGTCTTTACATAATGATTGGTCGGACGGTCGGATGAAATTTGGTCAGATCGGAAGGTTGGACGCTTTACAGATATTTTAGTGCAGGAGGTGGCAGAAGCGGTCGGTCGGATGGGTTGATCGGACCGTGTGGATGCGGCATCCGATTTAGTCATCGAATCTGATCGAATCCGACCGTCCTATCAAATCGGATCCTATGGAGACCCTATTAAGGAGCCTCCACACGATCCGATTTGGTCGGAATGTCGGATATAATTTGGTAAAATGAGAAGATATCTCGGAGCACGTGGAGGCTTGATATCGACCAAATTATCAGATCGGAAGGTCGGATGCTTGGCGGCTTCGGATCAAATCGGACCATGTGGAGGGTCATTCCGACCAATTTGAATGCTTCGTCCGACGGCCCCACTATTTCTGCATCCGATTTATGTGTCGATTCTGTGCAAACCATAGATATGAAAACTCGTAAGCCGTTACGAAACGTACCTATGACGTAACTATGGAAACCGTCCATTACAATCCATATAACAAACCTTGTGGACGTTTCCTTAAGGGTCTTACGAGATTGCATAGAATCGAACAATTAGTCATCGAATCCAACCGTCCGATCAAATTGGATCGAGTAGAGGTCCCTTTACGATCCAGAAACTTAAAATGTCAATTAGGTACCAGCACTCGTGTTTTTGAAAAAATAATAACATTTTTGATTTGGTGAATAATAAAAATATTGATAAAATAGAAGTTATTTATATTTGAAGTTAAATTTAAAACTTGTATATGGAATTTTAGATGAGCCTGCGCAAATGGAGGAAGGTTGTTAACTGCGTCCTAGTTAATTATAAATTGAGAGGGATGAAAATAAAATTCTGATGACATAAACACAATCCGCTTTTGTAATCAATTTAATATTTCCTTTTGAATGCTTAATTTAAATTTTAAACGATTACTGTTAAGACTTTTAGCTCACAAACCTACTGTATTCTAGAATTTCAACGAAATTAAAAAGCTCGCGTGATTTAAACTGGAATAAAAGGATGCGCACTGCATTAAAAATCTTGTGTAAAGTACATAACAAGCTCTAATATATCAACAAAAAGTATTTAAGTCACAAAACGTGATATTCAGCCCAGTTTGCAATTACGATTTTAGAGAGACAATGAATGCTTCAGCACTCGTCATGCGGTTAACTTGTGCATTCCCGTGAATACATTTTTCTCCCGTTTCTTTGTATGTTGAGTCACTCACGAGTGTAGCAGGACACTCAAGAATCGCGATCTTTGCACTTCAAATCTGCTGGCACTAGAATCGTGCTCGAGGACCTGCTAACAGCTAAAGCATCTATCCCCATACCTCCTTTCAAAAATCCACTTTTATCGAAAGATATTTCTTATTATAAAGTATAATTTGCTGTGGCTTCTATTTTTAAATTCGCTGCTACGTAACTAAAATTTCTCTTTACAGTAGCGTAGATACTCGCTTTTTTAAAGGGAACTTTAAATTCTTTTTATTTTGCATATTTCATTAAATAACTACAAAAATGTTCATGATTTGAATTTCAGTCAGAGTTCATTCATATTTTATATAATCGTTCATATTTTTGATTTTATTTCATAGAAATTCATATTTTCGTTATTTTGTTCATATATTTCATATTTTTACGAAAATCTTTCAATTTTTTTATTATTAACCATTAAAATTGAGTTTCGAGCTAAAATGTAACAAAGCGCAGGCGCCAAGATGGATGACGTCATTTCATGAACTACCGTGCTTCCTTATGTATCAAACACAATGAAAAAATTTTGAGCAATTGTTGATTCACCCTAGTGACTAAGCGGCCTATTTTCAGACATGGCTCTATTGAGAAAAGTTGCTTGTTTTGATGTCCTGTACAACTACAACTACAACTCCTTCCATGTATATGCAAAAATTTCTGGACACCCTGTATAGTTTGGACAACGCTTTTCTATAGTTATTCTTTAGTTCATTTTATTTTTCTAAAATTGTTTTTATTAAGGGTTATTTCCTAAACGGCAAATATAGTGGTTTAGTTCTGCAGTTATAAAAGCTAGTACGAACAAAATTTTTGTATAATTTTTTTTTGTAGATGAAGTCGAAGTCATTTATTTAATTCTTGCCAGAAGAAAAAAAATTGGTAAATGTACAAAAAAAATATAATGATCTAAAAGTACCTTAAGTTTGGACCCCTCTAATTAATTGTGTGCTTGTTTGCAGAAAGTAACTCTCTGGCAGGATGTAGCCTTATGAATTTAGATTACAAATCAGAAAAAAAATTGAAATTTTATCAAGGGAAACTTGAGTTATGACTGCAGAACGAATGGTCGATTTCATGATTTTTCCTCCCAAACTCGCGCGCCCTCTAGGGATTCGCATTAATTATCAGTTCAGGGCCGATCCTGGGCCCTTGGCCGCCCGCGTGCAAATTTTAAATTGCCGCCCCTACAATGTCGTTTTTTTGTATTAAGACCTAACAAAAATGTGTAAAAATTATTTTAGCGTAGCCTGAAAAAAATCTACAATGTATACCCGATTTTAATTTATGTTTGTTGCTTCCTAAAACATCGGTTTCATAATTAAACTAAAAATGAACCCAACAATATTTTTTTCTCAGTTGACATGACGTCACTATGACGTCATATTTTATTTTAATGGATTGATATGGTTTTTATACCACAAAAATCATGGGCCAAAAAATAAATTTTATATAACCAATTAAAATTAGAGTTATTTTTTGGGGAAATTTTTAATCGCACTTTAATGACTTAAAAAGGGTATTTATAGTCAAAATTAGTTCCATTATAAAAATTAGACAATTTCCTATAAAATAGGCATATTTGAGTATTTTTTCCTTATAGCAACTTTTTTGAAAATTGATTATAAAAATACTCATTTTTAGTGTATAAAAAAATTGTAAAAACTTGATTAAAAACTGCTAGTTTCGATAAAATTATAACAAATTTTTGAGTTTAAATTAAAGATTAGGGTATAATCTATAATACGAAACTCTAAAATCAATCATGGGCCAAAAAATAAATTAAATATAACCTATTGAAGTTAAAGTTATTTTTTGGGGAAATTTTTAATCGTACTTTGATGACTTAAAAATGGTATTTATAGTCAAGATATGATTAAAGAATAAATTTTATTATAAAATTTGGTTAGTTTTTTATAAAATCGACCATTTAGAAAATAAAATTCGCAGTGGGGACTTTTTTGAAATCCCATTTAAAATTTATTTAACGCTTTTATTTAAACTGACGTTTTTGATGAAAACTTTGTATGCACTTTGAACGCCAAAAATTGATATTTTCACTGAAGCTAGACTTACAAAATTAGTTCCATTATAAAATTTAGACAATTTCCTATAAAATAGGCTTATTTAAGTATTTTTTTCCTCATAGGAACGTTTTTGAAAATTGATTATAAAAATACTCATTTTTGATGTTGAAAAAAATTGTAAAAACTTGATTAAAAACTGCTAGTTTCGATAAAATTATAACAAAATTTTTGAGTATAAATTAAAGATTAGGGTATAATCTATAATACGAATGTCTAAAAACAATCATGGGCCAAAAAATACTTTGGCCGCCCGCGTGCCGTGCACACGTTTGCCCCCCGGTAGGATCGGCCCTGTATCAGTTATTTGGTCATAACTTGCAAAGAAGCTCCAGAAAAGTAGGATGGATTTTCTATTCCTTGTTATTATCTCCAACGGAAAATTTATCGCGGGTGTCTAGGAAGATGCTCTTAACATTTATAGTAATACATATGAATTTTGAAAGACTAAATGGACATTTTTTTGTCCTAGAGAAATAACCGCAATAACTCTGAAGAATTTTTGTTGGAATTGGTTCAAATTTTTGTTAAAATTAGTTCATATTTTTAATTTTTTTATTTAGGTTTGTTCATATTTCCATCTTTTTTTGTATATTGATTGCTCCAACCCCAGTATTTAAAAAGTCATTGATTGGGTTATCATTCTTATTATAATTTTGAAACATTGATTAATTTTTTTGGTAAGTAAATTATATTAAAATTTGAATTTGAAAACCAATAAAATATCTCGTCTTCAGTTTTAGCATCAATTACAGATTACTTCTATAAAATTAGTACCAATATTTTTTAAGTTAAAAGTTAATGGTATAAATGTTCGGAAATCTACCAGGATAGCAATTCTTTTTACAATACTTTACAGAAAGAAGAGATTCTTGTAATGTTAAAGCACGTTCATTATTTTTTTTTAATTAGTTTCCTTTCTCATATTTTATATTTATAAATAGATCACGAAGCTTAATGGCTCTAAGTCTAAAGTTAAGTATTCTATGATTTTTAGGTACTACACCTTTTCCAATGGTATTTCAGAAACCATCAATTGTATTACAGATAAATCAATTTAATTTCAGAAAGTATTAAAATTGTATTTCAGAATCGTCAATTGTATTTGAGAAAGCATCTACTCATCAACTGAATTTCAAATAAATCAATTGCATTTCAGAAAGCATCAATAGCATTTCAGAATCATCAATTGTATTTCAGAAAGGATCAATATTATATATCAGAAAGCTTTAACTGTATTTCAGAAAGGACCAATGCTATATTTTAGAAAACTTTAATTGTATTTCAGAAAATTCAACTAAATTTCAGATAGGACCAATTTAAAAAAAATGAGGAAACCATGAGTTTTTTGCTGCGATTGTCCTCGTGAACAGCAACATACACATACAATTCATCAAAAATATGCTTTGGCAGTTTAACATTACATCAGTCTCGAAAAAGCGGAATACCTCCCTTTTGCCGGTTTTACACCAAACGAACTAGTCGAGTTAAACAAAGATGTTAGGAGTTAAACAAGAATCAAACTTAAACAAATCCAAAATTCCATTTCCACTGAGCGCACAGAATATTTTTCGAGTTCTGATTTTGTTTCCAGTAATTTTCAATTAAGTTGAAATTTCGGGAGGAAGATTTCTTATTTCTTGCCTTTGATTGGTTTGTACTATGATATGGGGTGTAAAAAAGATTTCTGGGATTATTTTTGTTGTGCATAATGGTCATTTCTTCTTCAATATTTTCTTTTAGGACTGCTAAGGTCTATCGAATATTCACATAAACGCGAGACTTCAAATAACCCTAAAGAAAGAAGTCTGGAACAGTTAAATCGGGCGATCTTTCCGGCCAATGCAAATCAATAAAAGGAGAAATCATGCGACAGTAATACTATTATTCCACGTTCTTGAGGAGTATAACGCTCCATGACCTGTTGGCGGGTATTTTACATCTGTCTTTAGCAATACCAAAGATCGTGACTTTGGTATTATGGTATTGCTAAAGAAGACAGATGTAAAACAGATGATACCACTTGAAAAAATAAGAGCATCTTCCCATAGAGTGATTATTTTTGCGCCACCCTGTAGTTGTTTTATAATGCTCAAATGCCGTTATTTTTTCAAAAATTTTGAGCAAGGTACCTTAGCGAAATACTGAACACCTTGTGGTGTTGAAACGACACGTACGTCGGGAAGACTTCCAAAACTACCCACAGGATGAATAAAATTATTTCTCGTAAAAGAAGATAAAAATTGTTGAGAAGTTTTCGAAGAATTTCAAAATTCAACACCTTCTAGAACCATTAAAAAACTCCTTATAGCTCTAGGTTTAAGTGGACGCCTTGCTGTAAAAAACACGAATTTCCAAGAAAAATAGGAGAGCTAGAAAGGAATTTGCCAGATAGCATTTGACATGAACCCTGAAAATTGGAATTCGATCCTTTGAAGCGATGAAACTTAGTTTGTTATTTGGTTCAGATGGTAGACTGTAGATAGTATAGAGTATGTTCAACATGGAGGTGGCTCTATTATAGTATGGCGTTAATTTTCTTGATCTGAGGTTGTCTCAATAACAAAATAACAGGGCAAAATGGTTTTCAATATTGGGTCATTTTTGAAAACCCCATATTACCATTTGATTCAGAAGAAAGTAAAACGGGGTGAACACTTTTCAACCTTGACGTAAAAATAGCAACTAACCATTTTTAATTTTTTGACTAGAAACTTCCAATTTTGAGCAAAAAACAGGGTTTACAATGTTTTTGTATTTTTTATGGTGTTCCGAGTCACCCCAGAGGTAGGGGTGATTCAGAACAAAGAACAAATCTTTATTTGTTTGATGATGAAAACAGATCGGTACATTCGACAGAGAAAAATGAAGTAGATTTACACCAAGTAATCAAGATATTATGAAACTAAATTCCTCTCGACACTCGACATACCACATCATTTAGTAGATTCAATGTCCAACGTAAGTCAAGAGTTGTATTGGATGCATACTTTCTTCCAGCTGTTTAATTTTTTAAGTATATTTAATTATAATAATTCTATATTTAACTGCAGAGACGTATTTTAACAGAATATTCACCAACCTTTTTAAGTATTTGTAAAGTTTCCATACTTTTTACCAGCACTGTATATCATAATTAGTAAATAAATTTGGTTTTTATTGAGAAAATGTGTTTTTATCTTTAAAAATTTAACATTTTTTTAATTCTACTCATTCATAATAAGCAATTGAAACATATAAATTATTGGAGTTACTCTTTAAGTTTCAAGAAGCATATTGGTTCTAAAACGTAAAATTAAAGAATTCTAAAACTTATCAATAAACTAATTCCAAAGTCGTAAATGAAAAGAAAAACTTTTTTAAACTAAGATCAAAGGAATAACTACAAAGAAGCACCCTTGACTAAAATAAAATCGCAAACTCAGCATTAAACCGCATATTTTATTGCTCAGTCACCTATAACTTTCTAACGAGAGGAACTCATTACTTTTCCGACGTCTCCAACTTATAATTATACACATATATACCAACTACATCATGTACCCACCCTCTTGCTTTTATCTGCAAAAGCTCACTATCAAAGACACCTCTTAAAATCTTTTCAGATAACATTAATGAATCAATTCGTCGTTCTTCTTTGACAGCAGCGTCAAACCTTATTTTCTAAATAATGAATTCATCTTTTAATAGGATTATCACGAGCTTTTATGGATAATACGTTATTTGATTGCAACTTGGTAATTAAATAGGTTAAGTGCTTTTTTCAACGGAGAAAACAATATAAAAATAATTAACATCGTGTGGATATTTATTATTAATTTATAGCTGTTTTCTAATTATCTGAATTGATTTTATTACAAATACAAGAGATTCACTACAAAAAATATTATATTCCTAAAACAATTTTAATTACATATTACAATATTATTAGAACTGATATTAGTCAAATAGGTTAAATTTATTTTATAGGAAAATTAATTTTTGGACATTGATCTAAGTTTGTTCAAATTTTCTACTGTATTTTAAATTTCATAAGTTAATAAAAAGTTTATTTTATTTTTTATGTTTAAATTTTAAATGTCTAAAACTAAGTGATAATTTATTTTTAAAAAAATGTTTTGTTTCTATTTTCAATAATTAAAAACTGGAAAATTCGGTTTTGCAGGTATAAAATATTAATGTGTTTTAATGTATAGTATTTATTAATTATAGTTCTTGGGAAAGGTGTAATCTTTAAACACATAAACAATACTTTATTAGTAAGAAGTAAGAACTATTTACGACTCTGTTTTCTAGGTAAACTTAAAAATATTAGCATTTAAATAAATAATAGGTATTTAAAGGTGTTCGTATGAATTGAAATTACTAGGTTAATTATTTTATTTAACAAAAAACAAATAAATTTTTCAGCTACGTTACTTATAATATTACGTTTGTTTAAAAAAATATCAAGATTGTTATAAATAAAGCAATTAAAATAAACTTAGGTACCTTATAAAAAGTGATTACATTATCAATTTTACAATTCTAAGCTGTTTACTTCGATACGAAAATATTTAAAAAATAATATTAGTAGGTACTATATTATATTATCATGGAGTTTAAAAAATATTCCTTGTTGCCATCGCCTTAAGTCATAAATACCAAGTGATTAAAATATTTCATTCTTATTTAAATAAGCCCTGCGCAACCATATTCATCATTCCATTTTCATACTCGACAAACATGGAACAGTGGAAAGGTAAAGTGGCAGTTGTTACTGGTGCCAGTTCTGGAATTGGCGCCGAAATTTCCAGAAGATTAGTTCAAGAAGGAATGATAGTAAGTCATCAAGCAAATTACTACAAAATTTATTATAATTCAAGATATTGTAATATTTGAAATTTTTCTATTCAGTATAAAGCATTAGAGAATTTTGGTTCTTTTCTAAATATATGTTATATTTTTAGGTTGTCGGATTTGCAAGAAAAGCAGATCAAATAACTCAAGCAGCTAAACAATATGCTCATTTGCCAGGAAAATTGTACAGCAGAAAATGTGACTTGATGGACGAAAATAGCATAATTGAAGCATTTAAGTGGACAACTGAGAACGTAGGTCCATTGAGTGTTTTAATCAATAATGCTGGTCTTGTGCTTTACACAACCCTGATAGACGGTGATGTTGAAAAATGGAAGAAAATCGTGCAAACTAATATTTTGGGTACCACAATATGTACCAAAGAAGCAATTAAGACAATGCGCGAAAATAATATTGATGATGGACATATCGTTTTTATTAACGATACTGGTGGTCATAACATTTTCTTCACACCCGGATTTAATGTTTATGGAGCGACTAAAATGGCTTTGACTAATTTATTGGAGTATTGGAGGCAGGAATTGCTTGGAATTGAAAGCAAAATTAAAACTTCTGTAAATAATTGTATAGCTTTTAAGATCGATTTTTTAATTGGTGTTTTTAGTGTATCAGTCCTGGATGTGTCCACACTGAATGTTTGAGAGATTTTGGGCCCGAAGGTTTGGAAATGGTTAAGGCATCACCTGGTCTAAAACCTACTGATTTAGCTGATAGTGTTGTTTTTGCTATAACTAGACCACCTCATGCTCAGGTAATTAAATAATTTTATATGATGTATTTTAAAATATGATACATGTTCTTAAACTTTCAGATGTACATCATGATCATGAAAGCTCAAGGGGAGAAATTCTTATAAATACATAAATGCACGTAGCCCATATTTAGAATGAATTATATTAAAATGATTGTGTTAATAAATATTTATCGAGTTATTGTTTGTAATTTTTTTGTTATCGTTTATCGTATATCTCTAGTTGGAAAATCCTAATGCAACAGAAACTTATACTTTATAAACACTTATTTAAAAATATTAAGGAAAAATAAACTTTTTTGGGATATCATGTAGAAGTACGGGTAAAATAAGTGAAAGAAGCAACAAAATTAGTACATTCATGAAACTTTGCTGATAACTTCATCTTGGCAGTAGAATTGTAAAACTGCAGAGTTCGGCAAAATGTGTGACTCCGATTTTTCTGTCCCTTGGAAATGCGATGGGCGAATGAAACATATAACTGTGCGAAAGACATGCCACTAGAATTTTAAGCGATTACACGGAGATTTTTAAATAATCATAACTTAATTAACAGTTAATCGATTTGAATTTTGTAATCCTGAAAGTATTTTAAAGGGACTACCAAATAGCGTTTTTAATTTTTTTAAATAGTTTCATAATAAGGTTGTAAATTGAGCCTAAAAGTTGCATATTTTTAGACCCAACCAAAAGGTGAAAATTATAAAAAAAAATTAAAAAGTAAAAACGCCATTAATTGAACTATGGAATCGTTAAGCAGCATAAAAAAATTATTCGATTTCAATTAACCATTCGTCTTTTCTGATTCTTTAAAGTAATCGAAATTTACATTGCCAAGTCCTATACCTAATTTCACCGACTATCTTCTTAATCAAGTAAGATCACTCCCAAGTCAATAAGATCATTATTTGCCGATTTATGGCAGGTTTTTATAGTAAAAACATGAAAATAACACATGTATTCGAGCAAAAAATATTTACTAATGTAAAAAGGTCACAAGTAAAATTAAAATTGGGGGGGGCTGAAGCTTCAAATTTTTTTGTACCGATGTTCATCAACCTTACAATTGTGAGCACCGTACAATTGGAGGAATAAATAATTTAGTTGTTTTTTCTCTTTCCCATGAATAGCGCTGAGTGTTTCTCAACTTGTAAATGTGCGGACCATGAGGATGTAGTGTCTCACATTAACGTGGTGCTGCTGAAGGTGAGTTGAGGATAATACAAGGATAATACAAGGATAATGCTTTCTTTTTGTTCATCCAATTTCAGGTTTGAGTAACAAAATAGACCTATCAGGTTAACCAAGATGACTACTGTTTGAACAATCAGCATGTCCTGGAGATTGCTAAAAATTGTTACGCCTGAAAGCAGTGGTCAACATCTTCATTAATTGCTTCTTGTTTTCGGAGTTGGCAAAGAATCGCTCTTGATTTTCATAGAATGGCGTGGTTTCTTGTGGTGCGCTGTAAAATCGTCGAAACGCAAAAACGTCGAAACACAAAAATGTCGAATCGGTGTTACTTCATCGGCATCGAAATTAGCGGTTCGAAACATTTCCGTTTCGACACTTGCGTTTCAACACTCTTGCGTTCGACGATTTAGTGCGTCACCGTTTCTTGTATGTTGAATGAGTCTGTAAACCATTTTTTTATAATTTTATATAAAAGAGTACCTTTTAACTTGAATTTTGCAATTTGAATTTTTGGTCTAGTACTTAAAATGGCTTCGCAATTAATTAACAAAGTTTATGCAATCGCACGTCGCTACTTTTTTTCCTTGCAAGCTGAGTGACGTCATTATTTCCTAGTCGCCTCGCGCGGGTTATACGCTCGGCAAAAGTGCTAAAACTGTGCGGCTTCGATTTGAAGATCGGCATTTGTTATCTACATACCGCGCTACATCAGGAAACGAGCGCTTTTTCTGATATCTTAATTTTTTCTGTACTTTTGGCGCTCTCGAATTTGTAGTTTGAAATTAGTGCTTTTTCGACGCCGACTTTGAAAATTCATAACTTATGATCCCGACCGTGTATAATATTCCAATGTTTTATATTTCCCTTCTTTCTTTATTATTTATGCGAGAAAAAATCAGCACGATTATATTTTACCCCCGGAGTTCAAAAAAAAATCCCAAGTGAAATGTTAATAAAATAGCTCAAACGCGCGCTTTGGTCAGCCCACTCTGCAGCCGTCAATTTTTAAAATTTTCTCAATTTTACATCAGATTATCAAAGAACAAAAATATTTGTGGTGTAATGAGCATAGTGCATTTTTAGATTTTGCGCGGTTAAAAAGTAATGGCGTAAAAATGTAAAAATGTTGAATTTAGGGGTCGGCGGCTCCCGTGGGCCTATTTTTTAACGGATTTTCATTTTTAAAAATTCTGATAAATCTAATCTTGGTATTAAAACCGCCCACGCATAGGGTTTTTTAAATTTTGAAAAACAACGAAATCTTAAATTTTTTAAGATCGCATTTAAAAATGTCGCATTTTTATTCGAGTTTCGGTTTAATCAGTCCCTCAAATTTTATTCTACCCTAACGCAATGTACATTTTCTGAAAGCTTTCATGGTCCACTTTACGACAAAAAAAGAATTACTTCGCTATCTCCTGTGGTTATCGAGTTATGGCCGAAAGTGTAGCAAAAATATGCAAAATCTCCGTTTGGAACCAAAATTGCGGTCTGAAATTTTTCACTTTTCACAAAATAATCAATATCTTTTAATCTATTATAACCACCGGGACGAGTAATAGCTTAAAATTCGCACCGTTACCTCCCCCACCAAATTCCCTGAAAATTTTAATTTTCGGTATAAAATTACGTCGTTCAGGCCCGTATTTGTACCAAAATTTTGCCAAAACTTTGCCAATTTTTTCCAAAAAAACTGTTTAGCCGATTTTAACCAAATATTTTTTTAAACGCGTCTATCCATAGTGTTTACCTTTGGTAAAAATTTGAAATCGCTAACTTTTATGGTTTTTGAGAAAAACAATAAAAATCGATTTCCATGAAAAATTTTAAGACTTAAAAATATCTCAAAAAAATTTTTTTCAAAATCGACCCCGCAAATGAAAGATAATAGATGAAGTATAGGGGGTCACTTGCCCTCTACACCCCCCAAAAAAATTTTACACCCCAAAAACTCAAACAAAACAAAATTTTTCTAGGTAATGTACCTTAAAAAATAATTAAATTTTAAAAAATTTAATAAGATAATATCGATAATTTTTACAAACTTATCTGTACGAATTTTCGTTTTTAACTTTTAGTTATTAAGCGAAATATGATTTTTTTACAATACACCTTTACTCATTTGTTAGAAAGCCATATTTTATATAAAAATTCAAATCTTTTGAACAAAAAGTCGTACTGCCTTGAATTTTTTTTATTTTTTTCTTATTTCTTTAACTACAACCCAAAATTATTAGCTTTCAAATTTTTTATTTGAAACGCTACACACTTGTAAAAACCACACTAAAGTTGTATAACATTTAAAGTGAAATTTCATGAGTAAAAAATTATAAAGAAGTAAATTTTAAATTAATAAATAATTCTCCTACTTTAATTAATAACTAATGGTAATATTTTGTCAGAGTATTAAAAGGTAATTACTATAAAAACGTGTAGAAACAATCAAGTGCACTATACGCGTGTACGGAACGGACAGCGTTCGGAAGAAATGACGTCAGAATACATCGCGTAGTTGAAGCGGAGGGGCTAATTTTCTTAAAATTCAAACGCTTATATTTACGTTATTATTTGTCGTATCGAATTGAAACAAAAAACAACTTATTTATAATTATGATTTCCAAAATATAAGATATAAAAATATCAATTACTTTTTTCGTTTTTCTTCCTCATTCAGAGGTAACATAAGTATATCTCCTAAGTTGTTCACTCCTTTTAGTATTGTCTGGGTCATCGTAACCACCAAACTCCCATCGTTGTTCTCTTTAACTGGTAATTGTTTTGCACATGTTTTACGTATAATTCGCATAGGTCCAGATATGTTACCTTCATCGATGATATACATATATCAGTTTGCTTTATTTCCTCCTCATCGCTCTTGAATTTTTCATGTAAAGCCGACTTATGTGTTTTCTCATACCAGAACTTCTGAACATATAAGGTGTGTTTTATTTGCTTTAGCAAAATATCACTTGTGAACTGATATGATAATTTTGTTCATGTCATTTCGGTTAGGCAAATAAAACGATTTTTACCAATTTTATCAAATATTTCAAGTTTCAAACCTAACTGAACATAACCCAGAAATTAAATGTTTTGAATTTTATACTTTTATACGCATTATACCTTATTTTCTAAAATAATGGAAGCAGATTTATGTTTAACTGTTTTTGTTTACTAATTTGAACAAACCCTCGATAACTTCTGGATTCACGTGTCAAAACGGAAATACATAAAGCGCAAGCGTTCTCACTGAATACTTAAAAGTAATCACCCCGTATTCTGGTTTCAATTGGTAAAGTGGGAGGTAACATTAAATCGAATAATATCAATAGGCATTGATAGAAATGCAATCAAAGATGCAGCCCGTTATTAAATAATAATAAACGATTGAGGAGAAGATTCCTTAAATCTTCTTAAAAATTTAAACATTTTATATTACGATACATAGTTAACATTTATATCAATCTTAGAAAGGAAAACACTGATTAAAATGGCTTAAATACATATTATTTATTTATTCCATATATTTTAATAAGTTTTTCCAATTTTTCATACATATAAATAAAAAATCACTTTAACAATTTTTGGTAATATCAAGATTCTATAAGAATGTCTCACCCACCGGTTTCAGAATCATGCAATACACCTAAAAATGATAAAACAATTATAATGATTAAATAACGATTCTTAAATTAATTTAATAATATTTACCTGCATGTGACGTGGCTGTGTAGCAGAGAAAACAATTGCATTTGCGATATCTTTAGGAAACAAACCAGGATTACTTTTATGCCAGGCGTCACTTTCAGCTCCCAAAACTTTCATAGAATCAGTTTTTACGACTCCTGGACTAATACACTATAATATAGGTATATTATTAAACTTATAAAACTAAAGTATAACGAAATAATTACCGATACTCTAATTTTACTATTTATTTCAATTAGCTCGCGTCTCCAAAATTCCAATAAGTTCGTTGTAGCAAATTTTGTGGCACCATAAACATTGAATTCAGGATAATAGAAAATGTTGTGACCACCAGTATCATTAATAAAAATGATATCGCCATCAATTTTATGTTCTCGCATTATTTTTATTGCTTCTCTTGTGCATATTGTGGCTCCCAAAACATTTGTATCAAATGTTTGTTTCCATTTCTTTGTATCGCCATCTATTAAAGTAGTTTTTAATACAATTCCTGCGTTATTTACAAGAAGGTGAACTGGACCAAGATTCGTTATTATCCATGTAAACGCTTTGCAGATGTCTTCTTCTATGGTTAGGTCTGTTTTAATGGCGTAGAGTTTTCCAGGAAGATTAGATAATTTTAAGGCCTCTTCTTCGATTACTTCAGAGGTTCTAGCAAGTCCCACTACCTGCAAAAAATAAATTAAACAATAAAGAATGTTATATACGTCTTGTATTTGTAAAGTACTATATGTGGTAATTTTTAACTGAATAGTCTAAATCGAAAATAAACGATTAGTGTAATTAAAACAATAAAAATATTTGATACTAGTACTTTTAAAGACACAAAAATATTCCTATCTACCTTTACACTCTAATCCAGATGTCGAGTTAACAAGATGTTAAATTCTGCTTAAGAGGAATCATATCTGAATTCATGCAGTAGTAAGCGAAAAATTTTGGAGGACCCTTGGAATGCTGGACCCAAAGCTTTTCATAATTTTAATTTTCCCCGAGAACACCATTGAAATTAAAGGCTCTTTCGCGATAATAATCATTTAAGTTAAATATAAACATCCTTATTATTTCATTTCGACACTCCCCGTCCATTTTTAAAGTTTCGTTTTCTTCGTTTGCTACTAAGAAAACTCCTTGAAGATTTCCTTACTTCTTACACTTTCTAATCTTAAAGCCCAGGTATAAAAAGTGCGTTAGGTTCAACTAGGGTTTTTATAAGAAAAAATTAATAACCCAAAGGATAATTTACTTTTCATTAAATTACGTTTTAGTTAAAAATTACAGATAAAATTAAACTTACAATCATGCCTTCTGATACAAGTCTTTTAGATATTGCGGCCCCAATACCATAACTAGCTCCCGTAACAACGGCTAGTTTTCCCTTCAAACTTTCCATGCTTTGAACAACTGAACAGCTTTGCAAAAGTGACTTAATTTATAGAATTCTTATAAATAATATTTACAATCTCAACTGGCAAATTCACAATTTTATTATTAGAATGTATGTAGAAAATATGTTAAAGAATGCAATAAATACTATTAATCTATATTTAATTTAATAATTCTTTCAAGGATGAAGATAAAATCATTTTATTACTGATGAAAACATGGAAACTGCATTATACAACCTTCACATTCTTACGATATAATCTACAAAGCGTGACAAGCAGCTCGATGAATATTTTCAAAAAAGTTTTTAAAATAGAGATTATATTTTTTATTTTTTAGAAAGATTTTGACATGTGTGTGTTTTGGACCAATTTCAATGTTTCCTCATCCGACATTGACATTGAAATATTTTTGGGTTTCAGAAGTGGGATTTTGTTTCTATCTTGATATTTATCAAGCTTGATAAAACTCAAGAGGTGGGATATTCTCGAATCACATGACACAACATCGTATACGACATGACAAGTACAGACTCTTATTTTTGCATTTGAATGACAAGGATAGAATGATAAAAGTCGTGTCATGTGTAATTCGAGAATAGCCCCCTATTGTGTTTTATCAAGCTTGATAAATATCAAGATAGAAACAAAATCCCACCTCAGGTCTCAGATATTTTAATGTTTTTTTTATAACTTTTAAATTAATGGAAAAAAGTAATTATACAAAAATGTAAGAAAAAAATGTATTGGTGATGACCCCTCCCCTCATGAGACAGTGCACCGATAGCTAAGCCACTGAATTACATAAAAGTCAAATGTCCGAAAGAAATAAGACAGAACGCTAAAAAGCAGAATTGGATAAAAGGTCAACGTATAAAATAATTTTCATTTAAAAAGTGTTGACTTCAAAGAGTAAAAACGTTTATCCAGCTCTTTTCAGAAGGCTTTAGATAATGAAGGAATAGATGAGCTACAGGGGCGGATTTAGGCTAAACTACCTTCGGAGGCCCCCAAGTACAACAGAACTATTTTTTCCCGAAATATTAGCTCTGGTTACAGCGCTTCAAATTTAAAAATTCTTGAAAATGCAGCGAAACGATGCTAAAAAAATCATAAGAATTTAAAAACTTCATTTTCTTATGTAAAATCCTTACAATTAAGTAATAAACAAAATGGGCAAATAAAATTGGATTTTTTGTTTGGCCGTTACAACGCTTTAAGCTTAAAAATTCATGAAAATGCAGCAAAAAGATGCGAAAGAAAACATAAAAAAAATATAAACTTAATTTTTTTATATAAAATTCTTACAGCTGATAAACAAAATGAGCAAAGAAATATATTTTTATTTCGCCGATACAAAATAAGGTTTTAAGCTAAAAAAAATCTTGAAAATTCAGCAAAAATATGCCACAAAAAAACGAAAAGAAAATATAATTTTTTTATCTAAAATTTTAACTGGCAACAACTTTCATAGTCGGGATTATAACACTCACTTTGCATAAATAACAATATTATTTTCGCACAATATAAATTTTAAAACTCCAAATAATTTAGTGGAATTAATTCCAAAGTAGAAAATAATTTGTAAGTATAATATCTCATTCTAATTATTTTAGATCTATAGGATTAGTAATCAAAATATCACCTTTTATATGAGCAAATTAGCTTTATTTCGCATTTCTATTCTTTAAACGTTTTAATTTTTTATATTATGTTGTCACAATTTAAATTTTTTAATTAATTTGTTAAAATAAAAATATTAGTGATAATAATTGCATGGATTTTATCATGTTTGTCCGATATTTTAATATTAAAAAAAGTGAATATAGTACATACATACATACTTGGTTGGTTTTCTAAAATATTTTTTTGTTTTACTTTTTTACTTTTTTATTTTTTTTGACACAAAAATAAAGTAAACTTACTAATTAAGGTTCATTTCAAAATAATTTGCTAAATATAAAAAAAATTAAATAAATTTTTAGTACTAAATATTTCACATTTCTAATCTTTTCTTATTATTTTGGCAGTTACCTAGTAAAATTTTGATTGCTTATATTAATTTGTTAAAATAAAAAAAAATATTGGTGATAATGATTGCATAGATTGTATCATTTGTAGCCGATATATTTCAATATTAAAAAATATAGTAGTTATTTTTTTTAAATAATTATTATTATTATTTTTCTTTTAATTTTTAATTTATTTAAAAAAATAAAATATATTGAATATTTTTGATTTGAAATTGTCCACTTTTTTCTTCCGGATTTGTACCTACTTTTTTTCTGAAAAAATCTAATCAAATATTTTTTTTAAATTCGTCTATTTTCGTATTTACTTTTAATATAAAAATTAATTTGAAATTTTTATTGCAAACTTTTATAGTTTTCACTGTTTCTGAGATGCAGGGTGTTAAAATGTATTTCTATTTTTACTTTTTATTTATTAAAACCAAAGTAATGTTAAAAAATTTAAATTTTTTTATTATTTTATAATTCTTTTTTAATTTTACTTTTTGTGTATTTTTTGTATATCTTTACTTATTTATTAACTTAAATTACATAAAAAGTAAAAATGAACTAAAAAATATTATTATTTCTACCAAAACTTATAAAAAAACTAAAAATTAAATATGTATTTGTATTATATTGGCTGAGATTATTCTTGGAATTAATTTTTTGTACTTATGTCGACTATCGTTTTTCGGATGTTTTTGAAAAAAAAAAGAAAAATCTTTTAATATCTGCTTACAGTATTCTTTAAACTATTTAATTTGGCATATTACTCTAAAACGGATAAAAAAAACTGGTCCCTCCGTATAAAAAATGCATAGGTTTTTACTATTTTTTTCTACTTTTCCTGTAAAATAATTCTAATTGTTTATAAAATTTTTAACAAAATACTAGACAATTTCAAAGTAATTTCCCTAATTAACACTAATTTAATAGGTAATAAACTTGGTATTTAATCATACTGATATTGCAATCTCGATTTCAGTTTAACCTTCAGCAATGACTTCCACACATGTTTAGTCCAGAGTTAAAGTAGAAACAATTCTGAAGAGTAGCTAAGGATGGACGCATCAAGAATCTAAAATTTCTAATTGGCGGTGTTTACCACATGCCTGCTGAATCTGAGATATCAGTTGTGTGATAAACACTTTCAATTAAAAATTCAATAACTAAAGTTGGAGTAGGTATATGTAAATAAATTTGCAGTTCATCTAAATCAAGAGCTTAATTTGATCATTAAAATGACACCAAACATGGAATTGTTCAAGTCATCTAAGATACTAAGAATGTGTTTTAAGAGATAAATATACAGGGTGTCCCAGACCACCCGTACCACCTCTTTATTACAAGAACCCGTTGTCGTACATTGATGATAAAAAATATACCACCAAAGTAAACCTGAAGAATCTTTTGGTATAATTCGTAATTTCCAAAACAAACCGGAAATACCCGAAAACGGAAGTAACTTTGAAATTTTAAATGGCAACCTAGGCGAGTATGGTATTGTACGAAAGGTCTTTTAAAAAGAAACAACTTTTATCAAAATTGTTTTTAATATCTTGCATAAATAACAAATTAAACGAAAAAATATATGCAAATAAATGACAATAAGTGGTATCTTAAATTATGGAAAAATTAAAATATTACCATCATTCGCAATGGGCAAGATATATTTTTTTTAAATGGAAACTCTTCTTTCGCTTCATTCGTTAAAAAAATCAACTTTTCAAAAAAAAAATTGAATAATAATATTTAAAGGGAAATACAAAACCTAAAAAAAGTTTATTATTTTTAACGAACGAAGCGAAAAATGCAAAAAAATACATTTTTCCATTTAAAAAATCATAGTTTCCTCTACCATCGCCCATTGAGGATGATGGTAGTACATATTTTAATTTTTCCATAATTTAGAAACAATTTGTCACTTGTTTGCATTTAATTTTTTTTGTTTAATTTGTTAATTATGCAAGATATTTAAGAAATATTTTAATAAAAGTTGTTTATTTTTAAACGACCTTTCTAACAATACCACTCTCGACCTAGCTCGCCATTTAAAATTTCAAAGTAACTTCTGGTTTCGGATACTTCCGGTTTGTGTTTTGGAAATTAAGAATTACACCGAAATATTCTTTAGGTTCACTTTGGTGATAAAATTTTTCTTCTCATGAATGTACGACAAAGGGTTCTCGAAATTTTAAACTGGTGGTCTGGGACACCCTGTATACAATTGCATGAAAATCAAAAACATCTTCTTACATTATATGAATTAATAACCGAATGGAAAACTTGCGCAAAATCTGAATCTGAATAATCCTAAGGTTTTTACCTTGGCTTTGTTTAGATTCAGATGCTGTGTCAAGAAAAATACCTCATTAATTATAAGGACTTAAGTAAAGTAAAACATATTAACATTTAACATATACCATTTCAAATGTTTGGTAACAGGGTAAAGAGAAAGAAGGCGAAATGTTTGTGTAGTTTTAATTATACAATATGTCATTTTAGATATTTAGATTAAATAAATTTTATGTGCCTATAACTAATTATCTATGTAATAAACTTCTACTTATAATATTTGATTTAAATTTTATTTGAAAATTCCTTTTTAATTTTCGGTGAGAAAAGGGCTCAAAAAACACATTAAGACAAAAGAAAGCAAATCTAATAAGTTGAATATAAAATTCGGTTGATACTTGGATTTTCGATATTAAAACATTTTTCAACCCAGTTCTTTTTTTAAATTTCCTTTCGTGTGCAGCTATAATTTGTTATAAATTTTGTCTTCTTCCTAGGATAAACTAACTTACTTCAGGGGAGCAAAAAAGAGGGTACTTCGCTTTTGACTATTTTGGGTAATACGACAAAACAAGAAGTAATAACATCTTTTTTGTGGCACTTTTGAGAAAATGCTTTATTTAAACGTCGGCTTAAGCTTAACCCTTTATTAATATTAATTATTAAGTTAATTAACGTGCTCTCCGTCATCTTTCTTTTTTTTGGTGTACCTACCCCACGCAGACAAAATTGCAACAAATCTTTTAGTAAACCAATAAAAAAATAAATCAAATAAAGCCTCAGAAGAATATTTATTTTTAGTACATGTGAGAAAAGTGAATAATTTAATCATGAAATTGGGTACCCGAGTCGTACACGATGTGAAACATGTGATTAAATTACATTTCTCAGGTGCCTGATTTTTTTTTTTCTATATTTGGTACAATTTCCGTGTACTTTAGTTTTGTGGAAGTATATCAAATTCTATAAAAATTCCTCACCCACCGGTTTTAAAATCATAGAATACACCTAAAAATTTTAAAATGATTAAATTTTTTAAAATAATGTTCGCTGAATTTATTTAATAATACCTGCATGTGTCGTGGTTGTGTAGCTGTGAAAACAACTGCATTTGCTAAATCTTCAGGAAACAAACAGGGACTAGTTTTATGCCAGGAGTCACTTTCAGCTCCCAAAACCTTCATAAAATCAGTTTTTACGACTCCTGGACTAATACTCTAAAATATATGAATTTTAAACATCCAACACTGAATACAACGTAATAATTACCGATACTCTAATTTTACTATTAATTTCAATTAGCTCGCGTCTCCAATATTCCAATAAGTTAGTTGTGGCATATTTTGTGGCACCATAAACATTAAATTCAGGATAATAGAAAAAATTATGACCACCTGTATCATTAATAAAAATTATATCACCATCGATTTTATGTTCTCGCATTATTTTTATTGCTTCCCTCGTGCATATTGATGCTCCCAAAATATTTGTATCAAATGTTTGTTTCCATTTCTTTGCATCACCATCTATCAAAGTAGTTTTTAATACAATCCCTGCGTTATTTACAAGAAGGTGAATTGGGCCAAGATTCACTGTTATCCATGTAAACGCTTTACAGATATCTTCTTCCACGGTTAGATCCGTTTTAATGGCGTACAGTTTTCCAAGAAGATTAGATAATTTTAAAGCTTGTTTCTCGATTGCTTCAGAGGTTCTAGCAAGTCCCACTACCTGCAAAATATAAATTATACAATAAAATACGTGCTATTACGTTCTTTTGGGATTTTATAAATGTTGTTTAAATAGAAAATAAATGTTGGATAATTATTAAAACAAGTACGAACTTTTAACGACTTAAAAATATTCCCACTTACCTTTACACCCTAATCCAGAAGTTGAGTCAACAAGACGTTAAATTTTGCGTAAGAGACGAGGGCAGGTATTATATTTAAAATTTTCCATCTCCTAATTACTGCTTTAAATAGGGACTAGTAAGCTAAAAATTTGAAGGACCCTTGAAAAACCGGACCCAAAGCTTTACATGATTTTAATTTTCCCCGAGAACCCAATTGAAATTAATGGATCTTTCGCGATAATAGTCATTTAAGTTTAATATAAACATGCTTATTATTTAATTTCGTCACTCCCCATCCATTTTTAAGTTTCGTTTTCTTCAATTGCTACCAAGCGCTTTGAAGTCGTTTACAAGATTTCCTGAGTTCTTGCACATTTTAATCTTAAAGCTCACGGGCCAATGGCGTAAATGAGGTTTTTATAAGAAAAAAGTGCATAGAACATATTTTACTTCTTATTAAATTAAGATTAAATTTATTGTTTAAAATTTTAATTAGTTAAACTTACAATCATGCCTTCTGATACAAGTCTTTTAGATATAGCGGCCCCAATACCATAACTTGCTCCTGTAACAACAGCTACTTTTCCCTTCAAACTTTCCATGATTTAAACAACTGTCGCTCTGTAAAAGACACTCAATTTATAGAATTCTTAAACATTTTTACAAAAATAACTAACAAACTTACAATTTTATTATGAAAATACCTAGAAAATGAGAATTTTCAAACACGCAATGTGTACTGTTCTACTATTAACTAATATTTCAAGGATGAAGATAATTTAATTTTAATAATAATAACTGATGGAATTTAAAATTATTATTTTAAGTACTTAGCATTTTATGTAAAAAATCATGTAATACTATAATTTTCAAATTCTAATTTTTAAACCAAATAACAAACACGATTTACTGCACATACCTGGATTACCAAACCTGTTTGAACATAAAAGTGTTATGGGTTATGGGTAGATATTTTCTTATTTTTAAGATTAAGATTTTTAAATATATGCTGTGCAAATAAATGATCCCTCAATGGATAGATTGTGGTCCAACAATACCGTTAATAAACGAATTTTCAATTTCAACATTTACACTAAGTTATTAAGTTTCGAAAACCAAAAAAGGCATAAGCTTGAATGTAAGAAAAATATTTAAAATATCCTGATGAATCCAGGAGTCAAGAAATTAAAAAAAACAGTCACTTTTTCAGAATTTATTTTTTTTAATCGAATACAAAAAGTGTAAGGGCTCGTTTTTTATATTTTGTTATACATACATCCTTAGTAAAACTTCATACAAAGTTTTTTCAAAATCAGACCTGGAGTCCCAAAATTAAAAAAAAAAAAATGAAAAGTCACTTTTTCACATTTTTATTTTTATTTTTATTTTTATTTTTATTTTTATTTTTATTTTTATTTTTATTTTTATTTTTATTTTTATTTTTATTTTTATTTTTATTTTTATTTTTATTTTTATTTTTATTTTTATTTTTATTTTTATTTTTATTTTTATTTTTATTTTTATTTTTATTTTTATTTTTATTTTTATTTTTATTTTTATTTTTATTTTTATTTTTATTTTTATTTTTATTTTTATTTTTATTTTTATTTTTATTTTTATTTTTATTTTTATTTTTATTTTTATTTTTATTTTTATTTTTATTTTTATTTTTATTTTTATTTTTATTTTTATTTTTATTTTTATTTTTATTTTTATTTTTATTTTTATTTTTATTTTTATTTTTATTTTTATTTTTATTTTTATTTTTATTTTTATTTTTATTTTTATTTTTATTTTTATTTTTATTTTTATTTTTATTTTTATTTTTATTTTTATTTTTATTTTTATTTTTATTTTTATTTTTATTTTTATTTTTATTTTTATTTTTATTTTTATTTTTATTTTTATTTTTATTTTTATTTTTATTTTTATTTTTATTTTTATTTTTATTTTTATTTTTATTTTTATTTTTATTTTTATTTTTATTTTTATTTTTATTTTTATTTTTATTTTTATTTTTATTTTTATTTTTATTTTTATTTTTATTTTTATTTTTATTTTTATTTTTATTTTTATTTTTATTTTTATTTTTATTTTTATTTTTATTTTTATTTTTATTTTTATTTTTATTTTTATTTTTATTTTTATTTTTATTTTTATTTTTATTTTTATTTTTATTTTTATTTTTATTTTTATTTTTATTTTTATTTTTATTTTTATTTTTATTTTTATTTTTATTTTTATTTTTATTTTTATTTTTATTTTTATTTTTATTTTTATTTTTATTTTTATTTTTATTTTTATTTTTATTTTTATTTTTATTTTTATTTTTATTTTTATTTTTATTTTTATTTTTATTTTTATTTTTATTTTTATTTTTATTTTTATTTTTATTTTTATTTTTATTTTTATTTTTATTTTTATTTTTATTTTTATTTTTATTTTTATTTTTATTTTTATTTTTATTTTTATTTTTATTTTTATTTTTATTTTTATTTTTATTTTTATTTTTATTTTTATTTTTATTTTTATTTTTATTTTTATTTTTATTTTTATTTTTATTTTTATTTTTATTTTTATTTTTATTTTTATTTTTATTTTTATTTTTATTTTTATTTTTATTTTTATTTTTATTTTTATTTTTATTTTTATTTTTATTTTTATTTTTATTTTTATTTTTATTTTTATTTTTATTTTTATTTTTATTTTTATTTTTATTTTTATTTTTATTTTTATTTTTATTTTTATTTTTATTTTTATTTTTATTTTTATTTTTATTTTTATTTTTATTTTTATTTTTATTTTTATTTTTATTTTTATTTTTATTTTAATATACGTTTTTTGAGTCCTTAATAAAAAGTTATTGAAATTTTATAATTGTAAAATATTAGTGATTTTGTGGAATACCCCATATAAATTTCATTTTATTTTAAATTTTTTATTTAAATCAAGTGTACTTTAGATTTTGTCGTCATCTTGAAGCCAATCAGATTGATTGATTTTATCGAGGGAAATGTAAAATGGACCACCTTATGGTTAACTTAGTTTATAAACAGCCAATAATGTTCAAAAAAGCAACTTGCCAAAGACAAAATCCAAGTCATAATCGATTTAACCCTAAAAAATTATAACAAGAAAGAAAATTATACAGAGTATCTCACAAAAATCAATAAAATTTTTTGCGAATAAAAAAATTTTTTCAAAAAAAAAAGGTTTTCGAAGTCGGTGAAAATTACCAAAACTAATTCTAAATAATTCAAATACATAAAATAAATAATCGTTATAAAATCCTCTTTTTAAAAAGTCGAATGACCCGGCATCATTGCATTTAAAAAAAGTGAGATATTTGATAAAATCTTCATTAACTAAGTTTAAAAATTAATAGTTCAAAAACCACTTAAAATTTTTTTCAAATTACAATTTTATTTAGGTATTTGAATTATTTAGAATTAGTTTTGGTACTTTTCACCGACTTCGAAAACCTTTTTTTTTTTTTGAAAAAAAATTTTTTTACAAAAAAATAAAAACCAATATCTCAAAAATACTTCTTTTAAAAATATGGGATGTTACATTTAAAAAACAAAGTTCATGGTGTTTTCGGTGAAACCGGAAGTGATTTCGAAAATAAAAAATGCATATAAAATTTGTTTTTTTGAACCATAGAACATAGCCTAATTTCAAATTTTTTTATTCATAAATAAAAAATCAAGGTGACCCGGATTTCATTTCCACCCGGTATAGTTGAATGAACTTAAATTTCGATAGAAGATAGAAGGATTGAATTTTTTTAACGAATGATAGAAATAATTGCCCAAAATCCGATAACTTTTATAATGTATTATTTCTTAGAATAAGTGTACCTTTTATTTTTATCTTAATTTGTAATTTTGCAGTTTGCATACTGTCTCTTTTGATTATACTAAATAATAAAACTTACTGAGTCAATTTATATAGATTTTTTAATTATGTAATTGCATTTTTATTATTCTTTTTGAAAAGATTAGAAGCTAAAATTTGATTAACTTCTCATTAGAACGAAAATCCATAAATAACAATTACTAACTTTGTGTTATAAATTGGCAATTTTAAATTTTACGATACCAAAATACAAACGCTTATCTTTATTGACTAAGTTAATATACCAAATTCCAATCATTCATTTATGGGAAAAATTCAAACACTTCCAAAAAGGGTAAAAACAAACTTAGATAAGTTAATATTTTTTATTATAAAACGTTATAAATATATAAGATGTGCTATATTATGTAATTTGAAAACAAATCCATCTCTGCCTTTTTCTTATATACCAAAGGTGGGACTTTTCTTGAAATACTAGAATTCATACATTTTCGAAATTTTTGTCAAAACGGTTGTTCAAAATTACTATATTTATTATTAAAGAGTATACAACTATATTTAAAACATAAGTTTTTATACAACTGAGAATAAGAATCAAATTATTAAAACTTCAAAAATATTTTCTTAGTTACTAGGTATTTTTTATAACAAATTGATACAAGCTAAAATTTGAAATTGTGTAACATAATTTAGAGAAGTCTCAGCTTTAAAATCAGCTAGTACAAATAATAACATTACAAAAATGGTTCTCCCCGAGGTTTTATTATCAAATCATAGACCTGAAATAGTAAACATATTAAATAAATAAATGAAATAAATATATATATATATATAAGAGGATAGTCGGCAAATTTAATAAGATGATTTTGAAATCCGGTTGATATGTGCATTTTTGGTTTTGGTCATAATAAATTTAGCACCCAAGTTTCTTTTTTTGGTGTATTCAAAAGTCTTGCAGCTAAAATTTGTTGTAAATTTTATCTTTGTCGGGTAAACAAAATAATTTTAAGGGAGTAACAAAAAAAATGGGCTTCGTAAAAAATACGCGAATTTTAAAATTTGAAAAAATTGAAAGTGATAATTTTTGTACTATTTTGAAGAAAATGCTTAAAATAACAACTTGACAAGAACAAGACTTTTTTGTTTCAAATGATTATTTTATTTTTTAAGGGGTTTAGAAGATTAAGTAGTTTAAAAAAAATATGTGGTTATAAAAATACAACAAAAATAGGTGCATACAATGTCAAATATTTTTTAATTTTTTTACAATTTTTAAAAAACCCAAGTGGGTTCTTATGTTTTTTATATAGGATTGCACTTTATGAATGAAAGAATAAAAAAATAATTACCAAGCAGTGCTCCGGTCTAGTTATTATAAATTCAATAGTATCAGCTATATCTATTATATTTAATCCTGGGCGACTGTTAAACCATTCAACTACATCTTCCGTATAGTCATTTATTCCAATTGTTTTGGTAATACCAGGACATATTGCCTACAACCAAAATAAAATAAGAAAGAAAGAAAATAATAGCAGATATTTTAAAGATTCGAAATATTTAAAAAATATAGCTTTTATTAAATTTAATTAATTAACTCTATTTAGGATATGGTAAAAATATCAGGACTTTAAAAGTTGAAAATAATTAATAATTACAGATGTCTTAATCTTGCTTTCAAGTTTTAATAACTCTTGCCGCCAACATTCCATTAAATTCCTCAAAGCAAATCTTGTACAAGGATATACATTAAAAAACGGTAGAAAATTAATTGTATGTGCGCCGCAATCATTAATCAAGATTATGTGACCATCTACGTTATTAGATCGCATTATATTTATTCCTTCTTTTATACACATGCTCGTACCCAAAATATTAGTATCTATATTAGCCCTCCATTTTGATACATCCCCATCAATTAAAGTTGTTTCAATAGCACTTCCTGCAGTATTTACTAATAAGTGGAGTGCACCGAATTTTTTTGTTGACCATTCAAAAGCTTCTTTTATATCTTCTTCAATTCGTAAATCAACTTTACGAGCGCAAAGTTTACCAGGTGCATCTTTTAGTTTTTCAGCAAGTTCTTCAACTTTTTCGTATCGTCTCGCCATTCCTACAACCTATACATGTAAAAAAATAATGAATATATTTTACTTATACCTTTTACATTATACAAAAGTTTTGAGTTATAATTTTTTTTATTTAAGTATTGTATTACTTTTAAATTAGCAATAATTTTGCTACAAAAAGTAATTTACGAAAAATAATAAAAAATAAAGTATTTAAAAAAAAATAAGAACCTTATAATCATCGGCAACATTAAGAGTGATTTCCTGAAGGGTAAATGTAGTCGTTTACGGAGAAAAAAATCGAGAATTTAGAAATAAAAAATATGAAAGTACCTTAACTTTGGACTCCTCTAATTAAGTCAGCGCAATGTTGCAGAATGCAGAATGCAGAAGGTATGTAAATACATTTGATTGTAGCCTAAATAATTTAAAATCAGAAAAGAAATTGAAAATGTAATAGAAGAAGATATTTTGTCTCTCGTAATACTCGATTTTATGATTTTTTACAATTTTTCCTCACAAAACGCGCACTCTCTAGCGATTTGCATTAATTTTTATTGGTGATTCGTTTATAATTTGCAAAGAAGCTTTAGGAAAGTGGGATTGATTTTCTATTCCCTGTTATTATCTCCGACGGAAAATTTATCACGGGCGTCTAGTAAATCACTCTAATGTTTTATATGCTTTAAAACAGTGGAGCTGTCAGAACCTTAAGACCAATCCGTCTTTCGTGACGTCATAGGAATCGTACAAAGCAAGAACGATTATTTGCATTCAAATTTCAATGTAGTGATAGTAAAAATCATTTTCATATAAGTTTGGATCTGTACCGGTCACAAATCCGTTCACAGCATCCCAGCCAAGAATAAAATCCACGACTTTTTAAGCAAAATTTGCCTTCAGGAGTTTATTCGAGTTTATTAGTCTTTAATCTTCAAAATTATAATGTTATTGTCTGCGCGAAAATTAATCTGAAACTGTGGGCGTCCTAAAAACCAGTGCCTTCAAAATGCACATAAAGTTTGACTTTTGAAAATTTCACTAAAATTTGGAATATAAACAGCAAAAATAAACCTTCATATTTCGTATCAATCAGTGATTGAAGTTCACATGAAAACAACAGGTTGGAAGAATGTGGTACCAAATGGCAACCTATTTTTCAAAAAATACGATATGAAGAACGCCCACCAGTTTGAAAACGGGTGTTTCGAGTATTTGAACGTGTTTTTCTCAATTTTTTTCGCCAAATCTGAGAGACCCCAAAAATCACCAAAAAATATTAAAAACGTCTAATAATGGATGATTGGTCTTACTTATATTTTTTTTAATAAAATTTTTTTTTAATTGTATAACCAACGAACTAAACTCTATACAGGGTGTCTTATGGTAGATTTGACGTTGGACTGTATGGGTATCTTTGTTATTATTGGAGATAGAAAATCGGTTAAATGGACAAAGTAGTGGAGATTTTTTCGAATATTAATAATTCGTTTACAAATAATTTGAATATCGCATCGTTCCAACGCTATCTTGAAAAAACAAGAAAATGCGATTTTCAAAGTATGGCTATAACTTCGTTATTTTCGGTGGAACCAAAAAATTTTTTTGACTTAATACACACAATTTTTGTGTGCAATGCAGTAAAACAAATGAATATTTTTTTCGCCAACGGATTGACCGGAAGTGAACCAAACTTTTCTTATGGCAGCCATATTGGATTTACACATATACGGAATTAGTGTATTTTTCTGAGTAATTTGATATATCATATGTAATATTTTAAGAAAAATAGAAATAATTTTATTTTACTAACCAAAAATGACCTTGAATAGATGTAAACTGTCAATACATATGTGTTAAGATTTATTTAACATTTAATATTTTAAATAGTTATATTTATGTCATTGACAATTTACATCTTTTAAAGTCCAATTTTAGTTTGTAAAATCAAATAATTTTATTTTTTTTAAATATGACATGGTATACCAAATTACTCAGAAAAAAATACTGATTCCGAATATGTGTAAATCCAATATGGCTGCCATAAGAAAAAAATTAGTTTGGTTCATTTCCGGTCAATCCGTTAGCGAAAAAAAAATATTCATTTGTTTTACTGCATTGTACACAAAAAAATGTCTGTATTATGTCAAAAAACTGTTTTGGTACCACAGAAAATAAAGAAGTTATAGCCATATTTTAAAAATCGCATTTTCTTGTTTTATCAAGATAGCGTTGGAACGATGCAATATTCAAATTTTTTGTAAATGAATTATTAATATTCGAAAAAATCTCTACTACTTTGTCCATTTAACCGACTTTCTATCTCCAGTAATAACAAAGATACCCATACAATCCAACGTCAAATGGGACACCCTGTATATTTAAAAAAGACATTTCCAGCGAGTGGTGGGTTCCGACACGTAAATAGTATTTAAAATTTTTAGTTTTACACCTACTATTGATAAAAAAACTTTTTTCTAATTTTTGACCACAAAACTTAATAAGTCTAACAAAATTTTAGTTGATGAATCGAACTAAATTTACTAATGTTTCGATGCTTTAAGCCGCTATATAATTAAAGGAATAAATTAGAAACCGTGTTAACCTTTTTAGCAATTTCTCGGAAAAATTTGTAATAGTTAAACTTACATTCATCCCCTTTTCTACAAGTCTTTGGACGATAGCACCACCCATTCCACTACTAGCACCTGTTACTATGGCCAGTTTTCCAACCCAGCGTTCCATTTTAATTTTTTCAAGTTGAGTTTTTTCACCCTATTTTTTACTTTTAAAATACTTGAAGCATATACTTGCTTTTGCAGTTGGATAATGTATAATGTACTCATAATTTACATAACTAATTTAAACGTTTAGTTGTTTAAGTTATTTGTTCCAAATTGTACAATATTATAAATATTTCCAAAGTAATAAACCTAATCATTTTTCACAAACATTTTATTTTACCACTTACACTACTTAGATAATAAATAATTTGATTTAAAAATTCAAAGTAGGCATACAGGGATAGGACGAAATAAATCAACAAGATTGTAAACGATGTTTTTAATTTTTTTCAAACTATGCATACATTTGTAGTTTTTTACTAACATCGGGAAAGTTCCAAGGCATAGACAGCAAAATGTTTAAAAAGTAGTGCTTTCATAATTCAAGATTTTTTTAGAATGTGACCAGTGGACAATTTTTTTTGAACAGCATTTTTGAAAATACACTACATATCGTGGTTTTTACGAGAGCATGTAATAAGCTTTGTTCCAACAACGACTTTTCTGACCATCACGAAATCGAAACCAAACTACTTGGATAGAGTTTATGCGCTTGCGCCACTTCCGTTGATTTTTCACGTGTTGTGATTATTAAGAATGTAGGTCTATTTCTATTACTATACACAGTTTTTTTGGATAAGACATTATGACATAAGATTTAAGATATACCGGGTGTCCACGATACTTGTACGCAAAAAAATTACGAGGAGATTCCTTGGCTAAATCTGAGATAAAAGTAAAGAATTTTTTTTTGTCTAATACGTTCCATTTTTTATACAGAAGGTGTCAAAATTTATTATTTTTTCTATTTTTTAGCATAACATTTCATGCAATTTTTTTGAAATTTGGAGGAAACCCTCGTTTTTAAATTTGTAATAAGACGAAATTAGTATCCAGTGTAAAAAAAATTACAGCATCGTGCATCGTATATTTTAGAGGAAAGGTACCCCCTTTTTTTGTTAGACAAAAAATGTATTCATTACTGTTATCTGTTATCTTAGATTTAGCCAAGGTACAACCTCCTGATTTTTTTGCATGCTTTTGCTTACACCCTACACCTTGTATATTTAACTTTCAGGGGTGAGCTGAAATATATCAAGTTGTTAAAGGAAAATTAATGATAAATATAAAAAGCGACATTTATTTCTGATTGTATGAAAATGTATCAAAATGTAAACCAATTATTTACAAACTTCAAAATCATGACTTTGAATAACCCAAAATCCTAACGAAAATGCTGGCATATATAGATCTTTGGTTGTTAGATTTTTTCCCTGAATATTGGGAAGATTGCCAAATTCATCCACTGACAGTCGAACGTTGTTCAAATATATGCTTCTGTAAAAAATTAAGAATCTGGTAATTAAATTTTAATAAATACATTTTAAGAAAAAAATTTGACTTACTTTGAAACTATTGTTAAATGTGTTCCCAAAATATATGCTTTAATGGAATAAAATTCAGGTTTATCAGTTTTAAATTCTTGAATTCGTATATGTGCTTCTGAATTTTTCATATTTACACCAAATACTAAAAAAACAATACATTAAATGAAGAGTTTAAAATATTAGGGCAAAAAAAACCTGTGATTGATGGAATTTTATTAAAACTGTCGACATTGCAATGGCAATACAACCTAATTTCGGGTGGTGCTGCAGTGAAACATTCCACGACCTTTCTACCAACCAATTTCTTATAAAGTACACTTACCCACCAATTCTTAAAATAACAAAATAAAGATTAAAATTTTAAATTGGTCACAAAAAATGAGATAAAAGATACTCACAGGTGTTGGATAATATTTTTCGTTAATCAAACCATAACTTCCTTTAAACAAGGTCTGCCTCACGACCACTTCAATGCCTTTTTTGGCCGCGAGTCCTAATTTATCCAACCAAATAAATGTTGATATAAATTTATCTGATAAATCTTTAGAACCTCCTCCATAAGCATCAGCTGTTTCACCTACAAAAATAAATTTAAAATTTGAGACTAAAATTTCAATTCTAAAATTTATGTTATTTTTGGAAATCTTGTAATTATTAAAAAAGTTGCTTCATCACTTATATTTTATTCAATTAACATTACGGGCTAAAACATATCTACCTATTTTATTTTTAAATCGGAAGATTTAAATAACATTCATATATCACTATATATGTTTATATTTTACATTATATGAATTTTTCAATAATAATAATATTGTTTTACATGATATTTATATTATTATAATCGGAACACCCAGTATATTTTTGCATTTTCGTGTTCTCCATAAAAATACCATTAAATTGACCTAGCGTAGTGTGCTCTACTACTCTACTTTCGGAATTACGCCCATTTGAAAATCACATTTTTATGCAACTTCATTTACACCGGAAGTTGGAGCCAACTGCCCCGACTTCCTTATTTTAAATGATTTTCTTTTGCAATTAAGTTAATAACATTAAATCTAAACAAAATTATGTTTAAACTTAAGTTCGTTAATTTTCCACTTCCGGTGAAAATGAAGTTGCATAAAAATGCGATTTTTCGAATGGGCGTAATTCCGAAAGAATTAATCGTAGACCACACTATGCTAGGTCAATTTAATGGTATTTTTATGGAGAACACGAAAATGCAAAAATATTCTGGGTGTTCCATTTAAAATAAGAAAGTTGCCATTCACTTCCGGTATAACCGGAAGTTCCACAAATCAAAAATACCTTTGTTAGAAAGTTCGCGATTTGAGTCCTCCGTAGACAAATTTTCACAATCAAAAACATAACCGTTCAAAAGTTACCAGGGAGGGGGGGGGTGGTATTTACTTTATGTCCGCACTGTATACACGTTGTCCTAAAATTTACCGAAATTCTTTGAAATACATGGATTATTTTTTAACCGAAAAGATTTAATTTGAATTATAATATATTTTAATTTTACCAAGTTTAGATTATTAAATAAATAGGTAATTACTAAATTATGACGATTAAATAAATTTTAAGACTAATAGACATAAAATTAACCCTTAAATCTAAATTTAAGAATTAAAGCTGCGCTTGCGTCAATTTGCTTGTACGAGTACGAGTTCTCACGAGTGACTATATTTAAAACTCGGCCCTAATTGTGAGTCATGCAAATTCACGTCTATATTTTCTATCTGTTATTAGCTGTTAAAATTAGTTGCTTATACTTAAGTTTCTAATAAGGGTTAATTTTAAGTTTTTTCAATCAAATCCAAATTTAAAAAGCGAATTTAACGAATTATTGTTTAAATATACAATACGCTTAGCCTTTTATGGTAATTAAAACTAATTTATCACACACACACTCTCTGTACTCAGGCACTGACGTATGTGAAGTGTAATAATACATTAATTAATTAATAATCAGTTCAGTGTATTTACAAATTGCGTGAATCTATAGAATAACTTAAAAATGACACGAATTTTTAACTGATAAGCCGCCACAATAATTTAAGTAAGAATGTATAAATATATTTTTGTTTATTTAAAGTTCCTTAATTTTAAAAATTTCGATTTCTAAATGTCACCCAAGCTGAAATATTTACTAGAGTTCAAATTTGAATTTTATATCTTTTAATCAGGTATAGCAACTGAAATATAAGTATTAAACAATATAACGATTTAAAAAAATAATTTGCAAAAAAATTGAAAAATGGTATTCATTATAATTGAAAATTGTCAAGTTTTATTTATTATTATTGTCATTTATTTATAAAAGTAATTTTATTATAAAAATAAAAAAAAATAATTTTAAATAATAATAATATTATTAAAAACTAGGAAATATTTTTTTCGTGGTAGTGTTAGTTATTTAGAAAGGTAACGTTTAGAAATGTTATATGCAATTCCTTTTCTATTAAAATAAAGTTATTTAATTTTAATAATAAATAAATACGTGTGTATAAACACTGAATTTTATTTATATATGTATATTACGAGTATGTAAATGCATTTTTTCTTAATTCTTAAATACTCATTCATATACTTATTATTTATAACTTTTCTTGAATCAATAAGTGATTTCTAAAATAATATTACATGGAAGGTAAGAATAAAATAAGTAGAACTTAAAACTATTTTTGGTGAAGTGCCAAAGAATTTTGGGGAGGTTGTTCCTGCGTAGTAGACTTGTATGGAGTTGAGTCATTAGGAGTCAGTCTTGAGTTTAAAGTGGCAGACGAAAGAACGGGTGGGTATTGTGTGCGAAATACATAATTGATTAAATTATTATTTAAATAAAAAATTATTGCATTTTTCTATTTAAACACTAAATTATATAAAAAATTATATAAAAATTATATAAAAATTATATAAAAATTATATAAAAATTATATAAAAATTATATAAAAATTATATAAAAATTATATAAAAATTATATAAAAATTATATAAAAATTATATAAAAATTATATAAAAATTATATAAAAATTATATAAAAATTATATAAAAATTATATAAAAATTATATAAAAATTATATAAAAATTATATAAAAATTATATAAAAATTATATAAAAATTATATAAAAATTATATAAAAAATTATATAAAAATTATATAAAAATTATATAAAAAATTATATAAAAATTATCCCGATTTCCTGAACAAGTTGCTTTGCGGTGGGATGAGTAGTTTTCGAGATATGACGTTCTGAAAATTCAAAATTTTCGTCATTTTTTTTTCGTTATGTTTAGATTTAAGATTCTAGTAAAGTGCACTAAAAAAATTTTTTTTTTGAACCAAAATTTTGCAGCTTTTTGGACTGACAAATTTTCGTAACTTTTTGTGTCCGATCAAAAAAATCTAACCCGGGTCTAAAATCTTTTGTATGGGACCGATTATCTTCATTGTGGTCTTAAACGACGCCTAATTTTTCAAATTTTTTTGATTTATTATGAACCATTTCTATTGTCCTATAACTTATTTTTTTATGGCTCAAAAATTTCGAAAAAAGCTATATTTTTGGCTTTTGCGCAAAATTGGTTCGTGGGAATATCCTATCATCCTATCACTGGAAAGCCTACGAAAAGACGACTCAAATGACACCTTGCATAAAAAGATCCAGTTGGGGAAGGGGTATAAATCGTACGTCTTATGAGTAGAAATGCAAATTCTACACAAGCACTATACAGGGTGTCTCACTTTTTTCCCCGCAAAAAATTTTCTTTGATAGTAAATGTCATTCTGAACAAAAAATTTTCTATAAACTAATATTTTTTATCGACTCCTTAAGAAGTTACAGCAATTTTAAAATATTAATTATTTTTTGGACACCCTGTATAAATTTCATTTTATTTCAATTTTTTAGATTTAAATCAAGTATGCTTTGGATGCTGGAAAAAAAGTGAAACACCCTGTATATTTTTAAGGGTGTAATATGAATTTCGATACTTTTCAGGAAATATGTATTTTTGAAGGGCTGAATTTTTGGAGGGCCTGAAGCTATTGCCTCATTGGCCTCCATAGTAATCCGGCTCTGAATGGATTGTGGGTAATTTCAACCACAGAATAAAATTTACATTGAAGAAATCAAGAAATGTCAAAAGTATTTCGATCTTCGTAAATAATGGCTATCATTTCTCGCTCGTTAAATAATATACTATTATTGGTATGCAAAAAATTTCATAATTTTGCTAAAAATAGGTAGTAAAACATGACTGAAATACGGTCATTTATTTCCAATGATTTATTCATTATATTAATGAAATTTCTGTATATTTACCTAACCAAATTGGCATAGTCCAAAAACCAGATTCAGCCACTATTTCTTTAACAGTATCAATTTCCATTTCTAGTAAATTAAAAATCTCTGAACTTAAATAACCATATAATGTGACATCTCTTCCATTAAAATAATATCTACAATAAACAATTAAAGACCAAACTAATAAAAACAAAGTTATCAATTTCTTACTGGTGCCACGTCACAGCATCAATAACCCCTTTGGAGCTGTCTAAGAAATTCATTAAATATTTCTTGATCTTCGCATTAAAGGGATTTGGTTTTGTTATATCAGGACCAACAAGTAAAGATTTTCTATAAATTGGATATTTCAACAATATCTGATTTAATGTTATAAAATCGTTTCCTAATTGTGTTCCATTTACAGTTTTATTGAAAACATGGAGATACGAATTGGGTTCTAAAAATAAATTTATCTTATTCAATTAAGAAAGTACGAAAATTTCAAATCTGAAATAATTTCAATGATGGTTTCAGGAAGTTTAAACTAACAGTTGACGCAATTTTAAAATGTATACCATTTCCAAGTTCCCAATGAAGTTCCAACTTATTTTCTGCAGAAAATTTTATGAGTTCTTCAGCATTCGAATAATCCCAAGATCCATCTTTATTTCGCTTCAGGGAATTTAAGTCGAACAAAATTTGAAACCCAGCATTTTTAGCGAATTTGTTGATTTGAAGCCACTCGTAACCTTAAAATCACCATATATCATTGTGCATAGTTTTTATATCCTTTTAAATACCTGACATCGAAAAATTTAGTCTTTCTAAGGAAAAACAATTTGTTCCTTCATAAGCACATGCATCACCATCTTGTTCAGTAAAAAAAATTTTCTGTTTCAATGAGTTGTTGGGGTAAAATGTTAAACAATCTGCCATTGTTCCACCAATACGTAAAAATGACCCACCTAAAGGTTTTACTAAATTTTGAAGAAACGGATCCCTAAAAGAGACAACGGGATTTCGTGTGGAAACGTTTATATTTATTTTATATCAATAATTATTGTACTTACGACAAATTGAATCCATAAAATTCTTCGGCAATTAATGAAGAATCAAGTGCAACACTTAAAAACTCCTTTCTTGTGACATATTTAGGGCGATCTTCAGTGTTAATGAGCAAAACATTAATTTCGGTTTGGAATGGTTGAAAAATTAATAATAATCCCAATACAGTTAGTAGAAGAAGAATAAATGTTATGAATTTTGGAATCCATTTTTCTGAGCAACAAAGGCCTGAAATAAAAAATAGAAATAAAACAACAGTTAAAAGATTTTCTGTTACCTACTTACAAGCTTTTGGTACATCCATAAAATTTCTATAGGCCCTGTTATCTCCTCTTGGGTTAAATATTGTCATTTAAATTGACATCATAATTTTTAAAAATGTCATTAGTAAGTTTTTCTAAAATCAAAAAATACGTACATGATTAATATAAAAGCAGAAAATCTAATCATTAATTTTGTGTATTATTAGTGTATCTTTTATTAAACGCTTAATATAATATTTAAATTTGTATCTACTAATCTTTTACATCGTGACAGGCTTTGAATTAAAAATATTTGAATTTACTTAAGTGATTTCACTAGGGAGGGGCTATTTTTTAGTGCCGCTCGAAATGTATCTGCATGGGAACCATCTACTTATATCTTATATAAAATTATATCAAATGAAATATAAAAAAGTATTTTCGTGCACTTGAAGTTTACACAATTTACACAAAAAAGACCACCAGAGCAACTAGAATCTGGGGTGCAAAAACTGTTGGAAAACAATTTAAATTAGTACTCCAAAAAATGAAAACACAAACAGAAATCAACGGTATCTTGTGAAAAGTTATAATATTAGACGATGAAATTACAAATTCTAATCTATTTTTTGAATGTCTTAAAATAGCTCTTTGGAATATAAAGGAAATAAAACTGATAGCCAGAAACCAATTTCATCAAAAAAGTGTATTTTGTGAAAATAATCAAAATACAAAATGTCTTTTGGAGGTTTATAAAAAAATTATTTAAAAAATCTACCAATCGAAATGAGCAGGCTACATGAAAATTATGAATACAGAATACACTGCAAAATCTGTCACTTCAAAAATTAAGTCCCTTAGGGGCCTAAGAAATGATGCAATTGGACCTAATAAGTAAGCAAGAAAAGACAATTAGAGTTATATGAGTAACAAAAGACAAAAGCACCGGATAGGATATACTATAGCCATTATTCTGTAACCACATGAACGAGTGGGAAAAGGACGATGGTAAAGTGTAAAATAAAGACAGAACACAATTCGCTCGAGAAGTTATAGAGAATCGCCCTGTTACAAGTTTGATTATTTGGAGGATTTCGATGAAGAAACTTCAACACCCTGTAAATTGAAAATTGAGCATTTTGACTAAATATTTTATCTTCAAATAAGACAAAGAAACTATTCCTCAAGTGAGGATACATGTTTAAAAACGCCCTATATATCGAAATTCTAGGTTCATACTTTTGCCACAAGAGGACGAGTGGAATAATAGGCCTTTCCCCGATTTCTTAATTTTAGTTTTATTATAAAGATCCAGCCTAACTGAACATTTATATTCAATCAGTTTTTTGATATATTTTTATAAAAGGTAACAATTTTAAGTTAACTTTAATTTCTCTGACGTCACAACTTCTCTTTTTATATGACATATGACATCGGAAATAAGCTTTGGTGCCGATCGTGAATGTTCGTAAAATATTATTACAACGCTTTTGTTCTGACGTCACGAATCCAAAATTTAAAATTAAAAAATATATATATTCAATTAAATAATCAGTCTATGTAATTATTTCCTAAAGGGCTATCCGTGACGAAAAAATTATTAAAATCCGTTTCACCTGGGAAGGCTTATTAGTCCCGAATAGTGTACCGTAAATATGACACAGTGTATGTTATAAACCAGTATATTAAAAAATAGGAGTTTATGTTAGGCAACCAAACATGCAACAAAATTAATAAGTAAAATTGTTCAATTGGATTTTTAATTTACTATTAAATACACACAAACTGTAAACTTATTATTTATTATAAATTATATGTTTTATTTGGTATATCGTAGATGTAGTAAAATACAAAATATTTACCTGATTTTTTATAAAGAAAATTGAACAGTATAGGAATACTAATTTAATTTATTTATATCTTATAAACTAATAATATATTAGCACTGAATTTTGCGGATAATATCTATTTATTCGTATGAAAAAATATAAAAACTACTTTTTCAATTTTATAGGTTAATTTTGCTCTTCACTTTGATATGTTTGTGGTTACATCAAACGGTTTTTGTCTCAACTGTTCTATGCTCAATGACAAAAAACAAAATGGCTTAGGTGCCCTTTTTATATTTTTTCCTTTAAAGTTATTTGTTACAATTAATTGATTCATTAAATACATATTTATGCTCAAAACGTATTAATAATGGCCACATCGAAAACAACTAATACTTACAACAGGCAAAATTGGGAAGATTCCGTAAGTTTTTGTAAAAAACATCAATGTTTAAAACTAACCCTACTTTTAATTTATAAGGATTTCCCAATCTTGTGCCAAACATGTCTTGGAGACAACCCCTACATAAGGATGACAAAAGAAAAGTTTGGAAAGGAATGCAAAATCTGTGCCAGGCCTTTTACAGTGTTTCGTTGGTGTCCAGGTGCTAGAATGCGATTTAAAAAAACCGAAGTTTGTCAAACGTGTAGTAAGTTGAAGAATGTTTGCCAAACCTGTTTGCTGGATTTGGAATATGGATTGCCCATTCAGGTAGCTACCAACTTTAAAATATTTAATTGTGAGCTTTACCCCAACAAACATCGATAAAGTATTACACTCTATGTATAATGCTTTATTTACCTTTAAATAGTATATCGCCACGAGACCTGTAGATAGGTCTCGAGGAGATAGTCCCGCAAAAGTACTTGCTCACCACAAAAGTTATTTTTTTCCTCCAAAAAAAACATGGCATAGAATATTAGCGATTTCAGAATTCCATGCGCCCTTTGGATTTAGTGTTTTGAACTAAATCGGTGAGTGCTTGTCATTAACGTTGTTAGCCGATCTTATGTATTTTCACAGTTTTCATTTAAAATAAAGGTATTTATATTGTTTTGTGACTTTAACTAATCAAATTTACAATTTTATTTAAATAATAACAATGAAAAGAACTGTGGTGCCACTTACAGGTAATTGAAATCACGAATAAGCCAAGAAATTCCTTTTCCAACCTAGCATAAGAAGTAACAGTTGCCGCTCTGGATTGTTAATTTCTGCCACGTATCATTTTTCTTAGCCCGACATCCGTACACAAAAATGTTCCCTTGGTTATGAGTTTTTAATTGTAAAAGATAGTGAGTGAAACGGTTTGCTAAAATTTGTATTAATGTAAATTATAATAATTACTTTCCTTAACCTGAGAGTAGACGATCTAAAAACTTACTTCCTTTCACATGACAAAATGAAATATTTTTTCATGCAAGTTTACAGAGTCTTGCAATTTAAAAAGAATACTTTGGTCATTATGACCAAAATGCGCCCACTTCCTCATTAAGGGTACCCAAGTCTGTACTTTATAGGTACATATTTCAAGAAAAACTTAATTTTCCTGACTTTTGCTCCCATAAAAAAATCTAATCATCAGAAAAGAACAACTTTTTGTGATATTTATTGGAAATTTTAAGTTCCTGTTTAACAATTAAAGTTTTTACAAATTACAGAGTGGAAAAAAGTAGAGCAACTTTTAATTTTATATAAATTTAAATAAGTAAGTAATCCTAGAACAAAATCCATTGGCTTGAATTAATGTACTCTAAAAACTATTTACTATTACCAAATTATTTCGACATTGTAACATGCATCAAGGTTTTATAAAAAAATATGTGATATGTGTTGGAAAAAAGTTGAGCAACTTTATTATTTATTCATACAGTACTTCTTAATAATATTATTTAATTAGGTACTCCTAATATTTTGTGAAGTATCCCTTATTTTTAATTACTTGATGACATCTTCGTGGCATAGACTCGACAAACGGTCAATTTGGACTTGTGTTATCTCCGCCCAACCATTTTCGAAAGCACTAAAGAGGTCTGCTAAATTTTTATACGATTTGTGCCGTATAGAGCGGTTAAGCCTATCCCATAGATTGTCAATTGGGTTTAGGTCGGGAGATTGAGATGGCCATGGTAGTAAGCATATCTTTTCATCACTGAACCACTGACACACCAACTTGGATTTGTGTTTGGGGTCGTTATCCTGTTGAAAAAAGTGCTGTAGAGGCATTTTTTTTATCTGCATAGGGCACCATAATATTTGACATAATGTCCCTGTACACAAATCTATCCATTTTTTCATCTATGCTATGAAGTGGACCAATCCCAAATCCTGACAAGCAGCCCCATACCATCACGGATCCTCCACCATGCTTTACAGTTGGTCTTGTATACTTTGGGTTGAGTCTCTTGCCTATTGGACGACGCACATACTTAATTTCATCACTATTAAATAAATTAAACTTTGATTCATCACTAAAAATTACTTTTTTCCAGTCATTTATAGTCCAGTTCAAATGCATTCTTACGAATGCGCGTCGGGCTTTGCAATTTTTGTTTGAAAGAAGTGGCTTTTTGGCAGGTCTTCTTCCAAACAATTCACCTTCAACTAGACGATTTCTTATTGTGCAGGAAGTTACAGAAATTCCCATAGTTTTCTCAATTTGTGCCCTAATACGACCAGAAGACAAGAAAGGGTCGTTTTTGGCGATATTTAAAATTGCGCGATCCAAATGTGGGGTAGTTTTTTTGGCCGTCCAGACTTCTTAGTAGGCTGAAGATGACCCCTTTCTCTAAAACTTTTAATTACACGCGATACAACAGATTTGTTCAGCGAATATTTTGTTGCTATAACTGATTGTTTTACACCATTATTATAATCATTTATCACTCTTTCTTTTAAGTCTATTGATAAGGGACAACCGCTAGCTATATTAACAAAATAATACTGAGCAAACATTTTCATTTTAATTCGATTTAAGGCCTGTTTAAAATATTTATTTGTAAAAGAAAAATAAGTTGCTTTACTTTTTTTCAGACAATAAAGTTATATGAATTATCAATTGAATTTGCAGATGCTTACAAAATTATTTATGTACGATTTTTGGGTTTTACAAATAATGCGATGTCTAAACGGTGACGCGTTAATTGATAGAAAGTTAACTGCTAGAATGAGAAAATGCTAGAAGGTAAATTGCTAGAACCGTAAAGTGATCGAATCGGAAATTGATAGAATCGGAAACTGCTAGAAGCGTAAATTGATAGAACAGTTAAGTGATAGAACGTTAACTGCTAGAACGTTAATTGATAGAATCATTCGGGCGGCTTCGGTCACGCCGTACATATTATCTTATATGCGGAGATGAAGCCGCATGGACCGAAGTCGCCCGAGCGATTCTATCAATTAACGTTCTAGCAGTTAACGTTCTATCACTTAACGGTTCTATCAATTTACGGTTCCAGCAGTTTCCGATTCTATCAATTTCCGATTCGGCCACTTTACGGTTCTAGCAATTTACGTTCTAGCATTTTCTCATTCTAGCAGTTAACGTTCTATCAATTAACAGGGCACCGTCTAAACTTTAATAAAATACAAAAATTATCGCAAATTCGCGTTTAAAAAGTGTACAGTATGATTATTTATTTTTGTATAAAAAGTTGCTCTACTTTTTTCCACTACTGTATATTTGTAATTTAATCAAAAATTAGTTAATTAATTATCATAACTCATAGATCAAAAAATATTCACTTTTTAAAAGCGCTAGTATTAAACTAAATTTCATTTTTTGATCTTTTATTCAGCGAAGTTGACAAAACTCTACCAGAGGATGTGCATAATGTAAAAATCTGCAATACTTTTTTCGACTATTTAAGAAGTTGCAGCAATTTTATAATTTAATTTAATTTGTTAAAATATACCGAGAATGTGCATAGGTTTTTTTTCATTAGTTAAAATAAAATATATTTTGGTGTGATTAAACATTTTTTTATTTTTTAAGGTTCGGGATGCTGCTTTAAAAATGAAAGATGACGTCCCTAAAAGCGATGTTAACAAAGAGTACTACATTCAGAATATGGAAAAAGAAGTAAGTAAACACATTTTTTATTATTTAATTAAAATTATTTTCAATTTTTGTTAAGAATATTAAATATTCAACATATTTATTTGTTTAATGATTTTTAGCTAGCAATGGGGGATGCTGGGGCAATAAGTGGAAGTAAAATAAATCAACCCAACGAAATTCTTATGAGACTGGCAAGAACAGCACCTTATTACAAAAGAAATAGACCCCATGTATGTTCTTTTTGGGTCAAAGGAGAATGTCGAAGAGGTGAAGAATGTCCATATAGACATGAAAAACCAACAGATCCTGATGATCCTTTGGCCGACCAAAATATTCGTGATCGTTACTACGGAGTAAATGATCCTGTTGCGGATAAGTTGCTAAAACGAGCAGCTGCTATGCCTGCATTACCACCACCCGAAGATAGATCTATAACAACTTTGTATATAGGTAACATTGGAACATTAACTGAACATGATTTAAGAGACCACTTTTATCAATACGGTGAAATTCGATCATTAAGTGTAGTCCCCAAGCAACAGTGTGCGTTTGTTCAATACACTACACGTTCAGCTGCAGAAAATGCGGCAGAAAAAACATTTAATAAATTAATTTTGGGTGGAAGAAGATTAACGATAAAATGGGGCCGTTCTCAGGGTCGTGTTGGAATTATGATTGGAAATACTGCTGCTGAGTTGTATGAACCAGTTCCTGGTCTTCCAGGAGCTCTCCCTGAATTAAGCAACAATTTCTTCAATTTAGAACCTGGTCATATTCCATTACCGAATATGCCTCCTCCACCATCTCTACTTGTGCCACCAATGTATCCACCACCACCATTACCACAATTTTTCTTTAATCACCCAAGAATGCCCAATTTTCCTGCACCAGAATTGGCCATTCGACCATCCACTAGTGCCAGCACTTTAACAAACGAGGTTGCAGGAGGAGTTAAAACAACAGTTCATTATCCAAGCCAAGACCCATCTAGATTAGGAGCTACTCAATTACATGCTGATTGCCAAGAGTAACCTTATATATCAGCTGGAAATTTTAATTTTGTACATTTATCATGTTCAAAATCTAAAAAATATGATTATAAGTTTGTCATTGATTCAAGAATTTTAATTTTTATAATTTATAAACATGAGTAGTGTAAAAAAGTATTATAATAAAATCTTTACTTGTGGTGTAATAATAGTTATTTATGATGTAAGTGTAATAATGGATTCACCCGATTATGTTTTTGATTCTGAAAATTTGTCTACGGAGGAATCTAATTGCGAACTTTCTAATAAAGGTATTTTTGATTTTGTGGAACGTCCTGTTATACCGGAAGTGGATGGCAACTTTCTTATTCTAAATGGAACACCCAGTATATTTTTGCGTTTTCATGTTCTCCATAAAAATACCATTAAATTGACCAAGCAAAGTGTCCTATGCTAGTCTACGATTAGTACTTTCGGTATTACGCCCATTCGAAAATTGCATTTTTATGCAACTTCATTTACACCGGAAGTTGGACCCAACTTCCTTATTTTAAATGATTTTTTTTGCAATTATGTTAATAACATTAAATTTAAACAATATTTTTATTCAAGAGATTTCCTGGAGATTTTATTACTGCCAAGACGTGGAAGGTGGTTATGGTTATGTCAGCAAAATTAAGGAACTTACGTTTAAACATAATTTTGTTTAAATTTAATGTTATTAACTTAATTGCAAAAAAAATCATTCAAAATAAGGAAGTTGGGTCCAACTTCCAGTGTAAATGAAGTTGCATAAAAATGCGATTTTCAAATATACATTTTATAATCACTGGTAATGTAATACGTAATATAATACCTATCAGTACTTATCTAGAAACCCGTTCATAAAGTACCCATTATTCAAAATAGTCATAGAACAACATATTTTTAATACTTCGGTCAAGTTTCAGCACATCAAAAGATGGCACACTCTTGAGTACATAAAAAACTACCGATTCAACAAAAAAAACCGCAATATTCTATGAGGGAGACTTTAGTGCGGTCGGCTCTCCTACTGTGAAGGGCTTATAAATAATCAAAATTACACACTGTTATACACTAAACTTTAAATTAATTAATTAGATAGTTAAATCCAAATATTGTGGTTGAAGGATAATATAAGAAAAACAAAGGTGCGTGTTGTTGTCACTAATTTGTGTTTATTTATGCTGTAAAAGAATTAATTTGTGCTAAAACTGTTTTGGACAAAATTAGGAAAATCGTTCGACACGCAAACTTCACACTAGCGGGAATTAATTTGTGCACAAACAGTTTCCAATATCAACCTGTTTGTTTTCAGAAGCAAATAGCGAATGAATTTATTAGATAACTTGGCGGCAGCAGAAACTGTAGCAGTTTACCAAAACGATTACATGTTTGTTCAGTTTTATTTCAAAATAATCAATGTTAAGTTTATGATGAGTTTATTTAAAAGCACTGTACACAGAAATTTAAATAAAAATGTAAAAGTTGGTCTGGCCAACTTTACGGACCTTAATTTAAAAGAGGTTTCGAAATAAAATCGTTAAAATTCGCACAATTTTACGACGACTCTAAAGGTCGTAACAAAAGTTGACTCTTCGATAGTTTATTGATGATTTCGAACAAATCGTAAGAAGAAAAAACATTGGACAGGTTTAGCATAGAAATTACATGACGTCTCTTGCTTTCATTCTGGCAAATTTGTATTTTGAAATGAAATTTATTTATTTTTACATTTACTCAGAGTACCTTATATTAAATTCATAGTACCTATTATTAAATTCATAATTCATTTCCTTCTATTGAGATTTTCATTGGGATTGCACAATGGCAACTATGGATATTTCCTAACTGGGCCGGATGTAGAGTGTTTGCGGGGCCGTGTGCAAAAATAAATGCGGGGTCGGGGTAAAAAAATATTTATTATAATTTTATATTTTGTATACAACTATACAGGGAGTTCCGTTCGTGGTCAGGGGTAGAAAGTAGAGCAAATTCCCAGTAAACACAGAAGTCCCAGGGACGTCCTTGAGATCTTTCTTTGTTACTTTATTGAGACGTTACAGAAAAATTTCGCATAGATCTCCCAGTGATTTCACGATAGGTCGCGACCTCAATGGAACATCTTTGAGAATTCCTAATGTTACCTTATTGAGTGGTTACAAAAAAAACGCATAGATCTCCCAGTGATTTCACAATAGGTCTCGACCTCAATGGAACATCCCTAAGAATTCCTAATCTTACTATATTGCGAGATTAGACAAAGTTTACGTATAGATCACCCAGGAACTTCCCGCCAGGTCTTGACGCAATTGTAACATCTCTGAGAATTCCTAATGTTACCTTATTGAGAGATTACAAAAGGTTTACGCAATAATCTCCCAGGGATTCACGCCAGGTCTTGACGCAATTGTAACATATCTCTGAGATTTCATAATGCGAGGTTAATACAACCAAACTCGGTAAACCAACTTATAAATTCTATACCAGGTGTCCATGAAACTAGGGCCAAAAGTTACGAATTTTTGTCTAAAATTCGTCAATGTGTAATTTTGAAAAAAAAATCCTTTATGTACAATTTATATACAAAAAAAGGTGTACTGGGTGCCACGAAACTAGGGCTATCCCTGTAATTTCTTTATTTATGAAAATAAAAATTCGAAAGTTTAGCATTTTATATGGCATAAGAAAACTTTCAAAAAAAATTTTGGATTGTTTTTGGTAACTTTTTTAATAAAATCTATGAAAACTACTCTTAAATGAATTAAATGGTAAAATAAATTGTGAATTATAAAATTCATTCGGCAGTTTTTGAGAAATTAATTAATAATATAGATATTTGCAAAAAACGCATTTTAAAAATAATAAATATTAATTTCTCAAAAACGGCTGAAAAAATCCAACATTTTTTTTGAAACTTCATAAATTTTTTGTTTGTGATAAACATACTTGGAACTTACTAATGTTTAATAATTAAGTACATAAATAGAGCGTTAGAATTAATTACAACAAAGTTGATGTAACTTCCGGTTTCACCGGAAAAATAGAAAATATTTTTAGTTCATTAAATGCGTTTTCTTATGTCATATATCTTGCTAAAATTTCACGCAATATATTATTAGCCTATTGGAGTCAATATTATTGCTTCAATATAGCGTTTACGTGGTCAATATATTGAAGAAACTCGATGTATGCGTCAATAATATTGACCGTGTAAACCCTACCTAAAGGTGCTGATGTCAAAAAATAAGTTTTTGGTTTATTATTTCGAAACGGCTTTTAGTAAAGCATTTAAATTTTGCATAGACCTAATTTATACTACTGGTTTCACTTCCATCTTATTTTTAGATTATTTGATTGGTTGAAAGTGGTATTTTAAAATAATGGTACATACCTAAATTTTTAAGCGTTACATCTTCATTACAACTTTTTCAAAATAGAATTTTCTTGAATCAATTTTATACAAAAAAGTTAATCTTATCTCTAAAGACCATTATTTTAGACTGGCATATTTTGTAATCAAAATTTTGTTCCCAAATCGACTGCACATTGCAAAGTTGCTTGATTCTCGGTCCTACCGAACAATAAACGAGCCACTATCCACTGAGCTACCGTATACCTCCGCACAGCGGGAAAAAAGCCCGAAAACGTGGCCAAAAGTCCAAAATTGAAGTTTTAATTTTGGGACTTTTTTGGACCTAGGTATTTAGTTAAATATTTTCGGCATATAACTTGACCATTTAGAAGGCCCTGTGACTATTGCACCCTCGGAATTAATTAATTAAAAAGGGTCTTTCGCGGCCATCCCGGATGTCGCGCTCGCCTCGTGATTGCTCTCCATTTAACTGTGCACTGTGTGTTTTGTAGTTGTCCGAATTTGATTTTGAAAAATGGATTTTGTTTTTGACAGTATGTATATTTTATTTTAATATTTTAAAGCCTGCTTTAAATACCTATTAAGTTTCACGGACACATAATAACGCCATATTTTTGTTTTATTTAATATTTTGAGTGCGCGGTGCACAGTGGGAAAAAAACCCCGAAAACGTGGCCAAAACTTTTTGTTTTTCAATTTTTATGAAAATTGGTAACGACATATTTTTCAGGTCATTGATTTCGAATTTGATATTTTTTTCTAAAAAAACAAAATGGCTACATACTGATTTTGAGCACTATAAACCATTTTTTAATAAAAAAATGTCGACCATTTTGGATGCGACATTTTGTTTTTTAAGAAAAAAATGTTAAATTCGAAATCAATGACCTCAAAAATATGTCTACCAATTTTCATAAAAATTGAAAAACAAAAAATAATTTTGGCCACGATTTCGGGCTTTTTTCCCACTGTTCGCAGCTCGGCCTATTCAAAAGAAAACTTATGCCCATACTTCCGGGCATGCCCGTTATTTTTGGGTTTTCCAGCGGATTTTTGTTTGTAATGATAATAAAATACTGCCATCCGGGTGGTTTGAAAACATAATACATAATACCACCGGTGCAGATTGAGATAGTTCAAATAACATTTGGGCATGGTGGACTTCTGCCATAGTGCCATATAATTAAGGGGTTATATTGAGTCAGGAGGTCCAAGAAAACCGATTTTTTAAGATTTTTTTCTAAAAAGACCTTTTAATTTATTAATGTAAAAATTTATACATATATTATGTATACTTTTAACTGTATTTTAACATTTTTTATTTAAAAAAAAATATTTTGAAAGCTGCTACAGCTGATCTCCGGGAGCTCCTCTGAAAAAAGACGTCTTGTGGTGTGCACGGTATCTCTGGACCCTGGACTAGGTCATGTAAATGAAAAAGTAATGTATATAATCTTGTAATTTATCGGAGGAATAAGCAAATTAATTTTTTTTACAAAATAGCGGCTTCTCAAAAATAAATCGATATTTATAAAAATTTTGGCCTTAAATTGTTTATTAAAAAAATATCTATCGCTGACAGAAAAACCATCAATTAATTACTAAAAAAATATATTTAGATATCTAAAATATATATCTAGAAGCTTGTGTTAAAATTTGAGACCGATCGGTTCAGCGATTTTGGAGAAATCGTGCACACCGACTTTGAGAACAAAGTTTTGAGAAAAACGCGTTTAAAGTTTTAAAAGCACTTTACACACAGTAATTTTTTTTACAAATGTGCGTCTAACTTCGAGAATACTCTTCGAATCGGCATGAAATTTTATGTGTATGTATACTTAAATACAGGGTGTCCCTGAAAGGTCTGTACAAAACAATACCTCATGCTCCTGAGACCAAAATAAGACGATTTAGCCAAACTTATCTCTATCCAACTGTTCTTCGTTAGGGCGCTACATGCTACAGACCATTAAAGTTCTTAAAACTATTTAGTTTTTTTTTTTTAAATTACTAAAAATTGGTTGATACGATCATAACAAAATTTGGTATGAGGCTAATGAAAAAAGGTATTTGTAGACAATTTGTTTTTACTTTTTCACGATATGTAAGTGGTCAAAAATAGGTCATCGACATGCAGATTTTCTTGTAACTTTTTAATGGCCGAATAAAAATTCATAAAACTTTACTTGTAGCTAAACAGTGTAATTATAAACTTTTTTTTTTCTCTTACAAAATTTTTATAACTCCTTTATTTTAGGCAGAAAAAATATTTCCATGTGGTGCATAACCTAACTTTGGAAAAATATTTAAATTTTTCGCCAAAAGGTCTGTACAAAGTAACACCACATATTCTTGAGACCAAAATAAAATGATTTAACCAAACTTATTTTAATGGAAAAGTGCTTCGTTAAGTGTCTAGCGACCTTGAAAAATTTTATCTTTTTAAATCGTTCATATGTTTATCCGAATTTTTCTTTTTGTTTTGAGGTTTTCTACCTTTTGGCCAATTTTGCCCCACATATTATGATACACCCTATATAATATCAATATATAGATTATAAAATCAATAAAAAATGGAATTTTTTACATGACAATATTTCATAAGTCATCACTCTGTATAGGTCTAATAAAAAAACTGGAAAATCGAGGAAAATGGAAAAAAAATAAAAATATAAGATTCAATATTTTAATTAATATCAAAAGCTACACAATATATAATATAGGATAGGTACTCTCTTCATTTTACCTAGCGAAAATAATTGTTTATTACATACATTTCAAGGGGCACTTGTAGCATAAATTGACAATTAATAATACTTGCCGTAAACATTAAAACTGCTGCAATTACATGGGAATAAAGTTTTAACTTTTCATCCATCAGTCTTTTAAACTAATACAATAATTTAAGTACTAACTTTAATAATTTACTAAAATTACACTTAAAGCTAAAATGGGTCATGTTAAATAAAATTATATATGAACATATTTCACAATCTATACACTTAAAAGCTGTACATGTAATAATTAAATAATTTAAACAAACGAAAAATTATTAAATACAGATATTTATTCGTATTTTAGACACTTTGGCTGCTCAATTAAAAGCTAGACTACATATTTACGCATTTTGGCACATTTTGTGTACAAACCAAATATTCGTTTTTGTTTTTAATAACCTTACCTTTTGAGTAAGTTTTTTAATTAAAACTTAAAATTCATATTTTAAATTCCAGTTTTAAACTACACCGCCGAATGTCTGCCAATTTCAGTGATTGGTTTGGAATATACTTGTTTACCGTCGAATTCAACCGCTATGTTTCGTTTTTCTCCATTCGCTGATGGAGTGTGGTCCCGATTCTCTGGACTCAGGGGCTCTTTTTCATCCCTGAAAATTCGTGTTTTTATAAAAGTAAATATTTAACATGCATGCAAAATGGGATTCCCCTACTTTATTTTAATTAAAAAACATTTATTGAAATTTTTAAATCATGCCACTTGCACTCCATATCATGCTTTTTGAGTATATTTTAAATAATTTTTTTAATCAGGAAAAAAATTGTAATATTTTTAAATTATTATTTCCTTTATACCAGAATGTCAAACCACAAAAAGCCACATATTTCCTACCTGCCTGTTGCATCGTTTAAATTATTTAAAAAAAAAAGTACGCGTACCTATTAATTTACTCCAAAGAAAAATTTAATTTACATAAAAATACATACAATAATCGAATGGTTTTATAGTGATACTGAAATTCCTACAAAGTTCCTTGCTATTTTGGTTTGACTACGTTTATAAATCCAAGACTGGATTAAGAAATATTTTGAAACTAGAATTTTCAATTAATATTACCTATTTTATGCAAGGATATTCATCCTTAAAAAACAAATAATTATTTTATTTAAAATATACTTCTATTACGACTAAGTTTCATGCTATTTTTTTAAACAAGCATTCACAGTCTCTTACAAAGGTGAAGGTGCCAGTTTAACAGGTAACGGCAAGTTGAGACTGCTGGGGTGGGCCGGGGCAGCTTTGTAACTGCAATAAGGCAGCGGAAATCGCCAACTGTATAAACTAAAATACCCAACTACTGTATCTTGTATGGTGGTTAAATGTACCGCCAAGAATTTTTTCTTGTTTGATTTTTACAAAGAAAACTTCAAAACAACAATAACCAAACAATTATTTCCTTATATTAGTCAGAAATTTTATTTAAGTTCAAAGAATTATTTGAAAATTTAATAATAGTTCAAAAGCCGACTGCAGTTTCTAACACTGAGCAGATTTTGTTGTTGAATTTTTAGTTTTTTTTTGTATTTAAGAACGTGCCATTATTTTATATGCTAAAACTTGACCGAAATATTAAAAAAATGCCTACCTCCGGTATCTCTTTTTAAACCTCAAATCATTGATAAAAAATATGGTGCTACCTCCCACTCTGACAGGAACCGTGGCAGCAACCAGAAAGTGGGAACCATTTTTTAGACCAAACATCCGGTAAATTGAGCAGTTGCGTCCGAGTCGATTTGGGAACAAAATATACCCGTCTAAAATGGCCTTTAAATGTTGCTTGAATATTTATGGACTTAAAAATCAATGAAGCTGAACATTTACAAACCAAAATGTGAGGTAAGTATGTCTCATAAAAAATAGCACCCATGATTTACCGATGACACAAAAATATATTGTCAACCCTAGCAACATGTTTCTTTTTAAATCCATGAGTTTTAAAAACATTGCTTGAAACTCTTCCCCTACTAACACAAATTTCCACTATTGCGGCTATGTTGTTTCCGGAGGTGGAGGTGGCCATTTTTCTTTAATTAAGTATTTTTCGATCAAGTTTTAGCATATAAAAATGATGGCACATTTCAGAATACAAAGAAAACTACTGTTTCTATAAGAAACCAGAAACCTCTCTGTGTTATGACTTTAGTGCAGTCGGTTCTCTATAATAGTCCGTCAAGTTAGACAATGCTCTATTTATGCTCAAAGATTTATGATTCATGGAATTAAATCTCTCAGCGTAAATATACCTTAAATTATGACCAACCTGCGGAAATTTTTCTAGAAAGCTGATTTTTTTATTATTACTTTGTACATATACTCAGAACCCATAAATGTATTATATAATTCTTATTTTTTTTAAATGTCCAAAAGGCCAATGAGCAAATAACAGTTTTTCGCAAATATCTCGTGAAGTTTTCTTTAATTTAATTTTCGAGAATAGTAAATTTGTAGTTCATGAAATTTTCTACAAAAATGTTTCTAATATTCCTTTTTTTTATAAGTTACTGCTTTCTTATATTTCCAAAAAATGGCGTAGGTCGTTTTTTATTATGATAATCACAGGATACCTCATTCAGTAGCCCTGACGGTTTTAAATTAAAAAAATTATATTAGCTAGTACTCGGGAGAAGAATTGTTTACAATACATATAAGCACCATTGGCAATTTTATATTCTAACCGTTTAAAATTTCGAAACGATTTCGGTTAATATTTTTTTATAAAAACGGTTTCGCTTACGATTTTTAAAAATTTCAAAAAACGGTTTCGGTTTTTAAAAATTTCAAAAAACGGTTTCGGTTTTGGTTTCGGTTATGATTGTAAAACGGTTAAAAACCGGTTAGTAGAACGGTTAAAAACTGGTTAGTAAACGGATAGAAATCGGTTAAAAATCAGTTAAGAACTGGTTTCGATTTCGGTTACGGTTTTTAAAAATTTCTAAAAACGGTTTCGGTTACGGTTAATTCAAATAAAACGGTTCAAACCGAATTTCGGTTAATAAAACGGTTCGGTTAGAATCCCTGAACACACCTGTTGTGAAATTTATATTATTTAATTAAGTAGGTCAGGAGTATTTAGTAATTATTAATAACATTAGGTATAAGTGATTGAGGATTAATTTTAAGTTGAAACTAATTATTAAATTAGTCTTTAAGTTCAGTTTGTAAGTCGTCTTCGTGACCAGTACAAAATTAATAAACGTTGTTAAACTCTTTGTTTAATGTCGCCTTCTTCAACCAACTCCAACAGACCCAGCACATCCCAAATTTAAAAAACAAAAATATCTATTAAAAAATGATCTATCATGTTGTGATTTTTCTCCAAACTTAATTCTAAATAAACAATAATGTTTTTAAGACTCTTCTTCCTCTGCATTAAAAAGCGTCTCAGAAGAAAATTTTTGAAATCTTCAAGGTCATTAGTTTTTTTAAATATTAACCTTAAAGAATATTACCACTAAACAAAATAAAAAAAGTTATATTTAAATTCTCTTACAATAGTAAAATTCTCCTTTAAAAATTCTACAAATTCCATGTTTTCTCAAAATTTTCGAGATTCCAAAAACCACAAGTCATAAGGTGCCTTCATTGGGCGATGGGAATAATTCAGAGCTGAATATAAATGTCTTATTATTAAATTTATCATTTTTATCGAATATCTAAAAAAATCTAAAATCAAAATTTACTCTTGTTTAGGGGTCCCCAAATTTTTTGGTCGCCAGAACAGGTAGGTAAGTACTTAATTTTTACCCAAATTTGGTTTAGTTTTGGCGACTCATTCGCAATTTAATCGAAATACTGTTTTTAGCCTATTTGTAGTAGGACAAACAAAAAATCAGAAAAAACTTTTACCTTTGTTATTTTATTTGATATACAAAAACTTTTATTGTATAAAAAGGCATTTTTGTAAGTATAAAAATAAATAAAATATTAAAAGAAAATCTCAGATTGGGGCCTCAAAATTGTCGGACCGTAGGCAAGTGCCTTTACCTAGTGGGAAACGCAGACCTGGCTTTTCCTATTTATTGAATATCTAAAAAAACTGTAGTACATTGTGACCACTTTTGCAATATAAAATTATTGAGTTTATACCGACTCCCAGTTAGGGGTTAGAAGTTGGTAGATATGTCTCAACATTATTTCAAAATCTAAAGTGAAATATCGAAAACGCTCTTATGAAGATTTCGTTGAACCACCCCGTATATTGTTGATACACGATTTCTTTTGCATCGTGTTGTACCCTTCCAGGAAGCTGAATTTGAATATATTTTTAAAACATATTTAAGTTACATAATGAAACATTTTGGTTCAAATTTTCATCAACTACTGAAGTTAGTTCCCTTTGATGTATTATATGGATGAGTCAAAAGATGTCTTTCCATTAAAAAGCATAAAAATAGATTAAGAGCGTCTTCCTAGACGCCCGCGATAAATTTTCCGCCGGAGATAATAACAAGGAATAGAAAATCTATCCCACTTTTCTGGAGCTTCTTTACAAATTATAAGCGAATCACTAAAGGGCGCGCGAGTTTGGGAGGAAAAATTGAGAAAAATAATGAAATTGAACATAAATTCTTTAGGTTACAAATAAACGTAATATTTACCTTCTGCAACCTTTCACTGACTTAATTACAGGGGTTTTAGGTCATTACATTTTTTTGTACAATCTCGATTTGTTTTTCCATGCGCCAGAATTTAGTTCAATGACTTTCTATGAAAAAAATTATATAAAAATATGTTTTCTACTTTCTCATTATTGAAACAATTCTGGAACATTGTAAAATAAATACGGCTATTTCTGTAAGTGAGTATGTGGTTTATTAATAATTGTACAGAACCCTACTGATTAAGTTCTTGTTCTTTCTTAAAGCATAAAATCCAAAATTGAAGCAAAAATATTTTCTTCAAAAACGTTCGAGTCGTTTTATTTCTGCATGAGATTTGACGTCTGCGGTATTAAATAAAGGAAAAACAAAAGCTGTTACTGAAAAAATCTAGTGAATACCGTATACCGTGTGTATTATCAAGTAACGAGATCAATTCTGAATCATGGAATTTTAGAGCCAATTGAAACTCTTTCGCAACCTGCTCCAAATATACTACTGACTACAATATTCAGCAATTATTCCCAAAGTTGTAGATAAAATTGCAGAAAATTTGATCTGCATTGTTAAACAATAGGTGGATTTTCGTGGCTACTGGAGTTACCACATGATGGTTGTATACCGTTTCATCGACAATACGCTTTCATCGGCATAGCCTTTTCATCGACAGTCCGCTTCATCGACACGACCGTTTCATCGACACAGACGTTTCATCGACACAGACGTTTCATCGACATGGCCATTTATCTACATTACCTTTTCATCGACAACCATTACATCGACACTACATTTTCATCGACAAACCTTTTTTTCGACAAAGACGTTTCATCGACGCTACTTTTTCATCGACACAGACATTTCATAGACATTACCTTTTCATCGACACCCGTTTCATCGACAAGCCTTTTCTTTGACAAGGACGTTTCATCAACACTACTTTTTTATCGACAAGGACGTTTCATCGACAACCGTTTCTTCGACAAAGACGTTTCATCGACACTACTTTTTAATCGACAAGGACATTTCATCTACATTCTACATTACCTTTTCATCGACAGTACCTTTTAATCGACAAATCTTTTCTTGTCTTTAATTTCACTTCCGGTTTCACCAGAAATTTCATCAACTTTCTTATTTTAAATGTAACACCCAATTTTTTGAACCTATTATTAAACATTGGTAAGTTCCATGTATGTTTTTGTGACAAAAAAATTTTTTCGGAACTTTAATAAAAAATTTGAATTTTTTTTGTTAATTTTCTTTTCATAAAATTTATTAAAACTACTCTTAAATAATTTAAATAGGTAAAATAAATTGTAAATTATTAAATTCATTCGGTATTTTTTGAGAAATTAATTTTTATAAATTTTACATTGCGTTTTTTGCAAATATTTTTATTTTTTCAAATGGCATGATAGTGGGGCCGCTCCCTATTTCGATAGAGGATTTTTTGACGAAGAAATGGTAAGGTGCTTGAAATTATTTGTCGATGAAAAGGTAGTGTCGATGAAACGTCCTATTCAAAGAAAAGGCTTGTCGATTAAAATGTACTGTTGATGAAACGGTTGTCGATGAACGGTTGTTGATGAAACGGTTATCGATGAAACGGTTGTCGATGAAGTGGTTGTCGATGAAAAGGTAATGTCCATGAAACGTCCTTGTCAAATAAAAGGTCGGCTTGGATAAAAGGGCGACGTCGACAAAAGACCGAACGATAAAAGGTTTACGCGTACTAAAGGCCGAGAAAAAAAAGAATAAAATTTAATGTCCAGAAAATTAAAAAAAAATCAAAAATTTATAATTAGGTATTTTTTTTCAAATAAAATGTTAGGACATACCGGGTGGAAATGAAAACCGGGTCACCTCTATAACTTTTTTATTTATGAATAGAAAAATTTGAAATTTGGCTATGTTCTATGGTTTAAAAAAACAAATTTTATGTGCATTTTTTATTTTCGAAATCACTTTCGGTTTCACCGGAAACACCATGAACTTTGTTTTTTTAAATGTAACATCTCATATTTTTATTCATGGCTTAAAATACTTTTAAAAAAGAAGTATTTTTGAGATATTAGTTTTTATTTTTTGCGAAAAAAAAATTATTTAAAAAAAAAAAAGGATTTCGAAGTCGGTGAAAATTACCAAAACTAATTCTAAATAATTCAAATACATAAAATAAATAATCGTTATAAAATCCTCTTTTTATAAGTCGAATGACCCGGCATCATTGCATTTAAAAAAAGTGAGATAGTTGATAAAATCTTCATTAACTAAGTTTAAAAATTAATAGTTCAAAAACCACTTAAATTTTTTTTCAAATTACAATTTTATTTAGGTATTTGAATTATTTAGTATTAGTTTTGGTACTTTTCACCGACTTCGAAAACCTTTTATTTTTTTTTGAAAAAAATTTTTTTTACAATAAAAATAAAAACTAATATCTCAAAAATACTTCTTTTTTAAAAGTATTTTAAGCCATGAATAAAAATATGGGATGTTACATTTAAAAAAACAAAGTTCATGGTGTTTCCGGTGAAACCGGAAGTGATTTCGAAAATAAAAAATGCACATAAAATTTGTTTTTTTGAACCATAGAACATAGCCAAATTTCAAATTTTTCTATTCATAAATAAAAAAGTTATAGAGGTGACCCGGTTTTCATTCCCACCCGGTATATGATGACTTGGTACCTGATAAAGATTATTTATATTTTTTTTCCAAACATTTTTGGCATTACATAATTTTCAAAAAAACGGAAGCCTCAAAATTCATTTAAAAAATGTATCAATAATAAAATTTGTTCATTCTGTTTCTCCTTTCAAATCACACTATTTGTTACTTTTTTTTCATACAATCCTTAGATTCCGAAATATATTCATTATTAAAAGTCACAACACTTTATCGAACAAATATATTTATTAATAAAAAATAATTAATATTTTCATCTTAAAGGTTGGGCTAAGTCAGGTCAAGCTAGGTTAGGTTTGATTGTGCATAAACATCACTCAGTCTTTTCTTTTCATTTTCCTTGAATTTTTTTGATCCATAAATACCCAATAAAACAAATTCATATTTAGGTACTAGTAAAGTTTAGTATTAATTTTAATATCTTCCAATTGTCAATAATAATCTTACCACTCTTAGAAATTGGAAATATTTTACGTTTTTCTAGCGAACATATTCCTATTAATAGTATATTGTTTTATTAAGAGTAAAAGTACTTTTACTCCGAATAACACATGCTATTTTTTCTTCAAACGAAATTTTTAAAATGGTAATATAAAAACTTGATATTTAATTTACATAAAATACACAATACAATGTTAGTGTATATTGGGTTGCCTAAAATGCGTTTCTACTCCGCTTTTCTAATCCTTGTCAATGCAAAGTATACCCGATTGTAACCGATTTACTTCGGAAATGCACGAACATGAACTGAAATCAAGGAACATAAAAATGACTTGTTAAAACCTGTCAAGCGTCACATAAGCCTGTACTTTAATGACATTTGAAGAAAACGGTTTTTTGACGATATCTGATAAAATGTTGTGATCTAGATTTATAAGCTAAAAATATGTTTAACAGGCAGATTCTGGTCAAAATTAAAGGTCTTTAAATAGAAGCAAATAATGTAACCATGGAAATTGTCCGTTACAACCCATATAACAAATTTAAATTTAAAGACCTTTAAACTTAAATGATTTGACCAGAATCTGGGTATAAAACTAAATTTGGTCATTTAAATAAAAAATTCTTGTTCCGTAATTTAGTTTTTTTGGCAAATATTTTATGTTGAAAATAATTGTTTGGTTTAAGATATTTGATTATTATATTTACAAGTTAATTAATAATTATCAACTTCTTACCTTCCAAGTTTTGGATCTTCGTCATCGACAGGCTTACTCCTGGAGCATAGAAGAGCAATAATTCCAGCACGACTGACGCAAAAGCAGGTGACATCAACCAAGATGAGGATAAGCAATACGACAACCACAACAATTCCAATAATCATGGCGCTGCTAATCGATGCTCCCTCATGATTGATGATCATACTGTCGACACCTAATCAGATACATAGACCATTAATAAATTTATAAAAAATAAAACGATATTAACAATTAGTATAATTAGTTTTGTGAATTGTGTCACAAGCATGTAGAAATAAAGTAGTCGTCCAATAATATTCAAGGTAATAAAATATTTTCATGTTTTGTGTTTTAATTAAAACTTGTTTATGAACAGTTCTATAACAGCACATGCCGGATTAAATAAAAACATCAGCACTCAGCACCTACGTAAATATTAAATAATCGTGATTTGTTTAAATAAAATAATTATTAAATGAAATAGGGGAGAATCCGTTTTTATTGTGTGAAAATGTTAAATAAGATTAATCAAAATAAAACCATGCAAAGCCGTTAAAAGCATGTCGTCAGCTACAAACTA